>OX381711.1:6377713-6977713 GCA_947462335.1 Harmothoe impar | reverse complement strand
TTTTTTTTCTGAGAAATTTGCAGCATGCCAGTTTTTACCGCGCATAAATCAGACAATTATTAAGGATCTTAGAGCAAAAAATCCAAACCATGCCTTAAAATGGTGTAAACCAAAAAAAAAAAATTTAAAAATATATACATAAATCGGCCGAAAGGGCCTAGCTTTTTAGACCATGTTACCGGAAACCAACCTTTTTGTTGGCCTAACCTACTGTCTGGCATGTTTACCACGTTAAAGGGAACTGCTAGTTCCTACACAGAAGCCACCTGGTGGCAAAAATCGAAGCTCTTGAAAATTATTCTTTAAGCTGTATTCATATTCCTACATACACCACTTTCCACTATTTGTATTTACTATTTTGACAGTATATTATTCACATATATTCACTGTTAGGATGCCCAGGATCCTATAGCAAAAGAAATATTTTTCCAAAATTCATGCCTTTCTCATTTCATCCGTGAGCCCCTGTTTTACGGTCCTAAAATGTTTGTGAATAGAAAATCAGTAATCCTGCGACAAGTAGCAAGTCCCTTTAAGGGTCTGTCTTCGCGAGCCCTTGCCTAGGGCCCCAAAACATATGGCCCTAGACCCCTAAATTCGACATGGCGACATGGCCATTTCTTAAATTCAACATGCGACATGAGGCCTAGTGACATGCGACATGAGGCTTAAAATCATAGTGACATTGGACATGGACAGTTCTTAAAATCGACATGGGACATGAGCATTTTTTAGCGACATAGACATGCAACATGGCCATTTCTTAAAACCGACATGTGACATGGGGACCCCCCATCAAGGGCCCCAAACATACCCTTTTCATTGAAAGATCACAGTTATCGATGGTGGAGGGGGGGGGGGTGGTCATGGTACACAAGGAACTCCTCAGGGCTGGGTTTAACCCATCCTTAAGTACATGTACAGTGAATGGTCCTATGAACCACATATCTTCACGGTATCTGAACCCAATGCCCTACTTGAATACCATGTGTAATACATGTACCGTACCATACTAGTCAATTTGGAATCAACTCTACTAATGTACAGTTGATGATAGACCCTTCTGTGGTTATTGGGGCCTCGGGAGGACTTTTTTCTCACCAAGTCGGCCATTTTGGAAAAATCTCACCCTATGCTAATTGGGCATTTCTTTTAAGGAAATTTGACTCACTCCAAAGGATACCTGTCACAAGCTGATCTGAATGAGTTGACACTTGACAGCAACCATTTGGAATTTCATTTTTCATCGGGACTGTTGAAAAAAGAAAGAAAATGGGTGCTGTCAACTGTCAATTTACAGAATTTTTCTTCTTTCAATTTTTTTTTTCAAACTTAATTTTTACAATTTTTCAAAATGAATTTTGGTTGAAGGAAAACGAATTTATTAAAGATCACTTTTTTTTTCTTTCGAAATCACTTTTTGACCCTCCTGGGCCACTGTACACAAGCAAAGTTGTCCAAAAATCGCTAGGTTGCTTTATATATCATTGAGAGACATCGAAAGACAGGTTGTTTTTGACCCTGCATAGGTACATTGACCAGTCCGTATGCCCAGGCACCTTATGGAGATCAAACAATGTACAGGGTAGTTGTAGGACATACAGACCACACACACGAACCAACAATATTGCCCGGGTGCCCTTGGAGTAAGGGGAGTAAGGGGAGTAAGGGGAGCACTATATATAGGTCCTTACCAGTTGGTTTTACCTGAATCTACCTGTCTGCTGTGTATTGTTTTATCCCCATATGGACCCTCAGCACGCACCAATCACCCATAAATAGCACTGACCGGTAACTACTATTCCGGCTACCTAAGACTAAGGTACACTAAGACAGACTAAGTCTCACACATCAATGATCAAGACTTTAGTAACCGGCATTGGGCACAATTCTTGCTATTAAATAGTTCAGCGACAATCAAATTTTGGCTCTCTCGGCTTTGGTAGAGGAGGTTGGGGTTAACTTATCCATGGACGTTAAGAAACCTCATTAACCTCTGTGATTTATCTTAAAAAATAAGAACAAAGAAAGTAGATTGGTAGAGGAGGTTTTAAAATTTATATAAAAATAAGAAGGGGGGAAGTAAATGAAACTTACAGCTGTAGCTCCTGCTCGTGCCGCATGTAACAGTGTGTCTGGGGGGAGGGGGTGGTGTGCCTTAATAACCCCAGCGTGCGGGGGTACAGCGTGCCGGGGGGGGGGGGGGGGTGAAGTGTGAGCAACAAACCCCCCTCCCCACTGCCCACAACCAACCCCTGTGACGCGGGGGGGGGGGGGGGGGTGAGGTGTGAGAAACAACCCCCCCCCCCCCCCCCCCCCAACCAACCCCTGTGACACGGGCTACAACAAACCCTCACTGTGCAAGCGTCGGGGTGGGGTAACTGTGTCAAACAACAAGCCGATCCAGCACTACAAGTCCACTTCAAAAACATCATTGTTTCTCATCACTAAGCCATGAGAGATGTGACAAGGGCGCTTTTTTATATCTTCCTTGTTTTGCTGGGTACCGAATGGGTAGGGGAATCTAGGCTATCGTTGCAAAAAATTGCCATTTTAGTACTTCAAATATTTATGTGCCTCTACATGGGTCCCCGCATTTTTTACCATGTCACCATGTCGATTTTAAGCAAAGGGGCCGTGTCGGTGTGTCGATTTTTATGTATATAAGGACTTATAGAAAGATAACTACAGGTCGATTTGTATCCTTTATTTTTCTGTCATAGAGACGGGTCCCCTGACCTATTCTGACATGTTTTCTCTACATTTAATGAATTCATAAGTTTATGAATGATTTAAAAAGCTACACACATATTTATACAGCCATCATGAACACAACTAGGTTGTACAACTGAAAAATAAAAGTCGATCCCAAATTAGCTCAGAACCCATTGTTAAGTCATCCTACCTATTTGCCCTCCGGTCACGAACCAGACCGTTATGACAGCTCCCTTATTTAACGTGTCCTGGTTTGTGACCCGATCCTACATGTATAACCAGTGCAGCAAGAAACGGGGAACTTTTCAGAAAAGTTGTTGGAAAAGTTCTAAACATTTCTAAAATGTGATCAACAAATGTATAAATATAACCTCGAAATCCTGCATTCTAATGTATTGTACTAAAAAAATAATTGTTCTGGGAATCTTCTGATATGAGATATTTGCAATTATAGTTGTTTGAATAGAGACAATGTTATGAGGGTTCTACTGAAATCAACGTTAAAGCAACTTTATTTTAAAAAAATCACCCGTTCTTGGTGCATTGGTCTATAATGTAGGTATGTAGGGTAGATTCACCTGAAGTCGGACACATACCTTGAGACGGACACTTGATTTTGTGGTTATAAAAACATTTTCAACCCTCTATTTATGAATAATAGTAAAGTTTAAATGGTATCCTTTACAAAGAACAATTGATAGAAGTAGTAGCGTACATAAATAAACTCGAAATTCACTGTCCGTTTAGGGCATGTGTCCGATTCATGGTGAATCTACCCTATGTTTATGAAGGTGGGATGAAGGTGTCAGCCATCCGTACCCTCCCCAGTGACACTTAGCCCTCTCAACTATTTTCCACCAGACGGGTAGCGTGACGTAGGTTCTACTCCTCATAATGTATTTAGAGCAGAACCTACGTCACACAGTACAGCGTGACCCTTAGCAGGTTTATATCCTCTGAGATAGCACCCCCCCCCCCCTTAAAGGGGGTCTGACTTGATGGGCAATGTATTTGAAAAATGTGTTAAAATCCTAATCACAAGAGATCTAATTTACCTTTAAAAATGCATTGCACAATACAGCGTGGCCCTAATCAGGCCTATCTCCTCTAAGATAACCCCCCCACACACACACACACACACGGGGTCTGACTTACAATGCATTAGAAACAGGTGTTAAAACCCTAAGAGGTCTAATTTACCTATAACAAAAAGCATTGCAAAGTCTGAAAGATATACAGAATATCCTTTAGATTTGAGATCCACTATGGTCTAATTCAATTATTTAGAGAGAAAATAGCAACATGTAACTCTTCCTAGTACATTGTCTATGTAGCTGGGCCCTTTGCCTGGCCTTAGCAACAAAGGTTCTGCTCCCGAGAATACATAACTGATAAGTGTTACAAGTTCCTACCCTAGTGACTGTACACTACAGACAATATTCATCGATATTCCACTTAACATTTTAAGGACGGCATAATGCCTGTAAGCATCATGTCCTTGGTCGTCATGATGCAGTAATGTATGTATGTCGTCCATAAAGGTTTAAACTCAAGGGTCTCATGTATTAAAGCCTATATGTCTCATTTCATAACAGCGCAGGCCTAGGACCCCCCTGAAACCCAGAATCTCTCTTTAGCGGCAGTTTAAAGCCCCAGCGCCCCTATATATAGGGCTGAGTACCCAGCCTCGGCCAGCGACTATCCTACCCATTGGATAGCCTGGGAGCAGGGTATCATCCCATCCCAATACACATCTTTCAACTACCTCTGTCAATTATATGTGTTAATTGTACAGTAGCCCCCAGGTACTTATATTACTCCTTTGATATTGATTAGCATCTCTCTGTACTGGGATGTGTATTAACCAATACAGACCCATTTGCGCCACCAAACTGGCGCAAATGGGTATCAAGTGAGATGAATGTCTGCTCCCAGACCATACACAGCAGAGGGAACGGAGCAATGTTGGTCTGGGAGTCCGAGACTGCTGAGTACCTGTCCCGGCTCCACTCCGACTGCCGCTGGAGGGGTACCGAGATATGCGCCTTTAAGCGCAGGGGGTAACAGGGGCTTTAATCATATAATCTCAGTAGTATCGCCTGCAATACCCAAGGAAACTAGCGTTGTGGGTATAGGCTACAAGTGTCCGAAAACCTTTGGAAATCGGTACCATTTGCTGGGTTACTTTGCTTCACCTTCCCCAGGCTTTAATGTAGAATATACAGGCTTATAAATTAATGAGTAGTGTATTACATTTGTGTTTTATAAACCATTCATAAATCATAATTACCTATAAGTACATTTCATCCACCCAATTAACCCTATAAGGACGGATATCGCTAAAATATGACATTTGTCATCATGATGCACCAATGCGAGTATCTGAGTAACTCGCCGGGGCTGCATCGGTGCATCATGCTGACCCAGATGCTGACCCTTCGGGGGCATATCAACCCCGTAGGGTCGGCATAATGATTAAATGCAGCTCTTGCGAGTTACTCGCCAGGGCGGCATTCATGCATCTGATCATGACGACCAAGGGCATGATGCATTAAGGTATCATGCCACCCTTAAAGGGCTAAGGACCCCAGTAGATTAAACGGCCACTTATTGCCTATCTTGATTGGGTGTAGACTTCAACATGATTAGTTGGGAGACACACAACCTGTAGAGAACTGACCCTTCTGTCCGATACAGCCGTATGCCGTAACTAAATCGCAGGGGCACTTACAGAATATATGGCATGCCAATAGGAGTTACCAGTCAGTGCTATTTATGGGTGATTAGGGATAAAAGTTTAAACAAACGCTCGTTTTGTCAGCTTTAACAAGCAGTGTGAATGAGTGGTGCACATAATGATATAACAAGGGGACAAATTCAAGGATTTTACGGCAAAGCCGTAGTGGCTTTGGGTTTTATAGGATTGTTATGAACTACAGGTGAGAAAACGAGGGGGCATAGATTTATAATTTTGGTGTTTCTGGGGTTCTTATGCAATTCAAGTTTGATGGTTTGCAGCAACACTGCATGGCCAGTCAATTACATGCACTTAGCTAAATCTTTTTGATTTTTATTGGTTTTACTGCAGCTGGTATAACAATAGAATCCAATATGTGCCAATGGAATCAAATAGGTACCAATGCAACTCCATTGATGCCTATGTAAATATCATCTTGGCAGCCATCTTGAAAATTACCTGGATCAAAAATCGGAGCCTACAAATGGATTCTACACCCCAGAAAACCCTATTATACATGTGTCATACAAGGAAATCAGACAATCTTGAGTTTTTGGTGGCCATCTTGGCAGCCATCTTGGAAATATCTCGGATTGAAAATCTGAGGCTGAAAATGGATTCTACATCCCAGAAAACCCTACTATCCATGTATCACACAAGGAAATCAGACAATCTTGAGTTTTTGGTGGTCATCTTGGCAGTTATCTTGGAAATTTCTCGGATTGAAAATCTGAGCCTGAAAATGGATTCTACATCCCAGAAAACCCTACTATCCATGTATCACACAAGGAAATCAGACAACCTTGAGTTTTTGGTGGTCATCTTGGCAGCCATCTTGGAAATTTCTAGGATTGAAAATCTGATGGCCTTCCTTTAGAGACTGTAAAATATTATTTCAGGGTTGATGCATGTGTGTGTGGGGTGGGGGAGGTGTAATTATGTTGGACTTCACAGTTTCAACATACTTCACAACAATATCAGCCCCTTTGTTCTAGGTGTGAGGAGAGGAAATTAGCCTAATAAGGAGATAGGGTTTAGCCCCCGACTACCTGAGGTACCAGGATGTGCTAGTCCCGTTATGGTGGCAGAGTGTAAGGCCATGGTCATTTAGGTCATTTTCAAAGTCTTTTATAAATCGGGATTTGGAAGCCGATCCTATAAGCCGCACTAGCGATCTGACTCGCGTACTAGCCGGGGCTAGTACGCGAGGTTTTACATTAGTAACTCCTAATTAGCACGGCCTGTAAGTATCCCTGGTAAGCTTGCTTATTGCGACGTCTCATGCAGTTAGGTGTGAACGACTTGACCCATCCAATGGGTGTGGACCACTAAATTCGACACAGCGACATGGCCATTTTTGGGCCTAGTGACATGGGACATGAGGAAAATCAGAGATAGTGACATGGGACAAGGCCATTCCTTAAAATCGACAGGGTTACATGGCTATTTCTTAAAATCGACATGGCGACATGGTCATTTCTTAAAATCCACATGGAAAATCGAGACCCCCCATCCAGACCCCCCATCCAAACGCAATACCAGCGAGTGGTCATTTTTTAACAGAGGGGGCGGGGGGGGGGTCAAGAGGTACAAAAAACGCTGATTTTGCAAGATAATAGGGGTCAGGGTACCAAAAAGAGATTACCGTGAATTCTCGCGCATAAACCACACCCCGACTCTGGGTCGATCCTATAAGCCGCACCAGCGATCTAACTTGCGTACTAGACACGGCTTCTATGTGAGAATTTATGGTAAACCATGCCAAAATACTTTTTAAAAAGGTGGATTTCCGATAACATGGATGTACAAACCAGACCCGGCGGCCGATTTTGGAATTTGTTTCATATATTTTTTTTAGTATTTCCCCATTTTAGGGCTAATTTTGGCGTTTTCTCCCCTGAAATCCTTTCAAATGCAAACCATAAAACTGGCATTATATGTAGCAAAAATAGTGAAAATGGCACCGTTTTGCTAGATATGGTCATGTGACTGGAAACTCACATTTTAAAAAGAGTTGGTCCCATACTGTGACGGGGGGGGGGGGGGGGGGGGGGGAGTTGGATTGTACCCATATCACGGCTGCAGGGGAGAGTGGGGGGTTGATCCACCTGGGCGGAAATCCACCACCCCCTTTGTAAATGAAGTAACCACCCTTCTCTTGCATCATACTGAGAACTAAGACTTCGTACTGGGAAATACGACCCCGGAAACCGACGGGCTTTCTTAGAACTGTTTTATTATACCACAGCTTAGCCTGCCCTTGGGGGGGGGGGGGGGGCACTCCCTCAGCTTTGCCTACTATGTGTGAACACGACTCCAGGGAAAGGGCCAGTGTTGAGACCCTAGGCACGGACCCGGGAGGGGTTTTGAAAAGGAGTGACGTTAGGCATTTTTTGAGGAAAGACCTTCAGACTCGAAAAAGTGTAACTGGAAATTGTATTGAATTTCTGTCAACATAAGAAATATAAGGGTATCATCTTTAAGGTGATGTTCACACATAGTTAGGGAGTGGTCATATTTTAACAACAGGGGGCGGGGTCGGTGGATTTTGGGGGGGGGGGCAAAAAAATTTGGACCCCTCTTGAGGGGGGGGGACCAAAAGACTTGCACCCCTTTTAAGCGAAAAAACCTGCGCGTTACTATAGGTCAAAGTGGTCGGCTACGCTCAATTTCAACCTGCCTGAGGGGGGGGGCCAAAAAATTGTCAACCCGCTCACGCGAAAATCCACCGACTTCCCCCTTAAAAAATGCCCACTCCCTTACTATAGAAAAAATAAGGAGTAGCCCCCCCCCCCCGGGTTTTCCTCTCACTGACCCTAACGCACTGACCAGGTGACGGTACGGCCCCCTGTGCATTATGTTGGCAATGTTGGCACAGGGGATTTAGCGTTAAACCACGGAGGCGTGAGACAAAGGAGTTTACACCTTGGTTATGTAATAGATAGACTAAGGTTATGCGAGGCTAACTCAAAATAACCACAGTAAACTGGCTGGCACCCTTATAGGTATCTGTTTTAAACAGCTGTGAGGTTATGGGAGTCTACACAGAGAAATTTATCAGAGTCAACTTGACTCTTTTAGCAGAGTTGAAACTCTATCGCCAGAATGACTCTCTTTTTGACTCTCTTTAATAGGTAAAAGAGTCAAACTGCATTTGACTCTCTTCTGGAAGGGAGTTAAAGCATATTCGACTCTGCTGTACAAGGAGTCAAAACCTATTTGGCACCTTTTAAATCAGAGTCAAAGAAGGGTCGACTCCTTAAAAGTGGAGAGTTAAACCATCATTGACTCTCCCCTCCGGAAGAGTAGAAGTAAAGATTCTGTTGGGATACCCAGGGAACCCAAGTTATGAATAATGAAAGGTAGAAAACAATGTTCATCAAGTTAGACTCAGGCCAAAAAAAAAAAAAGGTGTGTTTCAGGCAACATGGTCCAAAAATTAAGGGTAGGTAGGTCGGATTTTTTTTTTTTTTAAATGTTGGAGGTACCTTGAATGAGTCGCGGACTGCCATATCGACTCGCGGGTCATCAAGGCGACTCACCGATTCTTACTACAACTAAGAATATCATGAAATTATTGGACATTCTTGTTAATAAGCAATTTCCTGAGGCTGGACAGTTAATTAGGCATGTGATCTGTTCTTCCTGACCCAAAACTTGCTAAAATTTCCTAAAAAATATCAATATTTTGAAAAAAAAAAAAGAATTCTCAAAAATCAGAAAAAAATGCTAGGGTCGGCCCTTTTTTGAAACTAGGGTTGGGTTGCCTGAAACACACCTTTTTTTTGGCCTCAGGCAAGATAAGACTGGTGCAAGTGGCCATTTTGAGTTTGTCATCTTTGCCATCCAATGTTTAGTTGATACCTTCAGGAAATGTTGTTTCATACTTATAGCTAATCTAAAACTGCAAGTTAGGTGTCTCCAGTTAAATATTTCATTTTCTATCTTAATTTTACACATTCAAAGGGAAACCTCTATTCATTAAGAATCTACATTGCAATATCTTCCTTCTTATACATTCATCAACTAATTGACACATTTGCCTTAATGGCAGTTAAGAAAAGTGTATCCTAGATTGGAGGGAATTCTCTCTATAATATATACTGCTGCCATCTAGTGTCAACACCCAGCTATTTCGCAGGTGGCACCACCTGGTGGTAATCACAAAATAAACACATAAGAGTCAAACTCACATCGACTCTTGCGAAGAGTCAATGTGAGTTTGACTCTGCTACCGACAGAGTTAAACCCAACTTAACTCTGCAGTGCAAGGGAGTCAATAGTGATAAAAGAGTCAAATAGGGATTGACACCTTACATTAGTAGAGTCAAATGAGCTTGTAAAAGAGTTAAACCCAGTTTAACCCTGACAGTTATTATGACTCTGATAATTTTCTCTGTGTAAGTGGAAATAACCAAGGTGTGAATTCCTTTGTCTTAGCCCTCCGCTGTGGGTTAATTCCACATAACCGAAGGTTAAGTCAGATAGACAATGGTTATGAAAAGGGTATTAGAATTAACCACAGCTTGCTGGTAGGGCGACTTGGGCTTCGCCCTCGCCTGGCCCCCACCAGCAAGCTGTGATTAATTCTACATACTTTTTCATAACCATAGTCTATCTATTACATACCCTCACATAACCTCACAGCTGTGGTTTAACAGATAGAGAATGGTTATGAGAGGGTAACTAAAAATATAACTACTGTACAGTGGGAAGCACCCAGGGTCAAGCTGGACGTCCTGTGGGCGCGTCCATTACTTAAGCTTGTACTGGTGAGACAAGCACTGATAACAGCAGTCACATGGGTACAAGCTGTTATATAATGCACCCTGCAATGAAAGCAGGTTGTTATCTGATAGGTTGATAATGCATCCAGCAACCAGTGGTATATATCCTAGTGGACACAGGCCTAATAGTGCAATAAAAGTGGAATATATCGCGAAATTATGTTCCCAAACATGCACATATTACTAGACATCAAACAGGTGAAATCGTCCACTTTCCTTGTGGTATAAGGCCCGTGTCCACTAGGATGTATAACATTGTTTTGTCGCCGAAAAACATGATTTGTAACTGAAAAACACGTTTTGGCGCCGACAAAACCATTTTGTCTGCACCAAAACGTGGTTTTCTGCGACGAAACTGTTTTATATATCCTAGTGGACATGGGCCTATAGTGGATCACACACCTATTGTCAGGGGGTATTCTGGTCCAGGTGACTGGGTGAGAACTGGACAAAGCTGCAGCTAAATTTAGAACTGTTTAATGTGTATATACAGCGGATAGGGGCTGGCCCACAGAGAGTAGCGACCGCAAGCCAAATGGTCGCTTTAGTTTTGACCTATCTGCACTCGCACATGATACCATGCCCTTGGTCAGCGCCCTCCCAGACCATACCCTGTCTAGGCCGCCCCCAGTCTCGAACCCCATCCCAACACTGCCCCGCCCCCTCTGCTGTGTGTGGGCTGGGAGCAGACCTTGTCTTCATTTACTATTACTATTTTTTCTATAGTAACTATGTGTGAACATCACCTCATATTTAGCATGGGAGGTAATTTAACAAAATATACCACCCTATTCATGGGAAAATGAGCATCCTCTAAGTTAGGAGGACTGAGGAGAAATAACCTCATGTTGTTGTTTTTTAAATTGACCCGCAAAAGGTAGGGCTTACCCTTATCCTATACATAAAATTCGTACCTTTAACATTGAAAAAAGTGGATTATTGTTTTATTTGAGAGTTTCAGCCTTAAAATGTATTCCTTTTCCTCCAAAATTGCCTAGAAAGCACCCCTATCCAAGGGCCCTCGCAGGCGATTGCCTCAGGTCCAAAAACATACCCTATCCCTTGGAATAGTGTTCACACATAGTCAGCAATACTGAGGGAGTGCCCCCCCCCCCCGGGCCACTCCCGCTGTAGAACGTACAGCTATGCCTAGACTGCTTTGCCGTTGTATGTAGAACGTTATCATTACGTGATAATTGTTTCCTAGGTGCCCATTTTGAAGAACTAGTCTAGGTATAATAAATCCAAAACGGCACACGGTTTGCATACTCGTGTTGTTATTCAACTCGTGCACGCCACGGTCCCCATCTCATCCGCTTATGAAGCGGACTCGTGGGGACCGTGGCGTACACTCATTGAATAACAACACTCGTATGCAACCGCTGTGCCGTTTTAGCTTAGTTACGTATACGTTACGTAACACTGCACAAGGCGGGGGTGAGGGTGACCATAATAAACAATGAATCATGTCTCAATCTCTATCTCTATATACTCGTATAGTGAGTTGGTGCCATCGAGGTTTCCCAGGAATCTGGGGATGGTATCCTCCAGAGGGGCTGGTTGCTGGTGATCTGACCAAACAGTGGTTAGGTATGAGCCTGTCCTAGACACTCTACTGAGCATACCGTTATTTGAGTTGACTGGGTTCGAAACTGCACAGACCGCGGCCCGACTACCCAATTTTAACTACTGGGGGGGGGGGGGGGGGGTTGTGGATGCACCCCCCCCCCCCTCAGGTTTTAAGCATAATAACGCACTAGCTTCAATGCAATACTGAAAACAGGCGAAATCGAAAATTTTAGCGTATCCCCCGCCCCCCGTTGTTAAATATGAGCCTTCCCCAAGTACCCCCTTTACATTGTCACCCCCCCCCCCCACCCCCTTGTGATATATATATAGCACAAGACCCCGAGGGAATTCAAGGGGTCCGGACAATAAAGGGTCAGAGGTATTCTCCTGCCGAGCTTAACGACCCAGATCTTGGTACCCCTCCAGCGACAGTCGGATTGGACTGGGGCAGGTACTCAGCCCTATATATAAGGGCGCTGGGGCTTTACGGTTGCAGGGGAATTAGTAAACCCTTTAGAGGGGTACGATACTCTTTACTTCCCACCAATAGATTTCCCCAGTATTACAGCAGTTAAACCACGGTGGAGAGCTAAGACAAAGGATTCGCACCTTGGTTATATTGCATACCGTGGTTTAAAATAGATAGACAATGGTCATGAAAAGGTATATAGGATTAACCACAGCTTTCTGGTAGGGCGACTTGGGCTTCGCCCTCGTCTGACCCCACCAGAAAGCTGTGGTTAATTCTGTATAGGCGTGTAGCCGGTTGAATTATCAACCAATGAGATAATTCCCTGGCCTTCACTGCGGAATTCTTAGGGGGCATTATGTAACAGCCTGTACCCATCGTGATTGTTGTATCAGTGCTTATCTCTCCAAGTACCAGATCAAGCAATGGTGCCCCCTACTAAGGAACCTGCAACATCGGTATAGGCAGGTAGCGGGATGAATTGTCAACCAATCAGATAATTCCCTCCATTCACTACGGAATTCCTAGGGGTCAACTGATACCCATGTTACAGCTGTTATCAGCGCCTATCTCGTGAGGTACCAGATCAAGTAATGGCCGCACCCACAGGACAACAGGCTAGACCCCTTTTCATAACCATCGTCTATCTATTACTCACTTCTTACATGTATTTACTGTATAATATTGAGGAAAAAAATAGGACCATAAGTAGTGCATTGGCTCACTAGTCACTTGTGTGAAATTATTGAAATAAATATAACTAAAAGATTCATGATCTAAACAGCTAGTTCTAACATTGATTAAAGTCAAGGGTTACGGGTACAGAGGGGTCGATACACCCCCAAAGGATCAGCATGATGCACCAATGCAGCATCACAACGACAAACGTCATCTTTTTAGCAACATTCGTCCTTAAAAGCGCAGATCTCGGTACCCCTCCAGCGACAGTCGGGACAGGTATTCAGCCCTTTTGGGTTTGCCAATGTAGTTACCAGTATGCAATACATTGATGCTCATGGTACGTGTATATATACAAAACCGTCATACTGGCAAGCCAAGCCAACAGCCCCCCCCCCCTCCCGCTCTCCTACCTCACCCCTGTTGAACCAGCTATATATATATATATATTCTATAAATTCTATCCAAAGCTGCAGTGACCCTGACCCTATTTAGCCATTCAACCCTATAAACCCCCAGCGCCCCTATGTATAGGTATAGTGACAGGTAACAGGAGGGGAAAAAGACAGTGATATGAGACATGATAGACATGGGGCTTTTAAAAAAAAGACCGATATGGCGATCGACATGCCCCCCCCCCCTACCCATCCACCAAGGGCCCTAGCAGACCAGGCTAGAGCATAGTAGTGCCTCTACATGGGTTAAAATCTACACGGCGACATGGCCCTTTTGAAAATCGACACGGCGACATGGCCCTTTTAAAAATCGACATGTAATACACAGACATTGTTGCTAAAAGTTCTAGTCCACTGGGTGAAGGGTGAGTTGTGAGAGCAAGGCATTAAATAGATGTAGTAAAGTTCTGGTTGGGTGCCTCAAACTGTCAACACGATATACTGCCCTACTTATTATAAGGGAGTAGTCATTTTTTAACAACAGGGGGGGGGGGGGGGGGGGGTTGGTTGATTTGGGCGGGTGACCACAAACATTTGGACCCCTTGAAGGGGGGACCAAAAAAGTGTGGACCCCTCTTGAGGGGGGGACCAAAAAAATTGCACCCCTTTTTAGCGAAAAAGTCAGCGCGCTACTATAGCTCAAAGGGGTCGGCCGCACTCAATTTCAACCTGCCTCGGGGGGGGGGGGGGGGGGGGGGACCGAAAAAATGTTGACCCCTCCCGCGGGGGGGGGGGGGGGACCAAAAATATTTCGACCGGCTTGCACGAAAATCATCCCCTAGCTGTTAAAAAACCCCTGTTGTTAAAAAATGACCACTCCCTAAGGATAAAACGGGTGGAAACTTGTTCCCGGGACCAGCGAGCACAGGCTGACACTGGCTGCTCCCGCCGTGAGATCTTGGGTACAGTCAGTAGGGTCAGTCCAGGTAAAACAAGCCAGTGGAGATTACTTCTAAACCATATGACCCTAGACTCCTAGATACGATACAGCAACATGGGCATGTCTTAAAGGGGCATTCTCACCACTCACACTTACCACATAGTAGACTAGAACAGTACTAGAATTGTGAGTGGGATACGCTCGGTGAGAATGCCACTTTAAGAGGGGGTGCAGAGGGGTCCCCCCTTGAGGTCGGAAAGTCGCCGAAATTAAGGGGTCCAGGTCGAAAAGTCGCTTTTTTTAGACCCTTTACTGTATTGTATTTTCCCCCCAAAAGTCGCCAGGTCGATTATATTATTGCCATGGGTCGGAAGTCGCCTCCAAAACAGCCCAGGTCGCCAGGTCGCTTTTGACCCATCTGGAGCCACTTAAGATATTGTGACATGGGCATTTCTTGCAATCAACATGGGACAAGGCCATTTTAGTGGCATGTGACATGCGACATTTCTTAAATTCGACATGGGGCATTAGGCTTAGTAAAATGAATTAGACTGGACTGCTTTCTCAACACTATGTTTATTGAGACGGGTCAACAGCTCTGGGACATGACTTTACATCCTCCCAGTGGCGTAGGAAAAGGGGGGGGGGGGGCAGGGGGGGCCCGGGCCCCCCCAATCACAGAGGAGGGGGGGCCTGAATATGCTTGGGCCCCCCAAAATTTGTCAGGACCCTATACTATAATACACATAATTCCCAAATTTATCCTCTCCCAAAAAATGGGGTACAGGGGTCCGGGCCCCTAATCAGATTTAAAGAGGGCTCAAATATTACTTTTCTATATTACTCCTATATAAGCGTGTATATGCACAATCATGCATGAAAGCCGATGCTGACAAACTGGTTGGAGTTTGCCCCCATGGGCCCCCCCCAATGAAGATTTGCTTCCTACGCCGGAGGCCCTCCTGAAGTGGAGAACGGTAGTTTGGCATCCGCACACGCTGTTCCATCGGCAGTGAATCAACAAAAATAATGTAAACAAATCAAAGACAGGCAAAGTACACTCCTAATTGATCCAAATGTGATCGTCATATTTTTATATAAATCTGTCATCTAATGCAGATCATGATATTGCTCGTAGTATTCTAAATAAATCTCGACATGTAGCCTACATGTATACACCATGCCAGTAGTATAGTATGTATCGGAACGGGACTATAGTTAAGTACTGTTTATTACTCAATCGACCTGCAGCCAATCAGAGGCCTCCCTTTTGGCGGGAAATTCAAAAGCAGCCAATGAGAGGCCTCCCTTTTGGCGGGAAATTCAAATAGGTCACGTGACCGGAAGTGACCTACTTCCGGTCACGTGACCTTTGGGCGGGAAATTCAAATAGGTCACGTGACCGGAAGTGACCTACTTAAGAGGGTCACGTGACCACCATGTTGGCGGGAAATTCAAATAGGTCACGTGACGGGAAGTGACCTACTTAAGGGGGTCACGTGACTACTAGGTTGGCTTTCAAAATAAGTCACTTGAGATTTTGATGGATAAATAAATTTAAAAAAAGAAAAAAAAAGCAAGCTGAAAAAGCTTGCTAAAAAATAATTTAAAAATACGGCTCTTTTTTTCTAGGAGGGGGGGAGAGGGGCACTCTGGGGGGCACTCTTTAAGATGCATGGGGGGGGAGGGGGGGAGGGGGGGAGGGGCAGGGTTTTTTAAGAGTGAGACTCGCTTCTCTGCCCTCTCTAAAAGAGAGGGCAGAGAGGCAAGTCTACTTACAATGAAAGGTATCATGATTGCGTTTATGATGATGTGCATCATGATGTGACTATCTTACAACCCTATGAGAAATAAGCAAGACATGGGCGTACTTACACGGGCTATTTGTAAACTAATGAATGTGACTTCTTCGTTAAAATCAGTATCTACAACTCTTTTAAGCCTAAGGCTTTTTCTTGAGTTTATTCTTTTGTTCAATTTCGGGCCCACCTCAAAAGAGGAATAGGCCCTCTGTCCCAGTGGGCAAACTTCAGTTGATTCAATGTTGATTCAATGTGTGTAGCTACATAATATCAACAGTTGATACAGGGTTGTCATTATGTTGATATTGATGAGGTTCTCAACGTTGATCATTCATCAGTGATTCAACATCGATATGACCATTGTAAATCAGCAACAAATAAACATAATAAAATGATTTACATTGATTTGATATTGACTGCTGATGCATAATTTGAGATTCAGTATATTAGATACAGTATTCTTATGTAGACTCATTCCTTCAATTTATATATTTTCATTACAACATCCCCCAATCCCCATTTCTCCAAGATTAAATGCTAATTCTAGCACTATCCAGGGTAGGGGTACATGAATGACCTCTGATGGTCACTCTAAGAGGCATTCACATCCATTTCAAACTGACCTGGTTATGACTGAGGCTTTATCCATCATTCTCAGCAACATAAAGGGTGTCTTAGTGAAACCATGCATGTATTCTTTTCATTTAATTCCAAATGTCAGCCAAATGCACACACCATAGTTGTCGATGAAAATGAATGACATTTTGATCAATTGTATACATTGATGAGAAAATAAGAGCTTACAATTAGGGAAAATTGATGTAGCATGGAGATAGAAATACCAAGGGGTAGGTTGTGGAGACACCTTGTGGGAAAGGTGGGAAAACCCATGGTTGATTCAAAGTTGATATCCAAACATTGCATCAATGTTGAAACAGGTGTTGGTTGACAACATTGAAATTGCAACATTGCATCAATGTTGAAAACAGGTTGATCTACCCTGTAACCCTATATCAACCAGTTTTCAACGTTGAATCAAGGTTTTGTGCCCACTGGGGTAGCACTTGTCGCTTGCTCATCAATCAGAGCCGGGGTGTAGAAGGCCCCTGCCCTGTCGGGTACGTTCTCCCTCTGGTACGTTTTTGGTTAGTTTGGAGCTCTCAGTCGACTGTCTTATCCACCTTAAAAAAACCAGACTTTCGGTGTCTCATGATAAAACTGGTGCCTTATACTAAGCGCTGGATTACTTTCTCATTTTTTTAGTGTTCTATCCGATGCTTATTTAATTTTTGCACTGATAAAAACGGTTAGCTTGTACAAACACGCGGTCTATTTAAGTGTTAAGTGTAGAAAATGAACAGAACAGTGCACAGAAAATAGAGCTACCGACTACATTTCGCCCAGTCACTCAGCGGAGAACAAAAGAACTACTGACGTAGTGTACCCGCTATTCCGACAGTTGGCGCCACCGTTATACTTTTCCCGCGTGCGACATGAAGCCCTGGGGCGGGTACTGGCTGTTTTGGTTGTAGGTACCGAAACATAAAAAACTACAGCCAGCCCAATGTCATGGTGAGACAGCTCTCTTATTTTTACCTTGAGTAGCGTCCGTAGGGCCTATGACAAAACCTAGTCCCGTACACTGAGCAGCTTGAGGTCTGAAGGCTCATACAGAAAAATGTGTGGGTGTGTGGGTGTGTGGGTGTGTGGGTTGCTTTACGCCTTAGTTAACAGCTATGGTCATTTCAAGAGCGGTGATGGTGATCGAATCTATTGGCCCTTTTACCGAGACAAGGGTTCTTTTACATCCCACACTACATAGCAGAGAGACGTCTAGCAGCCCCTAGAGGCCCCGCAGGGGGCTCGAGAGGTGCCGTGGAGAAGAGCAGATATCCACGAGAGGCCACGCCAACAACCAAATTCTATCTTTATCCCGCGAGAAAAGGAGATAAGGGTCAAGGTTATGAACTATCAAAAGATTTTAGAGTAAATTAAGTTATGAGATATTAATATAATGTACATATCTAGGGCCCGATATAGGGCCTCTGCAGATCCCCCTTCAGGGCCCCGATCCATGAGGCCTTAGAAACGGAGCTGGGTCATGTAACCAAGGGAGATCAGCAGTTGTTGATGTCGGCGCTGCCGATAACGCTGGTAAATGACCGTTTTACTCATGTTTAGAGTCAGAATAGCTTGAGTATTACTTGAATATCGAAGAGTAGAGGTCAAATTACCCCAGACAAGGTGTTTCCATCTAGAAATTCTCGACAGTATTTCCGAAAATTGCAAATATTGGTCCCAGCCCCACGGGGCCCCATACCGAGTATTAAAAGTTTGAGATGCAACTTTCATTCATGCTGTTGACCAATCAGGGGGCTCTGTTTTTACGACCTTGACTACATAGTAAAAGTGATTGACAACGTCAGATATCACTTGACGACGTCAAATATCGATCTGATATTTGATCCCTTGATATTTGATTCAAAACCCACATCGAGTGGGATAAAGCCTTTTATCATCTTTTGATTGTGAGGCATACACTTTTCTTACACACAACAGCTGTCATCTATCAAGGGGCTCTGGATAGGGGGTCCCCATGTCGAATGTCGATCTTAGAAAATGACCATGTCACATGACAATGTCACTTAATAATGTTCATATCCCATGTCGATTTTAAGAAATGTTCATGTCACCTGTCACTATGATTTTTTGGGCCTCATGTCACTTGTCATTAGACCTCATGTCGTTTGTCGATTATAAGAAATGGTCATGTCACCATATCGAATTTAGCGGTCCACACCCATTATCAAGTGTCAGGGCATGTTGGCTGCTTGAACACGTAGTCTGTCATCACCCTTGTTTCTGTGCCTTATCTAAACAGGCAATTAGTGGCCGCTAGCCGAGAGTACCTCCCTGGTCGCCTCTCCCGAATCTGCTAGACGTCTCACTGATAGGAGTGTGTGGGTGTGTGGGTCTGTGTGTGTCTGTTCGGTCTGTGTGTGCACGCGTCTTGCACTCTAGTCTTGCGGACCACTGTTAAGCCTGTGGTTGGAGAGCGCGACATAGCCGCTTGCTACACTCTCTAAACAGAGGTCCGCAAGACTAGGCCGGATCGCGCTCTTGCTTAAAGGTGCACCTCAACTCAGTGCGCCTTTAACAGCCGCCCCAAATAGGTGAAGTTCTTGACGCGGCACAGCGCCTCCCACCAGTAGCCAATCAGCGCGCCGAACGCCGGACACACCTCCACCGTGTGAGCCTCTAAGTAGGTCACACGAATCATACTAAGATGCCGATCTCTTCTGTCGGTTCGTCGCGGTGGCCGTGAGTGATCGCACGGTCGCCAAGATTCACTGCCTTGATTGGCAGAGGGGGGGGCTGATTACCCCCCGTCGGATGAATTGCGGCGAAACCATAATCAATTTTTCGCTGTTTTAGATAAAAGAGATCCAGAGCTATCCGCTCGTCCAAGAATTATTTTTCTATCAGCCCGGGATCACCCTCAAATTAAGGCCTAAAGTCCAAAAACCCAAAATTTTTTCCCTATGGGATTTCAGTGTCTAAGCGTTTTTTGCAGCCCCAAGGAGCAGCTCACGGGCTCGAACCCTGTAAACGCTTTGACGCGCTTTCGTCGCCTTAGGCGACGTAGACCTACCCTATTTTTTTTTGGACCATGTTACCTGAACACGGATTATTTTTTTGTTTGGCCCAATGAGCTCACAGCTAGACTAGATACCTCATGTTTTGGATTGGAGAAATCAGCAGAGCAATAAAAAAGCGCGGTGAGGCTAGTGTGGCCCCTGTGAGTTGTAAAATTGGTGCTAAATGTGGTAACCAGGCGGATGCTGAGTTCATTGATATTGTCCGTTAATGATACTTAAGGTGGGTGTTGTCTAAAGTTTTAATTGATATTACCAATGTGGCCAATAATGACTTCACAGTTGGGGCCCTCGCCCGCAGGTCCCAGATTCAGGGTATTCTTTGTTTATTGTGTGGCCCCTAAAGAGGGGCCGACTAACTCTTTAGAGTTAGTTAGATGCTGCCACTGTGCTATGCAACAGCAGCTATTAATTACGCTTCATGTTGGGCGGCATGGATCACTTGATGGGTGATACCTCAAAGCTCAAACACGGCAGAGCCGTGTGTGGCATGCGAGGACCAGTGGGTCAGGGGTGATCCGTTGCAAACAGAATGCTGATCCGTGTGAGGTTCTGACTTTCTATAGTTTTTTATAAAGCCTTAGATATGGTGTGGTATTTTTCATCTCGCTATAGTTTAGTCGGTATTTAAGGAAACCGCCTCATTTCTATCAGAAATACACAATATTGAATTGTTTTTTATATTTTAATATATTAGAAGCGCGCTTTGTTGCCTATGTAGCTCATTATGCGTTGAAATGTTCGCGAGCATCGTAGGAATGTACAAAACCCCTATTGTGGCACCATCTGACGAAAGAGCGGAGAACTATACTAGCGCGTTTCGTTATTCACATCTTTTGACAGGGACTTGGTTGGTGGCTTTACGCCCTAATTAACAGCTGAAGTCATTTCAAGGGGGGTGATAGTGATCGAATCTATGGATACCTGAAGGTGGAAAGCACACACCCTACACTTTTACCGAGGCAATGGTGGTGCTGCTCAAAGGGTGTGGCGAGCTAGACTGGAGGATGTAATAACTAAGCAGCAGAAGGACCAAAAAGACAATCTCGTAGTAGTAGGTCTACTTAGATCTTGAGTAGCCGCCCTTGTGGTTATAATTACCTAGACTAGTTGGCTCTGCCAGCCTGGTCAAGTGAAAATTGGTAAGGAGACTATGAACTAAGCTAACATCTCATAAGTATTAGTTACCACCCCCTCACACCCGTTTAACAACGGATTCAGGGTCTAATTATGGAGACCCTAGAGTAAGATTAACAATATATCCCAATGTCTGTAGTAGACATTTACGACATGCAACTTGCCCCCTAGAAGGGATAGATCTGACCACAAGTCCGCAATATGGGACTCCCCCTCTGAGAGTATCAAGGTTTGCGTATAGTCTCTTGCAGGTTAATCTGTTATCTACCCCTTTGTCGACTTCGCCAAAATCCTGGGAGATTCACTTTAAACCTAAGGTCTACCCTTTTTATTCTTTGTTTATTGTGTGGCCCCTAAAGAGGGGCCGCGGTGTTGATTAATTACACCACATGTTAAGCAACATGAGATCAAACCTTCCTCAAAAGCGACAAGGCTCAGAGTCCTGTTGGACGGGAACCCTGTGTGGCATTTGAAGACGAATGGTTGAGTGATCTGTTGCAGATGCCGTTCCGTGAGAAGTTCTGACTTTATATAGCTTTTATATCGCTTTAGATATGGTGTAGTATTTTCAATCTCACTATAGTTTAGTTGATATTTCAAAGAATCTGCCTCATTCTATCAGAAATACACAGCGTTGACATGTTTCTTATATTCAATATATTAGAAGTGTGCTTTGTTGCTTATTATAGGTCATTATGCGTTTAAAATGTTCGCGAGTATCGTGGAAATGTACAAAAACCCTATTGTGGCGTCATCTGACGAAAAGAGCGGAGAACTACACTAGAGCATGTAATGGCCAGACCAGCAGGCGGCAGCAGAGTGGTCAAAAGACAATGTCGTAGTAGTAGGTCTACTTGCATGTTGAGTAGCCACCCTTGTGGTTGTAATTACCTTGACCACAGGTCCGCAATATGGAGCTCCCCCTCTGAGAGTATCAAGGTTTGCGTATAGTCTCCTGCAGTTTAATCTGTTATCTCCTCCTTTGTCGACCTCGCCAAAATCCTGGGAGATTCACTTTAAACCTAAGTCCTACCCTTTTTTATTCTTTGTTTATTGTGTGGCCCCTAAAGAGGGGCCGCGGTGTTGATTAATTACACCACATGTTAAGCAGCATGAGATCAAACCTCCTCAAAAGCGTCAAGGCTCAAAGTCCTGTTGGACGGGAACCCTGTGTTGCTTTCGAGGACGAATGGTTGAGTGATCCTACCGATCCGTCAGAGGTTCTGACTTTATATAGCTTTTATATCGCTTTAGATATGGTGTAGTATTTTCAATCTCACTATAGTTTAGTTGATATTTCAAAGAATCTGCCTCATTCTATCAGAAATACACAACGTTGACATGTTTCTTATATTCAATATATTAGAAGTGTGCTTTGTTGCTTATTATAGGTCATTATGCGTTTAAAATGTTCGCGAGTATCGTGGAAATGTACAAAAACCCTATTGTGGCGTCATCTGACGAAAAGAGCGGAGAACTATACTAGAGCATGTAATCGCCAGACCAGCAGGCGGCGGCAGAGTGGTCAAAAGACAATCTCGTAGTAGTAGGTCTACTTGCATGTTGAGTAGCCGCCCTTGTGGTTGTAATTACCTAGCCTAGTTGACCCTGCCGGCCTGGTCAAGTGAAATTAGTAAGGAGACCACCCATTAACGTGCTCCACAGTCTTTAGACAGTTAAGACTATAGTCAAGACTGGAGAATTTGGCGAGACGCCCCTCTGGGAGGTCATAATCCTCAATGTTAGGTGTTAGCTCATTAACATCAGATACCATATTAACAACCCATTTAAATGTTCATTTTAATAGCAACTCACCCTATTCTGACAAAATCCTATTAGCAGGTAACCTCTGTGTAAACCATACTGCAAACATCTGCTACTTCCAGCGTCTGCCTCGTGACTGATAGTGTACAACAAGACGAAGTGGGCAGAGATTAGAAAAAATGAAGCTCTTTATATAGCCGAGAGAGCAGCTAATCTGGATGTTCTAAGCTTGTTTTCACCTAGAGCTCCAACCCTCTTCCAGAGAGAATCAAATCGCTTTTCACCTGAACCCTTCCACCCCTAATCCATCAGCATGAAAAGAGAATTAACGAGTGTAACGTGCGCTACATGTATATGGGATTATAGCTGGTGAAGAGATAAAGCCGAGTCACCTGTGTATACAAAGACTACAGGGGGTGATTAACGACAGGTGTGACGCGCCAGCCCGTGAACGGATTAAGCCAAAAAAAAATAAAAAGGTATGTTTCAGGTAACATGGGCAGAAAGACTGGAGTCGGTAGGTCGGATTTTTATTCTATTTTATTTTATTTTTTTAACATGAAAGTACTAGCCATCCTCCGTGGAAATTCTAAAAATGACCCAAAAAGTATAAAAATATGAAATTTTCTTCAAACTTGCTTAAAAAAAAACGTAGGGTCGACCCTGTTTTGCTAGGGTTGGTCGGGTGACCTGAAACAAACCTTTTTTTTTATTTGGCCTTATCTTTCAAGCTGACGCTTAAATTCAACTAGCCAGCCGCCGTCCACACCACTCACTGCGACAAGAGGAGGTGCTGTTGTTTTACACTTGAGTCGCTTACCACATGGTCTCTACCTCACAGACAGACACGCGCCCCCTGTAGCTTTTTTTTTGTTTTTTTTTGTATACACACGCTAATCTCATAACCCCCTTATCCGTTATACAGGTAACGAGTATTCTCTTTTAAAATAGCTGCCAGTCAGCTTAGCTCTAGAAGCAAGAAGGCGTGTATAGGTGCCTTATAAGTCGGCAGGGGGTAAATACTAGTGAAAAAGGAAGGCAGGTGTGCAAGTAGCTTTTCTAACAGACACGTGTGTGCACTAAGCTGCTTAAGTCTAAACCCTCCCGCAGAAGTCAGGTGGCATGTGAAAACTTAATTAACTGATCTCTTACATTGAGTAGAGTCTCTGTGCTGAGAGAGCCTTTTCAGCCGTTTAAGAGGATTAACTAGGACAGGGTACATAAGGAGTGAAACGCCGAATAGCGGCTACTCAGTCTCGTGCAGCACAAGCAGCAGCATCTAGCAGCGGCTTCAGCAGCAGCTGCACGTGCAGCACAAGCAGCTGGCAGCGACTTCAGCAGCACAAGCAGCACGAGCAGCACAAGCCGTAGCATTTGTCAGCAGCATCCGTGACATCGTCAGCAGCAGCCCCCATGACCTTGTCAGCAGCACAAGCAGCCAGCAGCTGCTGGCAGCTGCTTCAGCAGCTGCTGGCAGCTGCTGCACGAGCAGTAGCACAAGCAGTAGCATCTGTCAGCAGCAGCAGCAGCAGCACAAGCAGCCAGCAGCTGCTGCATGAGCAGCACAAGCAGCACAAGCAGCAGCACCGACAGCAGCAGCAGCAGCAGCAGCGGTGTGGACCACTAAAGTCGAGATGAAGCCTAGTGACATTTGACATGAAGCTTGAAAAACACAGTGACAGGTGACATGAGCAATTCTTAAAATCGACATGAGATATGAGCATAATTAAGCGACATCGACATGCGCCATGGCTATTTTTTAAGACAAACATCATATGTCATAGCCTCCTCATCCAAACCTCCACTAGTAGTGCTCTATAAGCGCAAGCTGTAAACCCTCTCCTCCCCTCGTGCATAAGGCGAATTATCAGAGTCAGCCAATGGTGTCAATACCCCTCTCATACAAGGGTCGGGCGCTGCTGGACTATAATAGATGAGTCAAGGACCGTTCTACTGAGGGTCAGGCAGGCTAAGTCGGACATTCAATGACAGGTAGGTGTTTGACAACCTTGCTTGAAAGTCTGGACAGCATTGACAGACTGGGGCATAAGGATCTCGCATGGTCAGACTTTCAAGCAAGTTTTGCTAAAGTCGCGTTATTGAATGTCCGACCTAGCCTGACCCACAGTAGAACGGTCCTTGACCCGTCTATTATAGTCCAGCAGTGCCCGACCCTTGGCTGAGAGCAGTTTAAGCGCCATTGGGTGTCTCTGATATTTGCCTCTGTGTAAGATGAGAAAAAAAGTCTGTTGAAAGACTATATTTCAAGCCAGAAAACTGTAATTAGCTTTCCAAGTTGTTTATTTAACAATATCTTAGCCTAGCAAGCAGCTGTCAGATGTCATCTAAGAAAAAAATGTGAGCTGTTAATAGATTCAAGAGAAATTAGTTTACAAATAGCCCGTGTAAGAACGCCCATGTCTTGCTTATTTCTCATAGGGTTGTAAGATAGTCACATCATGATGCACATCATCATAAACGCAATCATGATACCTTTCATTGTAAGTAGACTCGCCTCTCTGCCCTCTCTTTTAGAGAGGGCAGAGAAGCGAGTCTCACTCTTAAAAAACCCTGCCCCTCCCCCCCTCCCCCCCTCCCCCCCCATGCATCTTAAAGAGTGCCCCCCAGAGTGCCCCTCTCCCCCCCTCCTAGAAAAAAAAGAGCCGTATTTTTAAATTATTTTTTAGCAAGCTTTTTCAGCTTGCTTTTTTTTTCTTTTTTTAAATTTATTTATCCATCAAAATCTCAAGTGACTTATTTTGAAAGCCAACCTAGTAGTCACGTGACCCCCTTAAGTAGGTCACTTCCCGTCACGTGACCTATTTGAATTTCCCGCCAACATGGTGGTCACGTGACCCTCTTAAGTAGGTCACTTCCGGTCACGTGACCTATTTGAATTTCCCGCCCAAAGGTCACGTGACCGGAAGTAGGTCACTTCCGGTCACGTGACCTATTTGAATTTCCCGCCAAAAGGGAGGCCTCTCATTGGCTGCTTTTGAATTTCCCGCCAAAAGGGAGGCCTCTGATTGGCTGCAGGTCGATTGAGTAATAAACAGTACTTAACTATAGTCCCGTTCCGATACATACTATACTACTCATGCCTATGACCCTCTCGAAGCCTTTACGGATGCATGTCGCTAAAAGACGATATTCATAGTCATGATGCACCAATGCAGCCCCAGCGAGTAACTCGCTACATTGGCAAGGATTCTAAACCCTATATGCTTCTTGACATTGGTGCATCATGCCGACCCGTCTTGACACTGTAGGATCGGCATGATGCTTGAAGCACTGGTAAGTTACTCGCCAGTGCTGCATTCATCCTTAGGGAGTGATCATTTTTTAGCAACAGGGGGTCAGGGGTCAAAAATGTTTTTACCCCCCCCCCCCTTAGGGCCGAAAATCGGCTTGTGCGCGGGCCCTTTGAAGCATAGTAACGCGCTGGCTTTTTGGCTTAAAACAGGTTAAATTATTTTGAACCCCACCCAAGAGGGGTCCAAATTTGTTTGCCCCTCCCCGGTCAAGGGGTCCACATTTTTTTGACCCCCCCCCCCAAACCCACCACCCCCCCTGTTGTTAAAAAATAATCACTCCCTTAAAGGGTTAACTTAATACTATATATACCTGGCCTCCAGCCAGGAGGAACCTAGACGGGTCCATGACACATTGGCGGGGACATCAGCGAGGGTCCTATGTGTGTGTGTGTGGGGGGGGGGGGGGGGGGGGTTGGGTGGAGTACATTATCATAATTCTGTGGTGTGGAGGAGGAGGGTACATATATATAACACATAATAATTGCGTCACCAGTTTGTAAATATTTACCTACAGAAGAGTTAACCCCTAACCACTCTAACTAACCCCAGACAGCCGGTCCACTCTCAGCCCCCACTGTTACTGAAGGGGCAGCAGGTGTTTGGCCTTCAAACCCTGGGCCGCCGTATTATATATGACGTAACCTATATCATACCTGCACTGCGACTCTTGCTGTAGGGGCAGCAAGTTCTATGCATTTAAAGGCGTAAATACCCCTCCAGCAACAGTCAGACGTACTCAGCCCTATATATAGGGGCGGTGGGGGTTTGGACCCTTAGCCGTCTTATATAAAGGGTTGAGTATCTGTCATGCCTTCACTGACTCCTGCTGCAGGGGCAGCAAGTTCTATGCCCTTAAAGGCACACATCTCGGTACCCCTCCAGCAACAGTCGGTACCCCTTCAGCCTCCAGCAATAGACTGGATTCGGGACAGGTACTTAGCCCTAGGGGCCCTGGGGTTTAAACCCCCAGCGCCCCTATAAATAGGGTTGAGTACCTGTCCCGATTGCACTCCGACTGCTGCTGGAGGGGTACCGAGACCTTGGCATTTAAAGGCGCAGATCTTGATACCCCTCCAGCAACAGTCAGAGTGGAGCCGGGACAGGTACTCAGCCCTATATATATAGAGGCGCTGGGGGTTTAAGTGTGTGTGTGTGGGGGGGTGGGGGGGGGGGGGAGTGGCGATAATTAGTGCACCTACCTGTAGGCTGCAGGTGAGTTGTAGGTATCCAGCCGTGTGTAGTGGTGTAGTAGGGTTCTCTATATACAGTACTACACCCCCCTACTCCTCCTGAGCGTCCTCCTATATCCTCCTGCTACTGCTACTACAGCTCCTGCCGCCCTGGGACCACCTCTCACACTGGGTGGGCACGCACCCAGCCCTCCACTACAGGTACACTAGTGTCTTAATGCGCCGTGAGGGGGCGCCAGGGGTCGGGGTTTGTCAATCTCTAGTGCAGAGGTAATCACAACAAACCCGCAGGTAGGATACCTCTGCCACGGGCACCCACTGAGTTGCAGCAAGGGGGTGCAGAGGGCTCCCCCTTCAGGTCGGAAAGTCGCCGAAATTGAGGGCTCCATGTCGCAAAGTCGCTTTTATAGACCATTTTTATTATAGTCAGAGTTGTCCAAAAGTCGCCAGGTCGCTTAAATTACTGTACCAGGTTGCCAGGTCGCATTGAGAACAGCCAAGGTCCCATCTGGACCCACCCTTTGTATGACAAAAACTGAACTGATAATGGCTTAATTAGACAGATATTGGTTCTACACTATCAAATAACCACTCTACAGAATGTGATTCTCCCACATTTTAAAAATAAATCCTAAAAAAACCAACCCTAGTTTTTTTAGACCATCTTACCTGAACACAGGTTATTATTTTGTTTGGCCTAAGATCTTGTTTCCAATCTCGGAATGTAGCCTGTTACCGGCAAGCTATGTTGTGTTGGTGTCTGGTACCCTGCTATATCTCGCGGGACATTCGTGGACAGAACTAACATGGCCGCGAACACAAAAAAAACTGAATTATCACCATAAGTCGAATTACATATATATATACGGTTTTCCTACGTCAGAATGTGGGCAAACTAAGTGTACATATGGTTAGGTAGCCTCACCATGATAGCCACACACCAGGGTGAGTTGAGTTGAGTTTTGAGTTTTGAACTTTTTTATTGCCAACTTTTCATGTACATGTTATTAAAGTGCAATATTGGGCCTACACGAACCATTGCGTGAAATATTTGATCATCTTAGTAGTTATAAATTGTCGAGCATTTCGTTGCGATTGTCTTACAACTTTCCGTCGCGGTACAAGGTATAAGTATATAGAATTCTCATGAGTTTACAACAGGTCATGATGTCTCGGCTCGTCTTATGTAAGGCCTTGCCACTTACACGGCTTAGTTTTGTGTTTGTTTTGTGACTATACCGTACCGTATACATGTATATAAAATGAATAGCGATGTCTCATAGATACACTATCATCATTATGGTGTCTTACCATTTCTAATACATTACTACATTTACATCTTTATACAACTTATTAAATCAACACTACAATTTCGACAGTCAGTATAACATCAAATGCATTGGGTTCTCATTACATTAAACTCTATTTTTAATTATATCTGGATTATAGTGATCCATAGGTTTCAATGAACAATATATTATATTAAATCTATGTAATCACGTGTACTTCATGGTACATGTATGCATATATAAAGTACTGTATATATTACCGGTATGATCTAAGGTAAGACTCAATAAGTGTTCGATAGGAGATGAAGAAATACCCCTGTGTATAAGCCCCAGCTAAGTACTGCCTGACGTCCATTGAAATTGTGCCCTACCGTATCCTGTCGCTACTGTCCATTGTGTTATTTACTAGTTGTAATGTTCTAACTATATGTGATTTGACACGCTGAACTGTACATATGTCTAAATGTTTCTGAGTGATATTATAAGACATTTCATTCTGTTGGCTGTAGTCGAAAGACATTACTAGATAATGGATTTATGCCAAATAAAAATAATTCAAACTCAACTTAAACTCATATCTCTTTATATTTATAAATAACTGGCTGACCAAACCTCTAGTGCAGGTTATACGATATTCTCAAAGTCTAGGTGCGGGTAATACGAGGGTTTTTATAAGTATAGAACAGTAATAAAATGGCTATTTTCAAACCCTAGGTGCGGGTTATATGTTTCTCCCAAAGTCTGGGTGTGGATTATACGCAAGGTGCAGGTTATACCCGGGAGTTTACGGTATATGATATATAAGAGAGTACCGAGAGATTTATTTATTTTACAACAATTTACAATGCATTTATGTGAGCGTTACTGTGTGAGATATGGTTCATATACCCTATAAATGTTAGCCCCCCCCCCCCCCCCCCACAGTTCTTTTATTAGGTGCAATCTTCAACTCGCCCTATTGCCTACGCTGGTCAGAAAAAAGAAGGCTAGGCACAAGTTCTGGTCAAGTTTATAGGTTGAGTTACATATACAGTTCTGCTACATCACAGTGTGGGCAAACAGACAGTACACGTGGTTAGGTAGCCTCGCCATGATAGCCACACACCAGGGGCACTACATTTAAATCTATTTTTAATTGCATCTCGCTTATAGTGATCCACAGGTTTCACTTTACAATACATTGTTTTAAATTTATGTGATCATGTGTACCTAATGATACATGTATATCTATGAATATTTATATATAACTGCCTGATTCTGAGTAATGCCCCCGGACTATGTTCCTGTGCAGGAATGATTTAAAATAAACTCTGCATGATAATTACATTTCTCTCTGAGATGGAATATGAGAATAGCACATCTAAATACATGGAGGGTGAAAATAATTATTGACAAAACACATAAATAAAGGTAAGTATTAGTATGAATATGGACTAATTTGGTCGTAATTTGGTGCCTGGGGCAGAGAGCAATTATAGTTGAGTGTTTGTTGTGATTTCCGCTGCACAGGAGAGTGTGTGTGAGTAGGTGGGACGTTTTTAAGTGGGGATAGAGATGGGGAGTCCCCAGGGAGGTGTCTTAGATTAGTTTATGTGTGGTTTAATATGAGAGCACACCTCCCGGGGGGGGGGGGGGGGTTCACCATGTTCGATGTCGATTTCGAGAGATGTCCATGTCCCCTGGAGGGGGGGGGGGGGGCACTTAGTATATTTTGTATACACATGTGTGCGGCTGGCAAGGGTACTTTTCCTACAAAATTCCCCATGACAAGGGTCCACTTTTCAAGTAAATTTGCCATGACAAGGGTCCAGTTTCATCAAAATCCCAATAAAAAGGGTCTACTTTTCAAGAAAATGTCTGAGATTTTATCAAAAATTTCCCATTTTTCACTAAAAAATCACTTTTTCTTACAAAAAAAATATGCACAAGAGTGAGTTTCTCAAGGAGATTTTACTAAACATGGTCAAAATACCCAAAATGCCAGAACAAGAGTAGCATTTGCAGGTAAAAATCGCCATGACAAGGGTTAGGGGTGTCGAAGGTCCAGCCGCACAACCGTGTCAAACAAAATTCAAGTGCCCCCCCCCCCAGATGTCCCCTGTCACTATCTTTTTAGGCCTCATGTCACATGTCACTAGGCCTCACATCGATTTTAAGAAAAGGTCATGTCGCCATGTCGAATTTAGGGGTCTTTGGGTCTACCCTATATGAGTGGTGGCCTGTGGGGGTGACAATCTCCCATGCAGCGGGAAATCAAACACTCAAAACTACAATTACTCTCTGCCACCTAATTGCGTCCAAATTCGTCCATATTTATATTGATGCTTACCATTGGTATTGTGTCATCTTCAACCTGATTTCCTCCTAGTGAGTTGGGGGGGGGGGGATGGCATGGCGAGGACAAATTTCAGAGCTCCGCGCAAAATTCCACCGACCCCCCCCCCACCCCCTCTGTTGTTAAAAATGTACCACTCATGTTAAAGGTGTTGAAGAGGCATACTCACTGAACGTATCCCACGCACATTGCTAGTACTGTTTTAGTCTACTGTCCAGTTAATTGCTGATAGTGATACTAGTAGTATAGTATGTATCGGAACGGGACTATAGTTAACTACTGTTTATTACTCAATCGACCTGCAGCCAATCAGAGGCCTCCATTTGGTCACGTGACCCCCTCATTTGCATAATTACGTAATAGGCCACGCCCCCTCATTTGCATAATTACGTAATAGGCCACGCCCCCTTGATCACCAGCCAATCAGGGGCCACCATTTGGTCACGTGACCCCCTCATTTGCATAATAGGCCACGCCCCCTTGATCACGTGACCCCCTCATTTGCATAGTAGACTACGCCCCTTTGATCACCAGCCAATCAGTGGCTTCCATTTGGTCACGTGACTCCCTCATTTGCATAATAATGGGTCACGTGACCCCCTCATTTGCATAATAGGACCACACCCCTTTGGTCACGTGACCGGAAGCGCTCTTTATTTGGAAAATAGGCCACACCCCCTTGGTCACGTGACCTGACCCCCTCCCTCATTTGCATAATATAGACAATAGACAGACTACGCCTCTCTTTTGGTCACATGACTTGGACTAGCTAATGAGAGGCTTCTATAAGGGGGGAGGGGAGGGGAGGGGGGGAGGGGGGCACTTTAAGATGCATGGGGAGGGGAGGGGGGGGGGAGGGGGGCACTATTTATGGGGTGGGCGGGCACTTGGGGGGGAGGGGGGCCTTTGGGGTCTGCTCGGGAGAAAAAAAAAAAAATTATCTGATCTCTAGGGAATCGCTTCCTCCTTACCCCCCTTTAGGGGGGGTAGGGAGGAGGCGAGTCGGAGGTGACTGTAGAGGAGTTTTTCGGTGACTTGATGACTTTCAAACGACTGTACTGATAGTTGATGAATTTGACTTTTTGACTTGAATATTTCTTGCGACTTTGCGAAAGCGACTTTGCGGCTCGTAGCCCCTTAAATAAAGAGGTGACTTTGTAACCTCAGGGGGGAGATCCTTCTACACCACCACAGAAAAAGATCTCGGTTGATTGACTGAACGCGGCGGGTATGAGTCATCATGGGGCCCTTGACGGGTGGGTCCTCCCCGTGCAGCCGTATGTCGAATTTAAGAAATGCCCGTGTCACACGTCACTTAGGGAGAAAACGTTTTTTGAAAATATTTAGAACCCGAATTTGAGCATTCTGGTACATTTTTAAGGACCCAGACACCGCAAAGCCGGGTACCATCCAAGAAAAAAAAGAAAAAAAAAAATTTGGCGAAATGCTTAGGTTTGAAATGGTACTTTTTCTGATGCACTCTTCGAACATTTTTTTTTCCTCATGTCACTATGGTCCATGTCACATGTCGGACTCAAGAAATGCCCCATGGCCCATGTCACTTAGATGTCCGTGTCCGTGTCGTCGTATCGATTTTTAAGAAAATGACCATGTCACCATATCAAATTTAGGGGTCTAGTGACATCAGCATGTCCGGCTATCCTCCACAAATTTAGCTCTAAAATGTTTACTTTTTTTTGGGCCGATTTTTCATCATTTTAAAAAAACAATAGGCTGTTGAAATGTTTGCTGTTGTAAATAGAAACAAAAACAAAACAAAGCGCATGGTAAGATTATGTCACATTGCAGTCGCGGGTCCGCTCGTGGCTTATCCAGCCTCTTCGTGGATCCGCGACTGTCAATGTGATCATATACTAATCACCCGGCGTTTACGGTATTATATACTAAGGTATGAGACGGGTCCTACAGAAAAGGTGTCTAAAAAGCGCTGCGACCTGATTGAAATGACGTCAGCGGCGTCTGCTCGTCAGTGCCCGGCTGTAGCTCGTAGGACATGTCATTCTGCTTTTCTGGATGTTTTGAAATATTTTGATTTAACTGTTAATACCTGATAACAAGTCTCTGAAGCAGTTTTTGATCGAGTACGTCTTCTCTACGTTTCCATCGATTAGCTGCTTCAGCAAAAAAAAATCGCGCGCGCGGTCTAGTCTAGATGACGGAGTCGCTAAAGCTCTGTTTAGAGAGTGGAACTTGACCTTGACTATAGACTCAGTACTAACTGAACGCCCCGCTATGTCACTCCTCACGTGGGTATATGTACAAGCTCGGGTTCTTCACTTTACGGCTTGACTAAAACTGAGACGAGTCCATGATAAACTCTAGCCTTTTTTTCCTTTTCTAGGATCGAGAGAGAGATTTTAAATGGGGCGGTTATCTAAATAGCGTGGAACTAAAATCAGGCTGCGGCAGATAGTATCTCTGCGCACCTCAAGACTCAACGTAACTTTCACTCTCCAGCAGAAGTTTAGTTGTCACTAATGATGGGCGGCGACCGTCGTGCACCGGCGGATATTGGAGAGTGTTGGAGAGCTGAACCTTACAGACATATAAATCAATCGCTCTGGTGGAAATATCTCGCCATAGATTGGAACCAAATACTTATCTAATGGAATCGTTATCAGTTTTCAGTTTTCTTGCCGTACAAAATTTATTTCCAACTCTTCACGTGGTGATAGCTGAAGGTCGCTCGTCGTAGGTACGTGTGACCGGAACACCCTTTTTGGTTTTGGCGCGGGTTGACATCAGATTTGTACCGTACTGTCGCGATTAAGGGCTCTGAGGGAGCGCTTTTCAATTCGGTGAAGTTCTTACTCAGGAGCTATATACAAGCCAGGCGCTGGCGCTTATTCAAAGTCGCGATTTTAGTGCTTGAGAAAAAACATTTGGAGGCTCTTATACTCCGGCGCTTATACAAGACCGGCGCGCTTTTCAACACTAGTTGCTTTATCGCGACCGTACGGTATGACTTCGGTGTCACAAGGTCCCAAACTCCAAATAAGGAAGTGAAACGACGTCGTCTGTCTACCTCGTGCGCGTCATAGCGTCGTCGAAAATAGTGTGACGTCAGCATCTCTCAGGCGGCTAGGAAGTCAGTTCGACAAAATGGCTCACGGAGTGAACTTCGTGGCCGTTTCTCGATCTATGATCGATGCGGCCGTGGAGAAGGAATTCGTAGCCGTGCTACAGAGAGAGGAGGCGGAGAGACAGAACTTCGTGGCCGTTTCTCGATCTATGATCGATGCAGCCGTGGAGAAGCAGTTCGTAGCCTCGCTACAGAGAGAGGAGAGACAGCGGACTGCTGCTGAAGCAGAGGGTGTGGTGGATGAGCTGATCGCGAACGTCGCTGATCAACTCATCCGCCAGTGTGTGGAGCGAGTCAAGCAGCAAGTCTGCATGGAGGAAGGACTACCGCCCGCCGTGCTGGAGGAGCTGCTGAAGGACCACCACGCGTTATGACCACGCCCTCCGCTTCAGCAGCAAGGTCCCTGCGACCCTCTCTCTCTACCAAACGGTCCTTTTAAGGACCAACCACTGATCACAAAAGTTGAAAATCCATCTCAATATAAAATACGCATCAGAAAAACCCCTAATACGCTCTACACTGAAACCCTGTTGAGTAGGTAGATCGAGTTGGGCTTTTTGTGTTTTTGTTTTTTTTAGGAAGGGCAATCAGGTCATCGTGTGGAGATCATCAGGTGTCCTGTGTGTGTGTGTGTGTGTGTGTGTGTGTGTGTGTGTGTGTGTGTGTGTGTGTGTGTGTGTGTGTGTGTGTGTGTGGGGGTGGGCGGGTGTGTGTGTGTGTGTGTGTGTGTGTGAATTTTATACAAATACAATTATTCATTCCTTTCAGCAAGAAAATTAGCTCAATGTAATCATATGATTTGAACTGCCCTACTTATCAGGGCCTTGACGACATCTGACCGCCCCCCTTTTCAGGATCTAAATGGAAATTCACCGCCGCCGCTTTTCAGAGTCGCGCTGCAGTGGTTATCCAATACATGGCGGAGCGCCATTACCTAATTCTTTTGTATGTGAAAAAAAAACAGCACTGATAAGGAGTTTAATTAGACAGATATTGGTTCTACACTATCAAAAAATAACCCCTCAGCGCTTTAATGCTAAAGGTAGCATAGTGCTTTAATGCGCTACGCTCTTTGTCGATATGCCAGTGTATGCATGCATGCAGCCCTGGTGAGGAACTCTGAGTGCTGCATTCATGGCTTATGACGACAACGGGCACTGCACATTAAAGCGCTATGCGACTATTAAAGGGTTAGATCCAGTCTTGCTCCAGTCATCCCGAATGCTATACCCAGAGTTGGTGGTCTGGTCCAGACTGCTGTACACAGATTGTGGACGGGATGGCGGGTTGCTGCCAGACTATCCCTCTGGTACGATATGCCGCTGGCGCGGCCGAGACTGTCTTATATGATGCTGAGTCGAATTATGTATTAGATACCCTACGAGTAACTGAGAGTATGTCAAAATAATCACGGCAAACTGACTGGCGACTTCATAGGATTATAGGGCGGTTATTATTACATAACTCAGTAACCTTTGGTTATGTGTTAGATAGAGTACACTTGGACACGGTTATTCCATATACCCACTGCCCCACAGGGTCAAGACGAGGTGATTTAAATAATAAGACCCAGACGGGTAAAATAGCCAAAGTCAACAATGACCTGTTTTTTTAGCCAATATGGACAAAGAGACACGGGGTGCTGTACACAGGTTGTGGACGGGCTGGCGGGTCGCTGCGAGACTATCTCCCTGGTCCGATATGCAGCCGGCGTGGCCGAGACTGTCTTATATGATGCTGAGTCTAATTATGTATTAGATTCCCTACGAGTAACTGAGAGTGTGTCAAAATAATCACGGCAAACTGACTGGCGACCTCATAGGTCAGTTATTATTACATAACTCAGTAACTTTCGGTTATGTGTTAGATAGAGTACGCTTGGACACGGTTATTCCATATACCCGCTGCCCCACAGGGTCAAGACGAGGTGATTAAATAATAAGACCCAGACGGGTAAAATAGCCAAGTCAACAATGCCCTGTTTTTTAGCCAATATGGACAAAGAGAAACGGGGTGCTGTACACAGCTTGTGGACGGGGTGGCGAGTCGCTGCCAGACTATCCCCCTGGTCCGATATGCAGCCGGCGTGGCCGAGACTGTCTTATATGATGCTGAGTCTAATTATGTATTAGATGTCCTACGAGTAACTGAGAGTGTGTCAAAATAATCACGGCAAACTGACTGGCGGCCTCATAGGTCAGGTATTATTACATAACTCAGTAACCTTCGGTTATGTGTCAGATAGAGTACACCTGGACACGGTTATTCCATATACCCACTGCCCCACAGGGTCAAGACGAAGTGATTAAGTAATAAGATACCCAGACGGGGGGTAAAATAGCCAAGGCAACAATGTCCTGTTTTTAGCCAATATGGACAAAGAGACACAGGGGGTGCTGGGAGTTGGCGACAAGGGGCAAGACGGGCAAGACTACTTCTCAAAATAGACAATGCCAATGGCCAAGACCTAGTTCTTAAATTCGACAAAGCCCATTGTTATCTCTTATATTCGACAAGTGACACATGTGCCCCGTCTGTTGTCCTAATATAGATTTTCTAAAAAAAAAAAAAAAAAAAAGTAAATTTTCTGCACCGTGTGACAACGACCGATCAGCTACATAGCAGAGATTTCCCCAACCTATTTTTGGTTATTTTTCTATTCAGTTTTTGATCAGCGCACTATATTATCGTGGTTTTTTTTTTTTAATTTTTTAATCATAAATAATATGTAGACTTGGAAAAAAAAAGAAAAAAAAGAGAGCTGACACGCAAACTCCTACTCACATGTCGCTGTTTTGTCACTAAACTCAAAGACCCACCCACCCCGTAGGAAGGGGAGACGCTTGTGAACGTTCCCTTAGGCCTCTATTCTTTATTTTATTGTGTGGCCCCTAAAGAGGGGCCAACCAACTGACACTGTCAGTTGGTTAGATGCTGCACAACATGGGCGTAATTAATTACGCCTAGTGTTAAGCAGCATGGATCACTGTGGTTTGACAGACTGACCTCAAAGGGCCCCCGTTGGATGGGGGCCCTTGTGGCACAACGAGTCAAAACGAGTTGATCCGTTTTTCAGATTGCCGACTCGGCGAGAGTTTCTGACTATGTATCTTTTATAAAGCCTTAGATATGGTGTGGTATTTTTCATCTCGCTATAGTTTAGTTGGTATTCAAAGAAACTGCCTCATTTCTATCAGAAATACACAATATTGAATTGTTTTTTATATCTTAATATATTCAGAAGCGCACTTTGTTGCCTATATAGCTCATTATGCGTTGAAATGTTCGCGAGCATCGTAGGAATGTACAAAACCCCTATTGTGGCGCCATCTGACGAAAGAGCGGGGAACTATACGTGACCTGAACCCCGCCCTCAGCGCGTTCGTTATTCGCATCTTTGACAGCGACTAAGAGACGCTCAAACTGTCTCTTATTTAGTTTGAACTTATCACAAATTTGTCTTTGATAGGTCGTAGATTGACTTCTGACTTTTTTTCTTTTTTAGTTAGAATAAAAAACAAGTGACGCCGACACAGACCTGCGCATTAACGCGCTCCACCGTCTTCAGAGGGTTGAGTCTATAGTACAGTAGATTCTACTGTGTACTTACACTAACAGTGCTACATATACATACCTGAGTCATAAGTGAGGCGTTTTTGTTGTTTTTTTTAGGAGAAAAAAAGTGATCTACTCACCAAACCGCTATTAGTAGGTAACCTGTATGACCCATACCGCAAACATCTGCCTCGTGACTGATAGTGTACCGGTGGTGAAGTGCTGTTGCAAGAACAATTGAGGCTCTTTATATAGCTGAGAGAGCGAATGGTCTAATCTTGTTTTCACCTTGAGCCCCACCCTATTCCAGAGAGGGTATCAAAAATCACATGTACACGTATATGGGCTTATAGCTGGTGAATAGATAAGGCGGGGCAACTGTGTATACTAACACTACAGGGGGCGTTTTAACGACAGGTGTGACGCGCCAGCCCGTGGAGGGAGCTTTTGTTTTCACCTAGAGAGTGTATACAAAGCCTACAGGGGGTGATTAACGACAGGTGTGACGCGCCAGCCGGTGGCCGGATCACCGCATCTTCTAAGCTTTGTTTTCACCTAGAGAGGGGATCGAGAGTGTATACAAAAAACAAAAAAAAACCTACAGGGGGTGTTTAACGCGGCCGGCTGCCTACATGCTATGGTCTAAGCCTGTTTTCAGCTAGAGAGGGACCTAAATCACCTAAGCCTTTTCCACCCTTAAATCGATCTGATAATTACCATAAAGAGGAGTAATGCGCGTTACATGTATATGGGCTTATAGCTTGGTAAGAGATTAAGATGCTAGTCAACTGTGTATGCAAAAAAAAACTACAGGGGGTGTCTAAAGTCGATTGTCATGCGCCAGCGGGCGGACGGAAGTCTGCCACTCTAGCTGTGACTACAAGCGCGTGCGTGTGGTAGACAGCTTAAATCAAACACAAGTTAAGCTCCTTATAGCTTCCTACTGACTGCGGATTCGAGTGCTTGAAAGATGGTCTTTTGTTTTTTTCATCTATTTCCTCGGGGGGTCGAACAGGATTAAAGATGTAAAGAACCCGCACCTACCCAGTAAACACAACGACGTTGGTCAGACGTAAATCTACGTTGAATTTTGGTCTGAACTACGTAATTTTAGTAGGTTTATCAACGTCAAAACATTAAGGTTTATTTACCAATCTCAAACCTGCAGGTCTGATTTACGTAGCTCCTGAAGAGGTAAATCTATGTTTAACACACTACATATAATTCTACATAGTGGGACTCAGACAAAGACTTGTAATATATTGCAGACAAATTTACATTTGCAAACAATATTCCTACAAAGTAACTACTATAATTTTCAATCTCATCTCATTCCACATAGTATATTCTTGTAGTTCAATTGAACAGCCTGACAGTATAGATCTGTTGAATAGTTTTGGCTGCAGAGAGGCTTTGTAATTCTTCCATTACCACCAATGTGGTGTCCTCACAGTAAAGTGCCTCAAAGCACCTATTCATGCACAGTACTTTAATCACCTGTCCTTTATATATAAATATTCTATTGAATACGGTTTATTTGCATGATATTGAATTTCAGAGTTAATGAGAATTTACTGCTTGAATGTGGTAGATTTGTTAAAGAACTGTAATATTCTCTCCATAATTGATAGTGCTGCCACCTAGTGTGACACGGAAAAGTCATCTACCCAATTGAAGTTGAAAAGTTACGTCGTTTAACGTAGATCTATGTAGAATCTTTACGTCTGAATGAGGTAGATCAACGTAAATCAGACGTCTACATCTGTTGAACGTAAATAAACCTAAACGTTTTGACGTCTACAAACCTTCCAAAATTACCAATCTCAAACCTTTTGGTTGGACATCTACCTAGAGAAACCTCTGAGCTACGTTGGAACTACGTAGGGTGTTTACTGGGTACACAGGTAGACAGCTGGTCGCCTTCCTAGTGAGAGTTTTCCTCTTGAGTTAAGAAGCTTATCTCGGAGCCTAGTACATAAGCGAGAGTGAAACATGAGTCCCACACACTTCTTCTACCACCTTCAGCATGGCGTCATCAGGAATCACTCTACGTTCTACCGAATGTGAGCAATCCCAACACTACTACAGAGCCGCGACAACACCACACGAGGAGACGTCCATGTTTACTGATGAGTTAACAAGTAGCAAGGTGGAGGTTGGTTTTTATCAAGATTCGTACGGGTGGCTGGAAAGTGTGATGGCTACTTCTGCAGCTATTGCTGCTGCTCGTGCAAAACGTGAAGCTCGTATCGCTGTTCGTGCTACACATGCTGCATACAAAGTTGCCAATGCTGCTAACAACGCTGCTGTTACTCTCGCCGCTGCTGCTCGTGCTGCTAATGTTTTTGCTACTGTTTCCGCTCTTGCTACCGATGCTGCTGCTACTGATGCTGCAACGTCTGCTAAAAGTGTCGCTGTTGCGGCTGCTGCTAGGGCTAATGCTATAAATGCTTGTACAGCTGCTAAAAAAATAGCCTGTTTTGCTTATGCTAGTCGCAGTGTCGCTGTTACGGCTATGGCTGATGCACATGATGCTAAGTTACGGGCTTTTGCTTTTGCTGAAGATGCTGTTGATGCTGAAGATGTTGCTGCTGCTGCTGCTACTGCTGCTGAAGATGCTACTGCTGCTGCCGCTGCTGCTGCTGAAGATGCTGCTGCTGCTGCGGCTGCTGCTCTAGACACCTATGACGCTGCTGCTCTAGACACCTATGACGCTGCTGCTGCTGCTGAAGATGCTGCTGCCGCTGCTGCTACTGCTGCTGCTGAAGATGCTGCTGCCGCTGCTCTAGACACCTATGACGCGGCTGCTGCTGCTTTTGCTGAAGATGCTGTTGATGCTGCTACTGCTGCTGCCGCTGCTGCTGCTGAAGATGCTACTGCTGCTACTGCTGCTGCCGCTGCTGCTACTGCTGCTGCTGAAGATGCTGCTGCCGCTGCTCTAGACACCTATGACGCTGCTGCTACTGCAGCTGCTGCTCTAGACACCTATGACGCTGCTGCTGCTGCTGAAGATGCTGCTGCTGCTGCACTAGTCATCTATGACGTGGCTGCTGCTCTAGACACTTATGACGCGGCTGCTGCTGCTGCTGCTGCTGAAGATGCTGCTGCTGCTGCTGCTCTAGACACCTATGACTGAAAACTTAGTAAGCGTTATTTACAAACACTACTGCTACCTATGACTAAACTTAGTAGGTGTTATTTACAAACAAGAGAGCCACGTGGTGTTGTTTACAAACAAAGAGAGCCACGTGGTGTTGTTTACAAACAAAGATAGCCACGTGATGTTGTTGTGGCCTATCATGCCAATGAAGGGGTCACGTGATCAAGGGGGCGCGGCCTATTATGCAAATGAGGGGGTCACGTGACCAAATGGCGACCTCTGATTGGCTGGTGATCAAAGGGGCGTAGTCTACTATGCAAATGAGGGGGTCACGTGATCAAGGGGGCGTGGCCTATTATGCAAATGAGGGGGTCACGTGACCAAATGGCGGCCCCTGATTGGCTGGTGATCAAGGGGGCGTGGCCTATTACGTAATTATGCAAATGAGGGGGCGTGGCCTATTACGTAATTATGCAAATGAGGGGGTCACGTGACCAAATGGAGGCCTCTGATTGGCTGCAGGTCGATTGAGTAATAAACAGTAGTTAACTATAGTCCCGTTCCGATACATACTATACTACTGATACTTTAAATATATACTGCTCAACCACTAGACCAATACTTCATTTATTAATGCACCCACACATGTATAGTTTATATAACCACCCCGATACAGCTACAACAGGGTCACCTTTATGTGACCCTGCAGGACGTTGTGTCAGGGTGAGGGTCTACTGTATTGTCGCATATAGATGCCCGGGCAGCTAATTATTTGGGTATCCTTGTACCCCCGGCTCCTAATCAAATCAGGCAGCTATTCAAGGCCCGGCAGTTTTTGTCTAAGAGTCATGTATCCTCCCTCATACCTAAGGAAAAGAGAGCTCATAAGGCATTTAATAGCAAAACCAACTTGCAGTTATAGTCATTATTCTAAACAGAGGCTTACATCTGCTATAAAGGGGGCACACTAATTGATTAAAGATGGTAAATTCCAGAGCAAACACCCCGGGCCACTACCAAAGGGTATACAATGCACTAAATAACACATTAAAACAGCCCCTTTGTAGTCATTGATGGGAACCCCAGGCACCTATTCAAGACCCGGCACCTATTAACTTCAAAGGCCTTTTACCCCCGGCTCCTATTCAAAACAGGCACCTATTCAAAACCCGGCACCTATATGCGACAATACGGTATTTTCCGGGTCGCCCAAGGCTGTAGGGGGCGCTGTGTGCAGAAACGGCAGCCATTTTGTTGGGGGGCATAAAGCACTGACTTTCAAAGGACAGCCCCCCTAAAAATCGTTCATTGTGGCAAAATAAGGCTAAGTTAAGCAAGATAGATACATATTTCTCGATTCATCTGAGGGTATTTATAAATTTACACACCTATTTCACCAGAATCAACATATTTGTATGCTACGTCTGGACCCACTAACGTTGTACGTCCCCCAACAAAATTGCGGAATTTTGACAGGAAGTGACTGCCAGACCCGGAGAATAGATGAGGCAAAAAAAAAGAGAGGTGTGTTTCAGGTTACATATAGTCTGAAAATCTAGGTAGGGTATTAATGTTGGATTTTTTAAATTTAAATAAAAAAAATTCTTGGTCTGGGTGCGGGACCCTCCATATGACCCAAATGATGACTTCTTGGATGTAGTTTTTTTTTCTCTTCTGCTCATTCATCTAGATTGTATCTTGGTGAACATACCCAGGTGGGTGTAGGGCTCTCACCCTTAAGCAATTTGAGACATTCAAGATGGCCGCCATGACTCATCCGAAAACTTGGAAAGTGTTTATCTCTACTTCTAAACCACTTAGAGACTCATGTAAAAATGCATTGAGTACATTTTTGGGGTCAGGGAATCCAATAGAACTATTAGTAAAAGAATATATGGCAGCCATTATGAATCATTGATGAGTTTATATCCTAAGAAGCACCTTGGAACAACTATATTTTGCTATATATTGGCTTGCATGTAAGTCATCCAGTTTCTGTCTGTTTATGGTTTAATCACATCAAATGCACATAACATATCAAGTCCATAATTATATTTAAGTGCTTATAGTTATTTGTGTTTTAGTTTTGGGAATCACTCCAAATCAATTCTTTAACCCTTTATGGGTTACATAGTGCATGAATGCATCATGCCCTTGGTCATGATGAAGCATAAATGTAGCTCTAGCGAATAACTGCATTCAAGCATCATGCTGACCCTAAGGGATTGATACACTCCCAAAGGGTCGGCATGATGCACCAATGCAGCCCTGTCGAGTTCTCTGGGGCTGCATTGGTGCATCATGAAGATAAATGTCATCTTTGCGTGACATGCCGTCTTTAAAGGGTTAACATGTTCCGGGAGGGCTGCATCCATGCATCTACTCTCGTTCCCAAATCCTTCCAAAGGAAGGCTCTGGTAACAGCCAAATGACCTTGAACTTGGGATTTTGCTGGTTCTGGGAAACCCCTGCTGGTAGCTTGGAACCAGCGGACAGGAACACAAAATGGAAGCAGAAAGTCTTGTCCACTGGTTCCAGGCTACCAGCAGGGATTGCCAAGACCCGGCAAGATCCCAAGTTCAAGGTCACTTGGCTGTTACCAGAGCCTTCCTTCAGAAGGATTTGGGAACAAGAGTAGGGTGTTCCATCTGAAGTTAATTTATTGTCTCAACTAAAATGTAAATAGCAGACTTGATATAGAATACATGTAGTAATCCAATGTAAGAAACAAAATAATGTTATATTTAAAGGCTAAGACTTCTTAAACAAAATCGTAAAATCCTCTGGCAGGGTTGTTGAGTTTATATAACACCTCAGTTAAATTTAGAATCGCCCAAGCACAATCCCTGAGAGCCAGGCATGTCCTAGCCCTGTATGATCGTATTCCCTAGCAAAGTACCCCAACAATAATGGCTCAGGCAACCAAGAAATAGGATGCTGGTTGTTCCCTCCCAGCAATTCCGTGCTCTACATAAGTTGCACTGGTGTGACCAGCAGTTAGACTATCCCAGTGGTAGTATACAATACTATTGATACCCACCAGTGTACTAACTGTCTAGACTACCACTTGTGTGTCCACAGAAAACGGTATACTACCCCTTGAATAGACCACATCCCATGGATTCGGTTAAAAATAAACACTTAAATATGCAAGGATTCCTTTCTGCATTGTGTATCCCTAGAAGCCTAGTTCAATGATTAATTTAAGGAGGTCATGATAGCTTTATCCTGGTTTTATAGAATGTTTCATACCAAGCCAAGCCTGATTCATGGTCCCCCTACCAATTTCACCTGACCAGGCTGGGTCCACTGGTTCAAGGTAATTATAACCACAGGGGTGTCTAGTGATCCGTGCAGACCACTACTACTAAATGAAGTACATGATCCACTCTCCTTCACTCTCAGAGATCGGCCCCTTTAAGGGGAGATGTGTAAGAGCCAATGGAAGTTGAGAATGCTCCTATATTATTACCCCTGCTGCTCTGTATGTAGGCTATTAGGCTGGAGGCACCTATACTCAGGTACAGTGGGGCCTGCAGTGTGGTGAGTAACCACTCATGCATGCAGCTATACACACTGGGAATGGAAAATACATAAAATCCAAATTCTAATATATCATTGTGTAAATGGACTAGGCGTTTAATTATTTCACTGACATATTATATGAGTCAGTGCTTTTCAGGGTATATAGCGCAGATGTCTGTTCTTTAAGGGATTGATAGTGTAAATGTGACCATGACTATTAGGCTTAAAGCTTAACCTCAGGAACAGGCATCAATAAACTTTGAAAATTTATCACATGGATTCCCTTACTTAATAGCATAGGTCACAACAGTTAGATGAACATTTAGGGAGTGATCATTTTTTAACAACAGGGGGGGGGGGTGGTTTTCCACTATGTGCCACACAGGGCCTACTCATGCAGTGCTACCCTGTGGGTACACGGCTGTGCAACCTATGTAACTCCCTAACAAGAGTACCATGCATCCCGAGGACACCTGGGCATGAAGCCAGCACTTTAAATATAGCACGCAGATCGTGATTAGATAACGTTTTAAAAATGTATAAACTACTTTAATAGAGACCTTGTTAGGAGGGAATGAGACCAAGGGGTGACATATTAACATAGTTCAGGTGAGACATTTCTTAATGAAGGCCTTCCTTGAAGAAATTAGGTCATGGTTTCTGGTGGCAGAAGGGCAGGCAGACAGGCAGGCAAATGGGAAGGCGGGCAGGCAGGCAGGGAAGGAAAGAAGACAGATTGGTAGAGAGGCAGGCAGGCAGGCAGAGAGGCAGACAGGCTGGTGCAGGCAGGGAAGGAAAGAAGACAGATTGGCAGAGAGTCAGGCATGCAGGCAGACACTGTTATGAGGACAAAATGGCTGCCGGGGTCCATGTACCCCTAGATACCCCTAGGGGGGGTGAGGCTGGGAGAGGTGCGGAGGTAAAGAGGCAGGCAGGCAGGCAGGCAGAGAGACAGGCAGAGAGGCAGGCAGGAAGGCAGACAGGCAGGCAGGCAGAAAACAGATTGGCAGAGAGGCAGGCAGCCAGGCAGACAGCCAGGCAGGCAGGCAGGCAGGCAGACGGACAGAAGAGCAGGCAGGGAAGGGAAGAAGACAGATTGGCAGGCAGGCAGGCAGACAGAGAAAAGGGCAGGCAGGCAGGCAGAGAAGCAGGCAGAGAGGCAGCAGAGAGGCAGGCCAGCAGGCAGACAGACAGACAGGCAGGCAGCCAGGCAGAGAGGCAGGCAGAAGGGCAGACAGACAGGCAGAAGGGTAGGCAGACAGGCAGTTAAGTGGGGAGGTGGGCAGGCAGGCAGGAAAGGGAAGAAGACAGATTGGCAGAGAGTCAGAGAGGCAGGCAGGCAGGCAGAGAGGCAGGCAGACAGGCGGGCAGGCAGGCAGGCAGGCAGACAGGCAGGCAGGCAGACAGACAGGCAGGGAGGCAGGCAGACAGGAAGGCAGACAGACAGAAGGGCAGGCAGGGAAGGGAAGAAGACAGATTGGAAGGCAGGCAGGCAGACAGACAAGCAGGCAGACAGAGAGAAGGGCAGGCAGGCAGGCAGGCAGACAGGCAGGCAGGCAGACAGGCAGACAGGCAGGCAGGCAGGCAGACAGGCAGGGAGGCAGACAGACAGGCAGGCAGACAGAGAGAAGGGCAGGCAGGCAGACAGGCAGAAGGGTAGGCACATGGGCAGGCAAGTGGGGGGTGAGCAGGCAGGCAGGGAAGGGAAGAAGACAGATTGGCAGAGAGGCAGGCAGCGAGGCAGGCAGGCAGACAGGCAGGGAGGCATGCAGACAGGCAGGCATACAGAGAGAAGGGCAGGCAGGCAGACAGGCAGGCAGACAGGTAGGCAGACAGGCAGGCAGGGAAGGAAAGAAGACAGATTGGTAGAGGGAAGGGAAGAAGACAGGCATGCAGAGAGGCATGCAGAGAGGCAGACAGGCAGGCAGAGAGGCAAGCAGACAGGCAGGCAGGCAGGCAGACAGAAAGGCAGGCAGGCAGGCAAGTCGGGAGGCGGGCAGGCAGGCACGGAAGGGAAGAAGACAGATTAGCAGAGAGGCAGGCAGGCAGGCAGGCAGGCAGGCAGAGAGGCAGGCAGAGAGGCAGGCAGAGAGGCAGGCAGAGAGGCAGGCAGGCAGGCAGAAGGGCAGGCAGGCAGGCAGAAGGGCAGGCAGACAGGCAGAAGGGCAGGCAGACAGGCAGGCAGACAGGCAGACAGGCAGGCAGGCAGGCAGAGATACAGGCAGGCAGACAGGCAGGCAGACAGGCAGGCAGACAGACAGACAGGCAGGCAGGCAGACAGACATGCAGGCAGGCAGGCAGAAGGGCAGGCAGACAGGCAGAAGGTCAGGCAGACAAGCAGGCAGGCAGAGAGGCAGGCAGGCAGGTGCAGGCAGGGAAAGGAAGAAGACAGATTGGCAGAGAGTCAGGCATGCAGGCAGACAGACAGAAGGGCAGGCAGGCAGGCAGAGAGGCAGGCAGGCAGGCAGGCAAGTGGGGAAGCGGGCAATCAGGCAGGGAAGGGAAGAAGACAGGCATGCAGAGAGGCATGCAGAGAGGCAGACAGGCAGGCAGACAGGCAGGCAGACAGACAGACAGACAGACAGACAGACAGACAGACAGACAGACAGACAGACAGGCAGGCAGGCAGGCTGGCAAGTGGGGAAGGGGCAGGCAGGCACGGAAGGGAAGAAGATTGGCACAGAGGCAGGCAGGCAGGCAGGCAGAGAAGTAGACACGCAGAGAGGCAGGCAGAGATACAGGCAGGCAGGCAGACAGGCAGGCAGGCAGACAGGCAGGCAGGCAGGCAGAAGGGCAGGCAGACAGGCAGGCAAGTCGAGAGGCGGGCAGGCAGGCTGAGAAGGGAAGAAGACAGATTGGCAGAGAGGTAAAGAGGGTAGTAGGAAGGCAGATAAGCAGAAAGTAAGGCAAGAAGACAAGGACCCTGGTAGCAAACACACTGTGGCCCCGGACGGGGCCAGACTGTGTTTGCAAATCTGGCCCAGAGTGGGCTAACCGACGGGCTCCCGTCGGTTTAGGGCACTGGGCTTTGGTCTGGCCCCGTGCGGGCTTCCCATGTTGGGCGCAGATCGGGTTTTGGACGGGAAGCCCGCTTTGGGCTCAGATCAGGTTTTGGACGGGCTTCCCACTTTGGGCTCAGATCGGTTTTTGGACGGGCTGAAAGCGGGTTCAGATCGGTTTTTGGACGGGTTGAAAGCAGGCTCAGATCGAATAATTCTGGGTTTTTAGAATCAATTCAATCATTCTCCAATGATTTCTTGTATTTGTTGAACCAGATATCCTAGGTCCTGCTAATCAACCCAACGCAAAATCATACTCTTCCTACCCAATAATGGAAGTATCAAGCAGGCCTATTATCATCAGGTTTGAGCCACATGCAGCATAGACAAGTGTCTATGGTGCACATTGGCCTTCAAGGCCATAGTTCATACCTACATGTGGCACATGAGTCTGGTATTAAGCAGATTGTAATGCCACAGAAATAGTGTTTACACTGGATAGCTGCTTAGAGAATCTCCTTTTCATCATTCAAATGTATAGTCTGCGTGCATGCTTTTATTCCCATATGACCATACATTGGTAAATAAAATCTAATTAGAGGGAATTAAAGGAAATGGAACAGACAGGAAGTCAAATATATTATTTGTGAACATTCAGACTCATTTTAGTGAAATCTATTTTTTTGTCCCACACATCGGATATATTAACTTCAAGTGGCAATAATAAGACGCCCTGTGCAGGTCAGGAAATGAGCATGTACTTAAAGGGGGGGGGGGCACTTTAATGCGTACATAATGCAACATGGGGGGAAATGTGTACATGTACTTTATGGAAGCCCCCTAGTGTGTTTCCTGAGTACACTGTTAGAAGTGTAGGGGCTAGGGTTATACGGGTTTGTTATATGACGAGTGCTGTTGGATGCTGTGTTGTGGACGGAGCAGCGAGGTCTCCCGATGAGGCGCCAGCCTTATCACCGGAGGGGTTATGTGCCGCCAATGAGGCAGATACCCCCAGGAGTGCGAATGTTCCATCCGGAACAGGCGCATCAATGGGATCCGGAGGTCCCGAAGTAATGAGTCGCTCATTAGAGGAAATGAGCCTGTCAATGTTCAACATTGGTGGGTCAAGAGCAGCCGCTCCGAATCCACGGAGGGTTACCATCTTGGAGGAGCGTCGTTTCGATGACATGAGAGAGGCCAGGGTACAGGAACGTGTGCAGATGGCTCAAATGGAGTTGTTGTCCATTCAGAAACAGTCGAATGAATGGAAAAACAGTCTGATTGCATTGGAAGGTGCAGTCACACACAGAGCTTCCAAAATCAAGGAGAAAGATGCAAGGCTTTCGACTTTGTTAGAGGAGAACGAAAAGCTGGTGCAATCCCTTAGCATGGTCCGCTTGGAGTTCGATCAGAAACAGGCTGATCTGCAGGGAATCCGTTCCGAATTTGCCCAGGCAAACACGGATCTGAACCAGATTTGTGCGGCCCGAGATGCCGTAATCCATGAAGCAGAAGGGGCCCGATCAGAACTTACAGGAGGTTCGCCGAAGCCTGGTGACAGAGTGCGACATTCTGAAGGCAAAAAGAAGTGCTTTACAGCAGTTTTTATCAGAGACTCGGGAGAGTATGCAGGACAGCAGTACCTCATACGCTTCCGCTGATAGTGTCAGTCCGAAATGCCCTCATTACATGAGTTTTACGGACACCCCCAATCTGCCTATGGGACGTGGGGTAACCGTAGAAGGTGCCTTGTCTACTTCAACGCCAGGACGACCACTACATGTGGGCCGGGCAAGAGGTAGAGGTAGGGCGAGTGATTACTCACCAAGGGTGGGTATCAGTGGTATCCGTCCGATTCCGAGGCAGGTCTTTTCAGCTCCGACAGGTGTAAACCCGGCGGGTAGGGGAAGGTCGTTGTCGGAGTTGGTCCGGAGTCCACAATCTCAGTTGAAACTGGATGAGCAACAACTGGATTCGGAACGCTTGAAGAAAGCAGCCGAACAAGAGAAGGCGGCCAAGACCGACTTAACTCCCTCGAGTTTGTCGCAATGGCGAGAATGCCAAGCGAACATACTGTTCCATGAACAGAAAAACTTGGAATTGGAAAGGCGAGATGTGTATCGCAAACAGCAGGCTGCTCTTGAGCAGCAGCAGAAACGCATGAGGGAAAATGCAGCCCTCGCCGAAGAATTAGCGGAGCAGGAGGCGGCGGTTCTGAGAGCTCGGAAAGAAGGGCTCCGAGCGGCCGGTGAAGCTGCCAAAGCTAAATTGGCGGAGGCTCAGCAGGAGGAGGAGGCTGAGAGACAGGCCAAGGAATTGGAAAAAGAGAAGGCGGCGCATCAGCGATTGCTTGCTCTGGCCCAGCAGTGTCAGTATATGACTGATCAGGAGAAAAATTGGTGGTTCAGTCAGGGTGTGGACCCCACTAAAGATTTGGTGTCGTATGGTACCTACCAGGCCTATCTGGAGAGACAGAATAGCTTGCCTACCATGGGCGCTACTCCGGGTGCGACTCCTGGCACAAAGAGGCCTAGGAGGGCTCCGAGAAGAACAATTCTGAGTACAGAATTGCAAGAATTATACGATACAAACCCCGCAATTGCTGGGATCGGATTGCACAATGTGGGTACGGAAAAGGACGCGTCGGCTTCCATTTCTAAATGTCTGGCGATAACCTCTAAAATTAGGGGGTCGTCTAACGCTGCTAGACGTATAGCTAGCGAGCCTTTTCCCTACTGGCAGAAAAACTCTTGGGAAGATTGGTTGGGAGCCACCGTTGAGGATATCAACCTCAGTGGGTGGGATCAACAAGATGCAATCCCGTACGTCTGTAAGGGATTGCGCATGGGAGATGGCCTGATGGCAGTGGAGCAGTGGAAAGATGAATGCGGACCCCGCGGCACTTTCAAACAGCTTGTGGAGATCGGAACTGTCCTGTACGGAGACTCCGCTCGGATTGATCCGATGGTCGCTTTTAAGAAGCGAGTGCAAGGCAAGAACGAAGCCCCGAGGGTTTTCGGACTTGCACTGATGAGACTCCTAAAGAAGGTACATCCAGCTTCAGGAATCTATGATGCCTTATTCTCTAAGGAATTGTTCTCTCAGTTCGTCGATGGACTGAGAGATCCAGAAATACAACAAGTAGTGTATGATACGTGGAGAGCAGATACGTCATTAGATGACCTTTTTAAGGCCATCAACATACATGCTCTCAAAAAGTCACTGTTGGGGGACCGGATGCCTACCCGGGCCTCGGCCATTATAGAATGTTCCCCGGAGCAGTCTGATGGTTCGGGCAGTGAGGAAGAGGGGGCGATAGCTTCTGCGGCTCAGTTTAAGAGGAATGGGAATTCCTCTAAACCGCCGTGGAAGAATAAGAAGCCGGAAGGGGGTGGAAACCCTCCTCCGAAGAAGGAATCATCGGATCCAAAAGCTCCGATAATGGACGCAGCGTTTTTCACAGCGCTGTTTGAGAAGATGACGACTTCCATTCAGGGGGCTACACAGCCTAACAGAAGGAAGATCAATCGGAGGACCGCCAAGTGCTATAGGTGCCTGGAGATCAGTCACTTTGCTGCGGAGTGTACGGCTCCGAGTCCGAAAGTTCCCGGTAAGGAGGGAAACTAGAGGGGGTAGTCCGAGAAGGCGAGCGGACGACCCCTGGAGATGAAGTACGCCAACATACCAGAGAGGTAGAGCCTAGTGAAATTCCAAAGGCAGGAAGGGAATCAGGGGTGGCTTCGAGCTTGAGGGGCTCGGATGCCGGCCTGGTTAACATTCCAGTCCAACAATTGCCCGGCAATGAGGCAGGGAGGCCCATTACGGATAGGAACGAGGAAGCTGCGGCTGTCACAGACACCGTGTGGGTAGGGAGTACCCAGCTTTCCCCGATCATCCATGTTTCGACCATTTGAAGAAACATGGCCTTGATTTGGCTGCTCCGAAGGATTTTAAACGCTTCACTGTAAACCCGTCTCCGCTGGGGGGGAGGCGGTGGTATGTGTCTGTTACTGTGGCCGGTATAGCGGGCGAATTTTTAGTAGATACGGGAGCTAGCCACTCCTTTATCTCCTCTAACTTCTATGCTCTTATGCCGGACAGTTGTGATAACTTCAAAACGAGGGTAAACGCCTGTTCGGCCGATGGGTCAAGTATGCAGACGTATGGGCGCGCGTTCATACCGCTCCGAATTGGGGGGAAGGAGTATGTGGCTTCTCCCACCATTGCGGATATTGCAGACGACGGTATACTGGGATTGGACTTTTCGGCGTTATATGACGCGGTCCTGAATCCTGGTACAGGGGTACTCCTGATAGAGCACCCGTACCGTGCGGTAGAGCAATGTGTGCTCCGACAAGTGTCAACAGTGGCAACGGTGGTCCAAACTGTAAAGATTCCTCCCGGACAGACGTGTGACGTGCTGGTCCGAAGCAAGGGGCTTAGGAGAGAGGAAGAGGCAGTTGTGGAGCCGGATGTGGCCATGTTGGGTAGTATCGGTTTGACAGGCATGGACACCCTGGTGGGTGATGGTGCTTGGACCGTGGTGCCGGTTTCTAACCCCGGGTTGGAACCGAAGTATCTAAAGAAAGATACAGTACTGGGGAAGGTGTTCACCAGTGAGGCAGTGATGCCTGCTGGGCAGGTGAGCATGAAGGGTGACCCTTCTCCGACCGCTTTGAGTGCGGGACTCGAGAAAATGATCTCCGAAACGGATCTGACGGATCGGAGGGATCTCGACTCCCTAAGGAGGCTGGTAGTGAAGTATCAGGATGCATGGCAGGTGGAGGGGGAGCCTTTGGGCCGAACCGACAAAGTGTTGCATTCTATCAATACGGGTGATGCACAGCCGTTCAAAATGCCTTACCGACGCTTGCCTTTGGGTAAGAAAGCAGTGGTTGAGGAACAAGTGAAGACCATGTTGGAACAGAAGGTGATCGTGCCTAGCACTAGCCCCTGGTCCAGTCCGGTCCAGATGGTTACTAAAAAGGACGGGTCTATCCGATTTTGTATCGATTATAGGCGCCTGAATGGGGTAACCAAGAAAAATGCATATCCTCTCCCCCGGATCGATGAGACCCTGGACTCTTTGGGTGGGAACCAATGGTTCTGCACCCTTGATTTGCAGTCCGGATATTGGCAGATCGGGATGAAGGAGGAGGATAAAGAGAAAACGGCTTTTACAAGTCACATTGGACTGTATCAGTTTGAGCTGATGCCCTTCGGGTTGTGCAACGCCCCGGCCACTTTTGAGGCTATGATGGAAACTCTGTTGAGTGATCTGTTGTGGCGCAAGTGCTTGGTATACTTGGATGATGTCATTGTTTTCGGCAAGACGTTTGAAGAGTGTGCGTTGAACCTCGGAGAGGTGTTGGAGCGAATTCGGTCCAATGGCTTGACATTAAAGCCGAAGAAATGTGAACTTTTTCGGAAGTCCATGGTCTATTTGGGCCGGATCATCTCCACCGAGGGTGTGCAGGCTGATCCGGCTAAATTGGAGACTGTGGAGACTTGGGAAGTTCCAAAAGGACCAAAGGATGTCAGATCCTTTTTAGGGTTCTGTTCCTATTACAGGGACTTTATCCCCGGATTCTCTAGGGTGTCTCAGCCATTACAACGGTTGAGCCATTGGACTCCGGGGAGGAAAAAAGAACCCTTCCCATGGGGGATGGAGCAGAATGAAGCCTTCAAAGAGATTAAGGCGTTGTTCCGAACCACCCCGGTGCTGAGATACCCTACGGAGAAGGGGCATTTCATCCTTGACACTGATGCGAGCAATGAGAGCATCGGGGCCGCATTGTCCCAAATCCAGGAGGGAGTAGAGGTCCCGCTGGCGTTCGCTAGTAACAGTATGAACAAGGCACAGAGAAATTATTGTACTACCAAGCGAGAGCTGCTCGCAGTAGTGGTGTACACGAAGAAGTTTCGGCACTTCTTATATGGAGGGAATTTCACACTCCGTACCGATCATTCGGCCTTGAGGTGGCTCCTTAATTTTAAGGACGCAGAGGGAATGATTGGTCGGTGGTTGAATCACCTCAGCGAGTTCGGACTGGAGAACTCTCATATCCAGCACCGAGCGGGCACGAAGCATATTAATGCTGACTGTCTGAGTAGACGTCCGGTACGCCGTTGTGTGCGTCCGGAGTGTGGGGATTGTGGTGCTCACAATGCTGTGGTAGCGAGTGTGCGTTTGCCTTATGATGGGTTGTTGCAAAACCTGTTGGATTGGTCCACCGACACTATAAGGACGTACCAGATGGCCGATCCTACCATAGCACGACTGAGGGAGCTTGTCCCTACTGGGGTCTGTCCAGTGAGACCCGAAATATCACTGGAGAACCGTGAAATGCGACGTTTCCTGGCTCAGTTCCACGAACTGGAGGTCCGGGATTCGTTGTTGTGCAGGTGGAAGACTTGTCCCGGGAAGCGGAGGGTATTACAAATGGTGATCCCTGCTGCTATGAGGAAAGACATCCTGTACTACTGCCACGGCCATTCCACTAGTGGGCATTTAGGAAAGAAACGCTCGTTGGAACGGCTGAGTAGGAGATATTACTGGCCCGGCATGTCAGGCGACCTTTTAAGGTGGATCGAGACCTGTCCGGCCTGTTGTTTGGGCAAACCTGGTCCTGGACTAGGGAAATTGCCACTGCAACAAGAGCTATTCGGGGTGAGGTTTGCTCGAATAGCCGTGGATATTATCAGTGGAGTAAAACCCACTCCAAAAGGTAATACGTGTATGATGGTGGTCTCGGACTACTATACGAAATACACCCGAGTGTACCCACTCGAGGATCACACTGCTGCTACTTGTGCGGAAGCATTGGTAAAGGGGTGGATCCTCCATCTGGGGGCTCCCTTGATGTTACATAGCGATCAAGGGAGAGAATTTGAGTCCAAACTATGAACTGCTATGTGCCATCAGTTGGCTATATGCAAAACTCGGACCAATCCATACCGACCACAGTCCGACGGGCAGGTGGAGCGGTTCAATCGGACCTTGATCCAGGTTTTAAAGCCATTAGTGAACTCCCATATGGATGATTGGGATGATCAGTGCGAATTTGTGGTTCATGCGTATAATAATACGGTCCACACTTCGACGAATTGCACTCCGAACCTCCTGGTGTTTGGAGAGGACTTGATCATGCCGGCGGATTTAGTATTCGGGGTGGTAGGGATCAGTCCTGAAGCACCATGTACCGTGCTGTTTGTGGAATCTCTACGAGAGAGGTTCAAATTTGCCTACGAAACAGTTAGGGCTCATTTGCTCAAAGCTGCTAATTGGCAGAAGGTGGGTTATGACACCGGATTGAAGTTGCGACGATTCGTAGTGGGGGATAGAGTGATCCGCCTACATGAACCGCTCTGCAACGTCAAACTGGCGAATAACTGTTGGACAACAGCTCGGCAGTAGCTGCTACAGCCGCTGCGATGGCTGGTAAGACCGGACATGGGGGAGGTCGTCCTAAAACGACAGTTCCTCCCAAGGAACCTCGGACCGAGGAGACTATGGATACTTCATCCGCAGCCCATACGGTCAAGGTCGTGCAGGATGTGCTGTCTAACATCACGTTCAAGCTCCCGGCTCCACTGGAGCCGCGACAAGAGGTACCCGTTCGGGTGGAGTTACCTCCTCGGAGAGAGGTACCCGTCCGAGTGGATACTCCTCTACAGCCTACCGAGCCTACTCTGGAACCATCCAACATGGATATTTCGGAGGAAGCCGGAAAGCTGGACCAAGCTGCGGGCGGTGGTCCATCTGGATCGGGGGTGCACATCCTCGCTCCATACCAGCATGATGCATGGGAAAAGGAGGATGCCGACGTCCCACCCCTGCTCAGAGGTGCCATCATCGATCAGATGAGCAAAACCGAGGTCAGGTCCTTCGACCTGATACAAATGCGAACCTTCCGGGGGTTGGACAGTTTGTCTGCCAAGTTCCCGGCCTGGTTCCCGGATCGCTTAACTGCGGCCATGGACGATCTCAGCAAAAAGTCTGCTACAGCTCGCTTAGTTGCTGAGACAGAGGGACGTCCCGAAATTATCGCGGCCTTGGAATACGAACTGCAAACTGCATCGGAATTCCAAGTCGTGCATAACAGGAGGGAAAAGAAACGACGTCTGACGCCAGCAATGAAGCTGGCTTGGAGTGTGGAACAGAAGACTAAAGAGTCAATTCTGGATGCTACTCTGGAGGATGAAATCATCCAACAGACCTCGGCCGCGGCTAGGAGTGCAGATACTAGTCGCCAGGAGAAGGCCAATCGTAGGCACCTATACCTACGGGAGACCATCAAAGTAACCTCTCTGAAGGCGGGTCGATCCGAAGAGGAGGTGGAAGGGGTTCTGAAGGGATTGGATGAAAATACAATCCCGGACGACGAGCTTCAGATTCTGGTCCGGACAGCACTCCGAGCCAATGCCGCAAGTGGGTTTAAGTACTTTAAACCAATGTGTGTGAACGACTGCGTCAAGGATAAGCGGTCCTCACACCATCCGGAGGAGGTGGGTCCTGACGGTCTCTCCGACGATGAGGAGTGGATTAAGACTGATCCCCTCGACAATTCGGTACAGCTGTACCACTTTGAGTTACTGGAGAAGGTCCGAACTGGTAGTACCAAATACCATTCGCCCCTCCAGAAAACTAAATTGGCATGGGCAATGGCTAGATGGCATCCATTTAGCAAGTGCCCCTTTGAGCCTTGTCTGAATGTTGACGAGACACTAGAAGCGCCCCGAACTTGGCCTACCAAGGTCCGGTACGCGAGGCATATCACCCGCTATCATTTGCGTCATTACATGCGGTATGACTGCATCCGCCACCGAGGAGGCTATGGATGCTCAGAACCCGAGTGGTGATGAGTTAAGCCAGACGCTGGCGGAACTACGTGTAGATCCGGCCGTGTCTCCGATCCGGAAGTCTCCGTCGCCCGACGGCAGCGAGGACTCCGGAATGCTGTGAGGAATCGCCTACACCGAAGTAGTGCCGGATCCCTCCGAGACGACTGTGCGTCCTTCCCGGATGTGCAGTCTGAGTATATCAGACCGGGTCCCGAACTTGGCCTACCAAGGTCCGGTACGCGAGGCATATCACCCGCTATCATTTGCGTCATTACATGCGGTATGACTGCTTGAGTGTGGGTGCAAAAGGAAGCAAGGGTTGTCCCGAGGGTGGCTGGTTCTACACTAGAGCCGACATCATCAGACATCTTGCTAAGCAGCACGGCTTGGCTCTGGAGACCACGGCGGAACGCATCCAGATCGCCCATGCAGAGGTCTACTCCCATTTCGGGGTAGTAGGCAGAAATGATAACCTCGAGGTGGATTTTGGCACCAACGAGAAGGGAAAGGTCCGGGTTTTCTACAAGGTAAACCCGGACGGCAACTACATCCGGATTCCGGAAGGTGAGCTCTTCAATGAATTCGAGGAGTACCAGAAACGTACCAGTACGAGAAAGGTGCGGCGCGCTCAGAAGAGACCTAGCGGGTCTTCGGAGCAGGCCGATCCTAAAAAGCCAAAAACGGATGAGAGGAAATCCGTTATGGAGAAGGCGGATCCGGGCTATAAGGGGCCGGCATTCACTTCTCAGACGACGGACTGGAAGACGGGTCCCCAGGGCAGGCCACCTCGGTCTGTTCCGGAGGATCCGAACTCCAGCACGGTGGGGTCATTCGCGGACGAGTTCCCCGAAAATGATATGGTTCCGGGTGAGGAGTCGCAGACTCTGACTCAGACCGGTAAGACGAAGGCTACGGTAAAGAAAACGCTGAAGCCGACTCAGACCCCGGATCTCCCACCAGAGACTCCGGAAGAGGGGCGTTTAGTCTTGCGACTAAGGGGCCCTCCTTCGTTCCCTGCCGCCGACTTCACTTCATATGAAACCGGACAGGAGGCCTTCGATCAATGGCAGGACAACTTTCACCGGTTGCTTGTCAGGAGGTGGCGATGTTGTCCCTTAATACGGTACACCATCTCCATCAGAGGGAAGTCGCTACCCAGAAGGCAGCGGCTGCGGAGTCTGTGCAGGAAGAGCGTGAGAACGCTCGGACTGAACGAAGTGCTGCTAAAACCGAAAGGAAGAAGCAGAAGTTGGCAGTTAAGAACGCCGAGGAGAAGCTGGACCACGAACGTCGTCGGTTCAGAGACTGCTTCGCGCATGAAATGCACGAGTGGGATGGAACTCGGGCTCAAATCGAGCTCTGGCTCCAGGAGTTGACTCTGGCGGAAGCTGCGTCGGACTCTGATGAGGAGGAGGAGCCGGCTAAGCCCGGTTCCAAAGACGATTCGGACTCCGGATAGGATTATCCTATCCTAGGATCCGATTAGGAGAGGGGGGGAGTATTCTAAGTATACCACCCCTACAAGCAAAACACCCTTGGATAGGGTGTAGGAGTGTCCGGACAGAGGAACGCGGCAGGCTGGCTACGCAAGGATCCAGTCTGCCAGGTAGCACTGACGGAGGAGGACGAGGGGATCCGGAAAGAGAGCTGAACTCGGGACCGGAGCACGATACCAACATGGATCCGATACGTGATGTTTTTTTTTATAAACTATGGATATCAGGACCGAGTGCTCCTATTTATAAGTCCGAAGATCGCCTGGAGGCAGGACTATATTTTTTTTAAAGTTATTATTACCTTAAGCTCCCGAGCATGAGCTATGAACTTTCTCGTTCCGGTGAGTAGGAGCTGAACGAAGTAGGTTCTGAAAGCCGGGCGGAATGATACACCATCAACAGAAGATCCGGATCCTCGTTACAAGACCACGTATGATGTCTTTTTATAATAATACTTTAATATGTACCTATGTCTTAAAACCTTAAGAAAAGTGATATTGGTTATCACTTATAGTATTATTCATTACGAGTGTAATTAGCTCGGGGTCCTGGAGGGACGAAATCTTTTTTTACTGTGATATTGTACTTTTTCAAGTGTTTGTATACTATATGTATAGGTTAACTCCATCTATCCTAGGGAATGGGGCGTAATTGTTATTACGGTCTATATATATAGAAATGTGTGTAATTAATACCTTTTTGTGTTCAACAGTATACGTCATATTGTTTGTAAGGTATAACTCTAATAAACCCCTAAGGTGGTATTTATAAGATAATGCCAGTCCGAAGTGTTTTCGGACTTTAACCTTAATTATTTACCTCCCGGTTATTATCTGGTAGGGGGTAGTGTAGGGGCTAGGGTTATATGGGTTTGTTATATGACGAGTGCTGTTGGATGCTGTGTTGCGAACTCAGTCCGAACCCTTCAGTCCGACGGTAGGTGGCGACACCTACCCCGGGCTTGGGGTATGGACAGAGGTCGCTATAGGCTTCCGGTCTGCGTGTGCGCGCGCAGGCTGGCTGCCTATATATACCCAGCATCTGACGGTACTCGTCGGTTACTCTGAGCCACGCTGGTGAGGAGACCCCGTGATCATTACGGCTGATTAGCCTACTGACCCGTTCCGAACTCTATAGGGAGTTCGCACACATAGATACTGCTTGTCTAGGTTATCTGAATAAACCTGATTTGCAACCTGTAACACTTGATCCGAACTGTGTCGACTTTGTTCTTTAATTGATACTCTACCAATATCATAGAGAAACAAAGTATCGTTTATTACAGAAGTAAGCACTGTAGCTGTACAGTATAAAAGGAGGTATTTTTGGTTTCCAGTATCACATACTGTACAGCTACACTCACCTACTGTAAAACACCACACACTGGAGATCGTGAGTTCGAATCCCACCTTGGCACAATAGGCACTACTGTTGTTTATCTATAGAAAATCTAAATTATACACATGTACCTATTGAAATATTCACTAGCTAACATTTCTATGTCAATATGGGTGAAAATGCATGTCAAATGGGTTAAAGAAAAATGAAAAGAAAAACGTATTTCCCATGTGCCATGCTTAGACTCGAACCCACGATCTCCTGTGTGTGGTGTTCTACAGTAGGTGAGTGTAATTAAAACCAAACATACCTCCTTTTATACTGTGCAGCTACAGTATATCTCGCTGTGCAGCTACACTAACTTCTGACAGTGTAGGGGCAGGGTGTAACCGTTAGGACGAGTTCACCACGGCCCTGATAGACCAATGAAGTGCCACCCTTACCTAAATATAGAGATAATTTGATACATGCCATTTTTGTATCCTGTAGATTAGACAACTGCTAATGTGTCTAGCCTCAAATCACATAATCAGACTTGGCTCATTGTATGCACGTAATTAATTAGCAGGTCATTATGACTCATTCAGTGGCTGTCAATCTCCATTAGGCTGTGTCTCACGAACTTATGCCAATGTTTTTGTCTCTGACCAGGTGCCGTCTCTGACCAGGTGCTGTCTCTGACCAGGTGCCGTCTCTGACCGGTTTGGTATGATAAGGTCAAACTACCAACAGCAGGAGGCTAATTAAAATTGAAATTATAATAATATAACAACCGCCATAACGTTTTTACAAATCCTTATATAAAGGAGTATAACTCTCTTTAAAACGCCCTTTTTCTGACACCCGGTCAGAGACGGAACCTGGTCAGAGACGGCACCTGGTCAGAGACGGCACCCGGTCAGAGACAAAAACATTGGCTCAAGTTCGTGAGACACAGCCATTAGTTTTAACCCTTTAAGGTTTTTACCCTGATGTACTTTGTTATCAAGCAGCATGAATAAAGCATTGGTAAGTGACTCACCAGGGCTGCTTTCATGTATCATGCCGACCCTATGGGGCTAACACTGCCCCCCCCCCCCCCAAAGGGTCGGTATGGTGCTTAACGCAAGCCCCACTTGCCCCAGTTGCATTCATGCATCCTGACAACTAAGGGCATACTACATTTGTACACTATATTACCTTAACCCTTTAAGGATGGCATCATGCCTAAATGTATCATGCTCTTGGTTGTCATGATGCATGAATGCAGCCCTGGCGAGTAACCAGCAAGTGCCATATCCAAGCATAATGTCGACCTTACGGGGTAGATACACTCCCAAAGGGTCAGCATGATGCACCAATGTATCACCGACGAGTTACTCCCGGAGGTACATTGGTGCATCACGACGACAAATGTCATCTTTTAGTGACATGCTGTCCTTAAAGGGTTAATGGGTGTGATAGGTAGACCTGGTATGTTGTCTTATCTTGGTGTAGATTAATATCATAATGACACTAACTGTGGAGACAGATGCGCAGAGCATGATGTGATCGAGGGGAACAGTTTTTGCGACATTTTTTCAGTATAAGCACAAGACATATATTCTATATATATGTATTAGTCAAAATATGATCCGGTTTCTAATGAAACAGCATAAAATGTTTAGGCATAACTTCCATCGGGGAAGTTATCCTCATATTAGTGGAGCTGACAGTGCCCCCTGGTGCCTATCCTCAGAGGCTTTGGAACTCTCCATCATAGGAGGGGGGGGGGGCAACTCACTGGACAGCAAGCAAGCATGCAGAGCAACAGCAACTTTTTGTTTTGTTTTGTTTATATATTCTAATAAATAGGCCGGGTCACTTTGTGGCACACGGTTAAGCACCATATTCTATTGTCGTGTTAACTTTATTCCACAGACGGTGGTATCCAGTAATTCATGCTATATACTATTATTTCGTTTTTAATCTAGTCTGGCGTATCCCAACAATCTAAGGGTGACGCTAGACTAATTTACAGCATGCATGTATAACTGGACTTATGTCTAGATATACTCCCTACTGTATGGTGTATCATTTAATACTGTTTTACTTATTTACAAATCATAAGGCTGGATAGAAAAGCACGACACTTCTAAGGAGACACTTCACCTCAGGAGAAATAAAGTTTTTAATGAAATTGCTCCCTGGGGGACTCTCCACCAGGAAGTCCAGACCCGACACACACACCTGGTTTATAGGGCCTAGTCGGGACTGGAGCTGGTTTCTACTGGCAGCACTGATAAGAGCTGATAAGACTGTTACTAGCCTGTCCCCTGTTTGTCCCCTAATTGTACCCATAGTGGGATGTCTTATCAGTGGGTTTAACCGCAACCAGCGAAATATAAAATGGCGGACCCACAGGGTATACCTCCAGATTCCTATACATCTAGGGCTGGTCGTGGTTTCGTTACCATCGGCGTTTTTGTAGACTTATGTAAGTCACAGTACCTCTTTGCACTAAGGTGCTGTAAGGTGAGGCCATTCCAAAAATAAACTAGTTTCTCATCACTAAGCCATGAGAAATATGACAAGGTCCTCCCCCCCCCATGTGTATTGCAGGCTCTTGGGGGACTAAATTCACATTCTAGTGATTTAGAAACCAAGCATATATGCGAAAGTTGCAAATACGCGTGTGTCTTTCAGCCCATTACATTTGCAGCACTGTACGATTTAATTTGTTCCCAAATATTCTCCTATTTGTCTGATTCTGCCACGTTTTTCACAATAAAATCCCCGCCCCCTCCCAAAAGAAAATTGCTTGTTGAAGAAGTAGGCATGTCACCTGTCACTTAAATCTAGGCCTTAGACAACGAGCCTAATGTATCAATACACTATTTTGCCATTTAAGGGTTAAAATTTCAAGAACAAGTAATAAGTATTCACATGTATTATAAGAGTGTCAGTCTGGACGGAGGTCGCTAAAAGATGATATTTGTCATCATGATGCACCAATGCAGTAACTCGTTGGTGCTACATTGGTGCATCACGCTGACCCTTTGTGATTGTCTCAACCCCAAAGGGTCGACATGATGCTCGAATGCAGTTCTGGTGAGGTATTCAGCAGGGCTGCATTCATGCATCATGTCGACCAAGGGCATGATGCATTAAGGTATCATGCCATCCTTAGAGGGTTACAACATCAACTCCTCAGCAACAAACTTTAGTATGAGACATTCATCAACCTAGAATCCTACACTTAGTGCTAAGTACTTCTTTATTGATGCAATAATGGTTGATCGGGAAAGCACACGTGAGGTATATGGCTAGATATTGCACGACCCGGAAGGCGGAGTGCAATATCTAGCCATATACCTCACAAGTGCTTTCCCAATCAGCCATTAATGCATTTATACCACTATTTCTTCAAATATATGAATATCATATCGTATAAGGCTTACCTTTTTCAATTGTCCATTTTGTGTTGCCGACTGGCAGACTCGGCGCATAGCGGAGCGCCATGATTCTCCCAGCGGTACCAAATAGGTAGTGAATAACATCCAAATGTAGCGAAATTAGACCATGACAGGGTTTATCCTTCAATCCGGTACATGCTAAGAGCTCCTTGTTGATGATCCCATGCAGTATTCGCCTTTTAATTGCGTAAATTCCTCATATTTCGACATTTTGCGAAGGCCGCCAGCCCGGTTAGACTAGTACACAGCGGGACGGGATGTAAAACCAACACGCCAAGTCGAGTGACCAATGCGCCCGATTGACCCACTTTCCGCGGTGGCTTCGATCAGCTGATAGTCATTTCTAGTTCATTGGTCTCTCAAATTAGCTGTGTTGGTTGCGTCAGTCGGTCACGTGATCTATGTTGTCTTCTTGTTTACTACTCCCGGCTTGTTGGTATCGATCGGAAAATGTGGAAATATGAGGATTTTACGCAATTAAACGGGTAAAACAGCACGGCATCATCAACAAGGAGCTCTAAACATGTACTGGATAGAAGGAATAAGCGTGACATTGTCTAATTTCGCCATATTTGGATGTTATTCAAGACGCATTGACCGTACGATCAACGAAATCAGGGCGACAAGGTAAGAGACTATTGGCTTCCTACCCGCGTTACATGTGGAGCCTTCATGGCGCATGAGGTTAGGCGCTCGCGTTTGGCTTCAGCGGCCAGGGTTCGCATCCTGTACGAGTCACACTAAATTCGAAGCCAAAATGGCGATGCCTATCTTTCATTACCTTGTTAAAATATATAGAGATGTCTTGGTGTAAAAAATAAATTCTGAGCGTGCGTATATCCTGAGATAACCGCACGGCAATTATCCACTCTCGGCATGGGAAACGCCAGAATCGTGGTATAATTATTGCTATACTTTGGTGTAATTACATAAACTACCCTTATATAATTTACCCTTTGAGGAGAGTATCATTTAACATGTGATGCACCAAGATGGACCCACTGAGCACTGCATCAGTGCATCATGCTGACCCCTCAGGAGTGTATCAACCCTGTGGGGTCGTCATGATGCGTGGATGATAGCTGCCGTAACAGCATCAGGCATCATGAGGGCAAGGGGCATTATGTGGTCATTTAAGGGTTAAACTTTCAAGAAAAAGAAATAAGTAAACATAATGTGAAAAACTGAGGGAAATGAGGACTTATATAATGGAGGGGTTAAGATGTAGACCTTAACTGACTTAACCCTTTAAGGATGGATGTTGCTAAAAGGTGGCATTGGTCGTCATGATGCACCAATGGAGCCCTGGCGAGTAACTCCATTGGTGCATCATGCCAAACCTTCGGGAGTGTCTCCACCCTGTCGGTTTGTCATGATGCTTGAATTCAGCACTGGCGAGTTACTTGCATTAATGCATCATGCCACCCTTAAATGGTTATGGTGTATCTTAACCTCTCACCATGATTGACTTGCCAGCGCTGCATCGCTGCATCATATCGACCCTATGATGTAGCAATGGCAAGTTACTCACCAAGGCTGCATTGCTGCATCATATCGACCCTGCATTGCTGCATCATATCGACTCCTCTATATGAGTGTATCAACTCCAAGAGAGTCCCTATGATGCAGCAATGGCAAGTTACTCACCAAGGCTGTATTCCTGAATTATGGGCGGGAAGGGGGGGGGTCCCCACATGTACAATACAGCCCACAAATTATAACCAGCAGATCTCGGTACCCCTCCACCGACAGTCAGGGCGCAGTCGGGACAGGTACTCAGCCCTATTTATAGGAGAGCTTGGGCTTTAAGAGAGTGCTACACACACTGTGTTGCCTTTATTGGTACAAATTCGGAATTGTACAATATCAATAGCCCTAGATATACATCTCTTCCATTCTCTAGCTCCATAGGTCACCCCAATTATATCTGGAGTTTCTCCAGTTTATATAAATTCTATTATAATTTTGGTGTAGCCTATAACCGGCATTGTACATCTGCCCAATGCTACGCGATGGGTTTTTAAAACGAGTCATACAGCCCTTAAAGGGTTAAGGTCTGGGGACCATTATATAAGTATAAGGCCAAAAAAAGGAGGTTGTTTCAGGTAACATGACAAGAGAATCTAGGGTCGGTAGGTCAGATTTGTTTTTTTAAACTTTTTTTTTAAACATGAAAGTGAAAATAGTAGCCAGCCTTTCCGAAGACCCTAAAATTGACCAAAATAGGGTAAAAAACGAAAATTTCTGCAAAATTGCATAAAAACGTAGGATAGGCCCTATTTTGATAGGATCGGTCGGGTGACCTGAAACAACTTCTTTTTTTTTGGCCTAAGTATAAGTGGCCCAAACACAGTCGTGTAGTGTCCATGCTCCAGTTGCTGCTGATACATGTACGTCCGTATAGGTGAACATGTGGGGAAGTCACTTAGTATTAGCCACAGGGTGGTGAGTTTGGTGGCAGGGATGTAAAAAGTACGCCAATTTCTAGTACACGACTTACCCCAAGCTACTTTAGTTCAAAAGAGAGAGGGTGACGAATTCTCCTGTATGTAGGGTTATATTGGTATGAATGTTTTATTGCATTTGCATGTTTTATTATGTTGTAAATATGGTGTAAATATGAGTTTAACTACATGATTTTGCTTTAGTTTCAAAAGAAAACATCACATGGATCTATTGTTTCATTCTAATACTTTGAAATAAATGAGTCTCGCTTAGAACTCACTGAAATGAAAAAAGATATATTATATGATCTCAAATATATAGGAATCATGGAGACACATTGTCCTGTGGGCGTGAAAGTTTTCCTGGCCTCTGCACAATTTTTCACGGACCGCCCCCCCCCCCGCCCATTATACATTGATGACCGATCCCTAATGTCTGACTGGATTGCACTGGTGTAGACTCTGCTTCGGTATATTGAGACAGACAGGGGAGGGAGGGGTGGCGAGTAGGGGAGGGATATTTCTCTCCCTGTTCTTGCCAGGGCTGCATTCATGCATCATGCCGACCTTATGAGGTTGAGACCCTGGGTTGAGACACTCCCGACGGGTCGCATGAGGCACCAATCCAGCACCGGCGAGTTACTTGTCAGTGCTGCATTGGTGCATCATGACGACAAATTCCATCTTTTAGTGATATGTGTCCTTAAAGGGTTAAACTTAGAACAAAATCAGAGGGAATTAGGGGGAATAGAACAGATAGGAAGTCAACTATATCATTTGACCATTGTGACCATATTCAGGGAAATCTATTTTTTGTCCCACACATCGGATGTACTAACTACTACGGTATGACACATTTATTTATCAGCCCATAGTTGTCCTCTAACTGGTAGGTAAGTACTTTTTATTCCTTGCCCTACTTTAGTGCAGTTATATAATGTACCCTTTGAAGAGAGCATGATACCACCCAGCAACATCTGATGTACCAACAGTCTCATTGGTGCATCATGCCGACCCTTCAAGACTGCATCAACCCTGCATGATGCATGAATGCAGCCCTGAAATGTTGTTCCCCAGGGCTGCATTCATGCATCATGACCACAAAGAGCATGGCATATTCTGGCGTGGTGCGCCCATAAAGTGTATGGCAGCTATGTTACAAAACACAACGTAAAACCATAGCGCAAAAAGAGGGTGTTACAAAAGAACTTTTTTACATTGTTTTTCAAGGGAGTGTTACAAAACGAAATAATATATGTCATGGATTTTTTAATGTTATGGACGTTTTTTAATGTTATGGACTCCATTTTTTCCACCACCTAACCAGGAAGTGTGCAAGAAATGTGTAAATTTGAAGACCATGCCATAAATTTGACAATTACGCTAATATCAACATGAGTTTTTAAACACTAACGTAAATTTTAACAAAAACGTTAATCATAAAGTAATTACATTCTGTAACGTACATTTTCTTTTAACGTTTGACTAACATAAATTTTTTTTTAGCTTAGTATTTAAGAACTTACATTGATATTAGTGTAAATGTCAAAATTATGCTGTTGTCTTCAAATTTAGGCTAATTTAGGCTAGTTTACACAATTTTTTCACATACGCTGGGAAGGTGGTGTGAAAAAACGTTTAAAAAAAGTCCAAATTGAAAAAAAATGAAAATTTTGTTTTGTGACACCCCCTTGAACAACAGAAAAAAGATTTTGTAAACCCTTTTTTACGCTATTATTTTATCAGTGCCATCTTTGACTGGGTGCCATCTTTGACCAGGTACCATCTTTCACCAGCCACCATAAAAAGAAAGATTTAAGAAAAATAAATTTCAGGAGATCAGACATGATACCCAGTCAAAGATGGCACCCGGTCAATGATGGCAACCAGTCAAAGATGGCAACCAGTCAAAGACGTTCAAATTGGCCTGATCTCATGAGACACAGCCTTAAACCCCCAGCGCCCATATAAATAGCATTCACCTGGGACATATGCAAATTACCTCTCAGACCACGGTTTGTCAGAGGGAGATGATATATTTGTACATGGACAAGAATTTAGCTACCTATCAACTCTATATTTTGTCATGGTAAGGGGCCATCCATTAATTACGTACGCACATTTTTGCCCAAAATAGACCCCCCCACCCCCCCTGTTGCACCATGTACGCATTTGGACAACCCCCCCCCCCCCATGCGTACATACTCATTTCACTTTTGACCCCCCCCCCCCCCCACACACACACAGACTGATTAAAAAAAAGGGATGCTATAAAGTTACTGAAAACAGGGTTGATAGGTGCGTATGCAGGGGAGACACCCTTTGGGATCTGTCTCTTATGGGCTGGGGGGGGGGGGGAGGAGAATTTTAGTACAGTAACTTTCCAGAGCTGCCACTCTTCCTACTTTTGCAGGAATACCTACTTTTTCGGTGGAATTTCTGTATCAAATTGTGTTTAATTCCAACACAGAATTGACCAACACAGAACTTTACACAGGGCAGATTCGGAATCAGCACCCTCAAATTACCCTAATTCAACATTCAGACAAAGAATTGGTCTCCACACCGACCTAAAGTTAAATATCAACATTTGGTCTTCCTGTCCCCCCAAGTATACGGGGTGTAAGGCACTGGAGTGTTGCAGCTATTGGACCTTCTGAGACGACCCCTCACCGGCTCCTCGACTACCAGATAAACCCCCCACCTTGGCAACCTGTGTTCACTTGTACCCAGCCCCTCAGTCTACAGCCAGCCAGCGTCTGAAATTCTTTTATATGAATATGCTCATTTCTTCTTCAACCGTTTCAGGGTGGGTAGTACGCGGGATTTTACAGTAGTATGGGTGTGGACCACTAAATTCGACATGGCGACATGGGCCCTTTTTGGCTTAGTGACATGAGACATGAGGAATATAAGAGATAATGACATGGGACATAGCCTTTTCTTAAAATCGACATGGTGACATGGCCATTTCTTAAAATCGACAGGGCGACATGGCCATTTCTTAAAATGGACAGGGAAAATCGGGACCCCCCCATCCAGACCCCCAGTAGTAGTTATACAACCGTCCTACATGGCAGCGGTTGACACAGAGTGATTGCACCACTGTCAGCGGTGCCAGCAACTTAGGCACACTTGACTTGACAAGGCGGGGGGGGGGGGGGGGGGGTAACGCTTGGAGTTTATGCCTGAATGTGATGTCCCTAGACCCTTAAATCCGACATGACGACATGGACCATTTTGAGGCATAGTAACGTGGGACAGGAGAGAAAAATAAGATAGCGACATGAGACATTGGGAATTTCTTAAAATCAACATGGGACATAGAGACCCCCTGTTACGGGCCCCAATCTGTCCTTGCTTTTCAAATTCCAGATTTAAATTCGAGGATTTCCGATATGTGGCACTGTAATTCGTTATACGTTATACAACATTTTATAATGTTATATAACGTTTCTCTAAGGCTCCTTACTATGGCATAACGTTATATAAAGTTTTAATACGTTATTTTGACGTGACATTTTTTGTTAGCTGTGTACTTCTCGTTACGGACCCTGTTCCTAACATTATGGGCACTTGAGCTCCCCTCCCCCCCCCCTCCGAGGCTTAGATCCTGTTCTGGACCGTGCATTTATCCCTAATATAGAACAGTAAACAGCCCGGTTCTTCAGCGATCATATATATGTAAGAACAAAGTAGGAAACCATAGCACCTGGGGATGTGGTACGCTATGTCCCCTGCGGGGGTCACTGAGGCATGTTTTGGATAACCAGTGCCGCACCGCCCCCAGAAGTAGGGGCGGTCAAAAGGGGCGGGGAAAAATGGGTAGTGGTGACACCCCCTCCCCCCCTTTATAAGTAGGTGGCTTAGTGCTTTCTAGATAAAAGTCTAGATAAAGTGAACCACATAGAGCCAGTGCCCCCCCCCCCCCCCCAGGCTATGTCCCTAATGTAGAACAGTTCTTCAACTACAGCCCAATCACTGCCGGCCAGGTACTTGTAAGTCTCCCGTCTGGTGATGAGCATAGTAGGCCTAACCCTTTAAGGACGGATGTCGCTTAAAGATGACATTTGTGCTGCATTGGTGCATCATAGCGACCCTTTGGTGTTGTCTGAATCCCGTAGGGTAGGTATTATACTTGAATGCAGCACTGCGCTGGGGCTGCATTTACGCATCATGACGACCAAGGGCATGATGCATTAATGCATTATGCCGTCCTTAGTGGAGTAACAATGTAAATGAGACGTCAAATTACTATCATTAGGCAATATTTCTAGACAAAAATCCCCATGTATTAGGTGACTAGTCTATTGGCTCTACTGCCAAAAGTGCCGGTAGTTACAAAGTCTCTGTGTTTCTCTTTTGAACAGTTTGCTAAAGTGTTTTGTTTAGCTTTAAAAAAGCAAAGTATATGTATACTTGCTACACTTACCATACACATGCCCCCCCCCCCCCCAGCCAAAAAAAAGAATTTAAAATTATATACATATATATATATAAATCGCCCTAACAAGGATGCACCTTCCAAGAAAATCTGCCCAACCATGGGACTGTTTTCTCGAAAATCGCATCAACAGGGGTCAATATTTCATCAAAATATTTTCACCGAAATCGAAATTGAACTTTTTTCACCAAAATATTCTAGGTATTTCTCCTGAAATATCAGTTTTTGCGGCAGATTTTACCAATCACTGACGCTGTATCTTCTCCCTGTGAGGTCACAACCAGTGGGTGGTCTAATTAGTATTGTAGTAATAACAAAAAGTGGCCTCTCTGGTATTCAGGTCTTCAATAGCTGTTATACAATGGTTGGTTGTGTGAGGTAGTACAGAGAGAAAAAGTGTATGGCGTTTCATAACCAAATGATTAGGCTAATCGTTTTTCCTGTCCTGGCCGGACTATATGGTTACCTTTGGGGAATTACTAGTAGTTACCACATTATGTAAGGGGGGTTCCAACTGCAAAGGCTCCATCTCTCGGGGAACAGGGGAACCACAACATTGCTGTGTGTTCTCTCCAACTCAGCATGTCTGAGAAAATTCCATCGTACTCAAACACTACAACATATAACAACTAATCAATGATACACCCATATCAAAAAGGTGTCTCCCTGTATACCTGCTACATATTAGAGGCATGCATTGTTTGAGAATAGAGAAATCCAGGCAAGTTGACCTGACATTAGGTTGTCTATGAAACCTAAGATTAGACAGTTACTGAAACCTTTTAAGGGTAGTTCCACTAAATCTAAAAAAAGGAAATGAATAGAATGATATGTGCTGTATAAACTTGCAGATGGAGCATTGGGGGAGTTTCATTGCTTGTGGTTGAAAATAGTATTTTAGATTGTCTCTTATTAGCACTCTCCCCATTGAGGCCTACAGTAACTAGTTCCCCAAACTACCATAGGTGGCACCACTGTATTGGGATCTCACCACTCCATACCCATTTGGCTCCTGAACTAAACCAAAGGATGCACGAGTCTAACACAAGGGTGAGTAGCAATTCCGCCCTCCTCTACAACTTATGTAAGACTCCTGGGAATCCACTTGTGTGTGTAGGTACGTAAAATCCTGGTTTTCAGATCTAGAACATCTAACAAAAATACATAATTTTACGTCAAAATTATATACTTTATAATTGTATTTTTTTGCCACAATAAGGAGGCATAAAAGAATGTAATATTTATAACGTTGTATAACGGTTTTTCTTTACTGGGTAATTAGTACATGATGTATCTTTGTATTTCTTGGGAAAAGCACAAGTTGTGCACACAAGATAGACACGAGAGGTTCTTGAGAATTGTGAACTTTCCAAGTGACATGTTCAATAGTGATGTGTATTTCCCAAGTAGTACTCATGCAAATAACAAGAACTTTCACAAGTAGAATGATGACCTGAACTTTCCGAGTTTCATTCTTTTAAGTGTCCAGAAAACATTCCAAAATCAAACAGAATTTCTCAAGTCTCACTTGTTAAATAAATAAGACATTCAAGGAAATATGACACAGGGAAATGTCCGGAAAACAGTCGAGAAATGTTATGAAATTATCATAAAAACTAGTTTCATATTATTTCAAGATACATTTTTTTCGGCCCTCTTTCCTATCAGTAGTGCTTGTGAGTCTGAAACAAACCTTTCTCATTTTGACCCAACAGAGGAATTCAGGAAGAAACATAACCCTTTAAGGACGGCATGTCACTAAAAGATGACATTTGTTGTCATGACGCACTAATACAGCCCTGGCGAGTAACTCACCAGTGTTGTATTGGTGCATGATGCTGATCCTCCAGGAGTGTCTCAACCTCATAAGGTCGGCTACCGAGGGAATGTGTGATGCATTAAAGGCTAAGACTTCTTAAATTAGATTGTAAAATCCTCTGGCAGGGTTGTTGAGTTTATATAACACCTCAGTTAAATTTAGAATCGCCCAAGCACAATCCCTGAGAGCCAGGCATGTCCCAGCCCTGTAGGATAGTATTCCCTAGCAAAGCACCCCAAAATAATGGCTCAGGCAACCAAGAAATAGGATGCTGGTTGTTCCCTTCCAGCAATTCACTGCTCTACATACGTTGCACTGGTGTGACCAGCAGTTAGACTATGCCAGTGGTAGTGTACAATACTATTTATACCCACCAGTGTACTGACTGTCTAGACTACCACTTGTGTGTCCACAGAAAATGGTATACTACGCCTTAAATAGACCACATCCCATGCATTCGGTTAAAAATAAACACTTAAATACACAAGGATTCCTGTCTGCATTGTGTATCCCTAGAAGCCTAGTTCAATGATTAATTTAAGGAGGTCATGATAGCTTTATCCTGGTTTTATAGAATGTTTTATACCAAGCCAAGCCTGATTCATGGTCCCCCTACCAATTTCACCTGACCAGGCTGGGTCCACTGGTTCAAGGTAATTATAACCACAGGGGTGGCTAGTGATCCGTGCAGACCAATACTACAACATGAACTACATGATCCATTCTCCTCCACTCTCAGAGATCGGCCCCTTTAATGTATTATGTCACCCATATCTAATGGGGTAATAATGTAAATACCGTAAAACCTCGCGTATAAGCCTCACTCGCGTATAAGCCGCACACCGACTTTGGGCCGATCCTATAAGCCGCATCAGAGATCTGATTATGGTGACTTTTAGTACTGTAGCATAGTAGCAAAAACTCACGTATAAGCCGCACCCTGACCATGGGCCGATCCTATAAGCCGCACCACCGATCTGATTCGCATACTAGCCGCGGCTTATACGCGAGGTTTTACGGTAACACGTCAAATTACTATCTTTAGGCATTATTTCAAGACAAAAATTCCCATGTATTAGGTAACTAGAGTTTTGGCTAGATGCATCAAGATATCATGTCGTCCCTAAAAGGAGAATTAGTATGAGGACCAAGGAAGGTCAGGAGGTCCTGTGGCCTACCATGGCATTAACTAATTACTATGACTCAGACTCGTGGCATGCAAGTCGTGGCTTCTCATGCTATATTAGATCATGTAGACAAACTATTTCTTAACCATACAATCATCTGGTAATGGAGAAGGGGGTTATTATCCCCGTTCTTAGACAGTGAGGTGTAGTCAACCCCAAGGTGCGGCAGTTCATACTCTATTAACTCTTTAAGGATGGCATCATGCCCTTGGGCATCATGATGCATGAATGCCGCCCTGGCGAGTAACTCGCCAGTGCTGCATTCAAGCATCATGCCGACCCTACAGGGTTGAGACACTCCCTGCATTGTTCAGACACCCTTGATGGGACAGCATGATGCACCAATGCAGCACCGGCGAGTTACTCGCCGGTGCTGCATTGGTGCATTATGACGACAAATGTCATCTTGTAGTGACATCCGTCCTTAAAGGGCTAAGGATGGCATGATGCAATAATGCATCATGCCCTTGATTGTTGTGATGCATGAATACAGCCCTGGTGAGTCACTCGCCAGTGCTGCATCCAAGCATCATGTCGACCCTACAGGTTTGAGAAACTCTCATAGGGTCGGCATGATGCATTAATGCAGCACCAGCAAACTACTTGCGGCGGCTGCATTGGTGCATCATGATGAGAAATGTTTTATTTAAGCGACATCCGTCCTTAAAGGGTTAAGGAGGCATGTCACTGAAAGATGAAATTTGTCGTCATGATGCACCAAAGCAACCCTCGCAAGTAACTCGCCAAAGGTGCATTGGTACATTGGTGCATTATGCGGACCCTTTGGGAGTGTCTCAAGCCCATAGGGTTGGGGAGCTACTTGCCAGGGTTGCATTCATTCATCATGACAGCCAATGCATTTGGGCTCAATATTCACTCTATTTAAATATAGTGTAAAATCGGGCCATGAATGGGTGTATGCGCTTATCAGGGGATGGGCACTTATTACGTTGAATACAGTAGGCCTATATATTACCCATCGGTTGTAAGCTCAAATCCCAAAATAATTTCGAGGCTTTTTACAATTTGGAAGGCTTGATGGGCTTCTGCGGTACCCAACCAATTTTTTTAACATTACAACACCAAGAGCACCGGAACTACTTTCACCAGCAAGCTTTGGTGCCAGTGATGACGCTCGGAAATAGAGGTCGAGGTGGGGCCAGCTTGGTGCCTACATATCAGTGTTGTAGTCCCTAGTTCCCCAGGGGGGGACAACGCCATGGCTCCGCCTGGTGGTAAACGCATGCATAACATTGTCCTGGCCTGCAACCGAATGGATGTTCAGTGGTGTGAGAGCCTTCGGGTGGTGACACCACTGGCAGTTAGGGGAACTAGCTATTATAGGATATAGTGGCATGGTGTGCTCATTAGACACAATCTAAAATATTCTTTTCAACCACAAGCACTGATGCCCCCGTATGCTCCACTTGATATTTTTATTCATAATTTATCATTCTATTCATTTTCAATTATAGAGTCAGTAGAACTTCTCTTAAAAGTTTGCAGTAACAGTTCAAAGTTGACTAACTTCTGACTCCCTGGACAACCCAATGTCACCTCAACTAGAATAGATTTCTCTATTTGCATGCATTGACATTCCTCTTATATGTATCTGTCTCAAAGGGTTAAGGCTTTTTGATGCGGATGTAGCATTGACTTTCTGTCACATGTGGTATCATTAGAGTATTATGACATTTTGTCAGACAGGCTAAGTTGAAGAGCTAACAGATCATGGACAATGTTACATGCATTTAACACCAGGAAGAGCCGCGGCGTTGCCCCCCCCCCCCCCTGTAGTCCCCCAAGAGATGGAGTCCCTACAGTTGGGCCCCCTGCTTAGTTACAGGAAGCTATCGAGAACTGCCTCTCTTAGTCTCTAGTTCCTCAGACTGCCCCCAGGGGACAGCGGTGCCTCGTGTGGTGGTGGTGCCCCCTGGTGTAGGTTTTACGTACTTAACACACAGGACCTCAGGAATCCAGCGTTTTGGTCACGTGGAAGTTAACATTATTCCTGTACGTTTCTAAATAACATAATGCACAAAATCAGCCGCACACAAAGTTTGTGGGTGATAGTCGTAGTCCCACCCTTATTAAACAACCCCTCACACACAAAGTAAGAATCTTAAGAAAGTTTTATGCATAGGCAGTCCCATTTTGCTGTGATGAATATCTGTAATACCTGAGCGACTGATCATTAATTTTTGTTTTAACATAAATATGTAAATACTGTAAGATAATCCATCTTGTTACTACTAATATAATCATTTTTGATTATTTCTCCCCCTTTGGACAAAAGGGGGTATTATAATATCAGCTACATTGAGCATACCTCTTGATTTGTTTTGCAAAGAATGTCAAGCCTTACTTTTCAATCAATCAACCCAGCAAGTAAACCAGAAACATTAAAAAACAACCTGCAAATCATGTTGAAAAACTGTTTAATTGTACACAGATTAAATACTGAGTCAATTATTATAACCTGATAATGAAGAAATATAAACCTCAATATTGTGACTGGATACCGAATATCATTATCGATGACTATGTGTAACCGTTTAAATTAAGATGCAAATTGCCAAATAAAATTAGATTGTTACAAAATATACTAGCGTGTGCATTCTGAGTTCTTTTCTTACTATTCTCTCCTTGCAAGTACAGTTGGACTTGTCTGCATTGTTAGCATTCTATGAAATACTCTATGTACATGTATGTAATACTTTCCCGTAAAATGATATATAAAAAAAAAAGCCCCTTGAGTAACATATGTCTTACATTAATCAGTTAAAAATGGTTTAATTGAGTCTGCGTCTAGAAAGCGTGTATTGATGAAATAGAAGTTCATGCATTGTGATGTGCGGGTCCCGTCACTTAGGTGATAAGTGCTATAGGTGTCAGTGTTATACTCCATCCTCCACTTCCTGAAGCCGTGATCCTCCAGGATGTTAACCAGGTGGATGGCATGCACACTGCCCTTCCTCCAGCGGTGGATCTCGATACCAATCTGCTTAACGTTACCGAGAAGACCACTCACGGCCATATCAGGCAACACTTCCCATTCTGACCACTCTATGTCCATCTTCAAATAGTCAATGATCATCTGAAGGATGAGAAAAGCTGATATCTTATTTCTTTGTCTATATGAGTAGTTTCAAACCATTCAAGTTTACATATTAAAGTGGCATAATCACCGGGCATATCCCACTTACTATTCTAGTACTGTTCTAGTCTACTATGTTGTTAAGTGTGGGTGGTGAGAATGCCCCTTTAAGTTCTCAAGGGACAATGTGACAGGGCTATATATGAATAAATCATAAATTTGAATGAAGATGACTACCGTATTCGACGTAATAAGAGCCCTGGGTGCTTAAACAATTATTCTAAGTGAAAGAATCAGCCTCAAAATAATCATGGCTGTCTTATACAGACTACTGGCCCCGGGGAGGTATCTCAGCTCCAAGAATACCCGGAGGTGTGGTCATGATTTGGAGGGATATGGGTCATTTTTCAGCCCCTTGGGAGGGGAGTGGTGTACACCTACATGGGTATATCTTTTAAGAGTCACCTCTGTTATGGGCCACCTCGCTTATGGGTAGCCACCTCAGTTAATTAAGGTTAGGCATGGTACTCACTGGGTGCATAGATGATAATTGAGACATAGGGATCAACTGAGCCCCTCCACCACATCCTTTGCTGAGAATAAACCAGTAGTATAGTATGTATCGGAACGGGACTATAGTTAAGTACTGTTTATTACTCAATCGACATGCAGCCAATCAGAGGCCTCCATTTGGTCACGTGACCCGTTGCCATGGTAACGTGACCTACTTAGGGCTCTCAGCCAATCAGAAGCCAGCATTCTGGGTGACCTACTGACCTACTTAGAAGCTCTCAGCCAATCAGAGGCCGGCATTCTGGTAACCATGGTAACGTGACCTGCTTACGTCACGTGACCTACTTAGGCTCAGCCAATCAGAAGCCGGCATTCTGGTAACTAGGGTAACGTGACCTACTTAGGGTTTGTTTGTAAACAACACCACGTGGCTCTCTTGTTTGTAAACAACACCACGTGACACGTGACTGTTTGTAAACAAACAAACAAAAAAAAGTTATGTAACTTATATATAGAAATAAAAACACAACAAGATAATTTCTTTTCTTTTCATTTTATTCTTTATTTTCATTTCAATCAGAAAAAACACACAAGTTTATGCTTTTTTAGCTTGCTTCTTCGATTTGCAGCAACTCAACAGGCCGCAAAGTCTCACGCCGCCGTCACTCGCACCACCACACCCCGGACGACTTTTCTCCAATAGACATTGCACAACTTTGGATAAATCCAACACCATTTCGGCAAGGCAGAGAATCTTTGCCTCCATGAAACGGCCGCCATCGCAACAACCCGTCACAACAGCATCATCGATAGCTTCTGACTCACGGCCCGGTCGCTCAGCTTTGGGATTTTGCTCATGCGCATGACGCACTTCTTGGGGTTTCTTGTTCGACATGCTTCAATTAGGAAATGAACGCAATGAGGTCCACAGGTGTCAGCAGAAGTGTCTTGTAGTTGAATGCGGTTTCTTTGCCACTTGAACGGAGCAGAGCGTTCCACGAAAGACAAGAACTCCGCACTCAGCGGCGGTAAGCCGAAGGAATCAAAGTAGTACACTTCACCCGTGCTCGACACGTAAAACGCCACCCAATGCTGACCTGGTAAATGTTGCAGATCTGTGTTGCTCACGAAACAAGTGTCTTTGATAGGGTGCTTCGGAATAGTGTCACAAGAGAAAACGCCCAGGAAACGATGTTTTGTGTGAACGTTTTCCTTCAACACTCTGCTTATTTCAAGCGTGTTCATACGATACGCCAAGTACCGCCGTCTTGTCTTCAGTTCATGTGGTAGTCGGTGACGGGGTGTCGATCTCGGGTCAGCTCGACGACGTTGTCGTACACCAAGTAGAGTAGCACCGTTGTTGTCGCTTGTAGCGCCGAGCGGAAACTGACTTCCACCCTCAGCTGACCCGCTCTTATAAGGTTCACGCGACACCCGTTGTGCGATCTGTCTGGGGTTAAGTCGAGGGGGAACACCGTGTAACCGTTCAGGAATTGATCGTATGAAATACCGCAGGAGCGCGCGCCCTCGTACATCCCCGTTTCCGTGTGTAGCGCCAAGTACTCTCTCACGGCCGCTTTGGTCTTAAAGTCGGGCACGTAGGCGTCGTTCGGCACTTTCTGATCGTTCACTATCACTTGAAGCGAGCTGATGTCGTAATGCTTCATCTCGAACGGGTTCTTGGTGTAGCTACCGTTGAAAGCGTCGTGGTCAAGGAAGCAAATCATCATCGACTTGGTAAGCTGGCCTGTGTTGGAGTGCGTGTAGCTGTGATCTCTGTTACCTTGAGGGATGGCGTACGTCGTCACCTCCACTCTGTTCACCGGGTAGTCGAAGGGCCCGTGTTCTATCACCGCTCTCTCGTGCGTTTCCGCTACAGCGTCCGCCACCAGCACGCGTCGCACGTAGAGCTTTGCTTTGTAGATCTTCAAGCTGTAGCCTCCGTCAGCGGCGCACATCAGATAGAAAGAGGGCGCCGCTTGTTTCAGAGTGAGATTGATTTCTGTCTCTCCAACGATGAGCTTCGGTTGATGAGCCAGGTCAAAGTGCAGTCGCGCCATCAGCGAAAAGCGCTTGTTGGAGATTAGCTTCTTGCGCGCTTTGTACCCCGCATTCGCGTCAGTCAACGTGTCAAACTGACCGGGCGTATCTTCATGCCACCCCTGGGCGCTCATGACGCCGTCCTTCACGTCTTTGTTGTAGTTGAGTAACCCTTCCAAGTAAGCTCGGTAAGGGTAGGTCTCGGTGTTGCCAGACACTTTGAAACCGCCGATGGAGACTTGGACGTCTTTGAAGAGCGAGTGAGCCAAGTTGTTCACCGGAGCTACCGCGTCGGTGTCCTCGATCGCCGCTCCGTTCGCTTTCAGCACTTGACATTCCAGATGAAGGTAATTCTCGTTCAGGTCTGTGTACTCTTGCGACTTGTTGATGGTGAAATTTATGTTACCTCCATCCTCTAAAGAGTTTTTTGTTTTTATCCCCAGGAAAGACGACTTTAAGATAGTAGTCTGAGTCGGCGCTACGGTGTGCAGGTCGAGCTCAGAGAGCGCGCACTCGTTACTGCTCTCGTGTACGTAAGCCATTGTGTTCTCTCTTCACGCGGCCGACAGACTGACGCTGGCCGCCTCCAGTCTTTTTATTTATACCTGAACGCCTAGGCGCTTACCGGTCGAATACATCCCCTCTACGTCTCTTGCAAGAGCCACCGCCCGTCTGAGGAGAATGCCGGCGACGTTTCGACCCTTTCTTAGACGCGACAGGCGTCTTTCCTCCCGAGAACGCCGTACTCGCCAGTCTCTTCAGAGCGCCTGTGCCTCGGTCTTTCATGCTGCTCTTTAAAGTCCGACCCGCCAGCACATCTTTAGCTACGCCCACACCGGCGCGGAGCAGCGTTTTTCCCACCGACTTCAATAGCGGGGTAGCCGAGCGCATCAGACCTAACAGAGCGCCGCCCAAACCGTGCCCGCTCTGGAAAGAGCGCCCGCTGTACACGTTGACGCCGTTGCCCAGCTGCGCGTTGTAGTAATCGCTGTACCCTCTGCCGACGGTGCGCCTGGGTGGAAAGTACGGAACGCGTTGACGCATCATTTTTCTCTCTTTCAGCGCTCAATAGGTCTCAGATGAAGTGTCACGGTCACCTCGCCTCTACCGAATGGGATGGAATGACCGGATCGGTCTCTTAAATAGATGCCGACCTCGGTAAACCTCTTGGATTTCAAGGGGAAATAATCCAAATGGGGAAAACTGATAGCTTGCACGCCACCTCGACGCTTTCCGCCTCTGTCCACCGCCACGCAGCGCAACAGGGGCACTTGCATGTCGCCCACACGTCTCTCCTGGATCATGTCGGTGTATATGTACACAGAGTGCACGTCCCCGTAAACATCCATCGAGTAGGCGCCGGTAGTCGGCGACGCGAAACACGTCTTCTCTCCGAAGCCTAGAACGCATGCGAGATGCTGACTCAGCAGGACAGCACAGTGTCTCGGCGGTTTGATGGTGACGCGTTTCGTCTTGGCGTCGTACGATAAGATCCGCATCGGTTTGAGCAAGAAGCTGTTGCCCTCTAGTCTGTCATCTCGCAACGTCTCACTCAAGCGCTCGATTAGGGTGTGGTTGCTTCCGGTGAAAATAGGAGGTATCTCGAATATGTTTGGCATGAAACTGCGCACTCCCATGTCCTTCTCCATCTTTTCGATCATCTGTCTTGCTTGATGGCTGATCGTCTTCTTCTTCACCGCCGGGGACAAGAACTGCTTGTATACGGCATTCGTCTGTCTCAAGTCGACCTCTCTCTTGAACCTTTTTGTTTCCGGTTTCAATTGCTGCTCTTCCGACGTGTCTGATATCTCTTCCACCGTTACATAGCTCGCTTCCTTCCAGCTCAGCGGGAATTTTGAGCTGAACGTTAGCTTGCTCAGACCGTTCGCGTTTTTCATTCTCTTCCAGTCTACCTGTGGTTTTTTTCCTTCGGAGAATTTAGTTTCTTTTAAAACCTGGATCGCCTCCTCTAGCGAACCTTTGGTGCGCAGAGGAACAACGATGATCAAGTCGTCGTCGTGCACGTTAGTCCATTCTGTAGGGAGGATGATCTCAGTCAGAGCCGCTTCGTACGCTTCGGGCAGAAGGAGCGGCGAGTCGAAGTGAGTTCGGAAAGACGTCAAGCTGTTGTCAGGATAATACTCCATAGAGCTGTTGCTAGGTAGAGTGATGTTCATTTTTTTTTTTTTTTTTTTTTTTTTCTACGTTATTTTTTTGACGGGGATCCACTCGTTGAACTTGTCGTCGTAACCTAACCAACGTACGAAAGCTAACTCTTTACCGTCGACGGTCTTGCGGCGCAACACCTCGTCTATCAGGTAGTTGTTGTCGTAACGACTCTTGTACACCTTCTGAACCTCTTCCGGGTAGAAGACGCCTTTTATCTCCTCGCCCTTGTCGTCTTTCAGCTCGAACCCTCTGCTTCCCAACGTCTTAGCAACGTCGACCACTTCCTCGCGCCAGTTTCCCTCGTACCCTTTGTCGAAGGCGCCTTTAGTTCTCAACATCCTCACTCTGTCACCCGGAGCGATGACGTCGACGGCGGACGTCTTTGTTTTTTTCTTCTTTTTCCATATTTCGTCGATTTGTTTGTTAGTTGGGAGATCTTGTCAGTAGAAAACTGTTTCGCTGTTTTCCGACCTGACTTGAGCCGGCGCCATTTTCAACGTCTTGTGGTGAGTGCGATTGTAAGAAGACACTACATGGTGCAGTACGTCTACGTAGCGATACGTGCGCTTGTGTGTGAAATAACGCCACAGCTTCTCCTTCAGACTGCGGTTCAAGCGCTCCACTAGACTAGCTTTGATGTCGTCGTTCTCGCCAGTGAAGAACTCTATGCCCTCGCTCTTCAAGTGATCTTGAAAGATCTTGTTCAAAAACTCTTTCCCCTTGTCTGTCTGAACAGTGCGCGGTCGTCTCTCGCCAGTGCCTGTCATCTCTCGGAAGGCCTCGGTGACATCAGCGCCGCTCTTGGATTTAATGGGAACGGCCCACGCGTACCTAGAGAAAACGTCGATCGCCGTCACCACGTACCGGAAGCGGTCGTTGTGAGACGCCAAAGCTTGCATGTCCATCAGATCTATCTGCCACTGCTGATCGATTGCGCCGGTTATAGTCTTGTTCCTTGCGAATTTTCTCCGAATGGGTTTATGTTTAGTGTAGGCGTCCAGCGACACTAAAGCATCTCGGATGACGGCCGGGTTCAGGTGGCGAAAATGATGTTTCTGGAGTTTAGTCACGCTAGTGAAACTGGAGGGCGCTTTGACGTCGGTATATCTAGCTACTACGCGCTTCTTTTCTTTTTCCTTCTTGGTCAGTCTCTTCACTGGTTTGCCCATGGTGGGCCTGTTGAGGGCGTGAACGACGAGCTCGCCGCTAGGCGGTTGCGCCCTCTCCTTTTCTTACTCGCCACGCTCCTATAGGAAGTCGGAGTTTGGAAAAGTTCACTGTCGTCCTCCTCGTCGTCAGAGGATTGATCGTCCACCTGGAGAGAAGAGTCTGCTGCTGCTACTGCTGCTGCTGCTGCTGCTGCTTCTCTTTCTTCCGAGTCGAAGCTCGGTCGTTTCCGACCTCTGTCAGCAAGCCGTGTGTCCAAACTTCGGCCAGGTCCGCTCACTTTATACAGATGGTTTCCGATCAAGGAGTCTGTGGGAACTGCTTCGCGCAGCGCTTTCGTGAACGGCGAGTAGCCCGCCGGTCTGGGCGCCGTCTTCCTGAACCTGGCAGCGTCGTTCAGTAAGTCCACTATGTTGATGCGATGCTCAGGTGGTATTCTCCGACCCGACATCTCGCGCACCGCACCGTCCTCGTTCCACTTGATCACACCGGATTTCTCCAATTGTTTGTACAGCGCCACGGTCCGAGTGCGATTCCTCTTGGGAACTTGGTTCACCAACCGCTCGAGTAGGGACGCGCTGGCCTCTTCAGCAGACTGACGGAGGTGAGCCGGGGGCGAAGAAGAGTAGGACGAAGAGATGTTGCTGTTGTGGGGATTCGCGAGAAAAAATTGCAATCTATTCAACAACCTTCGGTATTTCAACATTTTCTCGCGCGATTCCAAAGTGGGGTCGTTCAACACTAAATCCAAGTCCCTGTAGATAAACTGTAGCACCTGGTGCAAGGCCGCGTCGGGATGAAGGGACTGTTCTGCCTGCTTGTGGTAATAGGCCATGTCGGCAGGTAGGCGGGCGGCGGTGGCAGGAGCGGAACTCTCGTTCTTTTCAGTGCGCTCATCAGGAAGAGGAGGAAGGTTTGGAGCAGTAGAAGTACTAGCAGCAGCGACTGCAGTAGTAGCAGCGCTAGTAGTAGCAGCAGCAGCGGACACATGATGAAGTAGACCTGCTCGTGATGATTTGTAGAGCGTCTCAGGATCCACGAGCGCTAAACGTTTGTAGTGTTGTTGCTGCTCTGAGTCCGTCATGGGGACGACGGTGGCAATGACGCTGGTGGTGGCGGTAGTGGTGGTGGTGGTGGTGGTGCTGTCGGCGAGTAGGTGTCGAATGAGGTGTCTCATATACGGAGAATGCTCTTTATAAGCGGTAAGGCCATCCCTATGAGAGCCGGAATGAGGAAACCTCCCTCTTGTACCAAGACGCGTCTCTTTTTTTTTATGGGCGTAGATTTTTTGCCGACCTCCCTCAACACGTCAGCCGATTCTCGAAGCTTGTCCAGTTGTTTGTCGCTGAGCGGGATGTTCCCTACCAGTAAATTGTGACAGATCTCACTTAACGCTGCGATCAGATCGTCGCTTCCAGAGTCTATTAGATGCGAGCAGTCCTTTGGCGAGCACTTAGCTAAGTGCTTGAGAGTACCAAAGTGTCTTTCGAGTAGATGAGAAGACATTTTTTTGCTACTGCTTTCTCTTGTTCTTTTTTTTGTCTAGCGGTACGAACACTAGCTGAGAGTGTATGGACGTCAAAGAGGAGCGTATTCTCAGATCGTCAGGTGTTGACTGCTTGAAGTCCAGAAGGAGGTATGAGTGAGGTCGCTTGAGTTCATGGGTAAATATACTAGAGAGGGCCGCCGCGTTGGACGGAAACACCTGGCGAGACAGACTAGCTATCTGCCCCATGTCGCGCGGGTTCTTGAAAACGATCATGTAGTGAGCGTTCAGACTCATAGTTCGAAAGTCGGGTGATTTCTGGAATAGGTTCTGAGTGATGTATATGACGCTCACGTTCCAGTGATGCGAGTATTTAGTAAAGATGTCGGCTACCACTTGCTGATTGGAACTGCTCATCAGATCGTCCAATATCAGTAGAGTGTGGGGTCGTAAAGCGTCTTCTGCTACTTCCACGTCTCCCGCTATAGACTCTTTGCTAGGAAGACCTTCTCTGAATTCCACACCGTACTGATTTTGCATTTTTTCAAACAGAGGTTGCCACTCGCCGTAATGGTAAAAAGTCTTTTCCACCGGCGGCGTGACCAAATTGTTCACGTCGCTCAGAAATTGATCCACCAAGCGCGATTTTCCACAACCCGACGGACCGCTAATGATACAACTAAAGGGTCCTTGTAGTCGAGCGTCGAAATGAATTTCTGTGAAGAGTTTGCTTTTACTACTGGACATTTTTTTTGTTTTTTTTCAGGACGCGTCAGAGAGCGGTTGTGTGTCTGACTGTCTGCTGTGTTTCTCACTCGAACGGTCGGTAGTGAATGGTTGTGGAGAAAAGTCAGCCGACCTTTTTATTGATACCGGCCGGTGTCACAGTAGCGGCGGCAGAAGTGACTTTTTTTTCTTTTTTTTTTGCGATAAAATTCTATTTTCACTCAATAGTCATAAATGTTTGTATCAGACTCCAGAGGAGTCTGATACAAATATTTATTTTTTTTTTTTAAAAAGAAGAAGAGGAGGAGGAGGAGGAGGAGGAGGAGGAGGAGGAGGAGGAGATTAATTTTTCTTTTTTTTTTTTTTTTTTTTTTTTTGATCATTTAGGCAAAGCTCGTCGCTTTGCCGTTTTTTTTTCTATTTCTGTGTTGTGACACGATCGTCTCGAAAAAGCAATAAGGCGTGTGAGCGCGGCGGTGACAAATACATATTGGAGCGTATGGTTTAAAATAGTGCGTCCCTATCTTCTTCAATTCGGCTGCGTTGCAATATGCGGGATAACAAGTGACGACGTCGAAACGTTTAGAGACCGTGTTCACGTCGGCCACAACGCGCGCCCACCGAGTGGGAGCTGCAGTCGCTCCCAAGAAACCGATCGGCTTGTCGAATCGTTTCATAGCACTTATTCTCACTTTATAAGAGGAGGCAGGGTGAGGAGAGTAGCGGCGCTCTTTCTTTTCATGAAACGCCCAACGAGTGGGGGCGCTGAGAGCGGCTGTTATGCAATAGTAGAGTAAATGCTGTTCTGAGAAGACGGCTCTCGGCCATGTCGCTACGTTTTCCTTTTCCGCTCTTGTATAACGACGATGGCGCTCAGCTTTGCATTTCTCGAGAATTCGGTACGCTTCAAGAGAAGCGTGAACCTCAACTACGTGACGCTCTCTCCTTTGAGATAAAAAAATAGCCGGGCAGTTGAGGAGAGCACTTTGTTCGCGCGACCGTCTTTTAGAAACTCGCGCCCTCTGCAGTGCCATATTTCTTTCCTCCGAAACAAAAAAGACTGAGTGAAAATAAAAAATTTTAAAAAACAAAAAGCTCAAACAAAAAAAATAAGCAATAAGCAGACTCAGCTCGAAATTCCCTGCTGGTGTGATGGCGGTGACTGCAGGCGGTGGCGGCGGTCGGCTGGCCGGCGGTGGCGGTGTCGGCGGCGATGGTAGAAGGGTGTGTGGAAAGAGAGACGCATCTCAGTCTTTTATAGGAGCGGCGAGTCTGACATTTTCAGCTGTCGCATGCTGACCTGCTGCTATCATAAGAGAAACAAAAGCCCTAATCACGCTTTTCAGCTGGATCCTTCCACCCCGCCAGACATGGATCCAGATGGGAAGGTGGTTTAAAATTAAATCCGTGTACCGACTGTCATACAATAGAGTAATTAGTTGAACGCGTGTTACCTGTATAAAGGATTAGCGGGTCATGGGCTCAGCGTGTGTATAGAAAAACAACTACAGGTAGCGTGAACAAAGCGACCCCCTCCCTTTCTGTCACTCTGTCTGTGACTAGAGGGTGTGCGTGTGGTAAGCGGCTTAAATCTAAAGAAAAACAAATCACCCTCTCCTGTCGTCAGCAGTCAGCCGGCCGGCGGCTGGAAAATGCGATTAGAGGGATGATGAGCCGCGTAGTAAGCGACTTAAGGCTGATCTAAAGACCTGCCGTGAGGGGGCAGCTGGCCGGTGGCTTGAAAAAAAAGGGGGGGGAGTAAGGGTATATAAGGGGGAGTGAAACCGTATTCGGCATCGTCATCATCGTTCACGCTACTACTACTACTACTACTACTACTACTACTACTACCACCACCAGCACCGCGCCTCAATTTGCAGATCCCCATGATGGAAAGTTGCTACCGTGACATGAAGCGGAATGACGAAGCGGCGCGCGAATGTGAAGCTGATGCTGTAGCCTCTGCTACTGCTGCTGCTAGTGCTGCTCAGCGTGCTACTGCTGCATTTACTGCGGCTGTTAGTGACGCTGGTTGTGATGACGTTGTTGTTGTTGCCGCTGCGGCTGTGACTGCTGCTGTTGCTGCCGCCGATGCAGCTACTCATGCCACCGATGCCGACGCTGCTGCTGCTGATGCTGTTGCGGCTGCCGATGACGCCGCTGATAACGCTGCTAGTGCCCGCTCTGCCGCCCTTGCTACTGTCGCTGCTGCTGTTGTTGCTAATGCTCACGCTACTGCTGCTACAGCTGCTGCTACTGCTGCTACCGCTGCTGCCGAGGCTGCTGCCGCTGCTGCCGATGCTGCTGCCGATGCTGCCGATGCTGCTGCCGATGCTGCCGATGCTGCTGCCGATGCTGATGTTAGCAGTCGCGTCGACAAAGAATCGTCATTTGTCACTCTTAAACCTCCAGTTGAACGCGCGAAGAGTAGTAGGGCTACCAACGCGACGGCCGGATGGTGCAACTGGTGTCGTCGCTTCTGCTCGTGCGCTTGCTTTTCTTCCAGTCCTACCTGCTGCTGCTACGGTATGATAGTGTTATAGTGTTTGAATGAGAACGCGCGTAGTTACACATAGACGCTGTAACAGATGTGCTTTTTTTTTTGAAAATATAATTTTAACATAACATGGAACTTGTTGTGTTTATTTTCTATATATAAGTTGTTTGTTTACAAACAGTCACGTGTCACGTGGTGTTGTTTACAAACAAGAGAGCCACGTGGTGTTGTTTACAAACAAACCCTAAGTAGGTCACGTTACCCTAGTTACCAGAATGCCGGCTTCTGATTGGCTGAGCCTAAGTAGGTCACGTGACGTAAGCAGGTCACGTTACCATGGTTACCAGAATGCCGGCCTCTGATTGGCTGAGAGCTTCTAAGTAGGTCAGTAGGTCACCCAGAATGCTGGCTTCTGATTGGCTGAGAGCCCTAAGTAGGTCACGTTACCATGGCAACGGGTCACGTGACCAAATGGAGGCCTCTGATTGGCTGCATGTCGATTGAGTAATAAACAGTACTTAACTATAGTCCCGTTCCGATACATACTATACTACTTAAACCTATAGGCCTACATCTAATGGTAGTCATTTGGTACTGTTAACTATATAGATAGAGGTACCTACTGCCTCTGCCAAGGCCTACATAGACATTAGGTAGTGTTATGAGTTGTTATATAATGCACCAATATGGGTATACTTTTTGAGATTTTACATCAACATGGGTCATTTTCTTAGAAATCAGCATACTCCAATATGGGTCAGATGTCCAGGCCCATGACCACACATACGGGTAAAAATCATTTAAGATACCTCCCTGGGCTACTGGCCCACCTCAGTGGCCTCTACAAGGCTTATATTCACACCTATGCCTTTACACTTGACCATTGCCTTAACTTGCACAAGGGTGTGAAACGAACAGTAACAAAATCAGAGGAATACACTTAAGAAATGTTGGGAAAATCGGAAAAAGGGGAGGGGGGCACTCCTTAGGTGGAGGGCGCTTATTACGTTGAATACGGTATGTGCTGTTCAGTACAAAAATGCCCATTTCCAAACTGACATGGCTCAAAAGGTTATTGCTCTTAGGCCGTTTTATTTTGATAACTTGGATTATGGATCCGCCGCCGAGATTTTTGGCATTTTGCACAAAAAAAAAAAGTTTTTTTTTATTACCTTTTCCATCTGAGATTTTTTTGAGAATTTTACCAGAAAAAATAAAAAAGTACATGTTGAACAGCAAAAGGTAGAATGAGGCCTTTCAGATTGGGGATATTTCTCAACATATCTTCATTAGATTACCCAAAAATGAGATTTTCCAAGGCTTTTTTTTTTTTTTTTTTTTTTCCTCTGCCCTTCGGGGAATTTTGTGATCTGGCGCCCCCCGTAGGGCAGCTTTTTTTCTTTTTTTTTTGCCTCTGCCCTTCCAAAAATTTGGAGCCAAAAGCCCGTAATCCAAGTTATCAAAAAAAGGTGGCCTTATTGGGAGAACTGCATTGGGGCATCATGTTGACCCTACAGCTTGATAGACTCTAGTAGTATTGTATGTATCGGAACGGGACTATAGTTAAGTACTGTTTATTACTCAATCGACCTGCAGCCAATCAGAGGCCTCCCTTTTGGCGGGAAATTCAAAAGCAGCCAATGAGAGGCCTCCCTTTTGGCGGGAAATTCAAATAGGTCACGTGACCGGAAGTGACCTACTTCCGGTCACGTGACCTTTGGGCGGGAAATTCAAATAGGTCACGTGACCGGAAGTGACCTACTTAAGAGGGTCACGTGACCACCATGTTGGCGGGAAATTCAAATAGGTCACGTGACTGGAAGTGACCTACTTAAGGGGGTCACGTGACTACTAGGTTGGCGCGAATTTCAAAATAAGTCACTTGAGATTTTTATGGATAAATTAATTTTAAAAAAGAAAAAAAGCAAGCTGAAAGCTTGCTAAAAAATAATTTAAAAATGTGGCTCTTTTTTTTAGGGGGGGAGGGGCACTCGGGGGGGCACTCTTTAAGATGCATGGGGGGGGGAGGGGGGGAGGGGGGGAGGGGAAGGGTTTTTTAAGAGTGAGACTCGCTTCTCTGCCCTCTCTTTTAGAGGGCAGAGAGGCGAGTCTACTGGTTCGTCTACTTACAATGAAATGTATCATGATTGCGTTTATGATGATGTGCATCATGATGTGACTATCTTACAACTTTATAAGAAATAAGCAAGGTCTCTCTCCTATACAATTACAGTTTTCTAGCTTGAAATATAGTCTTTCAACAGCTCCTTTTCTCATCTTACACAGAGGACAAATATCAGAGGCACTCAATAGCACCTAAACCGCTCTCAGACAAGGGTCGGGCACTGCTGGACTATAATAGATGGGTCAAGGACTGTTCTACTGAGGGTCAGACTAGGTCGGACATTCAATAACGTGACTTTAGCAAACTTGCTTGAAAAGTCTGACCATGCGAGATCTTTATGCTTTAGTCTGTCAATGCTGTCCAGACTTTCAAGCAAGTTTGCTAAAGACCTGCCTGTCATTGAATGTCCGACTTAGCCTGCTTGACCCTCAGTAGAACAGTCCTTGACTCATCTATTATAGTCCAGCAGCGCCTGACCCTTGTATGAGAGTGGTATTGGTACCATTGGCTGACTCTGATAATTCACCTGTGTGCACGGGGGGAGGAGAGGGTTCACAGCTACAGCTCTCTTAAGGCAAAGCTTGCGCTTATAGAGCACTACTAGTGGAGGTTTGGATGAGGAGGCTATGACATATGATGTTTGTCTTAAAAAATAGCCATGGTGCATGTCGATGTCGCTTAATTATGCTCATATCTCATGTCGATTTTAAGAATTGTTCATGTCACCTGTCACTATGTTTTTCAAGCTTCATGTCAAATGTCACTAGGCTTCATCTCGAATTTAGTGGTCCACACTGCCGCTGCTGCTGCTGCTGCTGTCGGTGCTGCTGCTTGTGCTGCTTGTGTTGCTCATGCAGCAGCTGCTGGCTGCTTGTGCTGCTGACGATGTCATGAGGGCTGCTGTTGACAGATGTTGCTGCTGCTGCTGCTGCTGCTGCTGCTGCTGACGATGTCACGGATGCTGTTGACAGATGTTACTGCTTGTGCTGCTCGTGCAGCTGCTGCTGAAGCCGCTGCCAGCTGCTTGTGCTGCACGTGCAGCTGCTGCTGAAGCTGCTGCCAGCTGCTTGTGCTGCACGTGCAGCTGCTGCTGAAGCCGCTGCCAGATGCTGCTGCTTGTGCTGCACGAGACTGAGTAGCCGCTATTCGGCGTTTCACTCCTTATGTACCCTGTCCTAGATAATCCTCTTAAAATGACTGAAAAGACTCTCTCAGCACAGAGACTCTACTCAATGTAAGAGATCTGTTAAGTAAGTTTTCACATGCCGCCTGACTACTGCGGGAGGGTTTAGACTTAAGCAGCTTAGTGCACACACGTGTCTGTTAGAAAAGCTACCTGCACACCTGCCTTCCTTTTTCACTAGTATTTACCCCCTGCCGACTTATAAGGCACCTATACACACCTTCTTGCTTCTAGAGCTAAGCTGACTGGCAGCTATTTTAAAAGAGAATACCCGTTACCTGTATAACGGATAAGGGGGTTATGAGATTAGCGTGTGTATACAAAAAAAACAAAAAAAAGCTACAGGGGGCGCGTGTCTGTCTGTGAGGTAGAGACCGTGTGGTAAGCGACTCAAGTGTAAAACAAAAGCACCTCCTCTTGCCGCAGTGAGTGGTGTGGACGGCGGCTGGCTAGTTGAATTTAAGCGTCAGCTTAAAAGATAATCCGTTCACGGGCTGGGGCGTCACACCTGGCGTTAATCACCCCCTGTAGTCTTTGTATACACAGGTGACTCGGCTTTATCTCTTCACCAGCTATAATCCCATATACATGTAGCGCACGTTACACTCGTTATCTCTCTTTTCATGCTGATGGATTAGGGGTGGAAGGGTTCAGGTGAAAAGCGATTTGATTCTCTCTGGAAGAGGGTGGGGCTCTAGGTGAAAACAAGCTTAGAACATCCAGATTAGCTGCTCTCTCGGCTATATAAAGAGCCTCATTTTTTATAATCTCTGCCCACTTCGTCTTGTTGTACACTATCAGTCACGAGGCAGACGCTGGAAGTAGCAGATGTTTGCAGTATGGTTTATACAGAGGTTACCTGCTAATAGGATTTTGTCAGAATAGGGTGAGTTGCTATTAAAATGAACATTTAAATGGGTTGTTAATATGGTATCTGATGTTAATGAGCTAACACCTAACATTGAGGATTATGACCTCCCAGAGGGGCGTCTCGCTAAATTCTCCAGTCTTGACTATAGTCTTAACTGTCTAAAGACTGTGGAGCACGTTAATGGGTGGTCTCCTTACTAATTTCACTTGACCAGGCCGGCAGGGTCAACTAGGCTAGGTAATTACAACCACAAGGGCGGCTACTCAACATGCAAGTAGACCTACTACTACGAGATTGTCTTTTGACCACTCTGCCGCCGCCTGCTGGTCTGGCGATTACATGCTCTAGTATAGTTCTCCGCTCTTTTCGTCAGATGACGCCACAATAGGGTTTTTGTACATTTCCACGATACTCGCGAACATTTAAACGCATAATGACCTATAATAAGCAACAAAGCACACTTCTAATATATTGAATATAAGAAACATGTCAACGTTGTGTATTTCTGATAGAATGAGGCAGATTCTTTGAAATATCAACTAAACTATAGTGAGATTGAAAATACTACACCATATCTAAAGCGATATAAAAGCTATATAAAGTCAGAACCTCTGACGGATCGGTAGGATCACTCAACCATTCGTCCTCGAAAGCAACACAGGGTTCCCGTCCAACAGGACTTTGAGCCTTGACGCTTTTGAGGGAGGTTTGATCTCATGCTGCTTAACATGTGGTGTAATTAATCAACACCGCGGCCCCTCTTTAGGGGCCACACAATAAACAAAGAATAAAAAAGGGTAGGACTTAGGTTTAAAGTGAATCTCCCAGGATTTTGGCGAGGTCGACAAAGGGGGAGATAACAGATTAAACTGCAGGAGACTATACGCAAACCTTGATACTCTCAGAGGGGGAGCTCCATATTGCGGACCTGTGATCACCTCCAGGAGGCAGGCTGCATGTCGTAAATGTCCACCACAGACATTGGGATATATTGTTAATCCTACTCCAGGGTCTCCATAATTAGACCCTGAATCTGTTGTTAAACGGGTGTGAGGTGATGGTAACTAATACTTATGAGATGGAGCTCTTACGAGACATAAGCACCACCCAGCGCGGGGCTCGCCTTGAGATGGGAAATTCACTACAGTAGGGTGGCCGGAGCATTTTTGAAAATAAACTAGACACACATGTCTAGAATGTCTCAATATTCGCATTTAACAAATTAGCACTGTTATATTGATAGAGTAACTAGGTAACTAACTGTAGCTGATTACATATACCTCACTCCTCAAACCTTTCTGACAGATCTGAAGATCTGTATAGAGAAGACATGCCATACCCATGGCTTACTTATAGCCCTGCCATGCTATAGTGGCTATTGGGAGAACTAAGATTTCTCTATCTAACTGTATGACAGAAGGTGTCCTCTAGTGTTATTTATATGATTTTAATACTTGAGATTGGGGTCTGAGGTCCTCATATGACCCCCAGCAGATGCTCTGACGCTGGCTGGCGGTAGATTGTATCATTTCCATTCAAAATGCATTATTTTAACTTGATTTATCTCTATATTCAGTAATTTACCGTAAACTACCAATTAAAGATTTCTATAAAAAAAAAAAGAGCCCTGAAAATGCGCAATTTAGGTGGCTTATCTCAAAAAAGATAACAATATCTTAAGTAGTTATAGGACCCTCCATGGGATAGCTGCATTCAAGATGCTTCAAACAGAAAAGGAATCTCGTTGATACATGGATTTGCCATCAGCCAGTGCAAATTCTCCCAAAGGTCAGGTTAAAGAGATTTCCCAGTTATGAGCTTAAAGGAGACTCAAAACCTCAGGTCTGTCAACATTGCCCCTGAATTACATTATGTAATACAGTTTATAATGCATTATCCAGCCTGTATAGGATGGACCCATTCAGGATCTGTTGATAACAAATTACTAGAAGTGTCTATCTGCTTTGAATCGAAAATGAGGGCATATCATAAAAGGGTCATTTAACATAGGATCAGATACACACTGGGCCCTCACGCCGACCCTCCGGCCACCCTAACTACAGCATTATCTGTCGTTGAAAATAGTGCTCGTGTAGAGTCGGGATGATGTACCAAAAGAGCGTTTTATACACAATGATACCCTTGTACAAATGCGTATACCTAGTAGGCAGCGTCTTATCATCAAATCTAAGAGGGTGCTATAGTTTTATTATACTTTTATAGACCATTTTTAAAATCTGAGCTTAGCTTAGTTCATAGTCTCCTTACCAGTTTTCACTTGACCAGGCTGGCAGAGCCAACTAGTCTAGGTAATTATAACCACAAAGGCGGCTACTCAAGATCCAAGTAGACCTACTACTACGTGATTGTCTTTTTGGCCCCTCTGCCGCCTAGTTATTACATCCTCCAGTCTAGCTCGCCACACCCTTTGAGCAGCACCATTGCCTCGGTAAAAGTGTAGGGTGTGTGCTTTCCACCTTCAGGCATCCATAGATTCGATCACCATCAGTAGTATAGTATGTATCGGAACGGGACTATAGTTAAGTACTGTTTATTACTCAATCGACATGCAGCCAATCAGAGGCTTCCATTTGGTCACGTTACCCGTTGCCATGGTAACGTGACCTACTTAGGGCTCTCAGCCAATCAGAAGCCAGCATTCTGGGTGACCTACTGACCTACTTAGAAGCTCTCAGCCAATCAGAGGCCGGCATTCTGGTAACCATGGTAACGTGACCTGCTTACGTCACGTGACCTACTTAGGCTCAGCCAATCAGAAGCCGGCATTCTGGTAACTAGGGTAACGTGACCTACTTAGGGTTTGTTTGTAAACAACACCACGTGGCTCTCTTGTTTGTAAACAACACCACGTGACACGTGACTGTTTGTAAACAAACAACTTATATATAGAAAATAAACACAACAAGTTCCATGTTATGTTAAAATTATATTTTCAAAAAAAAAGCACATCTGTTACAGCGTCTATGTGTAACTACGCGCGTTCTCATTCAAACACTATAACACTATCATACCGTAGCAGCAGCAGGTAGGACTGGAAGAAAAGCAAGCGCACGAGCAGAAGCGACGACACCAGTTGCACCATCCGGCCGTCGCGTTGGTAGCCCTACTACTCGTCGCGCGTTCAACTGGAGGTTTAAGAGTGACAAATGACGATTCTTTGTCGACGCGACTGCTAACATCAGCATCGGCAGCAGCATCGGCAGCATCGGCAGCAGCATCGGCAGCAGCGGCAGCAGCCTCGGCAGCAGCGGTAGCAGCAGTAGCAGCAGCTGTAGCAGCAGTAGCGTGAGCATTAGCAACAACAGCAGCAGCGACAGTAGCAAGGGCGGCAGAGCGGGCACTAGCAGCGTTATCAGCGGCGTCATCGGCAGCCGCAACAGCATCAGCAGCAGCAGCGTCGGCATCGGTGGCATGAGTAGCTGCATCGGCGGCAGCAACAGCAGCAGTCACAGCCGCAGCGGCAACAACAACAACGTCATCACAACCAGCGTCACTAACAGCCGCAGTAAATGCAGCAGTAGCACGCTGAGCAGCACTAGCAGCAGCAGTAGCAGAGGCTACAGCATCAGCTTCACATTCGCGCGCCGCTTCGTCATTCCGCTTCATGTCACGGTAGCAACTTTCCATCATGGGGATCTGCAAATTGAGGCGCGGTGCTGGTGGTGGTAGTAGTAGTAGTAGTAGTAGTAGTAGTAGTAGTAGTAGTAGCGTGAACGATGATGACGATGCCGAATACGTTTTCACTCCCCCTTATATACTCTTACTCCCCTCCCCCCCCCTTTTTTTTTCAAGCTACTGGCCAGCTGCCCCCTCACGGCAGGTCTTTAGATCAGCCTTAAGTCGCTTACTACGCGGCTCATCATCCCTCTAATCGCATTTTCCAGCCGCCGGCCGGCTGACTGCTGACGACAGGAGAGGGTGATTTGTTTTTCTTTAGATTTAAGCCGCTTACCACACGCACACCCTCTAGTCACAGACAGAGTGACAGAAAGGGAGGGGGTCGCTTTGTTCACGCTACCTGTAGTTGTTTTTCTATACACACGCTGAGCCCATGACCCGCTAATCCTTTATACAGGTAACACGCGTTCAACTAATTACTCTATTGTATGACAGTCGGTACACGGATTTAATTTTAAACCACCTTCCCATCTGGATCCATGTCTGGCGGGGTGGAAGGATCCAGCTGAAAAGCGTGATTAGGGCTTTTGTTTCTCTTATGATAGCAGCAGGTCAGCATGCGACAGCTGAAAATGTCAGACTCGCCGCTCCTATAAAAGACTGAGATGCGTCTCTCTTTCCACACACCCTTCTACCATCGCCGCCGACACCGCCACCGCCGGCCAGCCGACCGCCGCCACCGCCTGCAGTCACCGCCATCACGCCAGCAGGGAATTTCGAGCTGAGTCTGCTTATTGCTTATTTTTTTTCTTTGAGCTTTTTGTTTTTTTAAATTTTTATTTTCACTCAGTCTTTTTTGTTTCGGAGGAAAGAAATATGGCGCTGCAGAGGGCGCGAGTTTCTAAAAGACGGTCGCGCGAACAAAGTGCTCTCCTCAACTGCCCGGCTATTTTTTTATCTCAAAGGAGAGAGCGTCACGTAGTTGAGGTTCACGCTTCTCTTGAAGCGTACCGAATTCTCGAGAAATGCAAAGCTGAGCGCCATCGTCGTTATACAAGAGCGGAAAAGGAAAACGTAGCGACATGGCCGAGAGCCGTCTTCTCAGAACAGCATTTACTCTACTATTGCATAACAGCTGCTCTCAGTGCCCCCACTCGTTGGGCGTTTCATGAAAAGAAAGAGCGCCGCTACTCTCCTCACCCTGCCTCCTCTTATAAAGTGAGAATAAGTGCTATGAAACGATTCGACAAGCCGATCGGTTTCTTGGGAGCGACTGCAGCTCCCACTCGGTGGGCGCGCGTTGTGGCCGACGTGAACACGGTCTCTAAACGTTTCGACGTCGTCACTTGTTATCCCGCATATTGCAACGCAGCCGAATTGAAGAAGATAGGGACGCACTATTTTAAACCATACGCTCCAATATGTATTTGTCACCGCCGCGCTCACACGCCTTATTGCTTTTTCAAGACGATCGTGTCACAACACAGAAATAGAAAAAAAAACGGCAAAGCGACGAGCTTTGCCTAAATGATCAAAAAAAAAAAAAAAAAAAAAAAAAATTAATCTCTTCCTCCTCCTCCTCCTCCTCCTCCTCCTCCTCCTCCTCCTCTTCTTCTTTTTTTAAAAAAAAATAAATATTTGTATCAGACTCCTCTGGAGTCTGATACAAACATTTATGACTATTGAGTGAAAATAGAATTTTATCGCAAAAAAAAGTCACTTCTGCCGCCGCTACTGTGACACCGGCCGGTATCAATAAAAAGGTCGGCTGACTTTTCTCCACAACCATTCACTACCGACCGTTCGAGTGAGAAACACAGCAGACAGTCAGACACACAACCGCTCTCTGACGCGTCCTGAAAAAAAACAAAAAAAAATGTCCAGTAGTAAAAGCAAACTCTTCACAGAAATTCATTTCGACGCTCGACTACAAGGACCCTTTAGTTGTATCATTAGCGGTCCGTCGGGTTGTGGAAAATCGCGCTTGGTGGATCAATTTCTGAGCGACGTGAACAATTTGGTCACGCCGCCGGTGGAAAAGACTTTTTACCATTACGGCGAGTGGCAACCTCTGTTTGAAAAAATGCAAAATCAGTACGGTGTGGAATTCAGAGAAGGTCTTCCTAGCAAAGAGTCTATAGCGGGAGACGTGGAAGTAGCAGAAGACGCTTTACGACCCCACACTCTACTGATATTGGACGATCTGATGAGCAGTTCCAATCAGCAAGTGGTAGCCGACATCTTTACTAAATACTCGCATCACTGGAACGTGAGCGTCATATACATCACTCAGAACCTATTCCAGAAATCACCCGACTTTCGAACTATGAGTCTGAACGCTCACTACATGATCGTTTTCAAGAACCCGCGCGACATGGGGCAAATAGCTAGTCTGTCTCGCCAGGTGTTTCCGTCCAACGCGGCGGCCCTCTCTAGTATATTTACCCATGAACTCAAGCGACCTCACTCATACCTCCTTCTGGACTTCAAGCAGTCAACACCTGACGATCTGAGAATACGCTCCTCTTTGACGTCCATACACTCTCAGCTAGTGTTCGTACCGCTAGACAAAAAAAAGAACAAGAGAAAGCAGTAGCAAAAAAAATGTCTTCTCATCTACTCGAAAGACACTTTGGTACTCTCAAGCACTTAGCTAAGTGCTCGCCAAAGGACTGCTCGCATCTAATAGACTCTGGAAGCGATGATCTGATCGCAGCGTTAAGTGAGATCTGTCACAATTTACTGGTAGGGAACATCCCGCTCAGCGACAAACAACTGGACAAGCTTCGAGAATCGGCTGACGTGTTGAGGGAGGTCGGCAAAAAATCTACGCCCATCCAAAAAAAGAGACGCGTCTTGGTACAAGAGGGAGGTTTCCTCATTCCGGCTCTCATAGGGATGGCCTTACCGCTTATAAAGAGCATTCTCCGTATATGAGACACCTCATTCGACACCTACTCGCCGACAGCACCACCACCACCACCACCACCACCACTACCGCCACCACCAGCGTCATTGCCACCGTCGTCCCCATGACGGACTCAGAGCAGCAACAACACTACAAACGTTTAGCGCTCGTGGATCCTGAGACGCTCTACAAATCATCACGAGCAGGTCTACTTCATCATGTGCCCGCTGCTGCTGCTACTACTAGCGCTGCTACTACTGCAGTCGCTGCTGCTAGTACTTCTACTGCTCCAAACCTTCCTCCTCTTCCTGATGAGCGCACTGAAAAGAACGAGAGTTCCGCTCCTGCCACCGCCGCCCGCCTACCTGCCGACATGGCCTATTACCACAAGCAGGCAGAACAGTCCCTTCATCCCGACGCGGCCTTGCACCAGGTGCTACAGTTTATCTACAGGGACTTGGATTTAGTGTTGAACGACCCCACTTTGGAATCGCGCGAGAAAATGTTGAAATACCGAAGGTTGTTGAATAGATTGCAATTTTTTCTCGCGAATCCCCACAACAGCAACATCTCTTCGTCCTACTCTTCTTCGCCCCCGGCTCACCTCCGTCAGTCTGCTGAAGAGGCCAGCGCGTCCCTACTTGAGCGGTTGGTGAACCAAGTTCCCAAGAGGAATCGCACTCGGACCGTGGCGCTGTACAAACAATTGGAGAAATCCGGTGTGATCAAGTGGAACGAGGACGGTGCGGTGCGCGAGATGTCGGGTCGGAGAATACCACCTGAGCGTCGCATCAACATAGTGGACTTACTGAACGACGCCGCCAGGTTCAGGAAGACGGCGCCCAGACCGGCGGGCTACTCGCCGTTCACGAAAGCGCTGCGCGAAGCAGTTCCCACAGACTCCTTGATCGGAAACCATCTGTATAAAGCGAGTGGACCTGGCCAAAGTTTGGACACACGGCTTGCTGACAGAGGTCGGAAACGACCGAGCTTCGACTCGGAAGAAGGAGAAGCAGCAGCAGCAGCAGCAGCAGCAGCAGTAGCAGCAGCAGACTCTTCTCTCCAGGTGGTGGACGATCAATCCTCTGAAGACGAGGAGGACGACCGTGAACTTTTCCAAACTCCGACTTCCTATAGGAGCGTGCCGCGTAAGAAAAGGAAAGGGCGCAACCGCCTAGCGGCGAGCTCGTCGTTCACGCCCTCAACAAGCCCACCATGGGCAAACCAGTGAAGAGACTGACCAAGAAGGAAAAAGAAAAGAAGCGCGTAGTAGCTAGATATACCGACGTCAAAGCGCCCTCCAGTTTCACTAGCGTGACTAAACTCCAGAAACATCATTTTCGCCACCTGAACCCGGCCGTCATCCGAGATGCTTTAGTGTCGCTGGACGCCTACACTAAACATAAACCCATTCGGAGAAAATTCGCAAGGAACAAGACTATAACCGGCGCAATCGATCAGCAGTGGCAGATAGATCTGATGGACATGCAAGCTTTGGCGTCTCACAACGACCGCTTCCGGTACGTGGTGACGGCGATCGACGTTTTCTCTAGGTACGCGTGGGCCGTTCCCATTAAATCCAAGAGCGGCGCTGATGTCACCGAGGCCTTCCGAGAGATGACAGGCACTGGCGAGAGACGACCGCGCACTGTTCAGACAGACAAGGGGAAAGAGTTTTTGAACAAGATCTTTCAAGATCACTTGAAGAGCGAGGGCATAGAGTTCTTCACTGGCGAGAACGACGACATCAAAGCTAGTCTAGTGGAGCGCTTGAACCGCAGTCTGAAGGAGAAGCTGTGGCGTTATTTCACACACAAGCGCACGTATCGCTACGTAGACGTACTGCACCATGTAGTGTCTTCTTACAATCGCACTCACCACAAGACGTTGAAAATGGCGCCGGCTCAAGTCAGCTCGGAAAACAGCGAAACAGTTTTCTACCGACAAGATCTCCCAACTAACAAACAAATCGACGAAATATGGAAAAAGAAGAAAAATACAAAGACGTCCGCCGTCGACGTCATCGCTCCGGGTGACAGAGTGAGGATGTTGAGAACTAAAGGCGCCTTCGACAAAGGGTACGAGGGAAACTGGCGCGAGGAAGTGGTCGACGTTGCTAAGACGTTGGGAAGCAGAGGGTTCGAGCTGAAAGACGACAAGGGCGAGGAGATAAAAGGCGTCTTCTACCCGGAAGAGGTTCAGAAGGTGTACAAGAGTCGTTACGACAACAACTACCTGATAGACGAGGTGTTGCGCCGCAAGACCGTCGACGGTAAAGAGTTAGCTTTCGTACGTTGGTTAGGTTACGACGACAAGTTCAACGAGTGGATCCCCGTCAAAAAAATAACGTAGGAAAAAAAAAAAAAAAAAATGAACATCACTCTACCTAGCAACAGCTCTATGGAGTATTATCCTGACAACAGCTTGACGTCTTTCCGAACTCACTTCGACTCGCCGCTCCTTCTGCCCGAAGCGTACGAAGCGGCTCTGACTGAGATCATCCTCCCTACAGAATGGACTAACGTGCACGACGACGACTTGATCATCGTTGTTCCTCTGCGCACCAAAGGTTCGCTAGAGGAGGCGATCCAGGTTTTAAAAGAAACTAAATTCTCCGAAGGAAAAAAACCACAGGTAGACTGGAAGAGAATGAAAAACGCGAACGGTCTGAGCAAGCTAACGTTCAGCTCAAAATTCCCGCTGAGCTGGAAGGAAGCCAGCTATGTAACGGTGGAAGAGATATCAGACACGTCGGAAGAGCAGCAATTGAAACCGGAAACAAAAAGGTTCAAGAGAGAGGTCGACTTGAGACAGACGAATGCCGCATACAAGCAGTTCTTGTCCCCGGCGGTGAAGAAGAAGACGATCAGCCATCAAGCAAGACAGATGATCGAAAAGATGGAGAAGGACATGGGAGTGCGCAGTTTCATGCCAAACATATTCGAGATACCTCCTATTTTCACCGGAAGCAACCACACCCTAATCGAGCGCTTGAGTGAGACGTTGCGAGATGACAGACTAGAGGGCGACAGCTTCTTGCTCAAACCGATGCGGATCTTATCGTACGACGCCAAGACGAAACGCGTCACCATCAAACCGCCGAGACACTGTGCTGTCCTGCTGAGTCAGCATCTCGCATGCGTTCTAGGCTTCGGAGAGAAGACGTGTTTCGCGTCGCCGACTACCGGCGCCTACTCGATGGATGTTTACGGGGACGTGCACTCTGTGTACATATACACCGACATGATCCAGGAGAGACGTGTGGGCGACATGCAAGTGCCGCTGTTGCGCTGCGTGGCGGTGGACAGAGGCGGAAAGCGTCGAGGTGGCGTGCAAGCTATCAGTTTTCCCCATTTGGATTATTTCCCCTTGAAATCCAAGAGGTTTACCGAGGTCGGCATCTATTTAAGAGACCGATCCGGTCATTCCATCCCATTCGGTAGAGGCGAGGTGACCGTGACACTTCATCTGAGACCTCTTGAGCGCTGAAAGAGAGAAAAATGATGCGTCAACGCGTTCCGTACTTTCCACCCAGGCGCACCGTCGGCAGAGGGTACAGCGATTACTACAACGCGCAGCTGGGCAACGGCGTCAACGTGTACAGCGGGCGCTCTTTCCAGAGCGGGCACGGTTTAGGCGGCGCTCTGTTAGGTCTGATGCGCTCGGCTACCCCGCTATTGAAGTCGGTGGGAAGAACGCTGCTCCGCGCCGGTGTGGGCGTAGCTAAAGATGTGCTGGCGGGTCGGACTTTAAAGAGCAGCGTGAAAGACCGAGGCGCAGGCGCTCTGAAGAGACTGGCGAGTACGGCGTTCTCGGGAGGAAAGACGCCTGTCGCGTCTAAGAAAGGGTCGAAACGTCGCCGGCATTCTCCTCAGACGGGCGGTGGCTCTTGCAAGAGACGTAGAGGGGATGTATTCGACCGGTAAGCGCCTAGGCGTTCAGGTATAAATAAAAAGACTAGAGGCGGCCGGCGTCAGTCTGTCGGCCGCATGAAGAGAGAACACAATGGCTTACGTACACGAGAGCAGTAACGAGTGCGCGCTCTCTGAGCTCGACCTGCACACCGTAGCGCCGACTCAGACTACTATCTTAAAGTCGTCTTTCCTGGGGATAGAAACAAAAAACTCTTTAGAGGATGGAGGTAACATAAATTTCACCATCAACAAGTCGCAAGAGTACACAGACCTGAACGAGAATTACCTTCATCTGGAATGTCAAGTGCTAAAGGACGGAGCGGCGATCGAGGACACCGACGCGGTAGCTCCGGTGAACAACTTGGCTCACTCGCTCTTCAAAGACGTCCAAGTCTCCATCGGCGGTTTCAAAGTGTCTGGCAACACCGAGACCTACCCTTACCGAGCTTACTTGGAAGGGTTACTCAACTACAACAAAGACGTGAAGGACGGCGTCATGAGCGCCCAGGGGTGGCATGAAGATACGCCCGGTCAGTTTGACACGTTGACTGACGCGAATGCGGGGTACAAAGCGCGCAAGAAGCTAATCTCCAACAAGCGCTTTTCGCTGATGGCGCGACTGCACTTTGACCTGGCTCATCAACCGAAGCTCATCGTTGGAGAGACAGAAATCAATCTCACTCTGAAACAAGCGGCGCCCTCTTTCTATCTGATGTGCGCCGCTGACGGAGGCTACAGCTTGAAGATCTACAAAGCAAAGCTCTACGTGCGACGCGTGCTGGTGGCGGACGCTGTAGCAGAAACGCACGAGAGAGCGGTGATAGAACACGGGCCCTTCGACTACCCGGTGAACAGAGTGGAGGTGACGACCTACGCCATCCCTCAAGGTAACAGAGATCACAGCTACACGCACTCCAACACAGGCCAGCTTCCCAAGTCGATGATGATTTGCTTCCTTGACCACGACGCCTTCAACGGTAGCTACACCAAGAACCCGTTCGAGATGAAGCATTACGACATCAGCTCGCTTCAAGTGATAGTGAACGATCAGAAAGTGCCGAACGACACCTACGTGCCCGACTTTAAGACCAAAGCGGCCGTGAGAGAGTACTTGGCGCTACACACGGAAACGGGGATGTACGAGGGCGCGCGCTCCTGCGGTATTTCATACGAACAATTCCTGAACGGTTACACGGTGTTCCCCCTCGACTTAACCCCAGACAGATCGCACGACGGGTGTCGCGTGAACCTTATAAGAGCGGGTCAGCTGAGGGTGGAAGTCAGTTTCCGCTCGGCGCTACAAGCGACAACAACGGTGCTACTCTACTTGGTGTACGACAACGTCGTCGAGCTGACCCGAGATCGACACCCCGTCACCGACTACCACATGAACTGAAGACAAGACGGCGGTACTTGGCGTATCGTATGAACACGCTTGAAATAAGCAGAGTGTTGAAGGAAAACGTTCACACAAAACATCGTTTCCTGGGCGTTTTCTCTTGTGACACTATTCCGAAGCACCCTATCAAAGACACTTGTTTCGTGAGCAACACAGATCCGCAACATTTACCAGGTCAGCATTGGGTGGCGTTTTACGTGTCGAGCACGGGTGAAGTGTACTACTTTGATTCCTTCGGCTTACCGCCGCTGAGTGCGGAGTTCTTGTCTTTCGTGGAACGCTCTGCTCCGTTCAAGTGGCAAAGAAACCGCATTCAACTACAAGACACTTCTGCTGACACCTGTGGACCTCATTGCGTTCATTTCCTAATTGAAGCATGTCGAACAAGAAACCCCAAGAAGTGCGTCATGCGCATGAGCAAAATCCCAAAGCTGAGCGACCGGGCCGTGAGTCAGAAGCTATCGATGATGCTGTTGTGACGGGTTGTTGCGATGGCGGCCGTTTCATGGAGGCAAAGATTCTCTGCCTTGCCGAAATGGTGTTGGATTTATCCAAAGTCGTGCAATGTCTATTGGAGAGAAGTCGTCCGGGGTGTGGTGGTGCGAGTGACGGCGGCGTGAGACTTTGCGGCCTGTTGAGTTGCTGCAAATCGAAGAAGCAAGCTAAAAAAGCATAAACTTGTGTGTTTTTTCTGATTGAAATGAAAATAAAGAATAAAATGAAAAGAAAAGAAATTATCTTGTTGTGTTTTTATTTCTATATATAAGTTACATAACTTTTTTTTGTTTGTTTGTTTACAAACAGTCACGTGTCACGTGGTGTTGTTTACAAACAAGAAAGCCACGTGGTGTTGTTTACAAACAAACCCTAAGTAGGTCACGTTACCCTAGTTACCAGAATGCCGGCTTCTGATTGGCTGAGCCTAAGTAGGTCACGTGACGTAAGTAGGTCACGTTACCATGGTTACCAGAATGCCGGCCTCTGATTGGCTGAGAGCTTCTAAGTAGGTCAGTAGGTCACCCAGAATGCTGGCTTCTGATTGGCTGAGAGCCCTAAGTAGGTCACGTTACCATGGCAACGGGTCACGTGACCAAATGGAGGCCTCTGATTGGCTGCATGTCGATTGAGTAATAAACATTACTTAACTATAGTCCCGTTCCGATACATACTATACTACTACCATCACCCCCCTTGAAATGACCTCAGCTGTTAATTAGGGCGTAAAGCAGCCCAACAACCAACTAAGTCCCTGTCAAAAGATGTGAATAACGCTGTAGTCTGCCCGTTTCTGTGATCCAATATGAACCCTTCCTAATAGCACTCCCACTGATGCATTGCATAAAAATAGCCCCCCTGACCTCATTTCTTGAGCTATAAAAAACACAAACCCCTCATTTTAATCACAATATCATGGCAGTCAACATGAATGGAACCATTAGTGGAGAAAGATAAGAGTCTCTGTTTTCTGTAGCCTACAATATTATGGTGACATTCTTCATGTCAAAATGTAATAAATAAATATGAGTTGTTAAAACTTGTTACCATGGGGATGTTGGTAATTGTGTTCTTGAAGACGTATGTGAAATCTAGATGTATGTGCCTCTGCCCAATGATGTCCCTAGCCATTTTAAGTTAACCTGTTCTGTCTGAGTTAGAAGGGTGCCTAGGAAGGCTAGAGCTACAGAACCCCTAACTGCTGTGAAAGTGCCCCTCTCCTGCCTAGATCACAGAAATGGGAAATATGTTCAGTTGCATTCACCATGATATTTGTGGATCTAGGCAGGATAGAAACTCCTGATCTTTTACAGATCTGAAAAGCTCTCATAGGGATCTATACTAATGGAACCAATATGTATTTTTTAACTCATTTTTCAAAAATTTATCAAACTCCCTACCTTAGCGCCCCTATAAATAGGGTTAAGTACCTGTCCGACCCCTCTACCACTGCTGCTGGAGGAGTACCGAGAACTACCCTCTTTTTTAGAAAACTAAGTAAAAATTATCCTTCTTCATGTCCAGTTACATACAATGTCGATCAATTTGACACTGTAGCAGCCTGTCTCCATATCTGTATGCTGCATAAATGCACAATACACAGTTCTGCACGCACTTAAACCAAGGCTAACATGGTTGACCTATATAGATGTGATACTCTCGTTTTCGGGGCTAGTAGAAATTAGGCGTCTAATACGGACGTTCTAGGTTCGAACCCTCACTAAGTTTTAGTCAAGACGTCTAGCTACGTCGCCTAAGGCGACGAAAGCGCGTCAAGGCGTTTACAGGGTTCGAACCCGTGAGCTGCTCCTTGGGGCTACAAAAAACGCTTAGACCTTGAAATCCCATAGGGAAAAAATTTTGGGTTTTTGGACTTTAGGCCTTAATTTGAGGGTGATCCCGGGCTGATAGAAAAATAATTCTTGGACGAGCGGATAGCTCTGGATCTCTTTTATCTAAAACAGCGAAAAATTGATTATGGTTTCGCCGCAATTCATCCGACGGGGGGTAATCAGCCCCCCCCTCTGCCAATCAAGGCAGTGAATCTAGACGACCGCGCAATCGCTCGCGGCCGTCGCGACGAACCGACTGAAGACCTCGGCATCTTAGTATGATTCGTGTGACCTACTTAGAGGCTCACACGGTGGGGGTGTGTCCGGCGTTCGGCGCGCTGATTGGCTACTGGTGGGAGGCGCTGTGCCGCGTCAAGAACTTCACCTATTTGGGACGGCTGTTAAAGGCGCACTGAGTTGAGGTGCACCTTTAAGCAAGAGCGCAATCTGGCCTAGTCTTGCGGACCCCTGTTTGGAGAGTGTAGCGGGCGGCTATGTCGCGCTCTCCAACCACAGTCTTAACAGTGGTCCGCAAGACTAGAGTGCAAGACGCGTGCACACACAGACCGAACAGACACACACAGACCCACACACCCACACACCCCTATCAGTGAGGCGTCTAGCAGATTTGGGAGAGGTGACCAGGGAGGTACTCTCGGCTAGCGGCCACTAATTAGCTGTTTAGATAAGGCACAGAAACAAGGGTGATGACAGACTATGTGGTCAAGCAGCCAACATGCCCTGACACTTGATAATGGGTGTGGACCACCAAATTCGACATGGCGACATGGCCATTTCTTATAATCGACAAACGACATGAGGCCTAATGACAAGTGACATGAGGCCCAAAAATCATAGTGACAGGCGACATGAGCAATTCTTAAAATCGACATGGGATATGAGCATTATTAAGTGACATTGACATGTGACATGGCCATTTTCTAAGATCGACATTCGACATGGGGACCCCCCATCCAGAGCCCCTTGATAGATGACAGCTGTTGTGTGTAAGAAAAGCGTATGCCTCACAATCAAAGATGATAAAAGGCTTCATTAATTTGATGAAATTATAAAATAGATATATTATTCATGTTCTGTGTTCCACAGAGGTAAATTAATTAAGCCTCAACTCTTTCTAGAAGCAGTAATACAAAAATGTATAACATGATAACGTTGTATCAAACATTTTCTTATATACTGGCTTCTGGTAGGAGTTGAATCATAAATAAAGTACCTATGTGAAGCACATGACATGCATGTCATGCTTATTAAAGATTAACATCAATTCAATCAGGTATTCAAATATTTTGGGTTTGCAGGCACAGTTAGAAGGGGTAAGGTTAGTGGTGGTATCTGACCAGGATGTATCAGATTACTACAAACTACCCCTGACCCCTTCCACCACCACCACTGGTCACCGGCTGTCTGGGGCTCCCGTGGTCAGTGGATAAATTCTATCCACTCTGAATCTGCTAGACGTCTCTCTGCTATGTAGTGTGGGATGTAAAAGAAACCCTTGTCTCGGTAAAAGGACCATAGATTCGATCACCATCACCGCCCTTGAAATGACCATAGCTGTTAACTAAGGCGTAAAGCAACCCACACACCCACACACCCACACACCCACACATTTTTCTGTATGAGCCTTCAGACCTGAAGCTGCTCAGTGTACGGGACTAGGTTTTGTCATAGGCCCTACGGACGCTACTCAAGGGGGAATAAGAGAGCTGTCTCACCATGACATGGGCTGGCTGTAGTTTTTTATGTTTCGGTACCTACAACCAAACAGCCAGTACCCACCCCAGGGCTTCATGTCGCACGCGGGAAAAGTATAACGGTGGCGCCAACTGTCGGAATAGCGGGTACACTACGTCAGTAGTTCTTTTGTTCTCCGCTGAGTGACTGGGCGAAATGTAGTCGGTAGCTCTATTTTCTGTGCACTGTTCTGTTCATTTTCTACACTTAACGCTTAAATAGACCGCGTGTTTGTACAAGCTAGCCGTTTTTATCAGTGCAAAAATTAAATAAGCATCGGATAGAACAATAAAAAAATGAGAAAGTAATCCAGCACTTAGTATAAGGCACCAGTTTTATCATGAGACACCGAAAGTCTGGTTTTTTTAAGGTGGATAAGACAGTCGACTGAGAGCTCCAAACTAACCAAAAACGTACCAGAGGGAGAACGTACCCGACAGGGCAGGGGCCTTCTACACCCCGGCTCTGATGAGCAAGCGAGGGCCTATTCCTCTTTTGAGGTGGGCCCAAAATTGAACAAAAGAATAAACTCAAAAAAAAGCCTTAAGATTGAAAGAGTTGTAGATACTGATTTTAACGAGGAAGTCCCATTCATTAGTTTACAAATAGTCAGTGTAAGTACGCCCATGTATAGGAGAGAGACCTTGCTTATTTCTTATAAAGTTGTAAGATAGTCACATCATGATGCACATCATCATAAACGCAATCATGATACATTTCATTGTAAGTAGACGAACCAGTAGACTCGCCTCTCTGCCCTCTAAAAGAGAGGGCAGAGAAGCGAGTCTCACTCTTAAAAAACCCTTCCCCTCCCCCCCTCCCCCCCTCCCCCCCCATGCATCTTAAAGAGTGCCCCCCAGAGTGCCCCTCCCCCCCCCTCCCTCCTAGAAAAAAAGAGCCGCATTTTTAAATTATTTTTTAGCAAGCTTTCAGCTTGCTTTTTTTCTTTTTTAAAATTTATTTATCCATAAAAATCTCAAGTGACTTATTTTGAAATTCGCGCCAACCTAGTAGTCACGTGACCCCCTTAAGTAGGTCACTTCCAGTCACGTGACCTATTTGAATTTCCCGCCAACATGGTGGTCACGTGACCCTCTTAAGTAGGTCACTTCCGGTCACGTGACCTATTTGAATTTCCCGCCCAAAGGTCACGTGACCGGAAGTAGGTCACTTCCGGTCACGTGACCTATTTGAATTTCCCGCCAAAAGGGAGGCCTCTCATTGGCTGCTTTTGAATTTCCCGCCAAAAGGGAGGCCTCTGATTGGCTGCAGGTCGATTGAGTAATAAACAGTACTTAACTATAGTCCCGTTCCGATACATACAATACTACTGACTCTTAAAGGGTTGGTATCATTCCACGGTGAACTAATGAATCATGACATTCTTAAGTAATCACATTAAGATAATGAATGGAAATGATGATAAACTCACATTGGTATCATCCTGCATTTTGAGAATTGTGGCGTAAGTGTACATTTGCCATCCATGACTATCTTTGTAGTCTTTTCCTGCTATGCCATATTTGAAGAAATGTATTCCGTCGCCCCTCTGATGACTTTTTACTTTACTCATACTGAAGCATGAAACAAGGAATAACTTCATTATTTGTTGTTTCACATACAAATGTAGCAAATTATGACATCCACAGTCTTTGCGAAAACTTTTTTATCCTACAGGACATTCTGTCCTGCAAATTTGCAATGATGAAGGACCGGCTACAATGTTTGGAGGACCGGATAGCCACATATCTGATAATTTCTGCATTTGAAGTATAGAAAAGTTTTGTCCATTAAAATACCTTTTAATTGTAATCATTTATGGCCAAATCAGGATAGATATATACTTTTACACAGTATATTGACATACACATTTCAGCTTTAGAAGCAAAACTGAATTATTCTAGTTCAGAAAAGCCCAAAATGTGACTGGACATTTGGTCCTGCCATGCCTTTGAATCGGCATTTGAGAAGGACATTGCCACTGTCCTGCATGTTTTCGCAAAGACTGCATCCAGAGTCTGGTTCATGCAGGGAAAGGTGTCACTATCCCTCTGCTGGTTATGTTGCGGTTAGGGTATGTATTTTTATGAAGCCAATATATATAATTGCTTTTTTAATGTCACTTGTTTATAAAATATAGTTTTCTCTGTTTATACAAAAAATGGAGACATAAAAGGGAAGCAGTTGCTGAATAAGTTCCTGCTTTCATATAGCTTTACTTTTACTCAACTTACCTTGGGTCAAAGGATTTTACAATGCAGCGAAATCTTTGATCGATTCCATCATCAAATGAAAAATCGTAATTGATTCTGGAAACAGCAATTGACAATCGATTAATTAAATCACTCAGTTGTTTCATGAGTCAGTTAAGTATACATTTTATAGTTACCACACACAGTAATTTAAACAATCGTTTTACCCTAAAACCTCGCGTATAAGCCTAACTTGCGTATAAGCCGCACCCCGACTTTGAGCCAATCCTATAAGCCGCAGAGGCCTTCTGAATGGCCATTGAGAAAAACTCGCGTATGAGCCGCACCCCTAACTTAGCCTAATTCTATGAGCCATACATAGCCTCCCCCAACAATCTCCCCACCCTCCACCCCGACCTAATGCGTACTATTAGATGGCGGTCACTCCCCCCGCATCATTGGCACATTCTTGTTACTGTTAGAATGCTGGCAGGGGTTAGATGAATGCTGCATTGTCTTAGGGCTGAGGTGCGAGAGGGCTGCATTGTCTTAGGGCTGAGGTGCGAGAGGGCTGCATTGTCTTAGGGCTGAGGTGCGAGAGGGCTGCATTGTCTTAGGGCTGAGGTGCGAGAGGGCTGCATTGTCTTAGGCTGAGGTGCGAATATGACACTGCCCACTCACCTTTGTCATGTGTTTACACCTGCCCCCCCCCCCCCCTGTCTCCTGGAGCTGTGTTAAGGCCATGTCATAGTCATTTTGGAAATTACAATTTGGAAAAACTCGCGTATAAGGCGCACCCCGACTTTGGGCCGATCCTATAAGCCGCACCAGCGATCTGACTCGCGTACTAGCCGCGGCTTCTACGCGAGGTTTTACGGTAGTTCACTATAAATTCTCACATTGAAGCTGCTGCTGGTATGCAAGTCAGATCACCGTTGTAGTATAAGGGTCAGATTGGGGTATAACTCAAATAATCCCGCTCCTCTCTGAACCATACCGATCCAGTAACGTGAGACACGGTCTATCTGATAGGACAAGGGGATGTAACTCAGTGGTAGAGCAGTTGCTTGGCACACGGAATGCCCCGGGTTAGAGTCCTGGTGTCTCAAAAGGTGTCGTGTTCGTAGAAGCCGTGTTCTTCACAGTAGCTTATAGAATCGGTCCAAAGTCAGGGGGTGTCTCATGCAGGAGTTCTTAAGTGTATTGTAGCTTTAACAGATTCTGAAGGAATCATAGATCAAGGCAAGTATGATCGTGACTCTTCATTGCCTGAGTGTGTGTCAGTTCACCCAGCTAAATTTTTTGAAACAGGGGGGAGTGGTGAGATTTTGTGCGTATAACCCGCATCTCGCATATAATCCGCACTTCGGAAGAACCCTATAACTCGCACCAGAAGTCTGAAAATTACAAATTTACTACTGTATTATAGTATCAAAAACCCTTGTATTATCCGCACCTAGACTTTTAACAATTGGTAAAACCCACATTGAGGGTTTGGTTTGCGTATAACCCGCGGGTTATTCACGTATAACCCGTATAACCTGCGGATTATAATCGGGAATTTACGGCATGGGATTTTACTTACCCGAAAGAATACACAAGACATTGAGGTCTCAGGTAGTAGGGACTAGATAAACAAACATCCCAACCGCCATCCGTCACTTTCCCAACACGCAGGGACTGATTGCATATGACGTCCGGAGAAGTCAGGTATCTATACAGAAAAGACAAAATATGATATTATATGGAGACAAGATGGACGAGCAAATTTAACAATAGGATACGTTTTATTTGTGGAATAATTGACTACAAGGACCTTTTTAAGATGACCTACTTGTGAAAGGCTTTGTCACTCAACCATCTCTGTGCTCTAGATTGTAGAAATTTCCTCTGGTCAATGCTCGGCAAATCCTAGTATTTGATAAAAGGAACCTCACATAAATGAAGATTCTATGATTTTATGGCAATTTGGGAGAGCAGACTGGGTAAGAGAGTGTGACATCATACAGTGTGTGACAATGAGTGACAGTGTGTGACAGCAGACAGTGTGTGACAGCAGACAGTGTGTGACAGCAGACAGTGTGTGACAGCAGACAATGCGTGACAGTGTGTGACAGCAGACAGTGTGTGACAGCAGACAGTGTGTGACAGCAGACAGTGTGTGACAGCAGACAGTGTGTGACAGCAGAAAGTGTGTGACAGCAGACAGTGTGTGACATTGTGTGACAGCAGACAGTGTGTGACAGCAGACAGTGTGTGACAGCAGACAATGCGTGACAGTGTGTGACAGCAGACAGTGTGTGACAGCAGACGGTGTGTGACAGCAGACAATGTGTGACAGCAGACAGTGTGTGACAGCAGACAGTGTGTGAAAGCAGACGGTGTGTGACAGCAGACTATATGTGACAGCAGACAGTGTGTGACAGCAGACAGAGTGTGACAGCAGACAGTGTGTGACATTGTGTGACAGCAGACAGTGTGTGACTGTGTGACAGCAGACAGTGTGTGACAGCAGACAGTGTGTGACAGCCGACAGTGTGTGACATTGTGTGACAGCAGACAGTGTGTGACTGTGTGACAGCAGACAGCGTGTGACAGCAGACAGTGTGTGACAGCCGACAGTGTGTGACAGCAGACAGTGTGTGACTGTGTGACAGCAGACAGTGTGTGACAGCAGACAGTGTGTGACAGCAGACAGTGTGTGACAGCAGACAGTGTGTGACAGTGTGTGACAGCAGACAGTGTGTGACAGCAGACAGTGTGTGACAGTGTGTGACAGCAGACAGTGTGTGACAGCAGACAGTGTGTGACAGCAGACAGTGTGTGACAGCAGACAGTGTGTGACAGTGTGTGACAGCAGACAGTGTGTGACAGTGTGTGACAGCAGACAGTGTGTGACAGCAGACAGTGTGTGACAGCAGACAGTGTGTGACAGCAGACAGTGTGTGACAGCAGACAGTGTGTGACAGCAGACAGTGTGTGACAGCAGACAGTGTGTGACAGCAGACAGTGTGTGACAGCAGACAGTGTGTGACAGCAGACAATGCGTGACAGCAGACAGTGTGTGACAGCAGACAGTGTGTGACAGCAGACAGTGTGTGACAGTGTGTGACAGCAGACAGTGTGTGACAGTAGACAGTGTGTGACAGCAGACAGTGTGTGACAGTAGACAGTGTGTGACAGCAGACAGTGTGTGACAGCAGACAGTGTGTGACAGTGTGTGACAGCAGACAGTGTGTAACAGCAGACAGTGTGTGACAGCAGACAGTGTGTGACAGTGTGTAACAGCAGACAGTGTGTGACAGCAGACAGTGCGTGACAGCAGACAGTGTGTGACAGCAGACAGTGTGTGACAGTAGACAGTGTGTGACAGCAGACAGTGTGTGACAGCAGACAGTGTGTGACAGTGTGTGACAGCAGACAGTGTGTGACAGCAGACAGTGTGTGACAGCAGACAGTTTGTGACAGTGTGTGACAGCAGACAGTGTGTGACAGCAGTAGAAGAAGTTTATGCATAGTAGTGGCTCTCGACTTATTGACTAGCCAAACAGAATAACAGTGGTACAAAGAATTCCCCATAAATAGTATAACTAGGGATGTACAGTGCAGTAGGAACCATGACTATTGTATGTTCTAAATTCCCCACTATTTATTGTCAGGTCGTTGAGAATATATTATATATAAAAAATAGACACAATATACCATGAAATTGGCTGATACCGTATCATATCGCTTAGTGAATGCTAAAAAAAATGTAGAAGAAAAATGTTAGAAATGTATATTGTAAGTGTGCAGCATTTATATGTAGTAACTTTTGAGTCAGTGAAGCATTGTGTTTTATCATGGTATCTGTGAAATCTTTCTACAGTTACATGCATCACTATTTTTCAGAAACCTTCATTAAAAGGTATTTAACAATAGACTTACCCTGAATACTATGGTGTTGACCCTGTCGGCTGTGGGCCAATATGCAAACAGCACCAGAGCACAACTCAAGCAGAGCACAGCAAGCAGATGGTTCTTGTGGGGTAACATTCTCTCAGTTATAACTTCAGATTAATTGGCGGCAATGCTAATCTGCAACACGACAGAGTACAATACAAGGCATCTATAGACCAATGCAGCAAGAAAGGGTGACTTTTCAGAAGTTGTTGATAAGGTTTGACATTTCTGAAGTTTGACCAACAAATACATGAATCTAAGTTCAAAGTCCTGCATTCTAATGTATATCATTTGAAAGACTGTAGGTTTCATATTATTGTTATCATCAATTAATATCAATGAATATGCATGCATGGAGAATACTTTCCTGCATGATAGTTCATTATCAGCTAGGATAATACACACTACACAATTTAATGGTTTAATCCTGCATTGATACAGCTGAACTGTATGTGATACCAGCTTTTTCCCGGTCCAGGCACTTAAGAATTTAACTTTTCCTTCCAATGTGGTGTCTATTCTATACTTTTGCTGTTTTTTGTATCATTCAACACAATTATGCAAATATCAATACACTTTATGATAACTGCATTCAGTCTCTCTCATCCATTCTTATTCTGCAATGATTTGCAGGTTGGAGACATACCCACTTTTCTAGTACGGCGTAACTGTGCTATACATGTACTAACCGTCTAGCCCTTACTAGTATACTGTCCTCTGCACCAGCATCAGTGTATATAAGCATTTACATGATATTTCCCATTTAGTTCCAATGTATCATATATCATGGGTGGTACCATTGGAAAGAGAACGTCTGAATCTATACACCAGCCAATTTACAAACTGTAATCAATTAAATTTGTTCAGATATTATGCATTGAAGATGACACCTTCTTAAAATCTTACATAGACCCAGTAAAATCCATTTCCGGATTTTCTGTTAAATTTGCTAATAGAAATAAACATATAGGGTATAAGCATAGACACTGATCCTCCTCTCTACGTTTTTGTTTTCCCTCGTAATTGAATGGTAAGGTCATAAATGGGTAAAATCATGAGAAAATGTGGGGTTTTCTCACCGCTTTATTTGACTCCGGAAAGGGTTGGGTGGAATAATTCAATACAAAAATGGTATACTGCTGCCACCTAGCGGCAAAAATCTACAGCACAACATGCTGTAAATGTACAGCAACATTGCTCGAGACCCAATTCACAGTACATAATGCTGTAATTATACAGCAAATAGTGATGTAATACCAAATACAGCAAAAAGTGCTGTAAATATACAGCACATTGCGCTGTATAAATACAGTACTTAACTTTTTACAGTGTACTTGTTACCGATCAATGGCCTGACTTAGGAGCCACCTAGAGACTTCCACATTCTACATAGTGTCAGAACTACCCCCTAGTTTGCCCTGTCCAAACCCCACCTGAGCCCACATCTGGTAACCCACTTTGAAACTGATGTGCACCCACATTGGGCGGTCCGAATGGGCCACACCAAAACCCAGTGACCAAAACCTCAAGACGGGTTCTGATCGGTTTTCCCAATTTGGGCAACATTTTCGGGCCCTGCCTGAAACCCTGCCATACACCCGGCTCACATCCTTTCTTAGGGGATAAGACCTGATGAAAATGATTTTATTTCATTGGTGTACCTCCATGAAAAGTATAGTTTCCATATCTCTAAAGATTCTTTTCATTGACCTATCTCTCCTTTCCCCCCTCTCTCTCTTCTCCCCACCCCCCTTCTTTTCTCCCTCTCCCTCCCTCTCTTTTTTCCTTCTTGAAGAAAGTGTAGGGACATGATTTCTACCTTCAGTCACCTCATAGATCTGATCAGCATTACGGCATATTCCCTATCAGTGTGTAGAAACGGTGTTGTTTCTTCACACTGACAATTCACTCTGTGCATTGTGGGTAGCTAACCGCTAGCGGTTAATGATATGCACAGATCCCTGGGCCAACCCCCTCCCCCAAATTACAACTTGCCCTCCATGTATTTCCAATACCTGGCACATATGTACAGGTTGTCAATAGCCACTCTACTCTACCTCTCCCCTCACCCTATTCAATGGACTGTATCACTGCTGAGTACTACTCTGAAACTGAAGGTATTACAAGTTCAGGCCTGATTGCCTGCTGCTCAATACACCCTCCTGCCTCTCCAATCCAATACCCTATTAAAATTCAAGGCACTACTTTCAGGTGTCTACCCATGATGCATATAGTGAATTGTGAGTGACAACATACCGGCCATGGACGTGTATGGTCACTCCGGGAGTGTGGTGAGTGGTATAAGACTCACCTCATCCTTGTACAGACGACCTCTGGTGGGAGAGCGGTGGCCAGAGGGCTAAATATGGAGGTTACATTAGGTTAAGGGCCGAGGCATTTATTGCCAGCTGGGGGGGGGTGGGGGTGGTTGAGGGGGGTCATAATAGAAACAGGCCACCTGTGGGGGGCCATAACTGGAAAAGCCCCTATGCTTATTTTTGGGGGGAGGGGGGGGGGCGTCATTTCTCAAAATCTGAACATAGTGGGGGATTGAGATAACTTTCGCCAAATTGATGGGTGGGGGGGGCGGAAATAAATTTTGGTAAATCCACCAAGCCCACCAGCTAGTTATAAATGACTTGGCCCTAAGGGAGTGTTCATTTATTATTTACAGGGGGGGGGTGGGTTGGGGGGGGGGAAATAATTTCCGACCCCTCTTGAGGGGGGGGGTAAAAAATTCTGACCCCTCTTGAAAGGGGGGGCGTAAAAATTTAAGCCCCTTTTTAGCAAAACAGCCCGTAAAAAATGTTCGCCCCTCCACGCGAAATCTCACCCCCCCCCCCCCCTGTAATTAATAAATGAACACTCCCTAAAAGGGTTGTTGGGAATGATGGGCAAAGGGCTAAATATGGAGACTTTATACAGTCTAAGTTAAAACGGGTTGTACTAATAATAGAAACCCCGAGAGGTGATCTCTCTCATAAAGCTGGTTAGTATTAGCTGTCAATAGGAGCTACCAGTAAGTGCTATTTATAGCTGATCGGTCCCATTCTGCAATGCATAGGTAATCACAACAAAGATTTGTGACAGAAGAGAAAACACCACCGCTATCCATTACATCATTTGGGTAAGACCCTCTAAAGTCTAAATTTCATTAAGTAACACTCCTACCCTAGCTGAGTTAATAAAGTATTTTATCACACTTGGTGATTTTCTAAAACGTTTAGAGAAATCCGTCCTCAAAGGGTTAAAGGGCTATTTACCTGTAGCTCAGGAAGCGGCCAGAATATCACTTTGAGTGTTTTTGGGTTTAGAGTTACCTGAGTCTATCTGTATTGTCATTGAGCGGTTACAACAGACACCAGTGTACTGCAGGGTAGTCACTCACCTCCTGCAATACCTACCACAAACAAGCTGGGGACCCGGGGGGGGGGGGGGAGGCGCACCCCCTCAGCAGTGGTTACTATGTGTGGACAATTTCCAAGGAAAAGGTTTTTGGGATCTAGACAAGGGCCCGTGAAGACCACCTAAAAGGGGTGCTTTTTAGGCAATTTTAGATGAAAAGAGGTACATTTTAAGGCAGCGTGACTGGAAAGACTCTCAGATGACAATCTAATCTACCATTTCTCAACATTAAAGACAGATTTTTATGTTTCTTGCAGACTGGTGCAAGGTTTAGGTCGCTGTGGATTATCTGTGATCATTGATCACACTTGATAAAGACATTTCTGTTGTGGTCCCCCTTGATTAGGGTACTTTATTTTGCTCAATTTCCTGTTAAAAGGGTGCAATTTTTAAAATTTGATCCCCGTGATAAGGGTCCTGAACATGTGGATATATTCACACATAGCTACTATAGAAAAGATAGCAAGTGCTCCCCCCCCCCCGGATCTGGGACCTACTGACGAGGCTGACAAAATATGTTTTAACCCTTTAGGTGCACATGTCACTAAAAGTTGACATTTGTCGTCATGATGCACAAATGCAGTTATGAATTAATGCATTAAGCCGTCCTCAAAGGGTTAATGAGCTCACAGCCGCACTAAGACACACCAATCAGCCATAAATAGCACTGACTGATCCCCACTGGCTGGTTTTACCTGGACTGACCCTACTGTCTGCACCCTACTGGCTGCACAGGGCAGTGCGTTTCTGTGATCTCCAATCACCCATAAATAGGGCCAAAATTTGTAAAAATAAAGGTTGGTTTCCGGTAACATGGTCTGACAATGCAGACCCGGCCGGTCGGATTTTCAATTTTTTTATTATCTTTTTTTTTTGCTTTTCACCTTTTTAGGGCCTGGTTTTAGAGTTTTTGCCGCAAAATCCTTAATAATTGTCCGATTTACAAATCGTAAAAACTGGAAAAAAGCAAAATTTTAAGATAGGGGACCCGGCCGGACCCGGTCAGATGACCGGAAACAAAACGTTTGTTTTATTTGGCCCAGGCCAAATAGCACCGACTGGAAACTCCTACAGGCTACTAGTAGTATGCACTAAGCCGGGGTGCGCGGCAATACCCCCCACACTGAAAACCCAACCCTATGTGAAGGTCGTCACTGCTGACGACCTTTTTTTTTAGTCATTCACTGCGATTTTCAAATTGTAAGATTTTTTATTCATTCAATGTCACGGTTTTCACTGCTATTAGGATCGTCATGCCACTTAGATCGCCAAAGGTCATCATATTGATCACTATATTTCTGCCACTAGAGGTCTCTACAGTGAAGTGATATGAGATATTCTCTCCCATCAAATTGTATATCGATATGAAATTAACCATATGTATTGTAAAGATTATTTAGAAAATGTAATATATTGTATAGAATTATATTTGAGTATTCTCAGGTATAGTGCAACGGCAGAAATTGTCACTTGATAACAGAACAGATACATGGACACCTGTTATGTACATGGAATCATTTATGTAAGTCTTAGGATTGACTTCAATTGGCCAACAACATAGAACCAAGTACCTAGATATACTAGTACTACTGAGGAGTAGTTATATCTAGATAAGGGCTTGATGATGGGGGGGGGGGGGATTTACAAAAACACATACATATGATCACTGATGATGACCACAGGTCGTCCTTATGATGAGCCCATTTTAGAGCTTAAAGTCTTCAATATGAAGACCCTAGGTCGTCACTAGTGACGACCCTGATGACGAGGGATACGTGCTCTCGACACACGCACAGTGATCACCCTAAAGTCGTCACAGTGACGACCTTATGGACCTGACTGGTTTTCAGTGCACCCTGACAGTGCCGGTCGGAGTGAAAGGCAGTAACATGACGTGGGGGAGTGGGGAGGGGGGGGGGGCACTCCTTTAGATCTAAATACCATGTGTGGACACGTATTTAAGACAATTTTGAAGTTACAGGGGAACCTTTTGATAAACCCGTGATAAAAATATATATCTCAAGCATCACCCACTATTTTAGCTAATTTTACTTTTAAAAAGCTTGACATTTTGCCAATTTCTTTGGGGGCACACATATAAAAGGTAGGGAGTCCCCCCCCCCCCGGTCTGAGACTGTAGCAGGGTGCTGGGGTGGGTGAGTACTGAACATGATACCCCCCCCCCCCCCCACAGACACACACCTCGTACTGCCCAGGTAGCCGGCAGGTCACACACACACAGGACAGGTGTAGGGCAGCAGTCAGAGAGTTACACAGAGTGAGGACATACAGGGTAGGTGTAATCAGTATATCTTCTTCCATTAACAATGCTCTATCAGCCCTGTAAAGGGGGGGGGGGGGGGCAGTCCACAGGGGCGGATCCAGGATTTTGGAAAAGGGGGGGGGGCGTGAAATAGGCAATGTACTGGGGGTATTGGAAATTGTCACATTAAAATGTACAGAAAAATAGGGGGGCGCACGCCGGGTCCGCCCCCCCTAAATCCGCCCCTGGTCCATGTCGCCTGTCGATTTTGTTCATGTTGCCATGTTCACTTTAAAGGGGCATTTTCACCACTCGCACTTAACCACATAGTAGACTAAAACTTTATAGGATTTGAAGTGGGGAACGCTCGGTAATCATGCCACTTTAAGAATTACTCATGTCGCTATTTAAGAAGTACCCATGTCGCCATGTCAATTTGAAGAACCTTTGTCGCCATATGGCCCATACCGACTTTAGGAAATACCCCATATCCCATGTCACTATTTCTTTTTCCATCCTGACCCATGTCAATAAGTCTGACAATGACCCATGTCGCCGTGTCGAGGTGTCTAGGGTCGTAATATGTTATAAAGCAGCCAACTTCAATTAAGATATATGAGATATATTGATACAAATCTGCTATTGATTGTTTGAGCTGGTGGCACAGAATGGTGTAGCCGTCTCAGGCTTAATTACTTTAATTTATCTGATTTAGATCCAATGGAGGACACGATTATGTCGGACATCTATTCATGGGAGTAACCTTTCTTTAACGGGGGGGGGGGGGGGGGTGTAAACATGCTGCAATCCCGGGGGTGGGGGGGGGGGGGTCGGATTTCACCTGAGTAAAAGAGGTGCTTGTGTATGAAATGATTCTGGCCAGAATCTCACCCCTCTTGTATGGCCCTAGACCCCTAAATTCGACATGGCGACATGGGCATTTCTTAAATTCGACATGCGACATGAGGCCTAGTGACATGCGACATGAGGCTTAAAAAGATAGTGACATGGGACATGGACAGTTCTTAAAATCGACATGGGACATGATCATTTTTAAGCGACATAGACATGCGACATGGCCATTTCTTAAAACCGACATGCGACATGGGGACCCCCCCATCAAGGGCCCCTCTTGTGTCTCAGTCAGAATATATACATGTACATGTATATAGCTGTGTGGTTGTATACAATACTTAACCAATAATGTATGAATATCACCGAACGCGGGGTGTGTATACTTGAATAATGAACCGAGGTGCGTAGCACCGAGGTTTGTTATTCATGAATACACACCCCAAGTTCGGTGATATTCATATATTATTAGGTTTATTATACGATATTTCCATTCAAATGTCTTTAATTACCTTATATGAGTCCTAATTTGGCCATTTTGAAGGATTATTGACTGAATATCACTCGTACAGCAGTAGCGCCATGTTGTTTTGACCTCCCACCAACCCTGCTCGCTGATTGGTGGAGCCTGGTGACGTCATAGCTTCAATCTCCAACACTGAGTTCAACATAGAATTTGTGAGGGGGCCAGCTTGGGGCTATGTTATATACTAACCAGCGTTTCCCTCCACAAGCACCACAGCCGGATAGGCAGGGCCGCTAGCGTCTCCGCCTCACACACCAAGGGTACCCGGATCGATCCTGGGTGGAAACGAACCATTTTCAAAATGCCTATTTCTATGTGAAAAAAAATCCCTAGAATTATTTTAACGAAAGGCTAAGTAAAGTCCAACTTCTACCTTTATAGTAAAAAAGAAATTAGAAAAAAATATTGATTTTCAAAGAAACTATACCAAAAAATGCCTTTTCTTCTGTAACTCGGTAAATAATGGTCCTACAGGGCTGGAAATCCGCCTGTAGACTCCTTGTTTCGCCACCTACCTCTATAGTCAAGACCGGAGAATTTGGCGAAGCCGCTAAAGAGAAACTTAATTGATAAAACTGCAGGGGGTCATTAGGAGACTGTAATCCTTCCAGGGGGGAGTGCCCCTAAATGTCCTGTGGTAATCTTTATCACCTCCAGGGTCCACTATCTCTCATAAATGACCACTGTAAACCTGTGATGTCTGAGAGTGTGATTGTCAGAATAGGGTGAGTTGCTCTTAAATGAACATTTAAATGGGTTGTTTATATGGTGTGAGGTGATGTTATCTGATGTTAATGAGCTAACACCTAACATTGAGGATTATGAACTCCCAGAGGGGATTCTCGCCAAATTCTCCGGTCTTGACTATACCAGCGCCTTCACGGCGTGGTGGTTAGCACATCGGACTTCAAGTCTTGATGTAGCGTGTTCGAGTCTCCATAGAACCTCGGATTTTATGGCTGCCGATTCCCATTCAGAATCGTTCTGATATTCAGAATATCAGAACGATTCTGAATTCCCCATTCAGAATCGTTCTGATATCCAGAATATCAGAACGATTTCACCCCCCCCAAGTGTGGGGTATGCAGGAATATCAGAACGCGAATATCACCTAAAATGGACGGTGTGCGCCCATATTTAACCAATAGTGTATGAATATCACCGAACGCGGGGTGTGTATACTTGAATAATGAACCGAGGTGCGTAGCACCGAGGTTTGTTATTCATGAATACACACCCCAAGTTCGGTGATATTCATATATTATTAGGTTTATTATACGATATTTCCATTCAAATGTCTTTAATTACCTTATATGAGTCCTAATTTGGCCATTTTGAAGGATTATTGACTGAATATCACTCGTACAGCAGTAGCGCCATGTTGTTTTGACCTCCCACCAACCCTGCTCGCTGATTGGTGGAGCCTGGTGACGTCATAGCCTCAATCTCCAACACTGAGTTCAACATAGAATTTGTGAGGGGGCCAGCTTGGGGCTATGTTATATACTAACCAGCGTTTCCCTCCACAAGCACCACAGCCGGATAGGCAGGGCCGCTAGCGTCTCCGCCTCACACACCAAGAGTACCCGGATCGATCCTGGGTGGAAACGAACCATTTTCAAAAGGCCTATTTCTATGTGAAAAAAAATCCCTAGAATTATTTTAACGAAAGGCTAAGTAAAGTCCAACTTCTACCTTTATAGTAAAAAAGAAATTAGAAAAAAATATTGATTTTCAAAGAAACTATACCAAAAAATGCCTTTTCTTCTGTAACTCGGTGAATAATGGTCCTACAGGGCTGGAAATCCGCCTGTAGACTCCTTGTTTCGCCACCTACCTCTACCAGCGCCTTCACGGCGTGGTGGTTAGCACATCGGACTTCAAGTCTTGATGTAGCGTGTTCGAGTCTCCATAGAACCTCGGATTTTATGGCTGCCGATTCCCATTCAGAATCGTTCTGATATTCAGAATATCAGAACGATTCTGAATTCCCCATTCAGAATCGTTCTGATATCCAGAATATCAGAACGATTTCACCCCCCCAAGTGTGGGGTATGCAGGAATATCAGAACGCAAATATCACCTAAAATGGACGGTGTGCGCCCATATCGTATAATAACGTATAATAATACATTGTATCAACTCTGAATAATAATAGCCCTACTCCAAACCATAACTGACACCCAGGGTCAAATAGCCCCGGGGACTTCCCTCAGGCACAGTCCCAAATCCTGAAAACCACCTATTTTGGCATGTGGTCAGTCTTACTTTAGTAACAAAAAGAAAAGTGTGTTTAGGGTTGCATGTACAGAGATCTTAGGTAGTTAATATTCTATCTTTATTATTTATACTCATAATCTCTTTTTCTTTCTTTTTTTTTAGTTCAAACTAATTTTATTCATTTTCATGATATTCGATCAATTTGTATCTCAAATTAGTACAGCTTTGCTCTTGGCGATATAACAGTTTTTAGGGATAATAATGGAAAAAAGTTCTGTATATATATAATGTTCTGCTTTGTAGACTTCGCTACAGATTTCATAGTGGGCATATTTCGCCTATGGCCCAACTATGCTGGTGAAAACACATTAATGAGGATGAGATCTGTGTGTGCGTACATGCAGTGATGATTTCCTCAACGGCGGGGAGAGGGGGTTATTTCTTTTTGACGGGGGGGGGGGGTACTAGATGTACTACAAGCAGCCTTTGTCAGCCTCACAAACAGCTCCACCGTCTAGGGTCATAATTACCGTAAATTCCCACGTATAACCTTGCATCTCGCATATAACCCGCACCCCAATTTTAGGAGAACCCCATAACCTGAATCAGTGGTCTGGAAACTGGGATTTTAGTGCCAAAAGCCCTCGCATTACCCGCACCTAGACCTTGTGAATTTTGTAGAACCGCACTGGGGGTTTGGTTCAAGTATAACCCGCAGGTTATACGCGGGAATTTAGGGTATATATGTTGATTTGAGGGTTTAGGACTGTGGTGAACACATAAAACGCTCGTATAACCTTCATCCCATATCTGTGCTAGGTATGTTAAGATCAAATGAAAGCAATGTTTGTTTTGGGTAGTATTCGGGAATTTACCATACTACAACCACAAATATGTGCTAGTTCTTCTAGGTGTGCGGACAAACGTTTAGAGCGCAATCTCATTTAAGACATCTTAAAATGTCTTAACGTGTGGAGCACAGTATACTGGGAAGTATTACATTTTAAAATGTCTTAATCTACCCAGAAAGAAAAAAAACGAAAGAAAACGGGGGTAGTAGTCGACATACTAGTTGACTAGCCTATCCTACAATGGACTGTGTAGTTTAAGATAGGATTAAGATAGGTTAAGATAAGATTTTTTAAGACAATTAAGACCATCTTAATTCTTAGGTTAAGATTGCACTCTTAACGTTTGTCCGCGCACCTAGGAGAACTATCCCGGGCATGCACTACAACCTTTTATAGGCAGACATTTAACCAATAATATATGAATATCGCCGAACGCGGGGTGTGTATTCTTGAATAACGACCGAGGTGCGTAGCACCGAGGTCGTTATTCATGAATACACACCCCAAGGTCGGTGATATTCATATATTATTAGGTTTATTATACGATATTTCCATTCAAATGTCTTATATGAGTCCTAATTTGGCCATTTTGAAGGATTATTGACTGAATATCACTCGTACACCAGTAGCGCCATGTTGTTTTGATATCCCACCAACCCTGCTCGCTGATTGGTGGAGCCTGGTGACGTCATGCCCTCAATCTCCAACACTGAGTCCAACATAGAATTTGTGAGGGGGCCAGCTTGGGGCTATGTTATATACTAACCAGCGTTTCCCTCCACATTCACCACAGCCGGATAGGCATGGGCGCTAGCGACTTCGCCCCACACACCAGGGGTACCCGGATCGAGCCTGGGTGGAAACGAACCATTTTCAAAATGCCTATTTCTTTGTGAAAAAAAATTCCTAGAATTATTTTAACGAAAGGGGAAGTAAAGTCCAACTTCTACCTTTATAGTAAAAAAGAAATTAGAAAAAAATATTGATTTTCAAAGAAACTATACCAAAAAATGCCTTTTCTTCTGTAACTCAGTGAATAATGGTCCTACAGGGCTGGAAATCCGCCTGTAGACTCCTTGTTTCGCCACCTACCTCTACCAGCGCCTTCACGGCGTGGTGGTTAGCACATCGGACTTCAAGTCTTGATGTAGCGTGTTCGAGTCTCCATAGAACCTCGGATTTTATGGCTGCCGATTCCCATTCAGAATCGTTCTGATATTCAGGATATCAGAACGATTCTGAATTCCCCATTCAGAATCGTTCTGATATCCAGAATATCAGAACGATTTCACCCCCCCCAAGTGTGGGGTATGCAGGAATATCAGAACGGGAATATCACGTAAAAAGCACGGTGTAAGCCCATATCGTATAATAATGGCAAATATCAACCACAGGCTTCCTTTGTCAATTTCTTCTGGATCTATTGGGGGTCTGGATGGGGGGTCCCGATTTTCGCTGTCGATTTTAAGAAATGGCCATGTCGCCCTGTCAATTTTAAGAAATGTCCTTGTCACCATGTCGATTTTAAGAAAAGGCTATGTCCCATGTCATTATCTCTTATATTCCTCATGTCGCATGTCACTAAGCCAAAAAGGACCCATGTCGCCATGTCGAATTTAGTGGTCCACACCCATTCTATTACGGTCTTAAGCTTCATAATACTCCCAGAATTAGGCACAGTGATCAGTAGGTGAACCTTAGGTAGCAGATAATCCCCATACCTACAGCCCTACCACCCCCCAGGTCCCAGAGTACCACTCACACTGTATAGTATGGTGATACATTAGAGAGTGTTCATTTAGTAAATACAGGGGGGAATGGTGACATTTCGTGCGGAGGTGTGGACATTTTTCCTACCCCCCCCCTCGAGAGCATGTGTAATGTTTTGAGTCCCCCCCCCCCCCCTCGCCTAAATTTTTTGCCCCCCCCCCTTTTGAACTATAGTAATGCGCAGGGGGTTAGTCTTATTTAGCCTCCTCCTCAAGAGGTCAGAAGTGTTTACGCCCCCCTCCCTCAGGAGTGGTCGAAAATGTTTACGCCCCCCCCCCCCTGTAACTAATAAATACCTCCCTTAAAGGGATGAGATGGTCATAGAGGTTTGTGGTCGTGGAGTTAGGGAGTGGTCCTTATTCAACAACAGGAAGGGGGGGGGGTCGATGTTCTTTCGCGTGAGTGCGCACAACTTTTTCTGCCCCACTCAAAACGCGTCAACTAGGGTAGATTCACCATAAGTCGACCCTTCCCGTCACAGTTTTTCATGACCATTGGGAGAACTTCGATTATGTGACATAAAATCATCATGGCTTCATGCCTGGTGTATCAAACAAAAGGGGATGGTTCAAGGATCCCTACTTATAATATCTTATAAGCCGATGCAGATTATTACATATACATTTTCGGCCTTATATTAGAGAATTTCAAATAGCCCAATTTCACTCAATGTCGACCAAAATGCACCTAGAGTCAACCAGATTTATCTCCATCTAAACATTATAAAGCACTCTGAATTTATATCTAAGCCAACTAGAACTACTTAGTAAAGTGTTAGCGGAACCATTCTGGATCATTATATTGCCTTAACAAATTAATTTCCTAATCTTGGGGCATGGTATAAAGTAGCATTATAATGAAGGATTTCTTGCAGAACCAACACTACTATGGGGGACCTGCTAATACCTTGTAGATTGAGGTCGTTTCATGGTGAAATCATGGTCGACTTATGGTGAAATTAGTGAGTTTGAATGGGTAACTCCTCAAATGTACCGATTTGAATATTTTCCTAAAAACACAATGGATTCATGCTTATGAGATATACCTTTAGTCATATAAGCTCTTTACACAGTGGATGAAATGAGATAAATGGATACAAACATGCAAGGGAAACCGATATTGGTGGAGAATTCATGGTCTTTCTCATCTCAAAACAGGTCATACAGCATCGCTTCAACACATTATATGAATATGAAAATAAATAGATATGTAAATGATAATGATATTATAGGGTGGAATAACACCTGAAATTGCATCTGAATGAATCTATATTACCCAGTATAGCTTAGATACTTGGCAATATGGTGCAGCATGTGGTCGACTTATGGTGGTAGGTCGGAAATAGGTGAGCTTACCCTATAGTAACGTGTTTTCCCCGAAAAAGGGTGAACTTTTTTTTTGCCCCCCTATGGATTAGTAATGACCATTCCCTTTCAAGTTGTATAAAGTTGGTGAGACACAGCCAGATAAGCCCCACACATGACTTAGTTGCCCGGGGGAAGGCCACTCCCTACATGATCTATAGTAACCATGTGTATACACAAAATAGCGGGAAAGGGGTACTTTGTGGGCCCTGTTGCTAAGAGGGGTTTAATAGGAGTGCATTTCCGGCCGTTTTGGACCAAAAGGGGTATGTTTTTAGCCCAGAGTTATCCAACCAAAATGCCCAAAAGTTCCTCTACAAAGGGGTATATTTTGTCGGAATTTGGTCTAAATTCAGGTTGGTATCTAATTTTTGGCAATTTATGGTATTGTAGAGTTCGTCTTTATGTAATTCGATTAAATAAGGACTCGAACTGCAGTTTTCATGTAGAGATGCAAGTAAAAGGGTTTATTTAGGCGTTCCCCTGTACAGTGATTCTAATCCTTGATATATGTGGTTCGATCAGAAGTATATGTTTCTTTCGGTATCTTTCAGTATGGTATAGCACAGTCAGAGACCTGAGAAGGTCTGCCAGAGCAAGGGGGTGAGGACAGCTTATATACTGTCCGCCTCCGATAGGGGTGCCCCCTGGCTCTGGCTGCCCAAACTACTCTGTAGGCGTTCGATTAACTTTATAATATTAGTGTCCCTACACCACCCCCCTCAGACAATACATACGCTTATTCTTTTAAATATATATACAATTTAATATAAACTCATACAACTGAGTTTATTTATTAAAGCGTTATGTTAAGTCTTGAACACAGTAGGGTCTATAAGAATATACAAAACTAATATTATGTACACAGGTGGTATTACATTCGAACGGCTCGACTCATTTCGAATTATAAGGACACATATATAATATACATACAAACATATCCAGAATAGTGACTAGTACAACTTGACATCTCTCATGATTACAAAAAAACAGGAAACAAAAATTTGAAGATCCGGGCAGCCATCCTAACCTTTTTGACATTAGTTAGGCACGAAATTCGCTCCTTTCGGAGGAACTCGGGTTGTTGGTGCTCTCCTCTTCAACAGCCGTCCTGTCCCAAACTGGACAGGCACGTTCATTCGAACGGGTTAGTGGCGCTCTCCTCTTCATCTTTCGGACTGCTATCTCTGTTCTGACTGAACAGACACGTTCTTACGAACGGGTGATTGGTGCTCTCCTCTTCATATGTCTGGTCACCCAATTTCCTCTTGCGTATTCCTGTTACTGCTGTTCGATTGTTCAGTAGACATTCATATCCAACCAACTCATTCTCTTTCGAATATCACTTCAATCATATGCTAACACTCTCGGGGTATGGTGCTCACCCTTCATCACCCTGGTTCTTTAGAAGTTCCAGGGCAGATTCCCGGGTGCCGTCCCAATCATCCATAAACACCCCGAACACCTGCTGAAACTTGACATTCATTGCCTCGTTTCGGTCGGTGCACTCCTGCAATCTCTTATGAGCTAATGCAGTCTTTGCCGCGGCTAACTTGGCCTCATTCCGAATTTTAGCAGTTTCGGCTGCCAATAACACCTCGTTCTCCTTTTCTAAAGCCGTTCGGTATGAGGCTTCCTGTTCTACCAGAGTGCGGGCGAATAGGCTCGCTACCCCCTGGTTATACCGGACAGCCAATTCTCTCTGTGCGTCCTGGAAAGTATCCACCGCCGCTTGGGCTTGGGCACACATCACTCTGTCAGCTGGATCGAAGTACAGATCCACCGGTCGTGTGCTCAGTCGGGGCCTATTGTCCGGAACCTGAGTCATCTCAGGTTCGACACGCTGAGGTACATTCTGCCCGCCTAGTTCGCCCGATCCCTGCGTAGGGGCAGGATCCTTCAGGCCGAACCAAGCAGGTGGCTGATCATTCTGAGAAGCTGATGATGCTGCTGAGGAAGGGCGTGAGCCCGACCCCCCACTCATGGGTGACTGATACTCAGTCGAATCTTTCCTCCGCTGCTGAGTCGACCTGGAGTCCCGAGCCACTGCCAGTGGTTTCTTGAACTCTGGGTTCTCAGGCGAATCGGATCTGTGTTTCTTTCCTCTTCCACTCGCCGGGCTACGGCTAGCCCGCCTCTTTTCGTCTATCTTGGCTTTGGGTGGATCACCTCGCCATTCACACACTCTAGAGTAAAGTTCATTCGACATCTTGAACTTTCCTCGGGCTCGCACCAGTGCAACCCTCGCACACAGTTTGCCTTTCGTTGATTCGTGTACATTACAGAATGAGTCGGTCTTCACTGTTATCTGTTTGAAGTCCGAAGGGATCATTTTGTTGTACTCCATCATAACTTTATCGTGCAGGGTCATCACCTTCTCACGTGCTGCACTCAGTCCAGGGCTGTGAGAATACTTAAGATGACGAACCATCACGCCCCTTCTCGGAGTAACGCAACCATTGCAGGTCGGGCTATCCCTCTGTCCTTTGCAATTAGCACATTCATATACCACGGTGTGGTGAAAGTGCCTTTCGCAGAGATGGCGCAGGAAACGCATTCGAGTTGGATACGTCCTGTCCGTTCCTTTCTCTTCAATACAAATGGTGAACGGGCAATACCGCTCACCGTCTTTCATATACCAACACAGGTATGCCCAGCGTAATTTTGACTTCTGGTCTCTTATATAGTAGCTCTCTGGATATTTCAGGATCTGTCCAAACCACTCGTCATAAAATTTGGATGGCAAAGGATCATCTTCGGTTTCCCGAAGCCAATCTTTGTCATCACTCTCATCGTTCTTGTTGCGAGGCTCAGGGCAACCGTAGGCTTTCTTGCCCTTCGCACACTCTTCAAACGAACCTGGAATGAAGTGAGCAAACTTTGCTTCACTGTTCTTCCAAATTCGCTGCAATCGATCGTTATCCTCCTCATCTTTCCCTTCACCCTCCTCCTCCTCCGTCACCTTCTCCTCTTCCTCCTCCGGCACCTCCTCATTCGGTACTTCCATCTTTTCCTCCGGATCATTTTTGTTTGGATCCGGATCAGTCTCTGGAGGTTCGCCACCCGAGTCTGGTCCAGACTCATCGTCCGGACTGTCCTCGGATTCGGTCACCTTGCTGGCTTTCTTGGCACTCCCTCTGCCAATTATACTGCCTACTCTAGCAGCGGCAGCAGCCTGAACGGCAGCCATTCGTCCTTTCAGTGGATCGTCACTCGAAGGATCTTTCTTGCCCACTGCCTCAGTGACTTTGGTAATCACCTTCTTCGGCACAGTCATTTTAGTGTCTTTCTTTATTTCCTTCAAATTCTTTTTCTCCTTCACCGACAGGACCGTGTGGAAAACACCCTGGTCACTGTCGGATTCGGTGTCAGTTAGAGTCTTTTTCCTTCCCCTACCCTTCACACTCTTTCCTTTTGTTTTCTTTGAACTGCCTTCACCATCGGTTTCACTCTCCGTCGAAAGGCTACCTTTTTGCTTGGCGGCCTTCAGGATAGCTTTCCCCTTTCGGATGGACGCTAAACGTTCTTTATGTTGAGCCGCAGTCATTTCTTCCTCTCGCCCGGGTACGTACGCCCGATTGGCGTAGGTTCCTTCCCGAATCATCGTGGAAATGATCTCATTTAATTTCTCCTCCGGATCTGCACACTCCTTCAGACGACGAAGTAATTCGTCCCCATCCAGAGTGTAAAGCCTCGGGACTTTTGGATTCTTAGCTTGTTCGACCCAGTCTTCCTCATTCCTGGGTTCTTTCTCGGTGTCGGGTTCCCGGTATAGGACATCTCCTACGATATCCATTCCGGTAACCCCCATCCCCGTATGATCAGTCAGTACATACGGGACGTTCGGAAGACGATGTTGCCGATATGCGATTTCGCAATCGAACATAGCCCTCCGGAACGACTGGCTCACTTGCAGGCCAGCCTCAGTCATATTATAATAAAGCAGCCATGTTGATGGCAGGGCTGCATATTCGGTCGGCGATAAGAAGTGCCGAACACAGTCTCTGGTTGCTGCGTTCCAACACTTTCGGTCCCCTTTCAGAATTCGGGCGTGGATATGAACCTCTCGGCCGTCATACCGAGACTTGAACCCGTCCAGATTCGGTTCGAGCAGCGGCTCTTCCGATCGTTCCAATATTTCCTCAATCTCCATTCCCATATTGGTGTCTTCTTCTTCGGAATTATCCTCATTCAACACGCTTTCTTCAGTCTTTGTTACCGGCGACATCGCCTCGGTCTCCATGAACATTTCGGACACCTCGGTGAGGGCCGATCTTTCCGAATGAGAGCCAGACGCCGAAGCCATCGTGACACTCACTTTCTTTCAAAATACAGATATATGAAATGAATGACAGGTACCAGGACCCTCTCTACGGGCTCCTGGCTACTTCACCCACCTTCTATATACCGATATCACTTGAAACAGTCTTTATACCCTCGCTTTTGTGTGATCTGATACGCTTCCCTTGCTCTCTCCGGCGAACCGTAAACAAATATGGCGGATCATTGACCCGCGTCGACCTTTGCGCACGCGCGCCGGTCTCGCGAGATACCGCGCATTCGGCGAGACTTCATTGTTTTCCCGCGCTTGCCAAATATAAACAATCATTCACTTCTCCCGCGCGTCACGCATTACGATCAGGTAATTATAGCACTGATATCCTCACCGCCCTGTCGAATTCATCTCGAGTCATTATGGATCAAAATATGGATAGCAACTACTAATCCGCCGGATTACCCGTCCATTACCCACTGGCACATTCACAGGTGAGTTTGTTGGATTTCTGGCTTTTGTTGTGATCATTCCTACATATAAGACGAATTACCGGGTTACCCCGATAATTATGACAACATTTAACTGATTACATTGTTGTGTTTTCAGGTTAGGTAACAGCACCCCTCACCCTCAACCTAGGGCTGCGACGAACCCCCACCGGATTCTCTTAACACCTGACATTCGGAGAGGTTTGCTTCCGTTCCCTCTTAGCCACAGAGGGGACAGTCCTTCTCTTCCTGTCTACACCTGCCGAGACATTCTTTGCTTTCTCCGATCTTTTTGGAGATTGTTTAACTTGCACCGTTTCCTTCTTCACTTTCCGGGGTCTCCCCGGACCCCTCTTCTTGATTACTTTATCTAACTCCCTTTTCATTTCCTCCTTCTCCTCTTGTCCCATCTTGAACATTTCAGTGGAGTACTCTCTCCCCTTCCATGGTTTCAACCGGGCCACATTCGATTTCTGATTCCTCCCGAAGGTATCTCTCATCAGGACTGTATCATCACTTATTCTCTGGGTAATCCTCCACGGACCATCCCAATTATCTCTCAGCTTGATGCCGACTAGAGGTTCGTGGTATCTCGCTACTAAGTCCCCTACCGCAAACCGCCGAACCTTTAGATTAGTATCATAGCCCACTTTCTGCCATTTAGCTGTCTTTCCCAACTCTTTTCTTACTAATTCATAAGCCTTCCGGAATTGTTCTTTCAACGCTTCCACAAACATGATCTGACACGGGACATCTGGGTTCATACCAACTACTCCGAACACTAGGTCCGCTGGCATAATCAGATCCTCTCCGAATACTAACAGATTCGGAGAGCAGTTCGTACTCGCGTGTACCGTACTATTATAAGCATGGCAAACAAAGTCGCACTGCTCATCCCAATCATCCATTTCTTGATTTATCAAACTCTTCAGGACCTGTATCAGGGTACGATTGAATCTTTCCACCTGACCATCACTCTGTGGTCGATACGGATTGGTTCGGGTCTTGCAAATGGCCAATTGATGACACATTTCCTGCCATAGATTCGATTCGAACTCTCTCCCTTGGTCGCTATGCAACATCAGAGGCACTCCCAAGTACAGGATCCATCCTTTAACTAACATTCTCGCACAAGTTGCTGCTTTGTGATCCTTCATCGGAAATACCTTCGTATATTTCGTATAGTAATCCGTTACTACCATCATACATGTATTTCCTTCCGGAGTTGTCACAAACCCTGTAATTATATCCACTGCCACCCTTGCGAACCTTACTCCAAACAATTCCTGGGTTAAGGGCATTTTACCTAGCCCAGGCCCTGGCTTGCTCGTACAACATTTCGGACAAGTGTCTATCCATCTCAACAGATCCGTACTCATACCTGGCCAGTAATACATTCTAGCCAGCCTTTCCAGGGACCGTTTTCTACCGAAATGACCACTGGTCCGATGCCCATGGCAAAAGAACATTATATCCCTTCGCATGGCAGTAGGAATAAAGATCTGTCTTGACTTATTTCCCAAAGCATTCGTCTTCCACCTATAAATCAGTCCATTTACCACCTCTAACTCTGTCCATTGAGCTATCAGTCGCCTCATCTCCCTGTTCTCCAACGATATTGCTGGCCGAGTCGGGACCCTTCCTTCTTGAAGTAACATCTTCAGACGGATACTATTCGCATCTTTCTCCTGGAAGCTCTTAATGGAGTTCTCGTCCCATTCCAGTATTACTGGTTCGAGATCTCTAAAAGGCTTTCGGATTCCTGCCAGCACGGCATTATGCTTCCCACAATCATCACATCCGTCATTCTGACACTTCTTCACTGGGATTCGCGACAACGCGTCAGCGTTCACATGCTTAGCCCCCTTTCTATGCTGAATTTGGCTGTGGTCCAATCCGAACTCAGATAGGTGTGCCAACCACCGTCCTATCATACCTTCCGCATCTTTAAAGTTCAATAACCACCGCAGAGAGGAATGATCCGTACGTAACGTAAAATCAGATCCCCACAAGAAGTGTTTATATTTCTTTGTATACACTACCACTGCCAATAATTCTCTCTTTGTCGTACAATAATTTCTTTACGCTTTACTCATTGTATTGCTTGCAAATGCTATTGGAACCTCCTTCCCATCTTGGACTTGAGACAAGGCTGCCCCTATACTTTCATTGCTCGCATCAGTGTCTAATATAAAATGACCATCCGCAGTGGGGTATTTCAACACCGGTGTCTCCACGAACAACCGTTTAATCATTTCGAATGATTCCCCTTGTTCCTTCCCCCATGGGAACTTCTCCTTACGCCTCCCGGGGTCCAGTGCGACAGACATTGGATTGGATAACTTATCCGGGAATATCCTGGTAAGAAATCTCTATAATAAGAACAAAATCCTAAAAAGGATCTCACTTCTTTCGGCCCCTTAGGAATGCTCCAGTCCGTTACCGTCTTAACCTTCTCCGGATCAGCCTTCACCCCTTCCGTAGAGATGATCCGTCCTAGATAGTTAATACTTTTCTGAAACATATTACACTTTTTAGGCTTCAGCTTCAATCCATTCGAGATTATCCGCTGCAACACCAACTTCAGGTTTCCCAGGCATTCATCAAATGTCTTTCCGAATATTATCACATCGTCCAGATACACCAGACATTTCTTCCACAATAAGTCACTCAGTAAGGTCTCCATCATTGCTTCAAACGTGGCCGGAGCATTACATAGTCCGAATGGCATCACGTTATACTGGTACAACCCTACATGGCTCGAAAACGCCGTTTTCTCCTTGTCTTCTTCTTTCATTCCCACCTGCCAATAACCGGACTGCAAATCAATCGTGCAAAACCATTCATTTCCTCCAAGGGAATCAATGGTCTCGTCTATCCGGGGGAGTGGATACGAATTCTTCTTAGTCAGGCCATTCAGCTTCCGGTAGTCTATACAGAATCGGATACTCCCATCCTTCTTGGTTACCATACATACAGGACTACTCCAAGGACTGGTGCTAGGGGTTATCACCCCCTCTGCCAACATTTTCGTAATCTCTTCTTCCGCTACCACTTTCTTTGCCAGCGGAAGACGTCGATATGGTATCTTTACTGGGTTCGCCCCTTCCGTGTTTATCGAGTGTAGGACTCGATCCGTTCGTCCTAACGGCTCTCCGGGCCGCGCAAAGGCTGAACTACACTTGGTCAACATCTCCCTTAGGGCACTCCTCTGTCCCTCTGTCTCTACTCCGGACCTTTCTATTAACGTTGCCAATCCTTCCTCAATTCCTTCACAGTTCGGGACTAGTCCGTTTCCTTTCTCAAAGCTACTGGTGACCGCTTCCGCGGATATCACTTCTCCCACTACAGTGCCTTTTTCTAGGTAGACGGTTTTTGAACCCGGGTTCGTGATGGGGGCTACTCCCCAAGCTATATTCCCTATCAGGGTGTCGGCCGATTCCAATCCCTTCTTTCCCAACACCGTCACATTAGGTTCGAAAACCCCCGGAACGCCCCTCTTCATCCTACTGGAGGCTATCAAGACATCACACGCCATTCCGGGAGGTATCTTTACCGTCTGTACTACACTCGCTACACCACTAACTTCACGTGCCAGGCATTGTATCCTGTCTTTGTAGGGATGATTTAATTTCAACACTCCAGTGACGGGATCCAATTTTGCCCCATACAAGGAAGCGAAATCCATCCCTATGATCCTGTCGTCCTCAATCCCAGCAACAGTAGGGGAAATGATATATTCCCTACCGCCCACCAGGATGATCATACAAGTCCTACCAAACGTTCGTATCTTGCTTCCGTCAGCCGCACATGCATTTACCCTCGTTGTGAGGTCATCATCCATGCCCGACACCAGATCGAAGAATCTCTTTGACATAGCGGAGTGGCTAGCTCCGGTATCCAACAAAAATTCCCCCATTCTGCCGTTTACAGATACGGACACATACCATCTCTTTCCTCCCATCATCGAGGGATTACTTGCGAACCGTTTGACGTCGTCTGTCATGTCAAAATCGAATCCGAATCCTTTCAAATACTCCAGGCACGGATGACCTTGGGGAAGGCGGACCCCCCCGATCCTGGATAGCTCCTCTATCCAACCTTCCTCTTTATTGGTGATCGGTTTCCCTTCTTTGCTCTCCCTGGCAATTGTCTCACCAATACCCCCAGCCCCACATGTTTCCGACTTATTAGCATTTCCCATGCTGCTGGGCGGATACATTACAGACTCCTCAATCGTGTTCGTATGGATTGTACCCTGGCATACCTTATTCGGGGTCGTCAGCTTGCCTTCACGGACAACCCCCTCTAATTTTCCGTCTCCTCTCTCTTTCTTTCTCTCCAGACAGGTTTATCCGCCGTACATTCGGCTGCGAAATGTCCGTTCTCCTGACATCTGAAACACTTCACCGTTGCTCTATCTAGCTTCGGTCGTTTCCGATAGTCCAACAATCCTTTCATTTCCTCCATCATGGCCATCAACCGTTTTTCGTTTTCGGATAACTCCACCACCAGGGGAGTAGGGACCGTTTTAGAGCTGGCCTCTACTGGCTTCTCTTTCTCAGGTGGCTTACTAACGTTTTTCTTCCACCGGTTCTTTCTATCCCTCTTATCACCCCCGATGGCCGCAATTCTTTCTTCATCCGAACTTTCATTCGAATCACTCTCTTCGGGAGTGGCCGCATGTGCGGACGCCACTCTCTGGTTGGGTACGAACCCGGCAAGTAATCGTTTCTTCTTCTCATGCTGATCTATAGCCAAAAAGAAGTCTACCATTGATGACCCTCGTCCCCATTCTTTCTGGACGAGTTCGGCATGGGATGGATCCCTCAGTCCTTTTATAAAGTGAGTGAATAGTTCATCTAAGAAATATTCATCGTCACGCCTCCAATAAGGCCGGGCCTTTTGCAACAACCTTTGAAGTTCCAGACCGAACACTTTTGGAGACTCCTTTGGTTTTTGCGTCCGTACCTGGAACTCCGACCAAGGATCATTCGCTGACAACACACCAAAGATATGTGTGGCTGCTGCCACCAATTGGTCATAGTTTCCGGATTCACCGTACGTCTCTCGCCAATCATCTACCGCTATTCGTCCCAGACCTTCACTCAACCATTTAATGAGGGGACCCAAGGAAGCCTCCTTGTCCCACCCATGGTAACGGTTATCGTCACAGAAGTCTTGGTAGCTTTCCTTCCAATTCTCCCCATTGAAACGCCGGGGAGTCCGAACAGGCTTCAGAGCGCTGTTATGACTCCATACCAGCCGATCCGACTGCCTCCGGCTCCATTCCATAATTTCAGACTCATCCTCCCGGGTTCGACTACAACAGTCTATCCCCATCCCTTGTATACAAGGATCGGATTCCACTATCGCAGCGACCCTCTGGGCCCATGGATGATCGTTTTGTCAGCCTACGTGGGGCAGGGACCGGTCTTGGTGTCCCTCCCCTTGGATTGGGCTGGGTTCGGTCAGGACTAGAGGGGTAGCCTCCATATGAATCGGGGTCCGGCACAGTCCCCATTCCTCCTCCGGGGTTAGACCCTGGGTTCGGAACACCAACTGATCCCCCGCTCGGAATTGATCCACCTCCTTCATTATAGGACAGACGTCCTTCGTTCGATCCGGCTCCGGGAAAGGGTGCCCGGTACTGGTAGGTTATATTATATATCGGTGGGTGTGGTACCGTATAGTTGTGTCCTGCCAGTGTATCATCCGCGAAGGGATGCAGAGAGCCGTAGCTATGATTCATTCGTTTGGGTGGGACCTCACTCGTAATATCATGGGTACCACAGATCTCTTTCTCCTCCGTTCCCCCATAAGTTACCTTACGGTCGGCCTCATTCGGGGCAGTTCTCCCCTGGTTTCGTTCATACTTACCGTCCGAAACGACCCCCCGTGTTTCGATTGGCTCCACAGTGGTCAAGATCGGACTAGGGGTGGATGCGACATGCTTAGGTAGCTTGCCTCCCTCATTCGTCGGTTCTCGGCTACGAGCCTCTTCTGCTTTGCGGATCTCCTCCATCTGACTCTGGTAGGCCAAATAGGTGTCATTCATTTCTTCTTTCTTTTTCTGAATAATTTCGAGGTCAACCTTCATCTCACCTCGGGCCTGCTTCAAGGCCTCTCGTTCTTGCTCGAACTGTTCCCTCAAGGCCTGGCCGGACTTTTCTTCTTTTGAATAGTCCGCCTTGATTTTCTTTACCCTCTGGGACTGTCGCTTGATCTCGCTCTCGTAGGTATCCCGAAGATCACGACTTCTGCGAGCCTCTTCCCTATCTTTCTGGAGTTGCGTCTGCTCTTCTGTCAGATTGTGTTGGACACACTTAACCTTCTGTTGAACCTTGGCTAACTGAGAGGTTTCGAGTGCCAACTGTTCACTGATATATTTTCTATCTGCCTGTATTCTGGCTTTCACCTCTTTCAATTCCTCCGCTTCCTTCTGGTTCTGGGCGATTACCCTAGCTTTTTCGTCTGCCAGTCGGATCAGATCCTCATTCATGGCTGTATACCGATCCCTCATTTCCTCCTCCTCTGCTTTTAACTTTTCGCAGTAGGCATCATAATCAGGGATCTGTCGGCCTCGTCTGGACAGGTCTCTTTCCATATGTCCGAGGTTTGGTTCGGAGGGAAGCGCGTCCGCCCATGGGTTCCCTCTGAACGGATTGGTGTTCGGAATCGTTCTTATGGGAGTGTATTCTCCCGGAGTTCGATAAACCAAACTCCTCTTTCCAGATCCTTTCTTGTCTGGGGTGTGCATCCGAGATGCCACATTCCAGACTTCGTTTATTTGGGCCACTGTAAGATCCAGTTCCCCATCCTCCAGTTCGGTCCCGGATCCTTCATTCCCCCCTTTCCTTGACTGAGCCTCCGCCAGGGTCAGTCCGCTATCTCCTACATAAAAATCCTGGTCACGGCACCAGTGTAGAGTTCGTCTTTATGTAATTCGATTAAATAAGGACTCGAACTGCAGTTTTCATGTAGAGATGCAAGTAAAAGGGTTTATTTAGGCGTTCCCCTGTACAGTGATTCTATTCCTTGATATATGTGGTTCGATCAGAAGTATATGTTTCTTTCGGTATCTTTCAGTATGGTATAGCACAGTCAGAGACCTGAGAAGGTCTGCCAGAGCAAGGGGGTGAGGACAGCTTATATACTGTCCGCCTCCGATAGGGGTGCCCCCTGGCTCTGGCTGCCCGAACTACTCTGTAGGCGTTCGATTAACTTTATAATATTAGTGTCCCTACAGTATCCTGCCAACAAGTGGTCCAATTCTGGCCAATTTTGGGGGGTGTCCTAATTTAAGGGGCCTAATTCCTGCACATTTTTGGGGGGTTATCCCACCAAAAGGGGGATGTTTTGGTGGATTTTCATCCCGCCAAATGGTTTCAAAATTCAAGGTGATGTACGCACATGTTATCCAAAAATATGGGAGTGTCCCCCCCTGCTTAATTGTTCCTCGTGAAGCAGGCATTGAAGGGAATTGCTACACAGAAGCCACCTGGTGGCAAAAATCGAAGCTCATGAAAAGTATTCTTTAAGCTGTATTCCTACATAGACCACTTTCCCTAAATCAACTATTTGTATCTGCTATTTGAACAGTGCACCTCCATTGTTCACATATATTCACTACTAGGACACCCATAGGATCCTATAGTTAAGGCAAAATAAATATTTTTCCAAAATTCATACTGTTCTCATTTCATCCGTGACCCCCTGTTTTATTGGTCGTAAAATGTTTGTATAGATGTCCATTATACATTCCCAAGGTTTGGTTGCAATATAAATAGAAGAAGGGGATTATCCATGACAGATAATGTGAAAATGCTGTTTTCCTATTCGTTTCTATAGTTCTCCTTTGCTCAAATGGCCGTATCATGAAAGTTAGTACCGTGGAATGGCAATTTCTTTTGATTTTCTATTAGATAATACATCAAACTAACATAGTTCTGAGTTATATGCAAAAGTCAATAGAACATCAGTAATCCTGCGACAAGTAGAAAGCCCCTTTAAGGTGTATCATGGAGCTTTACTCACACTGCTCATGAGACGTTGCAGTCGTATGTTCTCACTGACAATTTACTCAGTGTACACTCAAAAAGTAAACTTGTCTCCAGATTCTCCCAAGTGACGATCATAAAATAAACGAGTCAAAAACTTGTCTAATTGACAATGAAGCGGATATTCTAGCTGGAGATAAGAATATGCACTTGGCATGTGCCAGCCCAAAACCCGACATTTGCCAGCTCCAGATTCTATTTGTGGGATGGTAACCTGATAGGTTAGACAACTTTTGACTCGTTTATTTTATGATAGTCACTTTGACGAGTCTGGAGACGAGTTTACTTTTTCAGTGTAGTTACGACCGTACCATTATGTTTAAGCACTCCGGCGCTTATAACTTTGGAGGGCTGGATATAACCGGTGCTTATACAAGACAGGCGCTTATTCAAGATCCATATTTAGCGTAAAAGAAATATTAAATATTTCAACACCCTCATACCCCCGGCCCTTATACAAGACCGGCGCTTATTCACAACCCAGCGCTTAAAGGTGACGGTACCGTATGTACAAAATATCATATACAAGAATACAGCATCTTTAATTTTGATGCAAGGGTAAATAAGCTATTGAGAGTAAACTTTGGCGAATGCTACATATTTTTTTGCTGACTTTGCAGAAACCAAGATGGGGAGTGTACAGCAGCAGCTGAACGCTCTGACGTCACGGCTGGACGTCATGACGTCACGGCTGACGTCACAGCGGGGGGAGGACGCAGACAACATGGACGCCTTCTTCAGGACAGCCATGGCCGGCCTCGTCTTCTGTGAGTAAACCTAGACATTTTCGCTCATATTTATTTTTGAGAATTTGCTAAAAACAACATTATCACATGTATTTAAATTTGCGGATCTCAAGATATGTTAGTAGTGTGACTATACTGGATAAATATTCACTCTGTATATATTTTCGCGATTTTAAGATTCGCGAAAATCGCAAAAATATTTACAGTGCAAAATGAAGTATGTTTACAGTAACAAACACCTTAGGGAGTTGTCCTGATACAATAATATCATTGCTACAGCAGTGGATCAATCGATAAACTTTACTATAAAAAATGAGATCAATACCGTAAAACCTTGCGTATGAGCCTAACTCGAGTATAAGCCGCACCTAGAGTTTGGGCCAATGCTATAAGCCGTACCAGGGGTTTGATTATGGCGACTTTAGTACTGTACCATAGTGGCAAGAACTCATGTATAAGCCGCACCCTGACTATGGGCCGATCCTAAAAGTCACACCGCCAACTTGACTCGCGTGCTAGCCGCGGCTTATATGCAAGGTTTTAGGTAATTGTATTCATTATCATTGCTACAGCAGTTGATCAATCCATAAACTTTATTATAATAAAGATGAAATCTATACATTGAAAAAACGTATAAATGATGACATTTGTATGACGTGTTACAGTGATGCAGTTTGGGTTTGCTATCCGGGAGTGTGGAGCGGTCCGGGTGAATAACGCCACGCGGGTCTTACTACGTACCATTCTATGTACAGGTAAGTAGGAATAACGCCACCTGTGTCCTACTCCATTCTGTGTACGGGTAAGTAGGAATAACGCCACCTGGGTCCTACTCCATTCTGTGTACAGGTAAGTAGGGCTAAGTATACTCTCGTTCACAAATCCTTCCGAAGGAAGGCTCTGGTAACTGCCAAATGTTGGGATTTTGCTGAGTCTGGGCAACCCCTGCTGGTAGCTTGGATCCAGCGAACAGGAACAGGAAATGGAACCAGAAAGGCTGATGGTAAATCTACCTAAAACTACCATCATACATTCTGGTTCCATTTCCTGTTCCTGTTCCTGTTCGCTGGTTTCAAGCTACCAGCATGGGTTGCCCAGACCCAGCAAACTCCAAAGTTCAAGGTCATGTGGCTGTCCCCAGAGCCTTCCTTCGGAAGGATTTGGGAACGAGAGTAGGCTAAATAGGGCTCTAATAACGCCACCTGGGTCCTACTACACACTATTTTGTGTACAGGTAAGTAGGAATAACGCCACCCATGTCCTACTACGCGCCATCTGTACAGTTAAATAGGGCTCTAATAACGCCATGCGTGTCCTGAACCATTCTCTGTACAGGTAAGTAGCAATTACGCCACACGGGTCCTGAACTATTCTGGTTACAGGTGAGTAGGAATAACGCCACACGTTTCCTACTACGTATGTAAGTGGTTCATTGATAAACTACCCAACTATAAATTATAGAAGGGATATCAAATAAATGAAACTATTTTTGTGAATTTCTTTATTTTTTGATTCCTTTGATATAAATACATACTACTTGGAAGGAAAATCGTAAATAAAAGTAGGGTGAACCTATTGAGAGGAGAAGATTTAAAAGAGGCTACAGGCTATGAGTCTATGTACAGGGGGGGGGGGCAAAAAAAATGCCCCTTTCTAGTAAAAAGCCTGCAAGTTACTCTAATCCAAAGGGTGGGTGAAATTTGTTGGGGCTGACGGTGAGGGAGCTGCAAAATATTCAACGCGCTCTAGACGGGGAAGGGGCGCAGAAAACATTGCGCCTCTTTGCGAGAGATTTCATCACCCCCCTGTAATCAATATATAAACATTGCCTTAAATCTGCTGTAGAATTTTCTTACTCTTACCCTTTCAGTGGTTGCCACATTCAGCTACTGGACGGTGGGGTATGGGCTGGCCTTCAGCCCGGGGAACCTGTTCCTGGGGGAGCGTTGGTTTGGTGCGGCGTACCTCCCGGACGTACAACACTCCCACCTGGTGTTTCACCTGGGCGTTACCGCCGTCATGTCGTCCATTGTCAGCGGGGTGTTTGCCGAGCGATGCCGACTGCTGACCTACATTCTGACCACTGTGCTGCTCTCTGGTGAGTTCATCATCAGTTCTATGGTGGCCCAAGAGGCCCACAGAAAAAAACTTATTTAAAAGTGAATTATTTTTTTCAAATTGAAATTTTTTTTTCATTTCAATGAAGTGAAATGAAGTGGGTTTTTTTTCAAAGTTGAAGTTTCATTTTCAAATTAAAGTTAACATCTTTTTGAAATTTTGCTATATATATTTTTACCATATGAGCCTCCTTGGCCACCATACCGTTAAGATAGAGGGTAGATTCACCATGACTCAGACATATGCCCTGAGATGGACAGTGAGATTTGAGGTTATTTGTGTACACTACTACTTCTAGTGTTGTTTTCTTTTGAAAGAATAACAATTAAACTTTTCATATCATTCATGGAATCAAGGACTCAAAACGCTTGAATATCTACAAAATGAAGTGTTTGTCTCAAGGTAAGTGTTTGGCTCAGGTTGAATCTATCCTACCTGAGAGAACTTTGGTGAAATATATCACATCATGAATTTAATCTTTTTTTTGGGAAACATAACTTTTAATGAATTTGTATTGTGCAAAACATTTCGGTCCTAATGTGGTTCGGCAATACCTTTTTACCTATTTCATAGTTGTTACATTTTGAATAGCCCTGATATTTTTTCTCTGCCAATGTTTCTCTGTTTTGCGTTTTTTATCCTTCATTTGGCTTATCTTGATCACCTTCATTTTTCTACATGCAGCGAAATCTAGTTATAAGAAAGACTGATATAAGGAACTTACCGTTATACGGAACATCTTTCCATTGCATGAAATGCCTATTCTCTCTATATTTAGTATTGGTTATAAGGAACCTTGCTTATAAGGAGCAAATTTTCCTTGCCAAAAGGCCCTCCTTTATAATATAACAAGATTTCAATGTACAATGATCCGGACCTAAACAATTTTGGCCAAAAATAATTTGGAAGGACCATTACAGAGCAATACCTGCATGGCCGCTGATTGGTGCAATATTTGGCGCCACTTTAATGTCATATAAGAAAAGTGTGATGCCCAGGGCATCATGGGTAGACTGAGACTGTGAAGTTTATCAGGGCTGTAATGGTCCCTCGCTCCACAACAATTAAAGCTGGCATACCACATCAGATATATAGAACCTTCAATTTCTGCATATTTATAAAGGGTCTCCTTGGTTCAGTGTACTGGTAAGATCTCAATCAAATTTGTGGCTTTTAACTGTACTAAATTCAAAGATGAAGATCAGCATTCTATTCAGCACTTAATTACATCAACAAGTTGGCTTCATCTGCAGTGTTACACCAGGAAATAGTAGTCCCTGTTGGTAAGATCAGCGATGAAAGATTTTCAGGTAGCAGTCCACTCAGTGCTGCCGCCTGATTTTTTAACACAAAATTATCAAAGCCCACCTGAATATAAATAGTAGTTGGAATTAGAGTATTTTATTGCACATATTAAGAATCTCTTGCCAAAATAAATGACAGATTATAATAGAGAAAGGGTTATACAATCATCTGAGACACAAATGAAAATAATATAGGTTTGAGTGTGCCAAGTAGTATGGCAGCTTTAACAAGCACAGGTACCAGAATATGGTCTAGAACTAGATCTCTAATAGTTGGGTGCCTTAAGGGATATAAAAGATACAATCGTTATTTTCCGGACAAAAGCACCAAATTTTTCCCAGCTGTAGAAAAAAAGGTGTAGATTAATTCTATCCCAAGCATCAAGAAATCCTATTGGTGGATTACCCCTTTTCATCTGTTTCTAGGCAACCTAAAAAAAAGTTACCTTCTATTTGTTGATTTCCTTAGCAACACACATTTCCTGGATCCTCAGCTTAGTTTTGACCATACCTATCCCCCCTATATTGGATCCAAGGAATCCATTGGTGTTCTTGGTTAGTTGCTAGGACATTTGGTTGCCTAGCAACAGCTATTATTTTTGTTTATTTGCTTAGCAACACATATTTCCTGGGTCCTCAGCTCGGTTTTGACAGTGCCTATCCCCCTATATTGGACCCAAGGAATCCAATAACCCCTCTCTGTCTATAACTAGATCTCTACCCCCTGTGTGTGGTTGTGTTGTGGCAGGGTTCATCGAGCCATGTGTGTCTCACTGGGCGTGGGCACCCGAGGGCTGGCTGAAGGCCGGCGTCAACGTCACCGGGACAGCCACCATAGTCTCCTTCCAGGTCAGTTAAAGTGACACGGTCCGACTTTTTCCATATTTTAAATCCTGTTTAAAAAGTGTTTCAAATGTAAGTACAATGCACAATACACTGTCATCTATGTGTAATACGAGCCCAATTAAAGGTTCAGATGTGGCCTAAGTATAAAATGTTAAAGTGTATTTTAAGGAGGTAATTATAGCCTGCACTCCAAAAAAAAATTGAGCCATAATCTGATGATTAGTTGAATTCTAAGCAGGATTGTAGGGAAAGAGATAAAATATAATAGGTAGCACATGAAGTATGGCCATCAGGAACATTCTGGTTCATTTTCAACTTAATTGATTTTTGAGCCTGAATGATCGGACCATGGAAGTTAAATATTCTCACTAATCCACATCTAATTGACTCCTCAACTGCAAAAAGTTATGCCTTTTCTACTCACCAGGTGGCATAGCACTTGCCCCCCTGGTAATGCAGTTGGTTTCCATATATTGCCTCCAAATTATCCAATTGGTATATATGTTTGTTAAAATCTGGAAATCCATTCAAACTTATTGTCCCTTAACACTATTTTGAATCTTTACACTATACCTGTAGGACTATGCTGGTAGTGGTGTTATTCACTTCACTAAATCTCTACATTGTCCCAATAGGACTATGTGTGATGTCATCACTTCACTAAATCTCTACCTTATAGCAATAGTACTATGTGTAAAGTAGTGTGATTCACTACACTAAACCTCTACTATATACCTATAGGACTATGCAGGCAGTGGAGTCATCCACCTGACTGCGGGACTCATGGGCCTCATCGGCTGTCTCCTTGTGGGGCCTCGTCTCGGCCGCTTCGATGAGTGTGGCAAACCCAACGAGATGCTCGTCCACTCAACGCCTGTGAGTTTTGTTTTAATTGTTTTAAATTATTTTTCCTGTATTTCTCTATCATAGATATAAATTATGACCAGATATAGTCTTTATGTGTTCATTAGTCTCAGATGAAAGTAAAACATAGTACCTATACATTGCACACAGATTTTGAAGATTACTATCATAGTTGGTAACTTGAATATTCCTTCTTGTCTCTTTGTTTTATTGGCAATAGACATCTTATCCTCTCTTATTGACAGTTAACAGCTAAACCTCTTATTGACAGTTGACAGCTAAACTTATTTTATTAGCAGTTGACAGCTAAACCTCCCTTATTGGCAGCTGACAGCTAAATCCCTCTTACTGACAGTTGACAGCTATTAACCTCTTTTATTGACAGTTGACAGCTGAATCCCTCTCATTTGCAGTTGACAGCTAAATCTCTCTCATTGACTGTTGACAGCTAAATTTCTCTTATTGGCAGTTGACAGGTAAATCTCTCTTATTGACTGTTGACAGTTAAATCCTTCTTATTGGCAGTTGACAGCTAAACCTCTTTTATTGGCAGTTGTCAGTTTAACCTCTTTAATTGACAGTTGACAGCTAAATCTCTCTTTTTGACATTTGACAGCTAGACCTCTTTTATTGACAGTTGACAGTTTAACCTCTTTTATTGACAATTGTCAGTTTAACCTTTTTTATCTGCAGTTGACAGCTAATCTCTCTTTTTGAAACTTGACAGCTTAACCTCTTTTGTTGACAGTTGAGAGCTAAATCTCTCTTATTGACATTTGAGAGCTAAATCTCTCTTATTGACAGTTGACAGCTAAATCCCTCTTATTGACAGTTGGCAGCTTAGCCACTTTCATTGGTAGTTGACAGCTAGATCTTTCTTATTGGCAATTGACATCTAAACCTCTTTTTTGACAGTTAACAGCTAAACCTCTTTTATTGACAATTGACGGCTAAACCTTTTTTTTTGGCAATTGACAGCTAAACCTCTTTTATTGGCAGTTGACAGCTAAACATCTTTTATTGACAGTTGACAGCTCTCGGTAGTTTCCTCATCATGGTTGGCTTCCTGGGACTTACAACAGGAATTCTGGGACACATTTCTCAGCCGGGGGACGGAGCAACAATCAGCCTCGTCGGCGTCAATTTATTGGTGTCGGGTTCTGCGTCGGCCATGACGGCGGCCATAACACAACTTCTCTACATCATGGCCACCAGAAGTAAACACCGCATCTCCATCCTGAACCTGTCCAACGGGGTGCTGGTGGGAATGGTAGGTAGCCCAGTCTACACCTGTCTATAACGGGGTGCTTGTGGGAATGATAGGTACCGTAAACCTTATGTGTAAGCCTAAATCGCGTATAAGGCCCACCCAGACTTTGCGAGAATTTCATAACCCGCACCAGGGCTCTGAAATTCGTTGTTCTAGTACTGTACTATACTTCCAAAAACCTTGTGTTACCCGCACCTAGACTTTAAGGATATCATATAACCTGCACTGGAGGTTTGGTTTGCGCATAACCCGCACGATATGCATGCGAATTTACGGTAAATCTTGTATCTCAAAATGATAAAGAGACAAAGGTGCACGAGTAGAGGTCCTCACTGAGGGTTTTTTCCAAGAGGAAGGACCTCTACGATTGATCCATTGTGTTTATTTTATGTCCTTATTAACTAAATTTATCAGAATTCCACTTATTTGCTCCGAAAAAGCTCATTTACAGTGGTTAAATTAATGATTTTGGTGATTTGACAGGCCGTTAAATATGGGCAAGGGTTATTTCACGGGGGGTGTTAAATACGTCCTTCCTTTGTTAAGTTAATGGGAGTGCCAAATTCACCATGAAATAAACCCCCACTGTTCATATGATGTAACCTGCACTGGAGGTTTAGTTTGTGTATAATCTGCAGGATAGGTGTGGGAATTTATGGTAAATCTTGTACAGTAGACCCTCACTTCCTCGAAAATTTACTACCTCGAATCTCTCACTTCCTCGGACAGAAGCCAAGCAACTGACCTTATATGTTCCATTACAACTTGACTTATTCCCTCGGATGATTTGCTTTCTCAGACAATTTTCCTTGCATTTTCCAAATTCGAGGAAGTGAGGGCTGACTGTATCTCAAAATACTAAACCCCCCCCCTTTCCCCCTGTTCCCCCCCTGCAGGTGTCAGTGAGTGCGAGTGCTGACTCCATCTACCCGTGGTCGGCGGCCATCATCGGGCTGGTTGCTGCTCTTTCCTTCCTCTTCTGGAGCTGGTTCTTCCTCAGGTTCAGAGTCGACGACCCGCTGGATATCGTCGCAGGTAGGCGGATGGGATCAGTATTCTCCTCTTTTTCTAACGTGGATTTATTGGATTTAGCGTGTTACTCGGTGCATCATGATGACACATATAATCTTTTAGCGACATCTGTCCTTAAAGGGTAAAGTGTCAGTAAGCTGTATACCCCTGTTGTCTACCTTCAGTGCACGTTGGTGGCGGCCTCTGGGGGCTTCTAGCTGCACCACTCTTCATGAAGACGGACGGCATCTTCTTCGCGTGGAACACAAAGGCTTGGACGGTGAGTATACTCTATGTCCTCTATCAATACTACTTAACCCTTTAAGGATGCATGTCGCCAAAAGATTACAGCCCTGGCGAGTATCTCTAATTCAATTCAATTCATAGAGTTACTCTACGTATGTTGTGTACGAAAGCCGAGAAGGGTACCAAAAATGAAACCTCATTAAACAAAAATGAAAAAAAAAATTAAAATCTTTTTTTTTTCTGTGACCCTCCTCAGCTTCTGTAGTACTGTTTATGTTGTAGATGTTTGGCTGGCAGGTGGCGGGGGCGGTGGCCATCGCGGCGTGGGTGCTGTTACTGAGTGTGTTACTGTACGTATGTTGTGTTTCTGTTGTAGATGTTTGGCTGGCAGGTGGCGGGGGCGGTGGCCATCGCGGCGTGGGTGCTGCTACTGAGTGTGTTTCTGTACGTATGTTGTGTTTCTGTTGTAGATGTTTGGCTGGCAGGTGGCGGGGGCGGTGGCCATCGCGGCGTGGGTGCTGTTACTAAGCGTGTCCCTGTACGTATGTTGTGTTTCTGTTGTAGATGTTTGGCTGGCAGGTGGCGGGGGCGGTGGCCATCGCGGCGTGGGTGCTGTTACTAAGCGTGTCCCTGTACGTATGTTGTGTTTCTGTTGTAGATGTTTGGCTGGCAGGTGGCGGGGGCGGTGGCCATGGCGGCATGGGTGCTGTTACTAAGTGTGTTACTGTACGTATGTTGTGTTTCTGTTGTAGATGTTTGGCTGGCAGGTGGCGGGGGCGGTGGCCATGGCGGCATGGGTGCTGTTACTAAGTGTGTTACTGTACGTATGTTGTGGTTCTGTTGTAGATGTTTGGCTGGCAGGTGGCGGGGGCGGTGGCCATCGCGGCGTGGGTGCTGTTACTGACTGTGTTACTGTACGTATGTTGTGTTTATGTTGTAGATGTTTGGCTGGCAGGTGGCGGGGGCGGTGGCCATCGCGGCGTGGGTGCTCCTACTGAGTGTGTTCCTGTACGGGCTGCTGTTTGCATGTAAGCAGCTAAGGCTGGACACGGAGACTGAGAAGACGGGTGAGTGGCATTATGGGTAGTATTTGGCTGTGTCTCACGAGATCGGGCCAGTTAAAGTCATTGACCGGATGCCATCTTTGACTGACTTGATAGAAAACGGTTTATTTAGGGCATATGAAGATATGAATGGCTGAAAATATTAATGGATGTTATGACACTTTAGATTAGAAATGATTTAAAACCAAATCGTTCTGACAGAGTAGGGTCAAGCATGATGCTTGAATGCAACCCTGGCGAGATTAAGATTTATTAAGACTTAAATAAGACTCACTCAAGACGTTTGTCCGTGCACTTGTGTGAGCTAGGTGCCATCTGTCACAAAGCCAGCTGTATGCAAAGTGTCAATGAACCAAAGTGAACCATCTTAATCAATAATGATGCACGTTGGGACGAGGCTGCCAAGTGACTGCCCCGATTTAACCTGTAATCTTAAAAACCCACTTTCCTGATAATCAGATTCCAGGCCTATCCTCTAGATGGCACCTCTGTAAGTTGGTAACATTGCTGTAGATATTGGGGGCTCCACCCCGCACCCCTTTTCTTTCTCTCTTTTTTCTTTTTCTTTTTTGAAATTGTAACACAAATATAACCGAGCCCATTTACCGTCAGACTTGCAGACTTTCAGTGATGCCATCTAGAGAAAAGTGGGGATTCATTAAGATTACCGGGAAAATGGGTTTTTGAGATGACAGGTAAAATGGATGGCGTCTAGTCACTTGGCAAGTTCATCTCTTCACCGTAGGAACAGTACATAGTTAGCTGATCACCTATGGTGGGTGGTTGTGTTTGTAAGCAAAACTACAGGTGATTGCACAGTATTTATAGGGAGTTAAACATTGTAAAGTTATGTGTTGGTGGCTATGGCCATGTATTATATAGTGCACTAATGGTTTCGGGGTATAGTGGTCTGTAAGAGCCGGAAATAAGGATGTTATGATATGGATGACGAGGCTCACTACATTGGCCTCCAAAACAAGTACTAGGGTAACTACAAACACGTGACTAGGCTTTCTAAGTTACTGGTGAAGGGGATAGATGGACCTATAATTATATGAAATGACCACTCAGTGTCTGTTTAGAACCCTTATGGGATGTGCATTAGTCATATTGGTATGGAGATACAACATACTGCATCTAAAGCATAACAGAAGAAGAGCCAGCTGCATAAGTGAGAGGAATTAACCCATAACAAGGAACATGTTGCATGGACTAGGCTAACTATAAAGGACTAGGCTAACTCAAAATACAAGGTTGTACAAAAAGAAGCCTATAATATGCCATTTACATGGATTGCCCTTAGGCAGTGTGGCAGGTGTATACAAGCAATGCAAGGGTACATAGAGCACCATACCTTTATTCTACTGTATGGCCCATACTAGGCATTCTCAACAGGGGTCTTCATATAGTTTTTCGGGTGCTATTCCAGTCAAATGTTGGGATACTAGCGTTGAGGGTGAAGCCTTGAATTAGGTATATCTACACATACAGTTCATGCCAATCTGACTCGACAATGCCATGCAATAACTTGCAGTGTATTTGTGACAAGCACCCTCTCCCAATGCTGATAGTTTTTCATTGGAATCCCACATACCACTACACTGCAAAAAAGGTGTTTAGATCCGAAACACCATCCTAATCACAATTGTGCCCCGTATTTGTCCACATGTTTAGACCAATAATGTGTTTAGCTCAGTCCTTTTTACTTAGTTAGCCTAGTCATTTCTTCTCACAACAGAGTGAGTTAGCCTAGTCACATCACTATATTTAGCCTAGTCTTCAATATTTATTTCAGTCTGATTTCTCTATTATTGCATTAATTTAATGAGGCTAGCAGTCACCTACATGACCACAGATACCTAAACTAAGATTCTACCAACTATCATGTAAGAATATCAAGTATATACACGACAAATACACAGAATCTGTTAGCATTGCTTTCTCACTGTCGGCCATCATTGATCAGCTAACTATACATTCCAGGCCCAGTGTTCATACAGTGCTCTTGTTGCCATAATGATCTGCTGTAAATCCTTCCTCAGGTGTGGATGATGTAAAGTATGGGGAGCCTGCGTATGGCGAGGACCCGAGTGAGTGCTATGTAGACCATGTAGAAACCTGACACATAATTCGTTCATGGGCAACACTAATATTTTAGGCTGTGTCTCACAATATTGGGCCAATGTGAAAATCTTTGACCAAGTGCCATCTTTGATCAGCTTAAAAGAAAGCGGTTTATTTAGCCAAATGAAGATATAAATGGACTGAAAAGGTTAGTGTATGTTATAGCACATTGAACTAGTAATTAGTAGCCTATTTATATCTTCATCCGCTCTAAATAAACCGTTTTCGATCAAGCCGATCAAAGTTAAAGATGGCACCCTGTCAAAGATGGCTTTCACATTGGCCCGATCTTGTGAAACACAGTCCATAGTGGTCAATCTTCAATCCTCATTAGTGACTGTATTTAGTAGTAGGTCATTAGAAACTAATTACTCGATTTTCCCACCTGACAATTACAATTTCCCCATAACTATGAAACTTTTAACAGCTCTGTAGGCCTCAACAATCTAAGTCAAATACAAAAGCTGTCCAAACATCAGACTGGGAATTGAGAATAATGTAAAATAATTAATTTTTAACAATTTGAGTCGAAGGAAATAAACGTACGGTACAGATAAATCACACGTATATCTAGGGTAGATTCACCTTGAGTCGGACACTAACCTCAAAATCGAGTGTCCATCTCGAGGCATGTTTGATGCATTTTAAGCTCTTTATTTTTGAATAATAGTACAGTTTAAGTATTATTCTTTCCAAAAAAAGAAAATTTCAAGTATTAAAAAGTGTGACGTCAGAATTTGTGACGTCAAAAAATCTTGACTGCAAAATTGTAAACAGCAAAACTATTGATGGCAGAAATTAAGAAATTCAGAATTTGTAATAGCCTAAGCTACTATGAGTGCTGTGAGCATATATCATTTCGCGCTGTACATATTTTTGCAAATTCTGCGAAAATATGTACAGGGCAAAGTATTATTAAAGATACGCTATCAGGTAAAACGTCCCAAAATTAAGTTATAAAATTTCAAAGAAACATTTCAGTTGCTTTCTTTAACCATTCTCCTTGTGTTTTACATCATTCATTATGGTATCAATATTCTCCTTATTGTAATTTCCAGGTAGGAATAGACTGAATGTAGTGGTTGTGTATTGGTTGTTGTATTGTTATTGCAGGCTAAATCCAATGGTCACACAATGCACCCATAACAGGTCTTGATTTTTGCGAGCCGGACAGTTATTCATTTGTCACAAAATATAGTAGTTTTATTATATTAAATGATAAGTGAGAGTCTGCTAACTTTCCATACCTGCATGTAATTATATATGGATCATGTAATCAACCTAAAATGGGAAAATCACCTAAAATTAGCTGACATAGTAACTTTAATTATTTTATTCTCCTTACCGTGCAGACTGCAAGCACCGCCACCACCACCACTCGCACCTGTCGCATCACTCACCTCGCTTCTCGCACCACGACAAGGAACATGTCTACAAACCAACCCACTCCTCCTCCTACCCTCAGGGCATGTATGGCTCCAGCCCCCAGCTACACTGGTAGTCCCCCCCCCTCCTACCCTCAGGGCATGTATGGCTCCAGCCCCCAGCTACACTGGTAGTCCCCCCCCTCCTCCTACCCTCAGCGCATGTATGGCTCCAGCCCCCAGCTACACTGGTAGTCCCCTCCCCCCCTCCTACCCTCAGGGCATGTATGGTTCCAACCCCCAGCTACACTGGTAGTCCCCCCCCTCCTACCCTCAGGGCATGTATGGCTCCAACCCCCAGCTACACTGGTAGTCCCCCCCCCCTCCTACCCTCAGGGCATGTATGGCTCCAACCCCCAGCTACACTGGTAGTCCCCCCCCCTCCTACCCTCAGGGCATGTATGGCTCCAGCCCCCAGCTACACTGGTAGTCCCCCCCCCCCTCCTACCCTCAGGGCATGTATGGCTCCACCCCCCAGCTACACTGGTAGTCCCCCCCCCTCCTACCCTCAGGGCATGTATGGCTCCAGCCCCCAGCTGCACTGGTAGTCCCCCCCCCCTCCTACCCTCAGGGCATGTATGGCTCCAGCCCCCCGCTGCACTGGTAGTCCCCCCCTCCTCCCCCTACCCTGTAGGCATGTATGGCTCCAGCCCCCAGCTACACTGGTAGTCCCCCCCCCCCCCTCCTACCCTCAGGGTATGTATGGCTCCAACCCCCAGCTACACTGGTAGTCCCCCCCTCCTCCCCCTACCCTGTAGGCATGTATGGCTCCAGCCCCCAGCTACACTGGTAGTCCCCCCCCTCCTACCCTCAGGGTATGTATGGCTCCAGCCCCCAGCTACACTGGTAGTCCCCCCCCTCCTACCCTCAGGGCATGTATGGCTCCAGCCCCCAGCTCCACTGGTAGTCCCCCCCCTCCTACCCTCAGGGCATGTATGGCTCCAGCCCCCAGCTACACTGGTAGTCCCCCCCTCCTCCTACCCTCAGGGCATGTATGGCTCCAGCCCCCAGCTACACTGGTAGTCCCCCCCCTCCTACCCTCAGGGCAAGTATGGCTCCAGCCCCAAGGTACACTGGTAGTCCTCCCCCCTCCTACCCTCAGGGCAAGTATGGCTCCAGCCCCCAGCTACACTGGTAGTCCCCCCCCCTCCTACCCTCAGGGCACCAGCCCCCTAATTACTCTGGTAGTCCCCCCCTCCTCCTACCCTCAGGGCATGTATGGCTCCAGCCCCCAGCTACACTGGTAGTCCCCCCCCCCCTCCTCCTACCCTCAGGGCATGTATGGCTCCAGCCCCCAACTACACTGGTAGTCCCCCCCTCCTCCTCCTACCCTCAGGGCATGTATGGCCCCAGCCCCCAGCTCCACTGGTAGTCCCCCCCTCCTCCTCCTACCCTGTAGGCATGTATGGCTCCAGCCCCCAGCTACACAGGTAGTCCTCCCCCTCTCCTACCCTCAGGGCATGTATGGCTCCAGCCCCCAGCTACACTGGTAGTCCCCCCCCTCCTCCTACCCTCAGGGCATGTATGGCTCCTGCCCCCAGCTACACTGGTAGTCCCCTCCTCCTCCTACCCTCAGGGCTCCAACCCCCAGCTACACTGGTAGTCCCCCCTCCTCTCCCTACCCTCAGGGCATGTATGGCTCCAGCCCCCAGCTACACTGGTAGTCCCCCCCCCTCCTACCCTCAGGGCTCCAACCCCCAGCTACACTGGTAGTCCCCCCTCCTCTCCCTACCCTCAGGGCATGTATGGCTCCAGCCCCCAGCTACACTGGTAGTCCCCCCCTCCTCCTACCCTCAGGTCATGTATGGCTCCAGCCCCCAGGTACACTGGTAGTCCCCCCCCCTCCTCCTACCCTCAGGGCATGTATGGCTCCAGCCCCCAGCTACACTGGTAGTCCCCCCCCTCCTCCAGGGCATGTATGGCTCCTGCCCCCAGCTACACTGGTAGTCCCCCCCCCTCCTACCCTCAGGGCACCAGCCCCCTAATTACTCTGGTAGTCCCCCCCTCCTCCTACCCTCAGGGCATGTATGGCTCCAGCCCCCAGCTACACTGGTAGTCCCCCCCCCCTCCTCCTACCCTCAGGGCATGTATGGCTCCAGCCCCCAACTACACTGGTAGTCCCCCCCCCTCCTCCTACCCTCAGGGCATGTATGGCTCCAGCCCCCAGCTACACTGGTAGTCCCCCCCTCCTCCTACCCTCAGGTCATGTATGGCTCCAGCCCCCAGCTCCACTGGTAGTCCCCCCCCCCTCCTCCTACCCTCAGGGCATGTATGGCTCCAGCCCCCAGCTACACTGGTAGTCCCCCCCCCTCCTCCTACCCTCAGGGCATGTATGGCTCCAGCCCCCAGCTACACTGGTAGTCCCCCCCCCTCCTCCTACCCTCAGGGCATGTATGGCTCCAGCCCCCAGCTACACTGGTAGTCCCCCCCCCCTCCTACCCTCAGGGCATGTATAGCTCCAGCCCCCATCTACACTGGTAGTCCCCCCCTCCTCCTACCCTCAGGGCATGTATGGCTCCAGCCCCCAGCTACACTGGTAGCCCCCCCTCCCCCTCCTACCCTCAGGGCATGCATGGCTCCAGCCCCCAATTACACTGGTAGCCCCCCCCCCCTCCTCCTACCCTCGGGGCATGGATGGCTCCAGCCCCCAATTACACTGGTAGTCCCCCCCCTCCTCCTACCCTCAGGGCATGTATGGCTCCAGCCCCCAGCTACACAGGTAGTCCCCCCCCCCTCCTCCTACCCTCAGGGCATGTATGGCTCCATCCCCCAGCTACACTGGTAGTCCCCCCCCTCCTCCTCCTACCCTCAGGGCATGTATGGCTCCAGCCCCCAGCTACACTGGTAGTCCCCCCCCTCCTACCCTCAGGGCATGTATGGCTCCAGCCCCCAGCTACACTGGTAGTCCCCCCGCCTCCTACCCTCAGGGCATGTATGGCTCCAGCCCCCAGCTACACTGGTAGTCCCCCCCCTCATCCTCCTACCCTCAGGGCATGTATGGCTCCAGCCCCCAGCTACACTGGTAGCCCCCCCCCCCTCCTCATACCCTCAGGGCATGTATGGCTCCAGCCCCCAGCTACACTGGTAGTCCCCCCCCTCCTCCTACCCTCAGGGCATGTATGGCTCCGGCCCCAGCTACACTGGTAGTCCCCCCCCTCCTCCTACCCTCAGGGCATGTATGACTCCAGCCCCCAGCTATACTGGTAGTCCCCCCCCTCCTCCTACCCTCAGGGCTCCAGCCCCCAGCTACACTGGTAGTCCCCCCCCCTCCTCCTACCCTCAGGGCATGTATGGCTCCAGCCCCCCCCCTACACTGGTAGTCCCCCCCCCCTCCTACCCTCAGGGCATGTATGGCTCCAGCCCCCAGCTACACTGGTAGTCCCCCCCCCTCCTACCCTCAGGGCTCCAGCCCCCAGCTACACTGGTAGTCCCCCCCCCCTCCTCCTACCCTCAGGGCATGTATGGCTCCAGCCCCCAGCTTCACTGGTAGTCCCCCCTCCTCCTCCTACCCTGTAGGCATGTATGGCTCCAGCCCCCCCCTACACTGGTAGCCCCCCCCCTCCTACCCTCAGGGCATGTATGGCTCCAGCCCCCAGCTACACTGGTAGTCCCCCCCCCTCCTCCTACCCTCAGGGCATGTATGGCTCCAGCCCCCAGCTACACTGGTAGTCCCCCCCCCCCTCCCCCTACCCTCAGGGCATGTATGGCTCCAGCCCCCAACTACACTGGTAGTCCCCCCCCTCCTGCCCTCAGGGCATGTATGGCTCCAGCCCCCAGCTACACTGGTAGTCCCCCCCCCTCCTCCTACCCTCAGGGCATGTATGGCTCCAGCCCCCAGCTATACTGGTAGTCCCCCCCCCCTCCTCCTACCCTCAGGGCATGTATGGCTCCAGCCCCCAGCTACACTGGTAGTCCCCCCCCTCCTCCTACCCTCAGGGCATGTATGGCTCCAGCCCCCAGCTACACTGGTAGTCCCCCCCCTCCTACCCTCAGGGCATGTATGGCTCCAGCCCCCAGCTATACTAGTAGTCCCCCCCCCTCCTCCTACCCTCAGGGCATGTATGGCTCCAGCCCCCAGCTACACTGGTAGTCCCCCCCCTCCTCCTCCTACCCTCAGGGCATGTATGGCTCCAGCCCCCAGCTACACTGGTAGTCCCCCCCCTCCTCCTCCTACCCTCAGGGCATGTATGGCTCCAGCCCCCAGCTACACTGGTAGTCCCCCCCCCCCCTCCTCCTACCCTCAGGGCCTGTATGGCTCCAGCCCCCAGCTATACTGGTAGTCCCCCCCCTCCTTACCTCAGGGCATGTATGGCTCCAGCCCCCAGCTACACTGGTAGTCCCCCCCTTCTCCTCCTACCCTCAGGGCATGTATGGCTCCAGCCCCAGCTACACTGGTAGTCCCCCCCTCCTCCTCCTACCCTCAGGGCATGTATGGCTCCAGTCCCCAGCTACACTGGTAGTCCCCCCTCCTCCTCCTACCCTCAGGGCTCTATCCCCAGCTACACTGGTAGTCCCCCCCCTCCTCCTCCTACCCTCAGGGCATGTATGGCTCCAGCCCCCAGCTACACTGGTAGTCCCCCCCCCCTCCTCCTACCCTCAGGGCATGTATGGCTCCAGCCCCCCCCCTACACTGGTAGTCCCCCCCCCCCTCCTACCCTCAGGGCATGTATGGCTCCAGCCCCCAGCTACACTGGTAGTCCCCCCCCCTCCTACCCTCAGGGCTCCAGCCCCCAGCTACACTGGTAGTCCCCCCCCCCCTCCTCCTACCCTCAGGGCATGTATGGCTCCAGCCCCCAGCTTCACTGGTAGTCCCCCCTCCTCCTCCTACCCTGTAGGCATGTATGGCTCCAGCCCCCCCCTACACTGGTAGCCCCCCCCCCCTCCTACCCTCAGGGCATGTATGGCTCCAGCCCCCAGCTACACTGGTAGTCCCCCCCCCCCTCCTCCTACCCTCAGGGCATGTATGGCTCCAGCCCCCCCCCTACACTGGTAGTCCCCCCCCCCCTCCTACCCTCAGGGCATGTATGGCTCCAGCCCCCAGCTACACTGGTAGTCCCCCCCCCCTCCTACCCTCAGGGCTCCAGCCCCCAGCTACACTGGTAGTCCCCCCCCCCCTCCTCCTACCCTCAGGGCATGTATGGCTCCAGCCCCCAGCTACACTGGTAGTCCCCCCCCCCCTCCTCCTACCCTCAGGGCATGTATGGCTCCAGCCCCCAGCTACACTGGTAGCCCCCCCCCCTCCTCCTCCTACCCTCAGGGCATGTATGGCTCCAGCCCCCAGCTACACTGGTAGTCCCCCCCCTCCTCCTCCTACCCTCAGGGCATGTATGGCTCCAGCCCCCAGCTACACTGGTAGTCCCCCCCCCCTCCTCCTACCCTCAGGGCATGTATGGCTCCAGCCCCCAGCTACACTGGTAGTCCCCCCCCTCCTCCTACCCTCAGGGCTCCAGCCCCCAGCTACACTGGTAGTCCCCCCCCCCTCCTCCTACCCTCAGGGCATGTATGGCTCCAGCCCCCAGCTACACTGGTAGTCCCCCCCCCCCTCCTCCTACCCTCAGGGCATGTATGGCTCCAGCCCCCAGCTACACTGGTAGTCCCCCCCCCTCCTCCTACCCTCAGGGCATGTATGGCTCCAGCCCCCAGCTACACTGGTAGTCCCCCCCCCTCCTCCTACCCTCAGGGCATGTATGGCTCCAGCCCCCAGCTATACTGGTAGTCCCCCCCCCCTCCTCCTACCCTCAGGGCATGTATGGCTCCAGCCCCCAGCTACACTGGTAGTCCCCCCCCCTCCTCCTACCCTCAGGGCATGTATGGCTCCAGCCCCCAGCTATACTGGTAGTCCCCCCCCCCCTCCTTACCTCAGGGCATGTATGGCTCCAGCCCCCAGCTACACTGGTAGTCCCCCCCTCCTCCTCCTACCCTCAGGGCATGTATGGCTCCAGCCCCAGCTACACTGGTAGTCCCCCCCTCCTCCTCCTACCCTCAGGGCATGTATGGCTCTAGCCCCCAGCTGCACTGGTAGTCCCCCCCCCCTCCTCCTACCCTCAGGGCATGTATGGCTCCAGCCCCCAGCTACACTGGTAGTCCCCCCCCTCCTACCCTCAGGGCATGTATGGCTCCAGCCCCCAGCTATACTAGTAGTCCCCCCCCCTCCTCCTACCCTCAGGGCATGTATGGCTCCAGCCCCCAGCTACACTGGTAGTCCCCCCCCTCCTCCTCCTACCCTCAGGGCATGTATGGCTCCAGCCCCCAGCTACACTGGTAGTCCCCCCCTCCTCCTCCTACCCTCAGGGCATGTATGGCTCCAGCCCCCAGCTACACTGGTAGTCCCCCCCCCCTCCTCCTACCCTCAGGGCCTGTATGGCTCCAGCCCCCAGCTATACTGGTAGTCCCCCCCCTCCTTACCTCAGGGCATGTATGGCTCCAGCCCCCAGCTACACTGGTAGTCCCCCCCTTCTCCTCCTACCCTCAGGGCATGTATGGCTCCAGCCCCAGCTACACTGGTAGTCCCCCCCTCCTCCTCCTACCCTCAGGGCATGTATGGCTCCAGTCCCCAGCTACACTGGTAGTCCCCCCTCCTCCTCCTACCCTCAGGGCTCTATCCCCAGCTACACTGGTAGTCCCCCCCCTCCTCCTCCTACCCTCAGGGCATGTATGGCTCCAGCCCCCAGCTACACTGGTAGTCCCCCCCCCTCCTCCTACCCTCAGGGCATGTATGGCTCCAGCCCCCCCCCTACACTGGTAGTCCCCCCCCCTCCTACCCTCAGGGCATGTATGGCTCCAGCCCCCAGCTACACTGGTAGTCCCCCCCCCTCCTACCCTCAGGGCTCCAGCCCCCAGCTACACTGGTAGTCCCCCCCCCCTCCTCCTACCCTCAGGGCATGTATGGCTCCAGCCCCCAGCTTCACTGGTAGTCCCCCCTCCTCCTCCTACCCTGTAGGCATGTATGGCTCCAGCCCCCCCCTACACTGGTAGCCCCCCCCCCCTCCTACCCTCAGGGCATGTATGGCTCCAGCCCCCAGCTACACTGGTAGTCCCCCCCCCTCCTCCTACCCTCAGGGCATGTATGGCTCCAGCCCCCCCCCTACACTGGTAGTCCCCCCCCCCCTCCTACCCTCAGGGCATGTATGGCTCCAGCCCCCAGCTACACTGGTAGTCCCCCCCCCTCCTACCCTCAGGGCTCCAGCCCCCAGCTACACTGGTAGTCCCCCCCCCCTCCTCCTACCCTCAGGGCATGTATGGCTCCAGCCCCCAGCTACACTGGTAGTCCCCCCCCCTCCTCCTACCCTCAGGGCATGTATGGCTCCAGCCCCCAGCTACACTGGTAACCCCCCCCCCTCCTCCTCCTACCCTCAGGGCATGTATGGCTCCAGCCCCCAGCTACACTGGTAGTCCCCCCCCTCCTCCTCCTACCCTCAGGGCATGTATGGCTCCAGCCCCCAGCTACACTGGTAGTCCCCCACCCTCCTCCTCCTACCCTCAGGGCATGTATGGTTCCACCCCCCAGCTACACTGGTAGTCCCCCCCCCCCTCCTACCCTCAGGGCATGTATGGCTCCAGCACCCAGCTACACTGGTAGTCCCCCCCTCCCCTCCTGCTACCCTCAGGGCATGTATGGCTCCATCCCCCAACTACACTGGTAGTCCCCCCTCCCCTCCTGCTACCCTCAGGGCATGTATGGCTCCATCCCCCAACTACACTGGTAGTCCCCCCCTCCCCTCCTGCTACCCTCAGGGCATGTATGGCTCCATCCCCCAGCTACACTGGTAGTCCCCCCCCCCCTCCTCCTACCCTCAGGGCATGTATGGCTCCAGCCCCCAGCTTCACTGGTAGTCCCCCCTCCTCCTCCTACCCTGTAGGCATGTATGGCTCCAGCCCCCCCCTACACTGGTAGCCCCCCCCCTCCTACCCTCAGGGCATGTATGGCTCCAGCCCCCAGCTACACTGGTAGTCCCCCCCCCTCCTCCTACCCTCAGGGCATGTATGGCTCCAGCCCCCCCCCTACACTGGTAGTCCCCCCCCCCCCTCCTACCCTCAGGGCATGTATGGCTCCAGCCCCCAGCTACACTGGTAGTCCCCCCCCCTCCTACCCTCAGGGCTCCAGCCCCCAGCTACACTGGTAGTCCCCCCCCCCTCCTCCTACCCTCAGGGCATGTATGGCTCCAGCCCCCAGCTACACTGGTAGTCCCCCCCCCTCCTCCTACCCTCAGGGCATGTATGGCTCCAGCCCCCAGCTACACTGGTAACCCCCCCCCCCCTCCTCCTCCTACCCTCAGGGCATGTATGGCTCCAGCCCCCAGCTACACTGGTAGTCCCCCCCCCTCCTCCTCCTACCCTCAGGGCATGTATGGCTCCAGCCCCCAGCTACACTGGTAGTCCCCCACCCTCCTCCTCCTACCCTCAGGGCATGTATGGTTCCACCCCCCAGCTACACTGGTAGTCCCCCCCCCCTCCTACCCTCAGGGCATGTATGGCTCCAGCACCCAGCTACACTGGTAGTCCCCCCCCTCCCCTCCTGCTACCCTCAGGGCATGTATGGCTCCATCCCCCAACTACACTGGTAGTCCCCCCTCCCCTCCTGCTACCCTCAGGGCATGTATGGCTCCATCCCCCAACTACACTGGTAGTCCCCCCCCTCCCCTCCTGCTACCCTCAGGGCATGTATGGCTCCATCCCCCAGCTACACTGGTAGTCCCCCCCTCCCCTCCTGCTACCCTCAGGGCATGTATGGCTCCAGCCCCCAGCTACATTGGTAGTCCACCCCCCCCTCCTACCCTCAGGGCATGTATGGCTCCAGCCCCCAGTTACACTGGTAGTCCCCCCCCCCTCCTCCTCCTACCCTCAGGGCATGTATGGCTCCAGCCCCTAGCTACACTGGTAGTCCCCCCCCCCCCCTCCTACCCTCATGGCATGTATGGCTCCAGCCCCCAGCTACACCGGTAGTCCCCCCCTCCCCCTCCTACCCTCAGGGCATGTATGGCTCCAGCCCCCAGCTTCACTGGTAGTCCCCCCCCCTCCCTCTTCCTACCCTCAGGGCATGTATGGCTCCAGCCCCCAGCTACAATGGTAGTCCCCACCCCATCCTCCTCCTACCCTCAGGGCATGTATGGCTCCAGCCCCCAGCTGCACTGGTAGTCCCCCCCCCCCTCCTCCTACCCTCAGGGCATGTATGGCTCCAGCCCCCAGCTACACTGGTAGTCCCCCCCCCCCTCCCCCTACCCTAAGGGCATGTATGGCTCCAGCCCCCAGCTACACTGGTAGTCCCCCCCCCCCTCCTCCTACCCTCAGGGCATGTATGGCTCCAGCCCCCAGCTACACTGGTAGTCCCCCCCCTCCTACCCTCAGGGCATGTATGGCTCCAGCCCCCGGCTACACTGGTAGTCCCCCCGCCTCCTACCCTCAGGGCATGTATGGCTCCAGCCCCCAGCTACACTGGTAGTCCCCCCCCTCCTCCTCCTACCCTCAGGGCATGTATGGCTCCAGCCCCCAGCTACACTGGTAGTCCCCCCCCTCCTCCTCCTACCCTCAGGGCATGTATGGCTCCCTCCCCCAGCTACACTGGTAGTCCCCCCCTCCTCCTACCCTCAGGGCATGTATGGCTCCAGCCCCCAGCTACACTGGTAGTCCCCCCCCCTCCTCCTACCCTCAGGGCTCCAGCCCCCAGCTACACTGGTAGTCCCCCCCCCTCCTCCTACCCTCAGGGCATGTATGGCTCCAGCCCCCAGCTACACTGGTAGTCCCCCCCCCCTCCTCCTACCCTCAGGGCATGTATGGCTCCAGCCCCCAGCTACACTGGTAGTCCCCCCCCCTCCTCCTACCCTCAGGGCATGTATGGCTCCAGCCCCCAGCTACACTGGTAGTCCCCGCCCCCTCCTCCTACCCTCAGGGCATGTATGGCTCCAGCCCCCAGCTATACTGGTAGTCCCCCCCCCCCTCCTCCTACCCTCAGGGCATGTATGGCTCCAGCCCCCAGCTACACTGGTAGTCCCCCCCCCCCCTCCTCCTACCCTCAGGGCATGTATGGCTCCAGCCCCCAGCTATACTGGTAGTCCCCCCCCCCCTCCTTACCTCAGGGCATGTATGGCTCCAGCCCCCAGCTACACTGGTAGTCCCCCCCTCCTCCTCCTACCCTCAGGGCATGTATGGCTCCAGCCCCAGCTACACTGGTAGTCCCCCCCTCCTCCTCCTACCCTCAGGGCATGTATGGCTCTAGCCCCCAGCTGCACTGGTAGTCCCCCCCCCTCCTCCTACCCTCAGGGCATGTATGGCTCCAGCCCCCAGCTACACTGGTAGTCCCCCCCCCTCCTACCCTCAGGGCATGTATGGCTCCAGCCCCCAGCTATACTAGTAGTCCCCCCCCCCCCCTCCTCCTACCCTCAGGGCATGTATGGCTCCAGCCCCCAGCTACACTGGTAGTCCCCCCCCTCCTCCTCCTACCCTCAGGGCATGTATGGCTCCAGCCCCCAGCTACACTGGTAGTCCCCCCCCTCCTCCTCCTACCCTCAGGGCATGTATGGCTCCAGCCCCCAGCTACACTGGTAGTCCCCCCCCCCTCCTCCTACCCTCAGGGCCTGTATGGCTCCAGCCCCCAGCTATACTGGTAGTCCCCCCCCCCTCCTTACCTCAGGGCATGTATGGCTCCAGCCCCCAGCTACACTGGTAGTCCCCCCCTTCTCCTCCTACCCTCAGGGCATGTATGGCTCCAGCCCCAGCTACACTGGTAGTCCCCCCCCTCCTCCTCCTACCCTCAGGGCATGTATGGCTCCAGTCCCCAGCTACACTGGTAGTCCCCCCTCCTCCTCCTACCCTCAGGGCTCTATCCCCAGCTACACTGGTAGTCCCCCCCCTCCTCCTCCTACCCTCAGGGCATGTATGGCTCCAGCCCCCAGCTACACTGGTAGTCCCCCCCCCCTCCTCCTACCCTCAGGGCATGTATGGCTCCAGCCCCCCCCCTACACTGGTAGTCCCCCCCCCCCTCCTACCCTCAGGGCATGTATGGCTCCAGCCCCCAGCTACACTGGTAGTCCCCCCCCCTCCTACCCTCAGGGCTCCAGCCCCCAGCTACACTGGTAGTCCCCCCCCCCTCCTCCTACCCTCAGGGCATGTATGGCTCCAGCCCCCAGCTTCACTGGTAGTCCCCCCTCCTCCTCCTACCCTGTAGGCATGTATGGCTCCAGCCCCCCCCTACACTGGTAGCCCCCCCCCCTCCTACCCTCAGGGCATGTATGGCTCCAGCCCCCAGCTACACTGGTAGTCCCCCCCCCTCCTCCTACCCTCAGGGCATGTATGGCTCCAGCCCCCCCCCCTACACTGGTAGTCCCCCCCCCCCCTCCTACCCTCAGGGCATGTATGGCTCCAGCCCCCAGCTACACTGGTAGTCCCCCCCCCCCTCCTACCCTCAGGGCTCCAGCCCCCAGCTACACTGGTAGTCCCCCCCCCCCCTCCTCCTACCCTCAGGGCATGTATGGCTCCAGCCCCCCCCCTACACTGGTAGTCCCCCCCCCTCCTCCTACCCTCAGGGCATGTATGGCTCCAGCCCCCAGCTTCACTGGTAGTCCCCCCTCCTCCTCCTACCCTGTAGGCATGTATGGCTCCAGCCCCCAGCTACACTGGTAGTCCCCCCCCCCCCCTCCTACCCTCAGGGCATGTATGGCTCCAGCCCCCAACTACACTGGTAGTCCCCCCCCCTCCTCCTCCTACCCTCAGGGCATGTATGGCTCCAGCCCCCAGCTACACTGGTAGGGCTACCTTAAAGTGGTTGGTGCACCGAGTCACCTCTGCTGCAATGACAGTTTTTGCGACAAAATGCAGGACAGTGGCAATGTCCTCTTAAAATACCACCGGTCCAGCAGATTCACAAGTGTAGCAGGACCGAATGTCCAGTCATATGTTGGACTTATCTGAACTAAAACAATTTAGTTGGGTTCCATAACCTGAAATATGTCAATATATTGTGTAAACATTGTATATATCCTGATTTAGCCATAGATGATTACAAATAAAATGTATTTTCAAAGGACAGAATTATTTTATACTTTTGTGTGGTTCAGATACTAAGGTTATGGTGGGTTACACAATGTTAGCTCAATGTCCAGGCAGAAGATAAAAGGTATCTACAATTATTTATGCACAGCAGGGGTCACAACAGGTGGTACCCGGCCCCCACACTCCCAGATAGAAATGACATAATGCTCCCTCTCCTCAAAATTACCCCCTTTTCCACGGACTTTGGGTCAGAAAATGACCCCTTTTTGTGAAAAAACATGAACATTTCATGATAAAAAAGCAGCCCTTTTTTTTAAACAAAATGCTGACGCACTTTTCACCACACCCCTTTTCTAAAATTTTTAAGAAACTTTTCAAACCTGTCTTGTTCTACATTTCCCTCGTGTGTTAAGTTAATACATTAGGACTCCTCCTACACCCTTTATTCAATGTGGATGTTCGGTTTATAAAATATACCCCATTTTGATAAATCCAAGAACTTTGCGTCTTAATATACCCCTTTCCTTGGGAAACGAGAGGTTATCTTGGGAAAGAGACCCCTTTTCCTTGATTTCAGGGACATTGGAAGAGGGTGAAAAAAGATCCTTATTTCTTGTTTTTGGGAACGAGCATAGCTGTCACTTCTGTCTGAGAGTGTGGGGGCCGGGAGGTGGTACCTCCCGGGGGGGGGCACTTCATATATTTTGTATACACAGGTGTGCGGCTGGGAAGGGCACTTTTTGAGCAAAATCCCCCTCACCAAGGGTCTGCTTTTTACCAAAATCCCCCTCACCAAGGGTCTATTTTCACCAAAATCCCCCTCACCAAGGGCCACTTTTCGGAGATTTCAACAAAATCCCACAAAAAGGGTGACATTTTGCCAAAATTATTTGCAGCAAGGGTCACTTTTGACCAAAATTCGTACACCAAGGCCGACTCCTCGGGGAAAACTGCTAAAACCTAGGCACTTTTGTCCAAAATCCCCCTCAGCAAGGGTCACTTTTGTCCAAATCCCCCTCACCAAGGGTCACTTCTGACCCAAATCCCCCTCACCAAGGGTAAGGGTTGTCAAAGGGCCAGCCGCACACCCATGTCAAAAAAAATTTGAGTGCCCCCCCCGGGGGTACCTCCCACCCAGACTCCATGTGAGCAGCTCAGACCTCCTGCTGTGAGCTGGTGTCACAAGGAGTGGGTTACATCTACAAAGAGATAAACAGATTACAATGTGTCTATATTATGTAATGTTTGTTGACACATTTAGCCAAGAAGTTTAGTCAAAATATGGTGGAGGGGGCAGGGGACAACCCTGGAGGAAGGGGAACGCCCGGATTAGGCCTGGAGGAGTTTGGTTTCTTGATTATATAAAGCCTGCTAGTGGCCACACCATTAGCAGCAGTAGGGACTGGGTGCATCAACCCCTTCAAGGGCAGCATTCTGCTCTAATGTACTATTCCCTTTGTCTTTATAATGCATGCATCACAGAATGATGGGTTACTCACCGGGGGCTGCATGAATGCATCATCATGGTGGCAAAATGTGCAGTGCGCTAAATCATTATGCAGCCCAAAACCATTCAAGTAGACATAATGCCTTGGTCGGCATGATGCTTGAATGCAGCCTTGGAGAGTAACTCGCCAGGGCTGCATTCAAACATCATTCACGGTTGAGACACTCCCTAAGTGTAGGCATCTAGCAGCAGTGCGGAACAAGTGATTTACTTGACCTTTTAAGGACGGATGTCGCTAAAAGATGACATTTTTTGTCAAGATGCACCAATGCAGCCCAGGCGAGTAACTCGCTGGTGCTGCATTGGTGCATCATGCCCACCCTTCAGGAGTGTCTCAACCTCATAAGGTTGGCATGATGCTTGAATGCAGCACTGGTGAGTTACAGCAAGGAGCCACTAGTGATTTAAAAACGTAAGTAAATTATTATAAAACATCCATTTAGTCCTCTTCTCTTTGACAGCAAGACTATTTTTCTTACACCAATTCACTAGTTTATCCAAAAAATATTGCATTTTTGCAGAATCATATGCAGAATTTACACAATTAAAAAGAATACAAGAAAAAGGTAAGAAAAGTCAATGTCAAGATATGTCTCTGATTGGGTTATTCAATTGTAAGTGGGCTATCTATACTGGTTACACTGTAAAAAATATTCCGTTAAAATAACGGAGATTCACTGGCACCACCGGGTGCCGGACTTTCACCGTTATTTTTACGGTCACCTTTTTCTCCTAAGTCACCGTTATTTCTACGGAACTGTGAATCACCGTTATTTCAACAAAATACAAAACATCACTGTGTTCTGATTCAGTGCCTAAACAATAATTGTAGTGGTATTCTGTGTAATTTAGCTGATTTATCCCAGTGTTATTCACTTCATTTATCCCCCTATACCTAACTCCATGCTCAATATGGTTCCAGACACAATTTGGTACCAATCAGCAATATCATCTTAGTGTCAAGACTTCAGACCTAATCATTAGGAATTAGTCTATGAAAGCCGTATAGAATGCTTCATGGCACTTTGTAATACCAGTCCAAGAGCAGAAGTCACTCTAGGATGGCTACAGAGCAAACCTTACAGCTGTGTCTGTATATATATTTCTTATCACCACAAAAATGGTGTTCCTAGCATCTAGGAAAATCTCTTCATGAACCAAACTGCCACCTGGTGTGATAGAAACTGAAATCAATTAAACGTAGCTTCACCGTAAAATAAACTGTGTTTCACTGTAAAAATAAACGGGGTTTCACTGTACTGGATTACGGATATTCAAAGTAAAATTGATTGATTTTACATTGCCTCACCGTAATCATATGTTATGATGAATCACCGTAAAATTTTACACTGATTCTCTGTATATTCAACGGAATATTTTTACAGTGTACTTCATCCATCAGGGGGCCCCTGGGCTATTGGGAGACAGTGTACCCTCTTATTACTGGACATCGATTCTCTGTCTCTTTGTAGCTCTATAGTGATCGATGCCCAGTTTTATACTTCAGACCAGTGGCTCATTTTGGCTGTTTTTCGCCTCACAGATTGCTCCTAGCGCAAAATCCTGACTAGGTGTCAATATATTCTCTATGCCAATGTGTAATATGAGGGTAGAAAACAGTGGAACCTCAGTTAGAAAAAATCCTACTGAACAGTTTTTGAGAAAATTAGGGTTTTGTTGCCCTTTTTTGCTGTTTTTAGTACATTTCCTACATAACCCGTGAACGTCAGCATTTCTCAATTTTCAGGTATTTAGAATTAGAATTTGACATTTTTTTATTCGCAGTAGGATTCCTGAATACCGAGCCATTCTAGAAAAGCTATTCTTTGGAAAAAATACTTAGTATTTCTTGATGATTTTTGTTGCACAAATTTAGGTTGTAATATAAAAACTGCATTGTCATCCAATCAAAGTGTTTGTGCACTGTTGATGGTCACCCCCTCCCACCCTCTTCACTGTGCATTGAAGGAGAACAGGCAGGGGAGGTACACGTGTCTGTATATAGCTGTTGACCTGGGTGCTGGGTGCATTTTTAATTTATGGGGTGCCAACTGTTCATGAAAGAAAATTCAAATAGATTTTTTTTTTTAGTATCAGATTAATGCAACTACAAGTCGTGATAGCACTTAAAGCATTCTATTTGCATTAATATGAATGGTGGCCACCTTATGGGGTGCCAAATATTCATGAAAGAAAAATTGATAAGAATTTGTTTTTTATTAGCATTAAATTGATGCAACTACAATTCGAGATTGCATTTCAAGCATCGGGGCATTCAATGAATGGTAGTCATCTTAAATATATGGGGTGCCAACTGTTCATAAATAAAAAAAAAAGAATAGAATTAGTTTTTTTATTAGTATCAGATTAATGCAACTACAATTTGTGATTGCACTTAAAGCATTGTGGCATGCAATGACTGGTAGTCACCTTGAATGTATGGGGTGCCAACTGTTCATGAAAGAAAAAAAGGAAAGTTTTTTTTTTAAGAATCATATTAATGCAACAGCAACTCAAGATTGCATTTAAACATTATGGCATTCAATGATTGGTGGCCATCTTGAACCTATGGGGTGCCAACTCTTCATGAAAAAAACAACTAAATTGGATGTTTTTAACAGTTTAAAATTAATGCAACTACATTTCAAGATTGCATTTAAAGCATTGTGGCATTCAATGAATGGTGGCCATCCTAAACCTATGGGGTGCCAACTGTGTTTGAAAAAGGTATCAAATAGAAATGTTCTTATATAGATATCAAATTAATGCAACTACAATTCTTCATTGCACTGAAAGCATTGTGGCATTTACTAAATGGTAGCCATCTTGAATGGGTTGAATGAAGGAAAAATCAAATAGGATTTGTTTTTTTGATAGTATCAAATTAATGCAACTACAATTTGTGATTGCACTTAAAGCATTGTGGCATGCAATGACTGGTAGTCACCTTGAATGTATGGGGTGCCAACTGTTCATGGAAGAAAAAAAAGAAAGTTTTTTTTTTAAGAATCAAATTAATGCAACAGCAACTCAAGATTGCATTTAAACATTATGGCATTCAATGATTGGTGGCCATCTTGAACCTATGGGGTGCCAACTCTTCATGAAAAAAACAACTAAATTGGATGTTTTTAACAGTTTAAAATTAATGCAACTACATTTCAAGATTGCATTCAAAGCATTGTGGCATTCAATGAATGGTGGCCATCCTAAACCTATGGGGTGCCAACTGTGTTTGAAAAAGGTATCAAATAGAAATGTTCTTATATAGATATCAAATTAATGCAACTACAATTCTTCATTGCACTGAAAGCATTGTGGCATTTACTAAATGGTAGCCATCTTGAATGGGTTGAATGAAGGAAAAATCAAATAGGATTTGTTTTTTTGATAGTATCAAATTAATGCAACTACAAGTCAAGATTGCATTTCAAGCATCGGGACATTCAATAAGTGATAGCCATCTTGAATCTATGGGATGCCAACTGTTCATGAAAGAAAAATAGAATAGATTTTTTTTTATTAGTATCAAACTACTGCAACTGCAATTCGAGATTACATTGAAAGCATGGTGGCATTCAATTAATGGTTGCAATCTTGAATTTCGAAATGAACATACACACGACATATAGGCATGAACATGGTGTTCTCCTTCATATAGATATTCATGGATTTCTACTTCTAATAAATATAGCTTTCTGTTACATGGATGTCGATGTCCAGTTTTAGATATATATCCATATAGTGCATTGGAGTGCTATAATGTTGGACTGCTGTATATTTTTTCTTTGCTCTTTGGGAAGCTCCTTGATGTCTCCATTAGGTCAGTTAATGCACTTTACTTTGATGTCTTAGTGAAGTTGGATTCTGCACAAGTATTTGTACAAGCCGGCTCTGTGTTAGGTTTGGTTTATCAGGTTCACATGCTATCGGCTGTGTCTCACTAAATCTGGCCAATGTGAACGTCTTTGACTGGGTGCCATCGTTGACTGGGTACTATGTTTGACGGGCTTGATAGAAAACAGTTTATTTAGAGGAGATACAGCTATAAATGGGTCACTAATTACTAATTTAAAGCGTTATATAACATCCATTAACCTTTTCAGCCCATTTATATCTTCACGAAAATCCCCTGGTTGTTAAAAAATGTAGATCTCCTAATAAGACTGAGTACAGTATACAGCTACTGTAAATGTATGTTGTTTCGCGCTGTACTTATTTTCGCAAATTTCACGGATTTTAAAATCCGCGAAAATATGTCCAACATGAATATTAATCCTATGTTGTTATGTAACTATTATATTGCTAAATTCGCAAATTTAAATCTGCGCGACTTAGTACTTGATAGGCAATTCGCGCAAATACACATGCGCGAAAATATCTACGTTTACAGCCCCCTCCTCGTGTAAGACTGGGTCTATCAGGTTCAGATAATTTAACACATTGGGGGGAGAAGACGGCCTGTTTTACACCCCCTACTTGGCAGCCATCTTAGCTGGGGGAGTTATCTGGAGTATACCAGACACTCACAGATAAATACTTGTGGTTAACCCTTTAAGGACTGCATGCTGCTCCAAGGTTCAAGTTTATTATTTGCCATGATTCATTGACCCAGCGCGGGCTATGATAACTTGCCAGTGCTATATTGGTGCATTATAACTAGCCTAAATTAGGCCACCAAGATGCATTAGTATGGCACCGATGAGTTTTACTCCCCAGTTCTGTATTCATACATCATAACAAGAAAAGAGTTATCAGTCTCAGTTGTAGATGGAGAGACTAGCTAATTTCATTGGATTTTAAATTCAGTTGTATAGAAACAGGTTTTTGTGATGTCAAATAAATGATGTGATGTCAAGTAAATGATGTGAAATAAATGATGAACATCTCATGTACTTTTTATATTTAAGCAGTCAAATGTATTAAAAGTTCTTAAATATCTATATTCATATTTTATGATATGAACCTATATCTTCAATTTTTACAATTCTCAAAGTATTTATTTTCATAATGCTTAGCCCTAAAGGTAAATATTTTTAGTTATTCCATGTAGCCTACATTGGGCTCGTTTAAAGAAATACATTTATGACAGATAACTCTAAACATCTACAGTAGGGGCTCGTCTCTATCAAAATGGCTGACATGCATAGACTGTTTTCCCAGAGCAGTGTAGTATGAATATCCAAATGAGTAAGTCGCCGGAAAAACTGTGCTGGTCTAAAACACTATTCAAAGATCCAAAAAGACGGTCTCTGCAGAATTCTAACAAGTAGATTCATAAATAGGGTCCTTTAGCAGTGCCTGGTGTCTATCACCTGCCATGCCGAAACCAGCTAGAGTTTGTAATTCCTCGATGAGAGGACGATGCTTCAGATGAGTACAACGATAAGATGATAAATGCAACTTGTAGTAATCCTCATGGGTGTGGCCAACTCCAGTCTTCATCAATGGTGAGGCCTGTCTGCCTGTCTGTGTGCTTTACTGTCTGCCTGTCTGCCTGTCTGCCGTTCTGCCTGTCTGTCTGTCTCTCTGTCTGTCTGCCTGTCTGTCTGCCTACCTGCCTGACTGTCTCCGTGTCTGCCACTCTGGCATTCTGCCTGTCTTCCTGTCTGTCTGTCTGTCTGACTGCCTGCCTGTCTGTCTGTCTGCCTGCCTGCCTGCCTGCCTGCCTGTCTGTCTGACTGCCTGCCTGTCTGTCTGTCTGTCTGCCTGCCTGCCTGTCTGTCTGTCTGTCTGTCTGCCTGCCTGCCTGCATGTCTGTCTGCCTGCCTGCCTGCCTGTCTGCTGGTCTGTCTGCCTGCCTGCCTGCCTGTCTGCCTGCCTGTCTGTCTGTCTGTCTGTCTGTCTGCCTGCCTGCCTGCCTGCATGTCTGTCTGCCTGCCTGCCTGTCTGCTGGTCTGTCTGCCTGCCTGCCTGCCTGTCTGCCTGCCTGCCTGCCTGCATGTCTGTCTGCCTGCCTGCCTGTCTGCTGGTCTGTCTGCCTGCCTGCCTGCCTGTCTGCCTGCCTGTCTGCCCCCTGTCTGCCTGTTTTCTACCTGTCTGCCTGCCCGTCTGCCTGTCTGCCTGTCTTCCTCAGCCCATTCCCATAACTGCCTCCAAACATCCCTCCCTCAGTCCTGCCTCCATTGATACCTTCCTACCTCTCTCCCTACTCTTCTGTGCTTTCCTCACACCACTATACCCTTACCTATTCCTACCTTCCTTCCTTCCCCCCTCCCTGCCTCCCTCCATGCCTCCCTCCCTGTCTCCTCCCTGTGCTGCCTCCCTCTCTGCTTCCCCCTCCCCCCTTCCCTGCCTTTCTCCTTCCCTCTCTGTCTATCCTCCCTACTTCTCTCACTCCCTGCCTCTCAGTCTCCCTCCTTCCCTCACTCCCTGCCTCCCTGCCCCCTCCTTTCCTCCCTGTCTGCCTACCTATCTGCTTCCCTGCCTCTCTGCCTAGCTCTCTTCCTGCCTTCCTACTCTAATAATACACTGCCATTTTGTCCCTTTCTTACTTCCGGCCCCTGACCGAGCCCCCTCCCACCCACCACCTTACACCAGTGTACACTATGGGTACTTAGCTCCAAGTGCTGACAAGGTAAACTGACACACAACATTAACCACACTCTATACTCTAACCCCTGTACCCCATCACTCACCCTGAGCTGCTCCTCACCCTGAGCTGCACCTCACCCTGAGCTGCTCCTCACCCTGAGCTGCTGCTCCCACCCTGAGCTGCTCCCCTCATCCTGAGCTGCTCTCCTCACCATGAGCTGCTCCCCACCTTGAGCTGCTCCTTACCCTGAGCTTCCCCTCACCCTGAGCTGCTCCCCACCCTGAGCTGCACCTCACCTTGAGCTGCTCCCCTCACCCTGAGCTGCTCCCCTCACCCTGAGCTGCTCCCCTCACCCTGAGCTGCTCCTTACCATGAGCTGCTCCCTATCTAGAGCAGTCACAGATATTAAATAGGTCATACAGCACAGTGTGCAGGCCTGATTATCATGAGAAACAATAGATTTTTGAGTATTTATCTTTCTTTCTTCTTTTAAGGAGCAAGTGATAATCATACTGAGCTGCTCCTTTAACCATTCAATGATGGCATGCTGTTTTAATGTAATACTTGTTGTCATGGTGCACCAATACAGAGCTGAAGATTTTGGCAGCATTTTAAAACACTCTTTAAAAAGTTTAACATCCACTGAAACTCATGAGATTGTGGATCCTAAATATACCAGGATACACTGACTGCAATTAACCCTTTAGGCTGTGTGAAATTGGGCCAAGTTGAAAGTCTATGACTGGGTGCAATCTATGACCGGGTACAATCTATGACCAGGTGCAATTTATGACCGGGTGCAATCTATGGCTGGCTTGAAAGAAAATGGTTTATTTAGGGCAGATGTAGATAGAGATTGAAATAAAATGAGTGATATAAATTCTAAAAGACACCAATTAACATTTTTCACCATTTATATTCTCATCTGGCCTAAATAAAGTGATTTTTTCCCAAGCCGGTCAATCTATGACACAAGTATGTACCTTGTGAATGATTGCCCGACCTGATTTTGTTAAGGATGAATAGTGTTAGAGATTCTGCAGAATCCTCTGTTTTTGCACTTCCCCTACTTCTCACACCACACACTTAACACTGCTGAACTTACAGCACCTCATTCATTTCGCTGACACTCTGTGTACTATGTGAACCCTACTACTGAGGGAGATCAACGAGCAGAAAACAGCTATATGTTTTATTATGTGGTGCAGAAAGTGGGATTTACATTTTAGCTCTCCTGCAGTTTCCACTTGTCGGAGAGCCTGTAACTAGCCATCGTCTAATTTTTCCGTGTGGTGGAACTTGATTTGATTAATCAATTCAATTGTTTAATGTCGTGGCCTTTCTAATATAATGGTGAATATTTGTAAAAAGCAGAATCTCAAGTATCTCTTATGGAATCACTGCTGATTTAAGTCCGTGGAATACACCCCTACGACTTAATATTGATTCAATAAACAAGCCATGAAAAATTGCAAGTACCCACTGACATCGTCTTTTCAGTCACCTTTGGTGGTTGGCATTGCATTATTCCTTCATGCCGGTGAATATATCCACTTCCTACCTTATTTATTGTGGTACTACTGTGGTAAACCCTCCAAGACCCAACCAAGTATAGGTATGATACAAACAGGGTTCAGGATATGCTGATTCTAATACTTACGGGTTATTCTCTTTGTATATAATTCATATCATGTAAGGACAATCAACTGGCATGTAGATACATATTTTTCAGGTCCATGCAATGATGGTCTGTATGTAGATTAAGGTTACAATTCTAGTCATATTGATGAATATTGGTTGATATTTTAAAAGTCCATGTTAAGTTATAGTTATAATCATGCACCCTTATATTGACCCCTCAGGGCTGTAATGCTTTGTTGGCATGGTGCATGAAATCAGCAACAATGATAACTCAACTTTTTTATCCATCACGCTGACTCAACAGGCTTGACACACAGCCATGTTCAGGCATCATGTTGATGAAGGACACTAAACAAGTCTGCCGCCCTTAGATGGTTAACGAACTGCACATTGTGCCACCATTATTGTGGAATACGGATACAGCTTGATAGCAGCAAAAAATAAAAGGAGTGCAGTAGAGTAATACAAGTTGTGGGATGACGTGTGAAGAGCCTCTGCAAACAGTTCCGTGCACACAGCGGTCAAGGAGGAGAGATAAACACTGTCTGCCCTAACAACTGTCACCCCTACCCACTCACTGTACTATGATAGGCTGTGTGGGCAAAGACATGCCCCTCCCACCAGGGCACGTCATCTGGGCAGAAACAGAGAGACACATAGACAGGTATGTATACACACAGACAGACAGACCGACAGTCAAATAGAATAAATAAGAAAGAAAAAGGAAAGAAAGAAAGAAAGAGAGAAATTCCATCCTTACTTGTTTTGCGCAGTATTAATAGACTAATATTTTCAAAAGATGTACTCAAATGTCATACGTTGATTACCGGTACTCATACATAACCGATACATGCACTTCCTCAGGTATGAGATGTGTGAAATTACATAATCAATGTGAAAATGCAAAAAATATTGTGAAATAGATTACTCCTTATAATATGAATGTATGGATACCCAATATAAAATATCGACGAAATATAATATGTACTTGTAAACCAACAAAACGCCAAATAAAGTTGAATTGTTCTCAAAAAAAAAAAAGGAAAAAAAAGGAAGAAGGTAAGAAAAAGGAAAATGAGGGTGTAGAAAGAGAAACACAGTGCGGGAAAGGATAGACAGACCAACATAAATACAAACGGTTAAAGAGACAGGTAGAGAGACAGATAGAGCATTCATTAGTAGTATGAGTATACATGACAAACACTGTTACCGGTACAGGCGATGCTACGTTGGTCAAACCACCCCAGCCCTGTCTGACCCCACCCCTGTCCAACAACTTCTCAACAAGTGAAATGTACCAGGAGAATAGAGGAAAAAACATAAAACTACCACAACCTGTGCTGACTTGTACAAGTCAGAAAGGACCATTAACCCTTAAAGGGCCACATAGAGCAACAATGCATCAAACACTCAACTGCAGTGATACAGTGTTGTGGCCCTTGCGCTTACTTGCTGCAATCATCCCATAGTGACGTAGTGCTTGTGAGTCACTTTCCATCCCTGCATTAGTGTATATGGCCAATTAAGAACATCTCATGTGGTCCTTAAAGGGTTAATACAGCAGGCCATGCCCTCCTGTATGTCAGGTAGGACGGTGATCAGGAGTGGAGGCTGTCTGCAGAGGCTGACATCTGATTGTGTACACTGACACACATCTAGTACTCTGTACACTTAAATATTCTCGCCTTCCCATCTCCTGCTGTTCTGACTGTCATTCTTGTAGTTTTTTGTATTTCACAAAGAGATAACTTTGATTTGCCACAAGGGATTTCCCAGTGAGTATCTAACTTCAGAGGAAATTTAAGAATGAACTTTTCTGAAGTTGAAGCAACTTGATGTGCATGATTATGTCTACACTTACTGACAAGGAATAACATTGAATTATAAACATTGTCTCTGTAATTGGAGCAATGTTACACCATTTGTTGCTTTTGAAATATCACTACTAAACTCAAATGCAATATAAATATTGTTTCCAGCTTTTCCAATAAATGATTTGGCCCTACACTCAAAGATCTGGTGACCAAGATATCTGGGAAAAATCTATTTACCAAGTAGGTTTTTGAACTGAATGGGAAAAAATACCAAACGTGAAACAGTGTTAGTATCTACCTCTGCAAAATATATATAGGGTTTGTTCATGGGAGACAGTTATAGGGGTCAATATGTGGTCTTACTCCACCATATAGTTAATGAGTGGACACATGGTGACCGGGGAGGGAGATAAACTACATGAGACACCAGTATTGGGGTCAGTGTGAGGTCTCACTACACTGTATATGTAAATGAGGCTGACCCGGGTGTGGGAGGTTGACAAACTACAGGGGGAGATAAGGCTGTATATAGGGGAGGAGCAAACTGTGGGGCGTCTAACTCTTTAAGGACAGCAAGACCAATGTAGTGCCAGTGAGCAACTCACATGCACTCTCTGCACTTGGTGCATTGTGATGACCATATGGATGTAAGGTTGGTATGATACATCAATGCCACACCAGCCGGTAGCTCAACAGTATTGTATTAATTGATCTAAGGGGAGAAAGTGCATGTAGCCCCTCCTGAAATGCACCTACCCCCTGAGTTGTATGGTGATATCGTGAATTGCTCATGGGGAGAGAGGTGACCCCCACGAATTGCCATTGATGCCTACAAAACAATTATGTAGGTATAAGTATCATTTTAGTTTGCATTTGACGAAAATCTCCCAGTGGTATTCACACAATTGTCATTACTGGGCCGAGTCTGCTCAGGTTTAACCGAACAATGGCAGCGGGAGACGAGTCAAGCGGACGATGCGACCCATGGAGGGCTGAACAAATAGGAGGGGTTCGATTGGATGTCAATTCTACTCCTCTGTGTAGATTTATCACTACACCGGAGTCCATCACTCTCAGGGCCTCAACAGGACCCCCAGCTATCTGGCTGTACTATGGCAGGCCTTTCTAATCAAAACCTGCACTGTATCTCTGACCACACTATGGGAGGCCTTTCGATACCTCTCCATGGCCGTTATTATGCATTGTGACAATAAAGGGCATAATGTAATTAAGCACTATTCCACGCTTAAGACAATAAATCACTGTGGACACAATTTCAATTGGTCGAACCTCTTGTTTGATACTATATTTTCCCAAACTACAGATTGTAAAGCAGCTGTGAAACCATTGCACCCTTTTCAACTCTTCCCGCAGCTTTGGTCTTAAACGCTTTTCATACTCACCCAGCCTGCACTTTTTAACATCTCACCCCTAGACTGAAGACCTTGTGAATTGATGTAACAAATTGTATTTTTATTTGTGTCAGGGAGTTTACACTTTCCAGAATAGTCCCCACCCACTCCTCACTCAGTCCCAAGAGAGCATTGCAACAGTTGTTTATACGAGGTATTTTTGTAACAGGATGGGCTCTCTGGGTGAATTATAAAGCTGTATCATATCAATAAACCATGTTTTTGATTTTCTAGTTTAGCTCTTAGTCTGGTCTCCTCCATCTCCACCCACATGCTATTGCAAGCCAACCCACCTTTTGATATTGCCTCATGGCTCAATCCTTTTTATCAACTAATCAGAAATGTCCACAGATGGTCAACATGGCAAATAATTATATGTACTTTACACTATAGTGAAGAAATGAGAGGGCCCTGCTCTCTGAACTTACTTGTTCCTGTCAAGCAATGGGAACATTTCAAGACATCAGGAGCTTAACCTCTTAATGATGGCCTTAAAGCTTCATGTTAAATACAAATCTGTCCACTGAGCATTACATCCCCTCAGTAAAGTATCTACCCCTTACACACTATGCAACCCTTGAAACACACCAAGTGTTGTGTGTGTGTTAACTAACACACCGCATGGCCTGCCATAGTGACAGACAGCAGTTGGTATTGGGATGAATGAGGCTACACTGAGTGTTGTGTGTGTTAGTTAACACACCACATGGCCTGCCATAGTGACAGACAGCAGTTGGTAGCAGAGAGTGTGGCCACTCACACACTGACTACGGTCTCTGTCTACAGCAGGGTAAGACCTGGTACCACTGGGACCACTATCAGTCAGTCCCGGGACGTGAGTAGGCATACAGGCACCAGTATGGAGGATCTCACAGCGAGCCTAGCAGCATAAGGGTAGGGGGGTATCATATCAGCCATGCTGGAGAGTGCTCCTATCCTGTGAGACATTATTACTATTGCTTCTTCAAGGGAGATATAGATATAGATAACTCAGAGTTGGTATTGTGGACCATTTTACTACCTACATTTCTGAATCAGTGTCTGGAGTATAGTTAGCATAAAAGAAATGGGACCTTCATTGTAGGATGGATGTAGCACATCACAGCTGTGATCTGGATTACTATGACTCTAGAATCTCTGGAGAGTGGATACTATCTATACAATATCTAAAAGTGATTCTAGAATGGCATGAATGAACTAGGATTTTAACTGCTTTGACATGACTCAGATTAGAACCTGAACGATTTCCTGGATTACCAGTAAGAAAGATGTGAGTTTTAAATTTTTATTATCTGTGTAATAATAATAATAATGCACCAAAAATAAGGCCATGTCATAATTACCAAGGATTGAGAGACTATTTATTTTCCCTCATAACTATTTCAATCTTCAGAATGGGCACCTAAAAATAATGCTATTTTGTAAATATGAAACGTTTGAAATGTAGAAAATGTTTAGGATATTGTAGCTGTTGGCTATTCTAAGATAGACATCTGCTATGAAAAACTCCAGATTCGAAAATAGGTTGTTCAGAAATTACATTTTATTCATTCTGACATACGGCTCGTAATCATACAGACGGAGAGCAACAATCAAATAGGCTTCTGAACACCAGTGGTCATATGAACATACAGGAGGTATACGCTCACGGTCTAGTACATAATTCCCGAGTTCCAAGGCTCTCTTCCATCTTGGTTAACTCCACTTGGATCAGACTCCCCCAGAGGGAGTTCTGTACCCGGAGTTGTGCACCAGTGCGTCTATCTCCTCTAGTTCCCCCAGAGGGTGGAACAGAGAAAGACGCTGACCAAGGTGGAAGCAGCGACAGGACTAGGCCTAAAAGGTACAACAGAGTTCGGGGAAGCTCTGTTGTGGAGCAGCCAAGCTGGCCGAAGTGCGCAGCAAGACTGGGTCCTCGATTAGCAGAACCCCAGGTCTTATGTACTGGTCGTTATGTAATTCTCTCCATTACTCGTAAACACTTGAGTTCCCGAGGAACTCCGGGTAACCACGCGCCGGTGCATCCGAGCCGACACCGTACCCGAGATATGTCGGGTGACACGTGGCGGTCACGGCTCAATGCACATAACCAGGCCGCGCTCCACCATTCCTCAGGTGGGCTTATATAACCTTATACTCGGCAGTAGACAGGAGTGCGGCCTGGATACACGACAACACATATACCAAATATAACTCCAACTGGTTCCATAGAAATAGTACAGCGGCGACCCACTACACTACCCCCCTTCAGACAATATCATAGCGTCTAAATAGCAGCACAAAGTGCAGTATTATTATACTACCTTGATACAATGACAAATTTTATCTCCAAACAACCCAAAAAACAAATATATTGTCTCCAAACACATACATAGTGGAGGCAAGCGTAACTCTTTCTATCAGAAACACTAATATATTTCTTGGGTATCATAGATATGTATTCATCCTTCTTGATATTAACGTCAATCATATCAACCATCAGGATCCAGTTACACAATAATCGAGTATCATCCTTCAATAACAGTCATGATTTATGGGACTAAGAGGATAAACTCCACACAGCCAGTCAAGCCCTATAAAACAAACTTGACTATATATCATAAAAAAATATATAAAACCTTTAAGACATATTTATCGCATACTAACCATGTCTCATCGAAAACGATTTGTTACAACAGGTATCGTATACATACAGATCAAATATGAGCACTTCTCCTTAAAAGTTACCAATTTTTTAGTACAAGACATATTGGAAAACAAAAAAGGTGGCAAGTGTCGACTTTATAGTAAACCTTGACCCAACCCGTCTATTTGAATAGACTCACTCGCTTTACGTGCCAGAGTAAGGTTTGAAAGATCAATATTTTTGGAATAAATGAACATATAGCGTAGATCCGGTAAATGCAGTTTCCAATCCAATCAAGGTCTCCAAAACCTTATGCACCATGGTCACCCAGGTGTCCCTTTCGGCGTACTCTACACAATAACACAAGTGACATTCTCCATATAGGAATACTGAAAGCAATCAGATCAAGTGTCATGGCAACATATCTCAACGTTTCAGGGAGAATTAGTCTCCACACTTAGTTCAAAGATCAAAAACGCAGCAAGCTGAAAAATAGAATGATCCGGCTCCTCACTCGATACCTTCCTTCTGAAAGTAATCAACGGGAGCCTACGGATCTCCATAACAACTTACGCAATTTCCACTCCTAGTACCTGAATAAATTTTACGTTTCTCAGGTTCATTGATATGTTATTACCACAGATCTACACATAGTACGAATGCAGTCAAGCAACCTTTCAGTAGGTATCATCAGGATCCAGTCCCTCATACCTTTACTTATTGGACGGTTAATTCAGAGTATCACAATCGGCATACAATAATCATACCTATAGCACATGTCATCAAATCAAACAGAACCCGTTTTACAAATACTGTCTTATGGCAAAAATAGAACACTCTTTGGTGATGGTTTTAACAGTTTCTTATATGACGACAACTGCAAACCTAGATCATATCAAAGTCTTTTCATAAATAGGTGATAATGATCCACTGTTCTTGTCATCTCAGTCTTTTATAAATATATATGTATATATAGTCATCCTGTGACCCATAGTTTATGGTATAAAGCATCATACGGTCCGTGGTGTATTAATAACCCCACTACTGCAAAAGTTCAACCTTGATGACGACACATGGTAGAGGTTCCATCTATGCTGCAACTGGGAATGTTTTTATGACTCGCCACTCAGCAAAAGTTCTTCATTTCTGGACACTGGAGACATGCATTCACTAGATCGATTGTCACTCATCTCAATGGATATGTCCATCCCAGACCCTAGCTGCAAAGCATCAGGGTTAGGAAAATGCACTTGAGTACCCATAGGTACACTCGCCATGGATACAGGAATGTCCAGGGTGGATGGACGATGGTTCCCAGACATAGAACCAGTCGTCACAGGTGGGTCCATTGGAGGATCCACCATCATGGATTGTTCAAGTTCGTTTTCAGGAGCCATAAGCGCCTCAGCATCACGGATAGACAGACGTAGGTCAGCCTCTGCAATTGCATCGTTCAGCTCCATCAGTATCTGAACCGCCTCTCTAGTCTCACTTTCCGTTATCTGGTAAGGTGACTGACAAGAGGTGGTATCGAGTATTGGTGTTGAGACAGGAGTCGAGTTATATGACTCTGCCTGCAGTTCATTCACCACCATCCTCGCTAGAGTGGACACCCCGGCTGGAGTATCCATAGTCTCAAAGGAAGACACGGTTGTGTCCACCCCCATTGTAGTATACTGCATCATCTTAGCATCAGACGACACAGAGGTAGACGTCACAGCAACAGATGTCACCGAGACAGGTGACACAGGAACAGACGTCACAGCCACGGACGTCTTAGGAACAGACGTCACAGCCACGGACGTCTTAGGAACAGACGTCACAGCCACGGACGTCTTAGGAACAGACGTCACAGCCACGGACGTCTTAGGAACAGACGTCACAGGAGCCAACTCCGATGACCCACAGGCCATGGAGGTGGCAGCCACGTAACTGCAGTCGGCCTGGTGCGCCTCGTCTTCCGTAGATGGAGGTGGAGGACTCCTAGGGGTATTACTAGCCCTGGAGTCGGCTCTCAACCTTTGTGCGTATGCATCACCGTCAAATCCTAAGGGAAGAGGGGCAGAACCCCGTTCAACCCTGTACACACTCTCGTCGTACCAACTTGACAATGGTATCTCATAGCAGTCTTCGAAAAACTCAGCCAACTCTTCATAGAAGTCATCGTTCTGCTGAGCTTCCTTTCTATAGCTAGAAAATTCTTCTGTTAGACCACCAATTTCGTGTTCTAACTTCCGAATAATTTTGGTTTTTAGACTAATTTCAGTCCTGGCAGCAGTTAGCTTATGTTCAGCAGAGCTGACCATATCCTTACTGCGATCCAACTTGACTTTGAGATCATCAATTAAAAATTGACTTTCCATACGAGATTTTTCAATATTCAATCTCAAATCATCTACTATTCTGCTTGAGGTTGCTACCATGTCATCTCGTTGTCCCAACTGTCTTTTGAGGGCTTCATTCTCCTCAGTCATTTTGGACATTTTAGATAGGAGTTCTGCTTTAGCAGTCTCCACTTTCTCTAATTCGGCCAAACGACTTTCCTTTACCAATTGCTCAGCTTGAGCCCTAGCTCCTTGCAGAGCTAGTTGACAAGCGAGATCCAGTGTGTCAAATGAACTTTTAAGTCCAGTGACATACTGTTCTTTCAGAAGATTCCTGATACTTATATTCTCAGGGTGATCAATATCACCAGTCAGCTTAGGCAGAGGAACCGACTCCAAAGAGATATCTTCCTCACCCACTCCAGCTGATGGAGAGTTTAGTGAGAGATCCCCCATACAGGTAGATGGTGATGGAACGGAGGATAGTCTACGACCAATCTCCTGTTCCTTCCTCATCTCTGTTTTACTTGATTGAACCCTGCCTGTGGGTGGGGTGAATTTCTGGTCCACCCAATCATCCCCCTCAGATTGGAAATCAATCGTTCTAAAGGTCATCTTAGATTTGGAATCCTCTTTCCCACTTACTGACTCTATCTTCCCTGTTACATACCCTTGACTATCAGTAGAAGTATTTTCTGTCTTTAATATCTTCCTTGATACTCCCGGGTTCCCTCTAGCTTCAGAGATTGTGGTAGGAGGTATTACCTCCTCTCCCACAAATACACAGTCATCCTCCTCCTCTACAGGAGAAGCCAACAGGTCATTTACCATTTTCTCCTCTTTGGCTAGCCTTGGGCTAACAGCAACCCTCGGTAATGATCCGCCAGAGCCCTCCTTGTTGGATTCAGTAGTGTTTCTACTAAACCCACAGGAAGACCCTGGAGCACGTCTTTTGGTTGGGGTCGATCGGCTGTCAGGTGATGAGTCTATTCCAGCAGAAGCTGAGGACTCCTCTGAACCTGTGGTCCGCATCTCTCCTAAGGTAACCGAGACAGGAGTGTACACTCCATGGTCCACAGTTTTACCTTCAGACAGCATTCTACCTTTAGGAGGAGTGGCCAACTCCATTTTACTACGATAATCAGAGGCTTTCTCCGGAAAGTCCTGAATGTAGTATGGCCACGCCTTTCGATTCAACCACAACCTTCTCGGGTTATGGTTGAACACCAAGGTGTATGCCAACCCCTGTGGTACCCTTACACACTTTTCTCTGTCCGTGAGTCCTAAGGCCTCCGGACTATTCTCGAGAATATCTAGATTGGACATAGCAGTTTCAGCCTTCATATGGTGTACATCCACTAAATGCCTTATCATACAGCCCTTTCTAGATGTGCTGAAAGGTTCACCACCTTTCATACATTTAACTGAGCGATTAGACTTGGCCCGGCACTGCCACATCATCTTGGAGTGCGCGTGGAACTCCACTAGATGTCGTGCGAACTGGTACAGGTCCAAATACTCAGCTATTGGATTTCTATCCATACACTCATTGAATGGGCATTGCCCCGAACCTATTCTCCAACCTCTACCAGGTTTATAAGTAGGCATACCCGGCGGGACAAATGTCATCCAGGCCCATTTCAACCGATCTCTATCCTCGTTGGAGAGGTCGGCAGCCCTGTATGTCCCCATACTTTGCTTTATAACCTCATCCCAGAACTTGTACGCTTGATGTGCCCCTGAACTAGTATGCTCTAACCAGAACTCCATATCCCTCTCTGTATCTTCGTAGGATGGTAGCCTAGCTCGGCTCCCTATCTCCCCAGTAACCTCTCCTACATAGGGTCTGGACTTAGAATTATCGGAAGGAGATCTGAATAGTTTAGTACATTTCTTCTCGTTGAACTTGTCCAACTCTTGGATGTATGCCCCCCTGCATATCCTACTCCCGGGAATCACTGCATCCGGCTTAAATTTCTCGAATTTAGCTGCTAAATGCATTACTGCCATGTTTGGAATACGTTCCGGAGTTGACTGTGTAGGGGCATTCCAATCGGGTACAAAGTTACCATGCACCGGATGTAAACCATCCGCACGGTCATACGACATAGCCCCCACGGAGCGCCCACTGGAATGTCACTGACCGAGTGCACCGGTATCCCGGGCATATTCGGGTCAGTCCGGGTCACTCCCGAAGAAGGTGGTGACGCAATATTCCCAACCTGGAACAAGGGAAATCCCCCGGCCTCGAGTCCTTTCAACCCTGGCCCTGACACGAACCCCCTAGCCTGCGCCACTGATAAACCCATATCTACCAGTTTCCTTACATGTTCTCCCCGAGCTAGGAGATACTGTGTGGTTTTAACCTTTTCAGTTCTCCTTATCTCCGAGATATTACTGTGATTTCGGCGTCTCACACCCCTATTCTTCATCTTAGCCGGTGGTTGATACACAAATTTAGGTAAATCTGCATCCCGAAATCGTTTTGGAAGATCATACTCGACCGGAGCTGTTGACTCCAGGTCCCCCAAAGCTAACAATTCTCTCTGTTCCTGCGACAGAGGGGTAACTTCCGTCGAGTGACTCCTTCTATGGGAGTCCCCCGACGGATAGTTATCCGCCATGATAACTACACAGAGGGCGGCCCAGAGGAGCCCACTCTAAAAATGAGCTTAAATGAGTAGTAGAATCAGGAAAATTGTTACAAATGTGTCCTCCTGTACTACCTCACTTTAGTGTCTCCTCTCTCCCTCACATGTAGATGTTCTAACCGGTGTTTTACATACGCGGAGAGAGGTGCCTTCGCATCCACCCTCTCCAACGGTATGTGCAGGACTGACGCTTTCCGCGCCAAACCAGCATGCGTGCGCATCCAAGCGCAAAGGATCACGGGTACCGGATAGCCCTTCCCGAAGAAGTTATCCGGTATTATCCGAAGAAAACCGGGTGGCGGAGTAAACTGCGTAGTTGTTGCAATCTTCGCCGGGTTCTCTCGGATTGTATTTTACACATCATTTCAAGTAATAGCAATTCTTTAGTTCGTCACGGCTGTATTATTTGTAGCTTATGAACCTTCAGAACGCTGTTTAAACAAACATTATAAAAAAAATATGTGTCAAAGTAAATTTCTTTGGTTGTCCGAGCAAATTCGGAATACGTATGAGTCCCCTTCTCATGTTGTTGTAACGAGTTCTACACCCGTACTTTCTACATAATATTTCTTACTAGGATCCTCATATCTATCCTTAGAAAAATTACTGACTAGGTTTGATTGGATTCTAATCCGAAACCATCACGACAAGTACTAAATGGGAAACCAACTCACAGACCATAGCATGTAAACATTCAAAACTAACTTTAGTAAAGCAGAACGTTGGGTACCCCAATGCCATCTACTGGTCAATTTCACCATTATTCCCGTCACAAAGACTAAAGAATAAAATCCGGTATTTCTCGTTGTGTTTTTGACAATTAGCACCAGTTATGCAACTTTCCGGGGTTTACCGGGTAAGTCCTTGGAGACCCGAACTATTTCGGGTAACCACAACAAACAAACCCAGCCCCGCCGCTCTTACGTAACAGCACCTCGACCCGCTATACGAGCACTTCTACGTATGGGTCCTTGGGGTTTCTTCTTCTCAATTACTGTAGGAACCTCCCTAGTTCCCTTTTCAGTAACCAACTTCTTCTTTTTCTTCCTACCATCGACTTTTCTAGCTGGCGTTGCTTTTCTAGTCTTCTTTGTAGGCGGGGGTGCCGTAACCTGTGTTTTACGCACCCACCTGGGTTGGGGCATTGGCACTTCTACCAAAGGCTCATTCTCATCGCCGGGCCGGCGACCTAGCCAAGGCTTCAGGCGATCCACATGGCCTGCAACTATCTTGCCTTTCACATTCTTCAACAACACAGTAACATCCGATATTACTTTTGTCACCTCAAATGGCCCATCCCAACCTTTCGAGATTTTTCCATGTACAGGTGGCTTCAATCTCACCACCTTCTGTCCAACTACATACTTCCTCTCTCTCAAGCCTGTATCATACCCTACTTTCTGATGGATGGCCGCTTTCTTCAAATGGCCTCTCACCAATGCATAGCCTTCCCGCAATTCTCTACGCAGAGATTCCGCAAATGCCACACGGCATGGGACATCCTTTCTCCGCAGTACACTGCCAAAGACCAAATCTGCAGGCATTATGATCTCAGATCCAAATACCAAGCTGTTAGGAGTGCAGCCAGTTGAAGCATGCACCGTACCGTTGTATGCATGAGCCACATACTGGGAAAACGTGTCCCAGTCATCCTGATTAGAATTAACCAGTGTAGTCAGCCCTTGAATCAACGTGCGGTTGAATCTCTCAACCATCCCATCCGACTGCGGTCGGTACGGATTAGTGCGTGTCTTAACTATGGCCAATTCTTCCAGCATCCCCTGAAAGAGACGCGATTCAAACTCCCTACCCTGGTCTGAATGTAACATGAGAGGTGCGCCAAATGTTAGTACCCACTCCTCAACCAAAGCTTGTGCGCAAGTTAATGCTGTGTGATCCTTCATTGGGATCACCCTCACGTACTTTGTATAGTAGTCTTGTACCACCATCATGCACACATTGGAGTTTGGAGTTGTCTGGAAGCCAGTGATTATATCAATGGCTATCCTCGCAAATCTGACTCCGAACAGTTCTTGTCTGAGAGATGTTTTACCTTTCCCAGGGCCCGGCTTCACCAGGCAACACGTCGGGCATTCACTCAACCAACGTATTACGTCCTTAGACATCCCAGGCCAGTAATATCTCCTCGCTAGTGTGTCCAAAGTCCGTTTCCTGCCAAAATGAGCGGAAGTCTGATGACCATGGAAAAACTCGAATACTTCCCATCTCAGAGAAGCTGGCAAGACTATCTGTAGCCTTCTTCTGGCTTTGCCCTCCAGAGTTTTCCATCTACACAATAGGCCGTCTCGCACTACCAACTGCGACCATTGGCCCACCAAGTTCCTTACTTCCACACATTCTAATGACAGAGCAGGTCTGACGGGACGAGCAGCTCTCTCCAGGATCAGATTCCGTATCATATTGATACCATCGTCCTCCTGCTGAGCTTCAAGTATGGACTCCGCCGACCAAAACACCAAGTTCTCTTCCCAGGCCGGATCAAAATTCATTATTGGCGCCACCAACGCGTTATGTATGCCACAGTCTTCACAGTCCATTCTTGCACATCTTCGGATTGGTCTCCTAGACAAACAATCCGCATTCACGTGCTTCACTCCGCTCCGATGCTGAATCTGGGTATTCTCTATCCCTAATTCAGACAACGCAGAGATCCATCTGCCCATCATCCCATCTGCCTCCTTGAAATTAAGGAGCCATTTCAAGGATGAATGGTCTGTTCGTAGAATAAAATTCCCACCATACAAATAATGGCGGAATTTCTTTGTGTATACTACTATGGCCAACAACTCTCTCTTGGTGGTGCAATAATTGTGTTGAGTTTTACTCAAGCTGTTGCTAGCAAATGCCAAGGGCACTTCCCTACCCTCCTGCACTTGGGATAAGACAGCGCCTATGCTATCGTTGCTAGCGTCGGTGTCCAGGATGAACTGATCACCCTCAGTAGGATAGCTCAGCACAGGAGTTACCGTGAATAACTCCTTCAGCTTCTGAAAAGCCTGTCCAGCTGATTCCGTCCAAATAAACGGTGGTAGCTTCAACATTCCTTTCCTTTTTCCTACTACTAGCGCCTGTAAAGGAGCCGACACCTCAGCAAATCCGGGAATGAAATCGCGGTAGTATGAGCAAAAACCCAAAAATGACCTCACTTCTTTCTGGTCCTTTGGTGTTGCCCAACTAGCTACTGCCTCCAATTTCCCTGGATCCGCCGAAATACCCGTGCCACTGACTATTCGGCCCAGATATTCCACTGATTGCCTGAAGAACTTGCATTTCTTAGCTTTCAGTCTCAGGTTATAGGATCTCAGTCGATCCATCACCATGGTCAAATTCGATAGACACTCCTCCCGAGTTTTCCCGAAAACTATGATGTCGTCTAGATAAACCAGACAGTTTTTCCACAACAATCCCCTTAGCATTGTCTCCATCATATTCTCGAAAGTAGCCGGAGCATTGCATAAGCCAAATGGCATTACATTGAACTCGAACAACCCCCTGTGGGTTGTGAATGCTGTCTTTTCCTTATCCTCTGGGTGCATCCCAATCTGCCAGTACCCTGACTGGAGATCTAAGGTACTAAACCAGTGATTACCTCCCAAGGAATCCAGACTTTCGTCAATGCGTGGCAAGGGGTAGGCATTTTTGCTCGTAATCCCATTTAGTCTCCTGTAATCTATACAGAACCGACAGGTGCCATCCTTTTTGGTAACCATTACCACCGGACTAGCCCATGGACTATCTGAGGGCCTTATTATCCCTTCCCCTAACATCTTGTCCACCTCATCCTCCAATGCCTGCTTCTTAGACAACGGGAGGCGCCGGTATGGCAAGCGCAATGGTGGGCTAGAACCGGTGTCTATCCGATGAGTTACTCGGTCAGTTCTACCCAATTGCTCCCCTGGAGCGGAGAACAAGTCTGCATTCTCGCATAATAGCTGAGCCAGACTCTGTTTGTCCTCTTCCGTCTCCAAGTGGCTATCTGTCACTAACGGTAAAAGATGCAGTGGCAATCCATATCCTTCCTTCCTATCCTGCTCCCCAGTGTCTTGCATGGTCACCTGTCCAAGCGTCACATCCTCCCGTGAGGTGTCCCCCACCTGGACAGGTCCTTCCATAACCCTATCTGGCTCTAGAGCTGGACGTTTTGCTGGAGGATCCCCTTGTGAATCCTCAGATCTCACCTCGTGGGCCTCCTCCTCTCCTCCATGTCCAATTTCCCTACTCTGATTGAAAGTATGTACCTTCTGCCTAGCATTAAACCTCACCCTAGATCGTAATCTAGGACGCATTCCCTCCCCTTGGTTAGTAACCAACGGGGGAGGTACCTCCGTATCTGACATATCTTCACCACACAAAAGCAACCTGTAATAGCTATCCTTGAAACCTACCAATTCTGGTTCAAACATATAAGAGCTTACCTCTCAATTTCAGAAAGAAGAGTAAAAAAATAAATGTAAATCAATACTTACCCAAAGTGGTCACGGCACCAGTGTAGCTGTTGGCTATTCTAAGATAGACATCTGCTATGAAAAACTCCAGATTCGAAAATAGGTTGTTCAGAAATTACATTTTATTCATTCTGACATACGGCTCGTAATCATACAGACGGATAGCAACAATCAAATAGGCTTCTGAACACCAGTGGTCATATGAACATACAGGAGGTATACGCTCACGGTCTAGTACATAATTCCCGAGTTCCAAGGCTCTCTTCCATCTTGGTTAACTCCACTTGGATCAGACTCCCCCAGAGGGAGTTCTGTACCCGGAGTTGTGCACCAGTGCGTCTATCTCCTCTAGTTCCCCCAGAGGGTGGAACAGAGAAAGACGCAGGGTGACCAAGGTGGAAGCAGCGACAGGACTAGGCCTAAAAGGTACAACAGAGTTCGGGGAAGCTCTGTTGTGGAGCAGCCAAGCTGGCCGAAGTGCGCAGCAAGACTGGGTCCTCGATTAGCAGAACCCCAGGTCTTATGTACTGGTCGTTATGTAATTCTCTCCATTACTCGTAAACACTTGAGTTCCCGAGGAACTCCGGGTAACCACGCGCCGGTGCATCCGAGCCGACACCGTACCCGAGATATGTCGGGTGACACGTGGCGGTCACGGCTCAATGCACATAACCAGGCCGCGCTCCACCATTCCTCAGGTGGGCTTATATAACCTTATACTCGGCAGTAGACAGGAGTGCGGCCTGGATACACGACAACACATATACCAAATATAACTCCAACTGGTTCCATAGAAATAGTACAGCGGCGACCCACTACAATATAGAATACTAATTATAGTAATAGTAGCAATACAAGTGGGGCAATGCAGATTGAACTACAGGAGTGCCAGCTTTTAACAAAGTGGGAAGGATGGTGAAATTTGATGCACAGAACTAAATCATCTTTCACTCCCTTCTGGGGTGGTCATAAGTCAGAGCCCCCCTGTTCTTAAAATATAAAAACTCCCAAAGGAGAAACTGAGCATTCCTGTACAAAAACGAGTGCTCATTTTTTAACAACAGGGGAAGTTGTGGATCGGGGGTGGTTAACATTTTGAGCCTTTAACTAGAGGGGGAAGTACATTTGTTTTCAGTTGGGTGCAAAAGTAGCTAAAAAAGACTTTGCACGTCTGTGCAAAATCTCACTGCCCCTCACTCCTGTTAAAAAGTGAGCAAACCCTAAACACAAATCCAAATCCTAATGTGTGTACTTTCTCAGAGTGGAAATCGTCTGGCCTCATGACTGATGCCATGTTTGTCTAAACCACTATCCCCACAATACCCTGGCCACAAATTTAGAGACATCTCTCTAAGGCGATTCTAATTAAGCCACAAAACTAGTCAAGGTATGTTATTGATTCTTTACTGTGGTCTTGTTCAAGATTAAGAAACTTTAGTAAGCAGTTGCAATGGTTGGTACAGAAGCTTTTGAAATATGGTAATATTTCTATCTTTGATACATCTAAAGTCATGATTTGTTTAAACTGTAGACCATGGAAACTGCAAACTTGGATAATGACAGTGAGGTCCTATGACACAGAACATTGATTATCTCAGATTTTAGAATTTAATCAACGTTTTCCACAAAGTACAAATTGTTATACAGCCATAACTTCACATGTTTGTTTGTTATTCATTTATCTAATCTGCAGATACAATAGGGCAAGGCCCTGTTTATGTAATGCAGCTCATGTGCATGATTATTAGCGGTGGTTTTCATAATGAAAATACATTCAGTGTCCTTAAGGGAATTCATTTGTTTCTTTACATAGTGATACATATAGAATATAATTAATTATCCAGACCAAAGATGTATATGGATCCAAGATTTTTCTTCATTTACCTTGTTACTTGTTAAACCTAAACCATAGGTTATAAAGAAAAGCGATGAGCCCATATCACACCATGCGTGAGCATGCTATTGCTATGTGCTGAACCCTTTAGGGCTGATCTTATGCCCAAAGGCCGATGGAATTTGCCTTACTATAACGTAATCAAATGTAGAAGTTATTCCGAATGATTATTGGATGATGTTATTTTATTATATGGCATGATAACAGGATATATGTCTAACCATCATGTGTATTCTGAATCAAATTAGAATGATATTTTCTTATTAACTCATGAAGTATGTACATTAAATCGCATTAAAATGACACCCCGCATTAAAATTATGACCTGGAATTTTCAACTGGTTCAGTTAAGCTGAATTATCAACTGATTCTGCATTAAATTCAAAACTAACCTATAATGATTTTTTTCTTTACCTTTCTGGCTATAGCTCTGAGTGCTAATGGTCAAGAAGCACCTAATTTTGGGATTTTTGGTACCCATATAATAGTTCTATCATTCACTACAATTAAAATTGTTATTTCCAGGAGTCCTGGCTAAGAGTATCCTGGACCTGCCAAATCTGCCATTCAGCCACTTCCCACCTGCATCATGGTTCCTACAGACACCATGGGTGGTGCTGAAAGTGGTAACCTGAGCAGTGACAAACCCGGGAACACATCTGGGGCAGCAGGACAAGTATCAGTGTTGGACGCAGTGTCCATTGGGGTAGTACAATGGGTGACTCCTATCACGGTCACCTTGGGGCTTCTTGGTAACATGCTGACCTTCCTGGTGATGACACGCAAGAAGAACCGGAGAATCTCATGTTGTGTTTACATGGCAGTATTGGCCATCACGGATAGCTACACACTGATATCCTACATGGGGTTTACTGCATGTGCACTAGGGTCTAGTGCCCCAATCTGTAGGAACCTAACGGCATGCCGGATAAGTGGATACCTAATGGGGACGACTAATGTGGCAGGAACCATGCTGCTGGTGGCATTGACCATTGACCGTTTCATGGCTGTCCGCTTCCCATTAAAGGCCAGAATCTACTGCACACCACGGCGAGCTAGAATCTTCTCAGCCATTGTCCTGGTGTTTTGCTTCATCTATAATATCCCTCATATTTTCTTTGCGGGGTTCTTCCGAGCCCCAACAGGCCCTGCCTGTTTGTTGCTTATAAATGGTGGCCAGATATACTCTGGTATAAACATTGTAGTGGTGGTGGTCCTCCCCTTCATGATCCTCTTAGTTCTCAACATGATGATCATCCAGGTGATCCGGGAACGCAGTCGGCCGTATGTTGATGATGAGGAGGAAGTTGTGAGTCAGACAAGTAGCCAGGACCGCAGGAAGAGCTCAGGGGCAGCTTTAAGAACACACGCGGGGGGACGACCGGGGAGTGTAGGGGACATACTGGAGGAGGTAACCAGGAAGAAGGAGCGGGATAAGCAGCTGACGCGCATGTTGCTGTTTGTGACGTTTGCCTATGTTATCCTCACCGCCCCACAGTACACCCGGCAGACTCTGCAGCTGATGGTTAACTTCTCTACCAGCCCCCAGAGCCATTCTATCTTCACATTCATTACTGCTGTAGTCATCAGACTCTACTACATGAACTTTGCAATCAATTTCTATCTGTATTTCTTCACCGGATCTAAATTCCGCATGGATTTATTCAAGATGCTGTGTTGTGTGAACGACTCTCGAAGTCCGGATATGACAGACTCTCAGGTCCCTAATAATCAGGTAAGCAATCAACTAAAAGTCAACAAAAACATAGTTCGATATTGGTTAATCATCCTAGTATAAAACCATGTATATCCAAACAGGATAGAAATGGTTTGAACCACAATTTCCATATCAATTTTTCATGGAATGCTACAAAAGCATACATGTTGATTCATTAGATGTTTATAATAATAGTCAAAGGTATAGTGTGACTGATCAACTATCTGAACTTTTAATATTTTGAGGATCACATTTGCTTTAACATAAATAGTTTTGATATTTCATAGAAGGAAAATACATTTAGACCCTCCAGATTTTTCACCAATTTAGTAAACTCACCTGATGAAGACCTCTAGAAAAGTAGTAGTCGTGAATTAAAAATTATTCATTTAATCTGTTATTCTTAAATCCTTTTTTCTTCTTGGTTGTGATTTTCGATAATTTTTTTCCGGAAATGAATTCATCTCTCACATAATCAAGTGAAATCCTCTGAATGTTGAAACAATGGTATAAACACAATTGAGAACGAAGCATAACAACAACCATTACATCTAATCACCTAGGTGAAGAATTCCCCTGTGGCTGACCGTCCTACCTCCAGACACAACATGAGCATGGCGTCCAACATGAACCTGGCTGCCTCCACACAGAACCTCCGGGTGGAGTTTGTACGGCAGATGAGTCAGAACAACGGCGCCAACGCCTGGCACAACTTCAAGTCCTTCTTTGGGGTCATGAAAGTGATGAACGCTCGCCCTGGTGGACGGGTCACTGCAGGGGCTGGAGGGAGTGGGGATTGTACACCGCCACTGGAAATGCTCCGAGCTATGTCAGCAGCAAATCTGTCACCAAGGATTGAAACGGACGCCAATCCTATTGATGTGCTACTTGAGAGTCAGAGACGGCGGTCGCGATGCTTCCTGGATGTACCAATGAGAGGTGGACACAGTGTGTCCATGTCACGGCTAACAACCCAGACTGTTACTGATGTTATTAAGGAGTCTGTAGAAGGGGAGAGCATCGTGACCTCACATCATGTCATAAACATCATCCACTCTACATCCAAGGAGATCAGTCCCAAACCGACTGATGGAGCCACAACAGGGGATATCAGCAACCCTACACCTACACATTCTGTGGAGTTTACCAGGAGTACAAGCACAAGGTCTGTTAGATCGGGTACTCTCCGGTCCAGCACTAGGAGTATTGAGACTAGGATTGTTAAAGAGGAGACAAGGTTGTCTGAACCGGAGACTACATTACCACCCTCTCAGTTCCCAGACATCACAGCACCTGAGTTGGATGATGTTTTTCACACAGGACACAACTTTTGGGAAAGTTTCCAGAATCCGTCATCTTTAATGTTGAACTTTCCATCTGAACTGCCTGGTGGTATGAACCCTGGATTATCAATGGATACATTGTTTCCTCCCCATGTAGGAGGGCAAAGTTCCCTCGGGCCCCCCCTGGGTGAGCCAGGGCTGAGACGCTGTGTGTCTGCAAGGGATGTTGGTGAATGGAGACGGCTGGACGGGACATTGAAAGTACCCCAAGACACAACCTTATAACCAGTCTTAATGTCTAGACTATTCTGGATGTATGGTAAGGGGATGTAATGCCCAGCAGCATTTTGATCCAATTGATCCTTTCAGAAGGTATAATGCGTCAAGGCTACAGCTTTATTTGCTTTTTAATGATGTACCAATGAAATGCTGTGTTATATGCAAATGGCTCTGTGGTCAATCCTACTAACCTTTTATACTGTATTAAATCTAAAGGGTCACATATTGATGCCTGAATGAAGCCTCTGTTGGCTACCTACCTTACAATAATTTAACATAATGATGAATGTTGTCAACAGAATCTCAATCAGTATTAGTCCTGTGAGTAACCAAAGATTGCTTCATCATGTCCATAGGTGAATAGGCTCAATGACATGGAAAGAACTTTCAAATAATTTATGTCATTTTCACATGGTTTATATTTATCTTTCAAAATTACCAATTTCATTATGACTCCAAAAGATTGAAGAAAATATTTCAATTTGCAACTGTTTCATAGTCAAAAGGAACATTTATGAATATCGTTTTTCCCCTTTTAAAAAATATTGTATAATTCAACAGATATATCTATTGATCATACTGTATGTATGTTCAAACCAAATGTGGACCAACTATGTTTGATAACCTGGCAGCTGTTCATATTACAAACACATTAAATTGGAAACTGTAATTCTATATTTAGCTTTGCCTGAAATGCTTCTACATGTGATATGTATGTGCTAGTATTTGTAGAAACCTTATTTGCTGACAGTACACTGATTCAAATTGTATTCATGACTGTTGTTGACAATCAAATATGAGTAAAAGAGGTATTCCATCAGATCTAATTGTAACAACCACCTTCCAATTCTCCCACTTTAGTATAGCGTAAAGGAACTCTTCATGATGCTAACATGTCTCAGTAAATAATGTATTTTTACCCTGTATAGATAAGGGTGGTGATTAGTGTTCATTTATCTGCCTTGTTTGTGTAGACATGTCCGTCACTGTACGTACATAATGGCATCTTACCCCTTGAATGATGGCACAATCTGACAGAGACGGAGTGAGAATATTTAAACAAAAAGGGAATCAAACATGCCAAGCCTCTTTGTATATTTTTACAAACATACCTACTTGTTGTTAAAAATGTCTGCTTCTCGTGAGAAAGAAAATCCAACCTATTTAACCTAGATATTTATATATGTATCAAACATGTGATATGGGTAAACATGTGTAACATGTATTATGATGTGGCTGTTTGTAGGACTATAGCTTGTACAGGGTTGTACTATCTCACCCTGAAAATGTAGATGTGTAAAAGTGTACTTGATAATTGTGTCAAATATCATGTATGTGATTCTATGTCTAAAAGAGGTGGTCATAATATGTGAGAGGCACACACAAGAGATTTAGTGGTTATTCAAACATTTTAATGCCTTTATTTGTAAATAATTGTAAAGATTTAGTTTAAAATTTATCAAAATCAAACACTAGAAGTAGTGGTGTGCATAAATAGCCTCAAATGTGTCTGACTCATAGGGAATCAACCCTAAATGGATCGTCAAAGACAAAGATGCAGAGAGGGACAGAGAGAAAGACAGACAGATGTAGTAGTGAAGTCAAACACAATGAAACAGAGACAGAGAGAGACACAGATCCACAGAGACAGACAGACAGACAGAGAAAGGGACATAAGTGAAGACAAAGACAGAGATTGCAAAGGGGAGAGAAAAACAGAGACAGGCAGCAATAAATTTCTCATATAAAGTGAATAAATGGCTTGCTGTAAATTCTGGTAGTTCTTTGATTTGTATTTTTATAATCATAGCCTCCATATTGAAATGGATGGAAAATGTAAGAGTAACACTTTTAAAAGTGCCAGACCCGATTTAGAAACAATAATATTGTAATGGCTTCATCCTTAAATGCTTATCTACCATAATGCCCTCTGACCTGTCAAATGACAGGGATGGCCACTGACCAATAGCTGTATTGTGGTGTTTATGCTGCCATTATCTCTGCCAGTTTGTGGATCATGAATATTTGAACCGTTTTAGGGTGGCAAGTGCTTTATTGTCCTGTGTGCAGTGTTGCCATGATGTTTCCCTAGCTTGTTATCACCCTGCCAACTGATCAACATGTTCACAATATTGCATAGGACAATAGGTACCATTGGTCATGTGCTTCCCTGTATGATACATACATTTATGTAAAGGAAGAATTGCACAGTAAAGTATTAAAGCTGAACATCATTTCATGTGTGAGGTAAATCACCTGAGGTGTTATCATATTGTGATATGCCCCCAAGTCCCAATTGTGAAGAAACAGTCAGCTTCAATACTTTACCTTGTGGTTCTGTGCTCATCTCATGTATACATTGTACTTAGAAAGGGCATTAGAAAAGAAAAAAGAAACATTCCTAAAGAAATCTACTAGTTTATTTGTAGGTCATAAAGCGGGCCAACACACAGTACTGTATGATCCCTGTATCAATGTAGACTGCTCTAGATACGGAGCAGCTCAGGGTGAGGAGCAGCTCAGGGTGAGGGGAGCAGCTCAGGGTGAGGGGCAGCTCAGGGTGAGGAGCAGCTCAGGGTGAGGAGCAGCTCAGGGTGAGGGGAGCAGCTCAGGGTGTGGAGCAGCTCAGGGTGAGGGGAGCAGCTCAGGGTGAGGGGCAGCTCAGGGTGAGGAGCAGCTCAGGGTGAGGAGCAGCTCAGGGTGAGGGGAGCAGCTCAGGGTGTGGAGCAGCTCAGGGTGAGGGGAGCAGCTCAGGGTGAGGGAGAGGAGCAGCTCAGGGTGTGGAGCAGCTCAGGGTGAGGGGAGCAGCTCAGTGTAAGGGCAGTAGCTCAGGCTGAGGGAGAGGAGCAGCTCAGGGTGAGGAGCAGCTCAGGGTGTGGAGCAGCTCAGGGTGAGGAGTAGCTCAGGCTGAGGGAGAGGAGCAGCTCATGGTGAGGAGCAGCTCAGGGTGAGGAGCAGCTCAGGGTGAGGAGCAGCTCAGGGTGGGGAGCAGCTCAGGGTGTGGAGCAGCTCAGGGTAAGGAGAAGCTCAGGGTAAGGAGAAGCTCAGGGTAAGGAGAAGCTCAGGGTGTGGGGCAGCTCAGGGTAAGGAGCAGCTCAGGGTGGGGAGCAGCTCAGGGTGAGGGGAGCAGCTCATGGTGAGGGGAGCAGCTCATGGTGAGGAGCAGCTCAGGGTGAGGAGCAGCTCAGGGTGGGGAGCAGCTCAGGGTGAGGGGAGCAGCTCATGGTGAGGAGCAGCTCAGGGTGAGTGGTGGGGTACAGGAGTCAGAGTATAGGGTGTGGTAAATGTCATGTGTCAGTTTACCTTGTCAGCACTTGGAGCTAAGTACCCATAGTGTACACTGGTGTAAGGTGGTGGGTTGGAGGGGGCTCGGTCAGGGGCCTGAAGTGAGGAAGGGACAGAATAGCAGGGAGTTAGAAGAGTAGGGTGGCGGTGATGCAGGGAGTGAAGAGGAGAGAAATTAGAGAGGGAAGGGAGGCAGGCAGACAGGTACGGAGGGAGGCAGTAGGGTTGGGAGTCAGGGAGTTAGGGAGGCAGGGAGGCAGGTGGGCAGGCAGGCAGGCACATGGGCAGGCAGGGAGAGAAGAAGGGGGAGGGAGAGAAGAAGGGGGAAGGAAGGGAGGGAAAGAGGCAGGCAGTTAGACATGTAGGCAGGTAGTCAAGCAGAGGGAAGGAACAGATGCAGAAAGACAGGGAGGAAGTAAGGTAGGGAGGCAATCTAGCCAAAAGGGAGGCAGGCCGGCCAGCAGACAGGTTGGCAGGCAGGCAGGCTAGCATTAAGGCAGGGAGGCAGAGGGCAAACATGTGGGCAGACAGAGTGGCAGGGAAAGTGTGAGGGAGGGAGAGGCAGACAGGGAGGGAGTGAGGACCTAGCAGGCAGACAGTTAGGCAGGCAGTCAGGCAAGGGGGGACAAAGAATTGATGGGCATACACTCAGGCAGCCTCGGAGGTAGGAAGACATCAGGGGTATGGAAAGTAGATCAGGAAAGTCAAACATAAATTGGTATCAACCATGAGTACTACTACAAGTGAAGCTGGATTTATCATTGTATCCTTTTATATATCTGAAAGAGCACAGAAGTAAAACTCCTTCTGCTACTGTGGCTGGGCAGGTGATGACAGTAGACACTGCCAAGGGCCCTATTTATGGATCTACTTGTTAGAATTCCAGAGAGCTTGAGCTTAATATCTTAACCCTTTTAGATAAGCACAGTGATATAACACATTAAAGGCTGTATAGTGAATTAATGCATCATTTCCTTTGTTGTTATGATGCCTGGATGCAGCTCTGGCAAGTAACTGGACAATGCTTTATTCAAGCATATATTTTCTTAAAGGTGTAATTGAAGTACTACAAAAAAACCTTTGACTAATGAATGTGAACCTTGGAGCAGCATGCAGCCCTTAAAGAGGTAACCACTAGTATTAATCTATGTGTGTCTGGTATACTGCAGATAACGCCCGCAGCTAAGATGGCTGCCAAGTAGGGGTGTAAAACAGGCCGTCTTCTCCCCGCAACATGTTAAATTATCTGACCCTGATAAACCCGGCCTCACACAAGGAGGGGAGCTGTACATGGTGTAGACTGTGCTTGGTCTGACACCAAACCTAATACTACGCTTCTTTTTGTTATGGTTCAAAGTCAGAGAAAACTAAGTTGAGTTGTTGGTGTCCAATAGCCTCATTCATCCCATTGAATCAATGTCATCAGAATTCCTCTTTTTTCTTGCCTTTGGGTACCTTAAATCATCTGGTGCAATACCTCGAGGGAAAATATATATTTCTGAAAAAATGACACAAATCAATCTATAAAAATATGGAAAAAGGTGTGAGGATTTCTATTTTCTATTCAACCAATGCCCACATAATTATGAATAATCACACAATGAACACAAGGATAGCTATATTATTCTTAAATAATTTTAATAATTTTATCACTTTGTACTTTGAGAAAAATGTTGTCTCACCTGTTGTCTGTTTGTGTGTTTGCACCAAATCTGGACCAAATATATTTAATAACCAGCAGCTGTTCATAGTACAAACACATCATACTGGATACAATGGTGTTGTATTTCTGTTTGGTCTGAAATCCTTCCACATGCGATATGTATGTGGTAGCTTATGTATCTATGATATTTTTTTAATGTACACTGCCTTTGATGATATAGCTAATTGATTTCAACATTGCATTATTGTATGACTATGACAGGTTTTTATTCAGACATAATTGTAAAATGTAATGCTAATGTGTCTCAGTGAATAATGTGTGTATGCCTTGTATAGATAAGGGTTGGATAATGATGATTTGGGAGGAGCTTCATTTATCTGCATTGTTTCTGCAAACATGTCCCTTACTGTAAGTAAATAAGGGCCTCTTAACCATTTGATGATGCCATTAAGTAAAATCTGATGTTCTTTAGTTAAATGGAAATTCGTTCTTCTGTTTCGAAAATCGTTTCTGCCTCTGACAATAGTATATGTCTGTCTCTGTCTCTCAGACATGGTAAATCACTAAGATATGTCAGGTCACTAATATAATACATTTTCCAAATGAATAGGAACAGATCTAGCGGGTTACAGGATTCGAACCCACATGATAACATATACATAGTGTAAGTAAACGTGTAAATAACGTTCACAGAGGCTATAAATAACGTTCACATAACGTTTATTGACGTTCAATAACGTAAAGCAACCCTTACATTTGGACGTTTATATTACGTGTTGAAATTATGTTTATATAACGTAGGCGTGTTTACTGGGCATGTGATTGGCCATACCATCATGCAGACTCTCCATTTTTATGAATTTGAATTGAGTACAAATTGTTTTTCTTTTGATAAATTCCTCTGGGAAAACGTTGAAGTCATTCATCCATCAAAATCGATAAAAAGGAGAAATTGGCCAATTATGACATGACGATAACCCGCCTTGAAGATAATGTATTCAAAAGGCGATGTTTTTGTAAGCAGCTCTGGCCAGATCTAATTCGTTATTGTTTTGGAACACATCCCTTATTGTTTTCAGTTAAGATCCTTAATGCAACAAGGCTGTCGGTCTATGCGTAACACACTTGTGAACTGTCAGATCACTTGCAAAGGTGAATCCATTGGTCAACAACATAAACCAGCAGAAAGGTAACTCCTATATCGCTGGGGGATTACAATTCAATTAATGTAAATACCCCTAGAATATTAATTATATCTTTAAGAAAGAGAAAAAACTTTTGGAGGTGGTTTGGATGGCACTGAACAAATAAACACCATTCAATAAATTGATGATAGCCACAAGACGGTTGTCATAACTGTACTGTTGAGAAACTATATCTATGAAGCCAACATCGTCAATACATAAGTAAGGGTGGTAGCTGCGTGGGCTGACTTGTATGTACCTTATCTGTAGACATGCACTTCTCTATGCAAGACATAAGGGCCTCTTAACCCTCTAATTAAGGCATATTGCCCAAAGACCTCAGGGAGAGTTCATTTATGATACTGAGCTTTCCATCAGATTCCTTTTTTAATCTCAATTACCAGAAATATACATTTGATGCATATTTCTGTCTGAAATTGTTTCTTTTGAGAAAAAATCCAACCTACCATAGCTACATACATAAATATGGTGTACACATCTTCCCAGTTTAAATATATCTGGTGTCATAGAGACTGTTCCATATGATTCATGAACAAATGTAGCCCGTATTATGACATTACTGTATGTATTAGTAGGGTTAGAAGCTTTACAGAATCATACCATTCGTCATTCTTTCTGACAATGCTAATGTACATAATGGTGACTTCTTGTAACGATAAACATGTTTTATTGGTGTAAATTATGTCAGGATGTCAAATATTATGTACATCGTTGTGTGATTTGTTTGAATGAGGATACCAGAATGACTGAGGGAGAAAAATGTATAATCAGACAGACAGGGGGAGAGAGAGACATTTGCCTAGACACACAAAGAGACAGATAAAGAGACAGACACAAAGGATTTCTACAGAATACTTATTAGTATGGCACGTAAATGAGGCATACATGGTTGTATATGGCGCACCACAGGTTGGTGGTGTAGGACAGTGAAGTAGGTGATAGGTCTTCTCACACTGCTGGTTGTGTCTCACCAAATAGATACAAGTTCAAGTCTATAACCAGGTGCAATCTATGACTGGGTGCAATCTTAAACCGCCAGCGATATTCGCACGAGCTCCTCGTGTGAATAACGACCGCTATTTGCACGAGGAACGGCGAGAGAGGTGACATGGCCAAGACATGGGGAGAGAGGCGACATGGAGAGAGAGGTGACATACACAAGTACATAACACGTTTTTATTAGTCTTCGTCTCCCATGCGCTGGGCCAGGGTTCTATTCCCTGATGAATTTAACTTTTATGATGCTATCTGACGACAAGAGAGGCGACATATGACGACGAGAGAGGCGACGTGACGACGAGAGAGGCGAAGTGACGATGAGAGAGGCGACGTGACGACGAGAGAGGCGACGTGATGATGAGAGAGGCGACTGTTCTGTCCTTATATGACAGCATAGGCGGATCCAGGGGGAGGGGCCGACGGGCCTTGACCCCCCCCCCCCCCCAAAAAAAAAAGAAAAAATTTAAAAGAGGAAGAGAGAAGAAGAGAGGGAAAGAAAGAGAGAAGGGGACCATTTCACGTAACATATTGTATTCTATTTTAGCGGAGTATGAATCATAGGGCCTGACTGAGGGCCCCCAGATGGGGGGGGGGGGGGGGGAGGGGGGACTTAGGGCCCCTGGAAGGGCCCATCCCATACAGATTAGAGCATGGGTAATGGTGCCAAGACATATGACTGGAAAAGTATTCATTCTCCCCCTCTCCTCCTCCCATACCCATGGTTTCTATGCATTAGGAATTCTCTTGGGGGGCATGCCCCCAAACCCCCCTAGTATGCCCGCTGCGCTTCACTTGCGGTGCACGGGGAAAACTGACAGTTGCTCTAGGTTGGTCAGGTTTGGCCCCCCCCTCTAAAAAATCCTGGATCCGCCACTGCTGACATGACATGCGCATGGTGTATGTGCACTCCTCACCAGACCTGGTCATATATATAAGTTAGGGACATATCTATACTATAATATATCAAATATCATTATGATGGCATTATGATCTTCAATTTTCTTTTGAAGATATCATTATAATTTTGCTGTGCAGCAGCCCACAGAAGAGGTAGGCAATGTATGCTGTAATGGAGTGAGTTATGTATGTGCATGGGTAAAAATCGACACGTGCAACACGGCCCTTTATAAAAAAATGAACACAGACATTTTTATAAGGTCCTACTATATTCTATACATATAAAAATCGACACAACGACACGCCCCTCTTGCTAAAAATCAACACAGTGACACAGTCAAGAATGTGGGTACCCATGTAGAGGCACACTGCAAAAACAGGTGCTTAGGTTTTAAACATGTTTAGGTCTAAACATGTTTAAAGTCTAAACATCTTACTAGGTTTTTGTCTCTGAATCCTTCTGTTTAGGAATTAAACACTTTTATTCTAAACATCTAAACAGTTATATTGAATATGTTTAGATGTTTAGTATTTAAACAGTATGAACATTTGGTGTTTAGGATGTCTCTTCAAGGCACCATATGGAAATAAAATTATTTATTTATTTAGATATAAATATCTTAACATAATAAAAGTCTACATATCTAGGCACACCACTTTTATCCTTAAACACTTGACAGATAAACACAATAATATGCTAAATCCTTGAATTCTAAACACTTCATTGTCCTAAACACATTGCTTTAAACACACAAATGTCTAAGCACTGAGCTAAACATATTATAGGTCTAAACATGTTTAGGAACATATTGTGTGGACAAAAACGGGGCAGGAATGTGTTTAGGATTGTGTTTAGAATCTAAGCACCTTTTTTGCAGTGCACATGTAGTCTATGCTTTACCTAGCGGTAGACATGATGCTCGACCAAGTACAGGTGAGGTGGTAGGTACAGATGAGGTGGTAGGTACAGATGAGGTGGAACTAGTCTAACAATTTGGATGGGGGGGGGGGGGCGAATCGCCTCTCTCGCCGTCTCCTATCTCGCCGTTCCTCGTGCATGTCGCCTATCTCGCCAGTTCCTCGTGCATGTCGTCTATCTCATCGTCGCCTATCTCACCAGTTCGTCGTGCAAATAACAGTCGCTATTTGCATGAGCTCCTCTTGCAAATAGCGGCCGCTATTCACACGAGCTCCTCGTGCGGATATCATCGGCCATCTTAAACAGTTTATTTAGGCCAGATATATGAAAATATGGAAAAATTAATACAAAGTCTTAAAACATCCATCAACTTTTTTCCACCCATTTCTATCTACATCTTCCCCAAATAAGCCATTTGCATTCAAGCTAGTCATGAATTGCACCTAGTTATAGATTGCACCTGGTTATAGATTACACCCTGCCAAAGATTGCACCCGGTCAAAGACTTTCAACTTGTCACAATCTGGTGAGACACAACCAGCTGCTGCAGGTGCTGGTAATGTGTGAGGTGTAGGGACTGGAACCTCAACATGACTCCATAAACATCTCTCTGTCTACGTGCAGTAGGATAAACCGCTCATGACTCTCTCATAAAATTGGCCAAACGGTTGGTAGATTACCCCAGAAGAGAAATTCCTTCATGCCGGTAGTTACTTAGAGAGAAATGTCCACAATGCCCACCGACTGCTGACAGGTTTAATGATAGTTTGTGTTGACATCCCTGGCAATGAAGGGGTGGAATTTAGCTGGTGGTATTAACTAGTTTCCCATAAAAGTACAACAGTGTAGGTGTGTAATGGCAATAGATGAGACAGTAAGAGATTCCAGCCTGCAGCAGATGGTTTACCCTTGTAGGGCTGCATGCTACTTTTACGTCACTAGCAACTTGCCACACCTGCATTCATGCATCATGCCAACCCTTCGGTAGTCTATCAACCCTGTAGCAACAGCATGATGCATTTATGCAGCTCTGGCATGTCAATCACTAATGCTGGAATCATGCAAGATGGTGACTAAGTGCCCACCACATGTTTGCACTATGCAGCCCTTAAAGGGTTAATAGTTGGTTGCTTATGGCCACGATAACAACTGTGGTATTTACAAGGGCACTGATGGTGACTGCATGTATGAGGTGAGGGGAATATATTCTTCTCTTTTAGTAAGGCGTGGTTAATTTAACGCTACATAAGTATAGCCTCTTTGACTACAGACTATTATTTAAAAGTTCCCTTTTGATCCATATCTGTGAACATTTTGGCAACAGGTAATAGCGAAGACTGTAGCTTTGGTCGGCACACATTAGAAAAAATAATTGTACACACGGTTTGATGACCTGGCGTCTGATGTCTTAATGGGGTACCATCCATGGAATGCAACAATTGATATCTACCTGATGGCAGGTATCGACATGATATGAAATATTTCACCCTGATAAATGCTAAATTGCCCAAACAATGTAGTTCTTATCAGTCTATACGAAAGGTTTTTCCCCTTGCAGGACATTCGGTCCTGCAGATTTTTTATTTAGCAGGCCCGGCTAAATATCTGCAGGCCCGGATACCTGGGAGAATTAAATATTTGAATCTAAAGATGTAGTATTAAAAGAGGATTTATGTAGAAGTTCCTGGTATATTTGAATCATTTCAATAAACATAATTTTTGTGTTTTTTCAACAAATCATTCAGGCTTTCTAGTTTACTCTCTAGAAACCTTAATAATGGTCCGATTTACTAGCCGTGAAAACCCACATGTAGCCTAGGATAACCCAGTAAACAAAAATACGTTATATAACGTCAAAATAACGTTTCTTTGAGGTGCGGAAAACGTTTGAAAAAAACGGAAATATAACGTTATTTAACGCAAATTCGTTGACTCCAATTAACGTATATTAACGTTGTGGAAAAACGTTTAAATTTACAACCTAATTATAACGTTATTTTACGTTTTTTAAACTTGGATTTTGACTGATAAATAACGTTATAAAAAGGTTATTTTACGTTATAAAATGGTTATGGAACACATAGCTGAAACTGGTATTTGAGGGACTAATTTATGTTGAGAAAATAGTGCACCTTATGGGACTCGAACCTGTTATAGTATGACTCATTTACTAATGCTTAGACCACACAGCCATGAAGTCCGGGCAGGGATGAGGTTCACTGCAGGCTGGGTCATTGACCAAGCAGGGCCACAATACTGGGACACCTATCTGTATAGATTATGTGATGGAAAACCTCCGTGGAGGTGTAGTATTTGCAGTAAAACTGCCAAATACCTCACCTCCAAGGAGGTTTTCTAGCTAAATACTCCAACCTGTATGGACTACCTGAAGGTGTTTTTTACTTTTGGCCGTTTCTAATTGTATATTAAGATTATTTTTTTGTAGAAGTCGAACCTGCTACAGTGAGTGCACATACATCCAATAGAATAATTATATCTATATAGTGTTGGGTGGTATCACTCTCACTGTAGCCACAGGTATACAGCGTTGGCATTTGAAACCAGGTCAGCTGAGTTCGATTCCCTATCAGGCCACCTAATTTTCGTTTTTCTTTCAATGTGTCTGATTGTCATTTTAATGCTGCACATATATCTTTGTTTTTTCTCACATGAAAAGAAATAATAATTTTATTTTGTTTTTAGTAACATAGAATATAATATACTACACCCGAAAAAAAGAAATCCGCACAGTGGTTCGAACCTATGCATTGCATATCCAAAGGTGGGGCCTCTATCCATTAGGCCATGGCGAATCACAATAATGGCATGCTCTATGAGGGACCTTTAGCAAACCTGATGTAGCTCATTTAACCCAGACGCATCCTATGCCTTCAGCACTGCTATGTCTGCATTGAGCTTTTTCCATCACTTGCGTGATAAAACACAGTCATATAAAAACGTTAAATAACGTTATATAACGTTGTCAATACAAACGTTTTTAGTAAACCATATAGCTATGTTAGATAACGTTCTTCATAAAACGTAAAATAACGTTATACTTTGTAACGTTTCAGAACGTTAAAAAACGTTCTTTGTTCACTGGGAATAGCCAGACATTGGGTCAGACAGATGCAGACTTTCTGACGGACCAGCAGGCTTAAAGCCGGCTATAGCCGGTGTCCGGCAGGTTTACGTATAGACTGAGTCTTATGTATTATCACAGTTAGGCAAAGATATTTTCACATTGAACTGAAGCTATCATCTTAATTGAAGGGATAAATAACATTTTAATTGAATCTAAATGTGTTTCCGCGAAGTAATTTTCCGATTGAAAATTCATGGTGGGTTTGGTAGGTTTATTCACGGAATCAAGTCCCACACTATAGGAAATGTTTGAGAAAATCTCCATGGATGGGAGGGTGTGGAGGAAGAGAGAACTTTGATGACAAGCTGAAAACATAAGAATACCTGTTACATAGTAGGTATACTTCTCAATTTAAGAAACAGCAATCAGAATACAGCGAAGAACCCAAAAAAGGTAACAATAATGTTTACAAGTATAGTTTACCTCCAACATGCATTTATTCAGAACATTCTGAAACCTTTTTAGTAATGATTGAGAAAACAGTAGTTTTGGTTGGATTATGGCATATTTCTGGTTCTGTATAGCATGTGGCCACTTCTAGTAGCGCCAGTGTTCGGTCTGAGTCATATATGGGAATCGTTATTTGGTCTAAGTTACTCTACCCAAGTACCTGCCCTTCCCAGTACTACCAACATGGTAGAATTTAAGCCACCCGAGTACTATCTACAGTGGGTCAAGTTAACCTAAACGTTTCTACTGTAAGTAATGTAAGGTATGTTTTATCCTCAGCTCGCTACGCAACCTTACATACTGTGTTACCTTTGGCAATTTTGTCTTTGCAGACCTATCTATGTTTTCTCTGACTTTGAATCATAAATAAAACAGCCTGTTATTGACTCTGGTGTCAGACCAAGCCCCGTGTACAGTGCCCCTCCTTGTGTGAGGCCGGGTTTATCAGGTTCAGATAATTTAACACGATGCGGGGAGAAGACGGCCTGTTTTACACCCCCTACTTGGCAGCCATCTTAGCTGGGGGCGTTATCTGGAGTATACCAGACACTTTTCGATAACTACTAGTGGTTAACTCTTTAAGGACTGCATGATCCCTTAATGTTTGTGATCCTTACTATTCGTCTCAATAGTACTCAGAACACAGAAATATATTCATGAGATACAATTATAAACACCTACAGCAAAGGATTAGTCTATATCTATATGGAAGACAACCAAACACTGCATTCACCCAGCAGTGTAGTGCTGAATGATTATCCTTTAACAAGTTAGGTTCCATATACTGCTGTGGTGTGTTATTTCTTTGGTTATTATGATGCATGAATGCAGCAGGAGTGATATACCAGTTCTTTATGACAAAGAGCATGCTGCATTAATTCACCATGCAGTATTATAGGGATTAAAGCACAATGCTGTCCTGAAAGTATTAAGATAATTCTGATAGTTACACAAAGTCAAGCTCTCTGGAATTCTAACAAGTAGATCCATGAATAGGGCCCCTAGCACTGCCTGTCATCATCTCCCAGCCACTGTAGCAGCAGGAGGGTTTACTTTCTGTGCCCTTTCAGTTAGATACAAGGATACAATGATAAATCCAGCTTCACTTGTAGTAGTACTCATGGTTGATACCAGCTTACGTTTAAATTTCCTGATCTACTTTCTATACCCCTGATGCCTTCCTACCTCCCCAACTGCCTGAATGTATGCCCACCAACATCATTGTCCCCCCTTGACTGCCTGCCTACCTGTCTGCCTGCTAGGTCCTCACTCCCTCCCTGTCTGCCCCTCCCTCCCTCACACTTTCCCTGCAACTCCCTGCCCACATGTCTGCCCCCTGCCTCCCGGCTTGCCTGCCAACCTTTCTGCTGGCCTGCCTGCCTCCCTTTCTGCCAGCTTGGCTCCCCACCTCCCTTCCTCCCTGTTTTCTGCATCCCCTTCTTCCCTCTGCCTGATTGCCTGCCTACATGTCTGTCTTCCTGACTCTTCCCCTTTCTTCCCTCACCCTGAGCTGCTCCTCACCCTGAGCTGCTCCTCACCCTGAGCTGCTCCTCACCCTGAGCTGCTCCTCACCCTGAGCTGCTCCTCACCCTGAGCTGCTCCTCACCCTGAGCTGCTCCCCTCACCCTGAGCTGCTCCCACCCTGAGCTGCTCCTCACCATTAGCTGCTCCTCACCATTAGCTGCTCCTCAACATGAGCCGCTCCTCACCCTGAGCTGCTCCCTATCTAGGTCAGTCTACATTGATACATGGATCATACAGTACTGTGTGTTGGCCTGCTTTATGACCTACAAATGAACTGGTAGATTTATTTAGGAATGTTTCTTTCTTCTTTTATAATGCCCATTCCAAGTACACTGTATCCATGAGATGAGTACAGAGCCACACGGTACAGTGCCCAAGCTGACGGTTTCTTCACAATTGGGACTTGGGACACATCACAATCGGATAACGCCTTGTTTGATATGTTTCACACATGAAGTGATTGTCAGCTCTAATATTTTACTGTGCAATTCCTCTACATAAATGTACATATCATACAGGGTGGCACATAACATATGCTACCTATCTTCCTGCGCAATATTGTGAACATGTTGATCAGTCAGCAGGGTAATAACGAGCTAGGAATACATCATGGCAACAATGTACACAGGACAATAAGGCACGTGCCACCCTAAAAGGGTTAAAATATTCATGATACAATCCACAAACTGGTGGAGATAACGGCAGCATAAACACCACAATACAGCTATTGGTCAGTGGCTATCCCTGACATTTAACGGGTCAGGGGGCATTATGGTAGATAAGCATTTAAGGATGAAGCCATTACAATATTATTGTGTCAAAATCAGGTCTGGTCCATTAAAAGTCCCAGCCAACACACCCAAATGGGCCCCATATGGGCGTGTCTCTGGGCACCATGGGCTAGCCCATATCTGGGTATTAACTGGTAATTGTCTGGGCTTCCAGATGGGGCCCATCTGGGCTCAGCCCAGAATATCAACATGTCATGTTCTCACTGCAAATCCTTCAATTCATACTCTTTTCTGAAAATATTTGATTAATTTACATTTTAAATTGACATTATATGCGTTTTTGTAAAAGTGGGTTTCATCTGGGTTGTAAATGGGCAAACTTGGCAAAGGTATGGCTGGGTTTCCCATGGGCTCAGCATGGGCAGCCAGATAGGGCCCAGGTGGGCTGAGCCTATGTACTGAACTTAGTTGTTAACTGATTTCTTGCATTGCAGATATTTTAATTTATCCTCACTTGTCCCTTTTTTCTAGAAAATGCAAGTTCAAATTATTTTCTCATGCTATGTTGTCTACCTGGGTTTCACCTGGGCTAGAGCTGGGCTAAGTGGGCTGAGGTCTGCATGGGTTTTCCATGGGCTTCGTGTGGGTTGCCAGGTTGGCCCCATGTGGGCCAACCCACCAACTTCACTTTCTGGGCTAATTCTACCAACACAACTTTCATGATTATGTTTCAAAGACCTTTCCCCAAAAGATTGGGTTTCACCTGGGCTAGGCCTGGGCTAAGTGGGCAAGTATTGTTCCTGAGCTTACCACTAGTTGTCATCATTGAGAGTACATGGGATTTGATATCCTATAGACATTTTCTTGTCTTTATTACAATGAGCCATAAATTCACAATTCCTTTAAAACCATTGAAATGATACAGTTTTCACATTACGTTCATATTATATGAAATTGTCCAGACAAGTTTGCATATGAATAGAGAAATGAGGAGCATTCTGATACTGACACCTTTCCCCAGGATATGATCATAGTACATAATCCTAGGGCTCCCTCAGGTATCACTATCAGACTCACAGGAACTCTGACTGTGTCAACCAATGTGATCAGAGTTGTAGTTAGTCAAAGGATGCATTTTTCTTCTCCTCCTTAAATAAAGGGAAGAGATGACACTAAATGCAGATAAATTAATTGACCCACTTGAATACTTGTTGGTAACTCCTCTTAATATGTATGGTCATCAACTACATAACAACTAAGCTCATAGCTAAAGAAAATGTTGTGTCTATACCCCCAGCCCCCAGACCCCCCCCCCCCCACCCCTAATTACGTGTTCTCCAAATAAAGGAGCCCACCTGGGTCCCACTTAGATCTGAACAGGGCCAGCCCACTTCAAACCTGGGCAAGCCCTTCTGGGCCCCACATGATAGCCCTGGTCAAAACGAAGCGGGCCCAAGATGGGCAGCCCATATGGGCCCCATAAGGCAGCCAATCTGTGACCCATCTAGGGCCCACTAGGGTGTGTTGGCTGGGGTGTTACTCTTACATTTTCCATCCATTTCAATATGGAGGCTACATCGCTATGAAATATGAATCAAAGAACAACCGGAATTTACAATAAGCCATTTATTTACTTTATAGGAGAAATTTACGGCCGCCTGTCTCTGTTTTTCTCTCCCCTTTGCAATCTCTTTCTTTGTCTTCACCTATGTCCCTTTCTCTGTCTGTCTCTCTCTGTCTCTGTCTCATTGTGTTTGACTTTACTACTATATCTGTCTGTCTTTCTCTCTGTCCCTGTCTGACTAGGTGTCTTTGACTCTCCATCTAGGGTAGATTCCCCATGAGTCAGACACATACCCTGGCATAGACAGTGCAAATTGAGGTCATTTATGCACACTTCTACTTCTAGTGTTTGATTTTAGTAAATGATAAACTAAAACTTTACAATTATTCACAAATAAAGGCATTAAAATGCTTGAATGACCACAAAATCTCTTGTGTGTGCCTCTCACTCATTATGGCCACCTATTTTAGACATACAACCACATACATGATATTTGACACAATTATCAAGTACACAGTAACCTTTTCAGAGTGAGATGGTATTACCTTGTACAAGCTCTAGTCCTATAAACACACAAAGCAACATCATAATATCTGTTGCACATGGTTATAAATTACTGTTACCCTTATCACATATTCGATACATATATATCTAGGTAGCTGCATAGGTTAAATAGGTTGAATTTTCTTTCTCACCAGAAGCAGAGATGTTATACAGATGCTTGTAAAAATACAGAAAGAGGTTTGGCATCATTTGATTCCCTTCTTGAAATGTTTAAACATCCTCACTCTGTCTCACTCACTCTCATTCTGCCATCATTCAAGGGTGCCATTAATTACATACAGTGAATGTCTACAGAAACAATGCAGATAACTGGACGTACACCCAAACCATTACCTACCACCCTTATTTATATAGAGTACACAGCTATTATTCACTGAGAAATTCTAGCACTATGACTAGTCTCTTTACAATATAGGGTTACTTAACTGTTGTATAGAAGGGAGGGTTAGAAGGTGATTGTTACAATTAGGTCGGATGGAATACCTGCTTCACTCATACTTTATATTGACAACAGTCATGAATAATGTTTAAATCTGTGTACTGTCAGCAAATATTGTATCTATAAAAACTAGCACATTCATATCACATGTGGAAGCATTTCAGGCAAAACTAAAATATAGAAATACAGTTTCCAATATAATGTGTTTGTAATATCAACAGCTGCCGGGTTATCAAACATAGTTGGTCTACATTCGGTTTGAACATACATACAGTATGATCAATAGATATATATCTGTTGAATTATACAATGTTTTTATAGAAAGAGGAAAAAACATATAAATATTCCTTTTGACTATTAATCAGTTGTAAATTGTATTAGTCTCTTAAGTCATTTGCAGTCATGTTTATAAAATGTATGGATTTGAAAATAAAGTTCACAAATGAATAATACATGAATAGCCTAGGAATTCTTGCCTATGTTATAGAGCCTATCACCCACTGACATGTTAGAGCAATCTTTGGTTATTTGCTGGACTAAGAAAAATACTGATTGAGATTCAGTTGACAACATTTATCATCATGATACATTACTGTAAGGTAAGTAGCCAACAAAGGCTTCATTCATGAATCAAAATGTGACCCTTTAGGTTGACATCATGGAAACAAGACAGCATTTCATTGGTGCACAATTAAACAACAAGTAAAGCCTTGACAAACTATACATTCTTGAAGGATTACATATGGATCAAAATGCTGCTGGGTATTTTTAATTGAATCCCCTCATCATTCACCCAAAGTACTCTGGTATTGAGACTGGTTATAAGGGAGTGTCTTGAGGTGCTTTCAGTGTCCCGTCCAGTCGTCTCCATTCACCAACATCCTGTGCAGAGACACAGCGTCTCAGCCCTGGTTCACCAAGCGGGGGCGCCAGGCAACTCTGTCCTCCTACATGGGGAGGAAACAAGGTATCCATTGACAATCCAGGGTTCATACCAGAAGGCAATTCAGAAGGAAAGTTCAGCATTAAAGATGATGGATTCTGGAAATTTCCCCAAAAGTTGCTTCCTGTGTGAAAAACATCATCCAGCTCAGGTGCTGTGATGTCTGGGAACTGAGAGGGTGGTAATGTAGTCTTGGGTTCAGATGACCTCATCTCCTCTTTAACAATCCTAGTCTCAATACTCCTAGTACTAGACCGGAGAGTACCCAATCTAACAGACCTTGTGCTTGTACTTCTGGTAAACTCCACAGAATGTGTAGGTGTAGGGTTGCTGATATCCCCTGTTGTGGTTCCATCAGTCGGTTTGGGACTGATCTCCTGGGATGTAGAGTGGATGATGTTTATGACATGATGTGAGGTCACGATGCTCTCCCCTTCTACAGACTCCTTAATAACATCAGTAACGGTCTGAGTTGTTAGCCGTGACATGGACACACTGTGTCCACCTCTCATTGGTACATCCAGGAAGCATCGGGACCGCCGTCTCTGACTCTCAAGTAGTACATCAATAGGATTGGCATCTGTTTCAATCCTAGGTGACAGATTTGCCGCTGACATAGCTCGCAGCATTTCACGTGGCGGTGTACAATCCCCACTCCCTCCAGCCCCTGCAGTGACCCTTCCACCAGGGCGAGCGTTCATCACTTTCATGACCCCAAAGAAGGACTTGAAGTTGTGCCAGGCGTTGGCGCCGTTGTTCTGACTCATCTGCCGTACAAACTCCACCCGGAGGTTCTGTGTGGAGGCAGCCAGGTTCATGTTGGACGCCATGCTCATGTTGTGTCTGGAGGTAGGACGGTCAGCCACAGGGGAATTCTTCACCTTGCAGATGGGAAGCACTAATTTGATTATTTAGTCTTATATTTACTTATATTTGTGTTTCATACTATAGAGGCTTTTACTTAATTGAGTGATAAATATGTTTTCAAAGAATCAGTTGATCAATAAAGACAACCAACATCAACAAAAGAATTTAAGAATAACAGACTGACTTACTCATTTTTAGTATTTCAGCACTAAGTTTCAAGCTTAAATGTCCACATCGGGTTATATTACTTAATTAAACCTGTGAGTAGTCCTATCTTACCTGTTCAGGTATCTTAAACAACAGGTCAATTAAAATTTTCTAGCTATTGATTATCCTTAAGTTGATATATACTTGTCTGCAAAGTTCATCTTGAAACATTCTGAAGGCTCATAATGTATTTTGTTTCTAGGAAAGGCCATACTAAATTTAAGCTTCCACAGTGCAATCTGTTATCCTTACAAAAGTAAAGATCTGATAGTGGACCATTCTATATCTGGGACTATCATGTCTTAAATAAACATCTTAGCTATTTTAGCACTTCATGTAAAAACCATATTGAAAATGTGTCACAAGCCATTTCTATCTCTTTAAACTATTTTCACACTATCACTAGAGTGATCTCATTAAAGCAGTTTTGATCCAGTTTTTAAATGAGTTTAAGCTGATTGCTTACCTGATTGTTTGGGACCTGGGAGTCTGTCATATCCGGACTTTGTGAGTCGCTCACACAACACAGCATCCTGAATAAATCCATGCGGAATTTAGATCCGGTGAAGAAATACAGATAGAAATTGATTGCAAAGTTCATGTAGTAGAGTCTGATGACTACAGCAGTAATGAATGTGAAGATAGAATGGCTCTGGGGGCTGGTAGAGAAGTTAATCATCAGCTGCAGAGTCTGCCGGGTGTACTGTGGGGCGGTGAGGATAACATAGGCAAACGTCACAAACAGCAACATGCGCGTCAGCTGCTTATCCCGCTCCTTCTTCCTGGTGACCTCCTCCAGTATGTCCCCTACACTCCCCGGTCGTCCCCCCGCGTGTGTTCTTAAAGCTGCCCCTGAGCTCTTCCTGCGGTCCTGGCTACTTGTCTGACTCACAACTTCCTCCTCGTCTTCAACGTACGGCCGGCTGCGTTCCCGGATCACCTGGATGATCATCATGTTGAGAACTAAGAGGACCATGAAGGGGAGGACCACCACCACTACAATGTTTATACCAGAGTATATCTGGCCACCATTTATAAGCAACAAACAGGCCGGGCCTGTTGGGGCTTGGAAGAACCCCACAAAGAAGATATGAGGGATATTATAGATGAAACAAAACACCAGGACGATGGCGGAGAATATCCTAGCTCGCCGTGGTGTGCAGTAGATTCTGGCCTTCAATGGGAAGCGTACAGCCATGAAACGGTCAATGGTCAATGCCACCAGCAGCATGGTTCCTGCCACATTAGTCGTCCCCATTAGGTATCCACTTATGCGGCATGCCGTTAGGTTCCTACAGATTGGGGCACTAGATCTTAGTGCACATGCAGTAAACCCCATGTAGGATATCAGTGTGTAGCTATCCGTGATGGCCAATACGGCCATGTAAACACAACATGAGATTCTCCGGTTCTTCTTGCGTGTCATCACGAGGAAGGTCAGCATGTTACCAAGAAGCCCCAAGGTGACCGTGATAGGAGTCACCCATTGTACTACCCCAATGGACACTGCGTCCAACACTGATACTTGTCCTGCTGCCCCAGATGTGTTGCCGGATTTGTCACTGCTCAGGTTACCACTCTCAGCACCACCCATGGTGTCTGTAGGAACCATGATGTAGGTGGTAAGTGGCTGAATGGCAGCTTAGGCAGGTACAGGATACCATTAGCCCAGACTCCTGCAAATAACCATTGATAGTTTAATAAAAGGTGGCAATATATTGATATTAATTAATATTTGCTAACAATGATAACAATCTGAAAGCAATTTTACTTGGCCCAATAATAATATTCATTTACTGGCTTTTTAAGACATTCATTTTCAATGAGAATCTCTTTGGTGAGATGTTTTTTAATACTACTGACCCTAAAAGCCACAGGGTTGGTGGCCTAGTTGTAAAGAGAAACTTGGCCTCGGCTAGCGGCCAGAAGAGTGACACAAGGTAAAGTGACACTCTTGAGAAATCATTGGTGGTTAAAGCTAAGGGTATTTGTATTTAGAGAGTGGTAATTTTCTAACAAAGGGGGGAGGTTTGGGTGGTGTAAATGTGGGTGAATGTGAGGGAAAAGAGTCAACTGTCCCTTCTGGGTTAAAGAATTCCCTTTACCCTGTCCAAAAAGGGGTAAAACTAATTTACATTCATTCCATAACAAGCATCCCCACTGGTGTAGAACCCTCATCCCTTAAATGAGTCCTTAAACCTCAATACACAGTACCACCTGTGTATAAATATACCCTTGATACACTAGTGGTACTCGGTGTACTGTAAATGTAGATATTTTCGCGTGTATAAATTTTCGCGAATTTGCTAAAAAGGACATTTTCGCTGGTACTAAAATTTGCGGATTTTGGAGTTTTGGCTATTTGATTTAATACTGTATAAATATTCGCTCTGTACATATTTTCGCGGATATTTAAAATTCGCAAAAATCGCGAAAATATGTACAGCGCGAAAATATCTACGTTTACAGTATTAGTTCACTATAATAGCGTTATGGGGATAAGGGCAAGTTGATAGTTTAGGATGGTATTAAACCTTTATCAAGCCACTATATATAGTGTTTGACTGATAAGGTTAAGTTGATATATCAGGCCAGTTAGGTATATGAGATCAATATAAAGGATTTAAGGGATAAGGGCAAGTTGATATTTTGGGGCACACCACGGGCCCTTATCCCTCAAATGGTTACTAATTTGATGGATAAGGGGTCATTATAGGGATAAGTGTTCCACAACCCCTATTGTCAAACAATAGCCACTACCTTATAGTATTTGGGTGACAGGTTGCCATTTTAGGGTAGTAAGCTTTATCAAACCACTACATACAGTAAAATTCCGCTACAGCGAATTCGGTTATAACGAATTTTCGGATATAACAAACAAATTGCTGTGCCCAAATTCTTCCCCATACATTTCTATAGTAAACTAATCCCTTTATTACGAATTTGTTAAGAACGAACTTTGTTTATATCGAATTTTTTATGGCCATTTAGTGAATTTGTCAGAGGAAAAAGAGGCACAAGGGCCGGTACAGAGGCACCAGGGTCGGGTACAAAGGCACTAGGGTCGGGTACAGAGGCACTAGGGCCGGGTACAGAGGCACTAGGGCTTCAGCCTTTAATTTCCCCTCACCTGTGGCGGAGTTCAGAGGTAGGGGGGGTGGCTTTAGCCTTTGATTTTCCTCTCACTTGTGGCGGAGGTCAGAGGTGGTGGTGGTGGGGGGGGGCTACAGCCTTTGATTTCCCCTCACCTGTGGCGGAGTTCAGAGGTGGGGGGGGGGGCTACAGCCTTTGATTCCCCCTCACCTGGGGCGGGGTTCAGAGGTGGGGGGGGGGGGGGGTTCTGTGTTCCCTGTCCTAATATGTACTAATATGCTCTATTTGGATACTACGAATTTCGTTTATAACGAACTTTAAGTCTGATCCCAAGCACTTCGTTATAATGGAATTTTACTGTATATATGTATATATATATATATATATATATATATATATATATATAGATAGATATTTAGATAGATAGATATATAGATATAGATATATATTGTGTTTGACAGATAAGGTCATGTTGATATTTCAGGCCAGTCAGGTATATATGAGATGACTATATGGGGTGAGATGACTTTAAGGGATTAGGGCAAGTTAATATTTTAGATAATATTTTAGGGGTACTTATCCCTCAAATTGTGACTCATTTGAAGGTTAAGGACTTGTTTGAGGGATAAGGGTCCCACAACCCCTATTTTTAAACAATGGCCACTACCTTAGTCAGCAGAGATAGCAGGAGTGTGCAATCTAGTCCCCTGGGAAACTTGTACACAGAGGCTCAGTGTGCCCTTACTTCAGTCCATATAACCCTCTTTCTAAAAAAATGACTTGCGGATTGACTTGAATAAACATCAGGGAAGGGAAAAAGTTTCTAGATCTTAAGCAACTTTAAAAGCCAGGATGTTAGTGCTAGGGGGCATCGTGCTTAATTAAGACAAACATTCAGTCATGAGGCTTAGACAGTAAGGGAGACACACCCAAGAGAAATCACTGGTGCTTAAGCCCACTAGTATTTAGTCAGACTCCTCGGAGGGGGTAAGCAATACCTTAGTTTCATCTGCATTGTCCCACCTTTATTACTACTACTACTTATGGGGTGCCTTACATTAATTATATAATTCAGTTAAGATTGGGCCATTGATTTTGAATAATTGGGAAAAGTAAATAGTCTCTCAATCCTCCATTATAATGACATGTCCTTATTCTTGCCCCATTCATATTATTACACAGATATTAAAAGTCACAACTCACATCTTTCTTGTTGGTAATCCGGACTTTTTTCAGGTTCTAAACTAAGTGTAGTCAAAGGAATTAAAGGCTAAGACTTCTTAAATCAGATTGTAAAATCCTCTGGCAGGGTTGTTGAGTTTATATAACACCTCAGTTGAATTTAGAATCACCCAAGCACAATCCCTGAGAGCCAGGCATGTCCCAGCCCTGTAGGATAGTATTCCCTAGCAAAGCACCCCAAAATAATGGCTCAGGCAACCAAGAAATAGGATGCTGGTTGTTCCCTTCCAGCAATTCACTGCTCTACATACGTTGCACTGGTGTGACCAGCAGTTAGACTATGCCAGTGGTAGTGTACAATACTATTTATACCCACCAGTGTACTGACTGTCTAGACTACCACTTGTGTGTCCACAGAAAATGGTATACTACCCCTTAAATAGACCACATCCCATGCATTCGGTTAAAAATAAACACTTAAATACACAAGGATTCCTTTCTGCATTGTGTATCCCTAGAAGCCTAGTTCAATGAGTAATTTAAGGAGGTCATGATAGCTTTATCCTGGTTTTATAGAATGTTTTATACCAAGCCAAGCCTGATTCATGGTCCCCCTACCAATTTCACCTGACCAGGCTGGGTCCACTGGTTCAAGGTAATTATAACCACAGGGGTGGCTAGTGATCCGTGCAGACCACTACTACTACATGAACTACATGATCCATTCTCCTCCACTCTCAGAGATCGGCCCCTTTAAGTCCATGTTCATTCCTGCCCTTCTAGAAACACCATTTAGATATCTGATAGATAATATCCACTTTTTCTGAGATTGCAATAGTTATCCAGATCACAGCTATGTAGTGCTCCATCCATCCTCCAATGAAGGCCCCATGTCTGTGATGTTAACTATACTCCAAAAACAGTGGGTGGGAAGTGTAGAAAATACAATGGTCCGCAATACCCACTCTGAGTTATCTAGTTCTGTATCTCCTCCTGAAGCAGCAACAGTAATAAAGTTTCATTGGATAGGAGCACTGTCCAGCATGTCCACTTGGCTGATATGATACCCCTCTACCCTAGTGCGGCTAAGCCTGCTGGTGCCTGTATGCCTGCTCACGTCCCGGGGCAGACTGATAGTGGTCCCAGTGGTACCGGTGTCCTACCCTGCTATAGACAGAGACCATAGTCAGTGTGTGAGTGGCCACACTCTCTGCTACCATCTGCTGTCTGTCACTATGGCAGGCCATGCGGTGTGTTAGTGAAAACACACAACACTCAGTGTAGCCTCATTCATTCCAATACCAACTGCTGTCTGTCACTATGGCAGGCCATGCGGTGTGTTAGTGAAAACACACAACACTCAGTGTAGCCTCATTCATTCCAATACCAACTGCTGTCCATCACTATGGCAGGCCATGCGGTGTGTTAGTGAAAACACACAACACTCAGTGTTGCCTCATTCATTCCAATACCAACTGCTGTCTGTCACTATGGCAGGCCATGCGGTGTGTTAGTGAAAACACACAACACTCAGTGTAGCCTCATTCATTCCAATACCATCTGCTGTCTGTCACTATGGCAGGCCATGTGGTGTGTTAGTTAACACACACAACATTGGGTGTGTGCGTTACATAAGGGTTGCATGGTGTGTAAGGGGTTGATACATTACAGAGGACATGGCATGCCCAGTTGACTGATAGGTAATTAGGATGAAGCCTCCAGGCATAAGGCCATTATTAATGAGCTATGCTTCTGTTGTCTTGAAATGCTCCTGGTGCCTTAAAGGCCCAGCACCCCTATATATAGAGCTGAGTACCTGTCCCGACTGCACTCTGACTGTTACTGAACGTGCAGTAAGAACTGTGGGTTTAAGATGCACCCACAGCCTTCAATTGGCTTATGACATTTTCTGATTATTGCTCAGCTCTAGTTTTTTTGCTTTTATCTATGGTATTATAGGTTTATTTATGCATGGTTGATGACAGTGCCTGGCAAAATGCTGCTGATACATAACACAGGCAGTGTATTCCCTTATTGATGAGGCTTTCTGAATGTGGTCCATACTGTTTTTATTTGCTGCTACGTTCAATATTGCATACCAAGTAGCAAGAACATATGAGCCATGTCTCTTTGTCCCTACTTGGTATATAGCCAGTATTGTATGATGGGTTCAGGTATGAAGGCAGATGTACCTCTGTTTGGTACGGGGCATGCGTGAACCTAGCATACAATACAAGCTTTATTACACAACCAGAAGACAATTTTCCAGCCCTCCTACCATTTAATTGTTGTTTACATTGCAAATTTAGTTGTTTATATCTTTAATTGGCATCGTTCACATCGTCGTCTGCTTTGTTTACATTGCCGCCAGTGCCAGATCACGTGACCAACATGCTGGCTTCTGATTGGTCTAGAGCCCCAAAATGCGTACCACACGTAGGAGTGGTACGAGAAAACATACCACACCCCAGGGTGGTACGATTTTCCTTCTTTGTTCTTATACAGGATGGTACTTATAACGTTAGGTTGTGTAATAAAATGAAAGAATGAACCATATATTCCTGATAAAGAATATTGCATGAATTATATGTTGCCTAAAGTCTATGACAATAATTCTGGTGGCTCTGTATGCAGGACCATGAACATTTTTGATTAGCTGATAAAAAAAGGATTGAGCCATGAGGCAATATCAAAAGGTTGGTGGACTTGCCATAGCACGTGGGTGGAAAAACAAGAGACTAGACTAAGCAGCTAAACTAAAATATCAAAAAAATGGATCATAGATATGATACAACTCTATAACTTACCCAGAGAGCTCATCCCATTACAAAAACAGCCCACATATATAAACGACTGCTGGAATGCTCTCTAGGGATTCCAAGAGGAGTGGGTGGGGACTAATGTGTAAATTACCGTAAAATAACAGAAACAAAATACCATTTGTTACATCAATTCATGTGGTCTTCAATGTAGTGGGGATATGTTAAATAGTGCAAGTGGGGGCGAGTATGAAAAGCCAGCTTTTCTTTTCCAAAGCAATGGGAGGAGCTGGTGATTCTGTGCATTAACTCAAAAGGATTTCATGGTTTCACAACTAAATTAAAATCTGAAGTCCGGGCAAATTATGTATTCAACGCAGTGTTAGACCAATTTAAATGGTCCACAATAATTAATTGTTTTAAGCATAGTAAAGGAATTATAAGGTGCATTGTAAAAATGTATAATAACAGCCATGGTAGCTGACTCCCTGTTTTGTTTAGAAAGGCCCCAACAGTAAAATCTTATATATATATAGTATAGGTTGTGGTTGGAAAGGCCTGCTAAAATGAAGCCAAAAAATGCAGGTTGTGGTTAAAAAGGCCCCCCATAGCACAGCCGGATAGCTGAAGATCCTGTTGAGGCCTTGAGAGTGATGGACTCGGGTGTAGTGATAAATCTACACGGAGGAGTAGAATTGACATCCAATCGAACCCCTCCTATTTGTTCAGCCCTCCATGGGTCCCATCGTCCTCTTGACTCGTCTCCAGCTGCTATTGTTCGGTTAAATCTGAGCATGCTCAGCACAATAATGACCATGGTTTGAATATCACCTGGAAATTTTCCTAAAATTCAAACTAAAATGATACTTTTGCCTCAACAATTGTTTTGTAGGCATCAATGGCAATTTGTGGGGGTCACCTCTCTCCCCATGAGCAATTCAGGATATCACCACAGGGGGTAGGTGCATTTAAGGAGGGGCTACATGCACTTTCTCCCCTCTAGACCAATTGATACAATACTGTTGAGCTACAGGCTGATGTGGCATTGATGTATTACACCAACCTTACATCCATATGGTCATCATAATGCACCTAGTGCAGAGAGTGCATGTGAGTTGCTTACTGGCACTACATTGACAAATCATGACTGTGCACCTTAAGGCATGGTGTCACCCTTAAAGGGTTAGACCCCCCATAGTTTGCTCCTCCCCTATATACAACCTTATATCCCCCTGTAGTTTGTCACCCTCCCACACCCGGGTCAGCCTCATTTAGCTATACAGTGTAGTGAGACCACACACTGACCCCAATACTGGTGTCTCATGTAGTTTATCTCCCTCCCCGGTCACCGTGTGTCCACTCATTAACTATATGGTGGAGTAAGACCACATATTGACCCCTATAGCTGTCTCCCATAGATAAAGCCCAAGTCAACCCATGTATATTTTGCTGAGGTAGATACTAACACTGTTTCATGTTTGGTATTTTTTCTGCATGCAGTTCAAAAACCTACTGGGTAAAATAGATTTTTCCCCGATATCTGGGTCACCAGATCTTTGGATGTAGGGCCAAATCATTTAGTGGAAATGCTGGAAACAAAATTTATATTGCATTTGAATTTAATAGTGATATTTCAAAAGCAACAAATGGTGTAACATTGCTCAAATTAAATTACAGAGACAATGTTTATAATTCAATTTTATTCCTTGTCAGTAAGTTCAGACATAATCATCCACATCAAGTGGCTTCAACTTCAGAATAGTTTATCATTCTTTAATTTCCTCTGAGGTTAGATAATCACTGGAGAATCCCTTGTGGCAAATCAAAGTTATCTCATTGTGAAATACAAAAAAAAATACAAGAATGAAAGTCAGAACAGCAGGAGATGGAAAAGCGAGAATATCTAAGTGTACAGAGTACTAGAGGTGTGTCAGTGTACACAATCAGATGTCAGCCTCTACAGGCAGGCCCCACTACTCACCACTGGCCAACCTGACATAGAGGAGGCCACAGCCTGCAACATTAGGGAGTGGTCATTTTTTAAGAACAGGGGGGGGTCGGTGGATTTTCGCGCGAGCAGGTCGAAATTTTGTTGGTCCCCCCCGCGGAAGGGGTCACAAATTTTTCGGTCCCCCCCCCTAGGCAGGTTGAAAATGAGCGCGGCCGACCCCTTTGAGCTATAGTAACGCGCGGGCTTTTTCGCTAAAAAGGGGTGTAATTTTTTTGGTCCCCCCCTCAAGAGGGGTCCAAATTTTTTTGGTCCCCCCCCTTCAAGGGGTCCAAATTTTTTTGGTCCCCCCCCCAAATCCACCAACCCCCCCCTGTTGTTAAAAAATGACCACTCCCTTAACCCTTTAAGGATGACATGAGTGTTTTTTAGTTAGTTTTATTAGCAAATACAGGGATGGCAAGTGACTTGCAGCCACTGTATCACTATGTATGAATGCAGCAATTACTCACTAGGGCCACAAGCTGGAGTGGTTTGACCAATGTAGCATCTCATGTAGGACAATGTTTGTCCTGTATGATGCCCGTTATATTAATGCAATGCTTGCCTAAATGTGTCTCTACCTATCTCTTTTCCTGTCTGCCCTTCTGTCTGTCTGTCCATCCTCTCCCCTACTTTGCCTCTTTCTCTCCTTGCCTGTCTGCCTGTCTCTTCCTAGCTAGATGACATGCAATATAAGAGGTTAGGCAGGTTGATCCTAACCAGAAGATGTGCCAAATTAAAAGGTGAGTTGGAGGGGATTGTTTCTGCCCAGTTGGTCTGCCATATTAGAGGGTGAATGGGAGTTTATATCTGCCCTGATGACTTGCCATATTAGAGCGTGAGTGAGAAATGGTTATTCTACCCGCATGGCCTGCCATAGTACATTGTGAGTGGGAGGGGGTTGTTTCTGCCTACATGGCCTGCCATAGTACAGTGTGAGTGGGAGGGGGTTGTTTCTGCCCACACAGCCTGCCATAGTACAGTGTGAGTGGGAGGGGGTTGTTTCTGCCCACACAGCCTGCCATAGTACAGTGTGAGTGGGAGGGGGTTGTTTCTGCCCACACGGCCTGCCATAGTACAGTGTGAGTGTAGGGGTTGTTTCTGCCCACATGGCCTGCCATAGTACAGTGTGAGTGGGAGGGGGTTGTTTCTGCCCACACGGCCTGCCATAGTACAGTATGAGTGGGAGGGGGTTGTTTCTGCCCACATAGCCTGCCATAGTACAGTGTGAGTGGGAGGGGGTTGTTTCTGCCCACATGGCCTGCCATAGTACAGTGTGAGTAGGAGGGGGTTGTTTCTGCCCACATAGCCTGCCATAGTACAGTGTGAGTGGGAGGGGGTTGTTTCTGCCCACATGGCCTGCCATAGTACAGTGTGAGTGGGAGGGGGTTGTTTCTGCCCACATGGCCTGCCATAGTACAGTGTGAGTGGGAGGGGGTTGTTTCTGCCCACACGGCCTGCCATAGTACAGTGTGAGTGGGTAGGGGTTGTTTCTGCCCACACGGCCTGCCATAGTACAGTATGAGTGGGAGGGGTTGTTTCTGCCCACACAGCCTGCCATAGTACAGTGTGAGTGGGAGGGGGTTGTTTCTGCCCACATGCCCTGCCATAGCACAGTGTGAGTGGGAGGGGTTGTTTCTGCCATCACGGCCTGCCATAGTACAGTGTGAGTGGGAGGGGTTGTTTCTGCCCACATGGCCTGCCATAGCACAGTGTGAGTGGGTAGGGGTTGTTTCTGCCCACACGGCCTGCCATAGAACAATGTGAGTGGGAGGGGGTTGTTTCTGCCCACACGGCCTGCCATAGTACAGTGTGAGTGGGAGGGGGTTGTTTCTGCCCACAAGGCCTGCCATAGTACAGTGTGAGTGGGAGGGGGTTGTTTCTGCCAACACGGCCTGCCATAGTACAGTGTGAGTGGGAGGGGGTTGTTTCTGCCCACACGGCCTGCCATAGTACAGTGTGAGTGGGTAGGGGTTGTTTCTGCCCACAAGGCCTGCCATAGTACAGTGTGAGTGGGAGGGGGTTGTTTCTGCCCACACGGCCTGCCATAGTACAGTGTGAGTGGGAGGGGGTTGTTTCTGCCCACATGGCCTGCCATAGTACAGTGTGAGTGGGAGGGGGTTGTTTCTGCCGTCACGGCCTGCCATAGTACAGTGTGAGTGGGTAGGACTGACAGTGTTTATCTCTCCTCCTTGACCGCTGTGTGCAAGGAACTATTTGCAGAGGCTCTTTACACGTCACCCTGCATCTTGTATGACTCGGCTGCATCATTTTTTTCTATGATTTTTTTCTGATGCTTTCAAGCTGTATTCACACTCTACAATAGCTAATGGTGGCACAATGTGCAGTTTGTCAACCATCTAAGGACCGCATACAGTTTTTATACCCTTAGTCAGAGTGATACAATGATGCAACCCTGGCAACTAACCTCCTAGTGCTGCATTCATACATCACACCAACCCTTGGTTTTTGGAGAATTGAAATCAGCCAGTGAACTCTCTTATTAAGCTTTGCTCTTCGGTTATCTTAGCAATTTGTTGGAAAAATTAAGAAAAACCTATTGGCAGGGCAGGGAGGCTGATGGGGAGATATATTTTTTATGTATTTTTAAAGATTGTATACTTCTTTTTTCAGAATTACATACTTTTTCTTTAAGGTATTGCCCCACAAAAAAAAAGAGGAATTCTGATGACATCAATTCAATGGGACTAATGAGGCTATTGGACACCAACAACTCAACGTAGTTTTCTCTGACTTTGAACCATAACAGAAACAAGTGTATACAGTGGCCCAGAAGAGCCAAATAAATAGAAAAATGAAAAGTGGAAAGTGGAAATCAAAATCGAATTTGGCGAGAAAAGTGGTCAGAATCTCGCAAAATATGATTTTTGGGAAATTGACCAAAATAGCGAGAAAAAAGGTCAGAAATTAAAAAGTCATTTTTTGGGGGGAAAATGTCCAACCTGGCAAGAAAAATCGTCAGAATTTCCAAAGTTGACAAGTATTAGTATCAAATAGTTCATTTTCAATTAATAAATCATTGATATACATTGCATTTTGCTTTAAGAAAAGTCTAGGTATATACTGGGTTTATTATACGTAGAAAGTTACTTTCCCTCCCATACAGTCATGGTACATGTCATGGTACATGTATACATAGGTGTACAAAGTGTGTATGTCTAGCAGTCAGTGCAGTACATCTGAAATCATGGATAGGACACCAATCAGTAATTAATTTGTATCAACTGATTCATTCTCTTGCAATGCTGTTTTGAACAATATACCTGTTTTGTTTACAATTACTTTAAGGAATCATTGTACCTCGGGAGACGGTAGCACAATTTAAAAAAGTAAACATATTTAGGTATTTAACCCAAGAATGGGCATAATGTGTAATTTGTCATTTCACTTAGATTAATTGTTAAGTAAGGGGTTAGTAAGGGAGTGATACATGAATAAGCTAGCATGAGGGTTGGTTATCCATGGCTGAGGCAAAAGGTGCAGCCAAGTGCCTTAGCCATGGATAACCAGCCTGAGTGCTGGCTTATTCATGTATTATTCCGTTTATACCGCAGTTTTAACATTTAAGAAATAAATCTGATCTTATTTCAACCTAGACTCATGAAAACCCCTCATGTGACGTCATAGTAGTGCCGTTATCCACTGCTAATGCATGGTGGTTATCCAGGTTAGGCACTGGTTCGAGTGGAGACCCGTGGTTTAATCCTCGGTACAGTTCATCCCCTGAGATACATGCACAGACGGGTAGAGGAGGCACACACTCAGGCATCCCTGGTGCTGCCATGTTGGGATAGTCTTTGAAGCTTTATATACACTATCTCATGGCTTTATCATTATTGCCATACTTCAGAACCCAGAAGTATCCTGACACCCAGATCCCTCAGCTGCTGCTGGTCCTCCTCTGTCAGCAGTTCAGGGTAGTCTGGTGTGGTCACTACTCCCCAATTAGGCCATACAATGTTGTTCCTTAAGGTAACGACCTTTAAAGGGAGGTAATGCCTCTGACAACCGAAGCATCTTTACACCCACGTCCCTCAGCTCCTGCTAGTCCTCCTCTGTCAGCAGTGTAGACCAGTATGGTGTGGTCTGTAGACCCCTCTTAGGTCTGAACATATTGTTCACATGTGCACAGCAATAAATAGATAACGCTGCACGCTGACTGAGTCACTGGTTACTGCATGAGCAGTCCTAGGGCAGGAGTTCAGGGTAGTCTGGTGTGGTCACTACTCCCCACTTAGGTCTCAATATGTCATTCACTGAGATAACAGCCTCCTTCCAGTGACTACTGTCGCCCTTGTCACCCCATGCACGGTAGAAGTCCCAGTTCCAGACAGTGTCGTTTATATGTATGTCAACTACATCAATTTTGCCACGTTTCCCTTCAGCAAACTGTTTGAGTACCATATCTGTGTTCTCAGCTGGGTCTGTGACATCTGTAGGGCTGCTGACAAAAATCTCAATCGATGAAACGGCCTGCTTTAATACTTTTGATGCAAGAGATGCAATTGAGCGAATTGTGATATACGCTAATGCCATTAATGGGACTCGTCCAGTGAGAGGATGAAGTTCAATTTCCATATGGCACATTCTGTAAAATGGAAGATAAGGTATTTTAAAGTGATTCTCAATACATGTGGCAGTGTTTGATGGGATCGGTACAAGTTGATAATCTTTGACCGGGTGACATCTTCCACCAGCAAGCATCAAGACCACTGAAATGGGGCCTATATAGAAAGAAATGGGGGGAAAAAGTTAAAGTTTATTTCAACACCATATATTACAAATGTTATCTAAATTAAACAAAAATCATTTTGAAGCTTTGGAGGTCAAAGACGTCACCCAGTCAAACAGGTTACCCGGTCAAAGACTGTCAACTTGTATCGATCTCATGGGACAAAGCCTTGTGTATGTTTGAGCTGGGTAACATCAGAGACAGGCACTCAGTATCTAACTGTAAGGCTATGCATCCAAACTATGAGTAGGCAGTATGTAAGACAGGTAAAAGCAATTCATGTGAAATCCAAATAATTAGTTTCAGGTTATATGCAGTCTGAGAATCAAGGGTAGCTGGGTCTATGGTTAACATTAGCCCTGTTTCCCTAGGATGGTTAACATAGTTAATGTATCAACAATACATTGTACCGTGCCTCAAAATCAAAGGCAACAACAACAACCAAGCATTGATTAAAACAGTACTTACGGCATAGAAATCTTGGAAAAGAATTTGATATCTTCCCTGAAAAGCCATGGGCATCTTTTATATACCTGCCTCATGGTGCCAGAGAATGAATAGGGCAGGAATGGATGAACCACAGACCTCAACATGGTGAAGTGTTCCTCCTTTGTAGAAACCTCCAGAGCCATAGCCGCCATGTTTAACAAGATCAGCCCATTCCTCAGTGCCCAATCAGTGTGACTCAGGCAAGCCTGGATCTCTTTGACCCTGAGATCTTTCACAGTTATTGGAAACTCCATTACGGGTCCCTGCAACAACTCAGCTATGTGCTGCTTTGAGAGGAACAGTTTCACGTCAAATATTTTAAAACAAGCGTGTTGAGGAGACTTTTTAGGTTTGGAAGTGGCACATGGAGGGTCGCTAGATTGCATGAGCATCATAGCTAGGAGAAGATTTCTGGCTCCTTCAATGTCAGTTTCAACCAGATAAGACAACAGAAACTTACTTAACTGGTTCAATTCAGATCTGGATGCTATCATGTACCTGATAATTTCATTCTGCATAGGCTCGGTGGCATGAAACTCTTTAATAACCTGGTGTGGCCAGGTGTAGACTTTGCCCTCAATACTCTCTTCTTCTAACAGTACCATGGCTGGGGAGGTAATGTCAATGCCGAATTGCTTCAAGTCCCTGTGATTGTAGCTGCTCTGTTTCCCTTCATGAAGGAGTGAGTGTAGAGCCATCCTGTGGATGCCTTGGACTGAGGACTGTGCCGCATCCTCTAACTCATCAGCCTCTAGCTGGGAACTGGTTTGTCGCACACATTCCCTCTTCAAAAGGCGTTGCTGCTGTTTTCTAAACAGCTCTACAAGTGTCAAGGAGGCAAGCTGTTCCTCTGTGATGTCCCCATTGTTGTAGATCAAGCAGACAAATGCACAGTTGAGTGGGTTCTTGTACAATGTCTTCACACTATCAGATGTGAGAAAAGAACAAAGTGTGCTAGTCTTCCTCTCATTTTCCTCAGGTGCATTGTAGTTTAACCTCTTCATGAACTTGTTCACAAATTTAGCGGCATTCTCTTGGTCAAATCCATCAACTTTGATGTGGCGGTTGAAGTTCTTCACTTTGTTTTCTAGTCTCCTGTGCCCCATCCGGCAGCTTATGAGGACATGACAACTAGCTTGAGACGCAAGCTGGAATATCTCATTCACCAATTCCTCATTTAGGAACTCATCGATTCCATCTACCATTAGGAAGGTATCTTGGGGATGATTTTGCCAAAACCGAAAGGCCTTGTCTCGCTCTGACTTAGGACCCTTCAGTGCTGCTTTGATGGTAGATTGTAGATTTTCTTTCTCATCATATTTGTCCACAAAGATCACTAGGTCTTTGTTGAGAAGGGAAGATGGTGTACTTGAACAACCTTCTCCCTGTGTTCTGTTTCTCTCTCCCGAGGACGCATTGGCCCATTCAACTCCACAATGTTTGAGAATTGATGTTTTTCCACTTCCAAGCTTTCCTTCCAACAAGATCCGGAGAAATGAGGAATCGTTTGAATTGAACATCTCCTCAAAGGGAATAACTCTTGACCTTCCACTGTAAATTAGTCATAAAGGTTTAGCAGTATAAATCACACCTCTGAAACTATAAATAACTAATATTATGAAAGGCACAATTCCATTGTCTTGGTTTTACAAAACCGCTGGACACATGTCCCAGTGGACACAGAACCTTAAAACAATATTGATAAATGGTTGACAATGTGCCCAATGGGATATTTGTGATAAGTATTGGGAAAAGGGACTTAGTGCCTCCTGTACTAAGGATCATTTTCATAAATCACATCACATATGTACAAGGACTGCCTTTAACATTTAAATGTCATTAAATTCAGTTAGTCACAGGTTGACACAAAAAAAATCACCTGGATTGAAATGCAGCATGTAGCATTTTGTCCTCATCATCAGTCACAAGTTCGAGTTTTGTGAAGACCTCTTCAATCTGTACGAACTCTGACCTCATGACATATTCATAGATAGGTACTTTGGACAGCACCTCCTTGTAGAACAGTCTTTGGTGTGGGAAGAGGTCCACTAAAGCAGAAACCACATCGTAAATGAACTATACAGTGAAGAGTAACATTCAACATACCAATAGATTGCACTTTGATGTTTTCAGAAATATTCTTTTCAAAAAATTACCATTGTTGTACATCCGAATATTCTTACTTAAACTAAGCTAAACACAGGCAAAGAATTAGCTAATATCAGGACTTGTGTAAAGATACAATATCTATTCAAAAGTCAAAACTAAAATGACCTACACTACTGGCATGCATGTTCAAATCACAAGTACTCCTTACCATTCGCTATATGCGACTCTGGTGCTTCCCTGTCTAGATTTGGCACTAAAGTTGACGGTCTTGGGCCTGAAGAAGACAGAAGATGCAACGATAGACTCCTGCTTTTGGCAGCAAGAATTTCTTACAAAATATCAAGAGCTGCTTCTCAAGTAGAAATAGCACAGTTATGAAGGCCCACCCCCTGTACCTACCAAATTATCATACATTCTATGTCATGGAAATAGACGCACTGGTTCAACTGTACCTTAGCCTCTATCAACATAAGATTACTCCTCATAGGATACACTAGATGTAAGACCCATGGGTATGTGGATGTCGTGAGACCATGGGAGGGGGAGGACTTCAGGCCTGGGCCGGGCTGCACAAGATTGCTATATTATTCAGATGACTAACAAATACTTTGAGAACACTAGAGGGGTAGTAATTGCTCACATGAATGTTAGGAGTATCCCTGTCAATAAATCTACCATCAAAATTGAGTTTGATAACTGCAACATTGATTGTTTGTCTATTTCCGAGACATGGTTGCATGAAGTGGTCCCTGACTCCCTTCCCTCCTTAGAGGGCTATAATATATTAAGGCATGACAGGCAGACCCTGGATGAGCATGGGGAGACACAAACTGGAGGAGGCCTGTGTATCTACCTCAAACATGAGTTCACATACTCTACGTCAGAGTTGTCTCATCTCAACTTAAGCAACAGTGATATTGAATTGCAGTGTGTTACGTTTAGTAAACCCTTCTTTAAGAAGAGCATTATTTTCAATGTCTACAGGCCCCCATCGGGAAATGCCTATACCTTTTGTACTCTACTCTCTGCAGCAGTAGGTAATTTAGGAGACCTAAAAGGCAATGAGCTATTCATGCTTGGCGACTTTAATGTGGATCTGCTGGGACCATATTCTAAAGTTGCTAAGAGAAATGAGGCAAGACATCTTAAAAATATCATTCTGCAATTAGGTTGTAAACAATATATACATGAGTTTACCCACTTCTCCCCAGATGGAGCCACCTCTTTACTGGACTTAGCCTGCTCTAATTCTACCCACGTAGTTGCAAGTGGTACATTAAATATCCATATTGCTGATCATCTGCTTGTTTACATGATAAGAAGTGCCAAGTCACGACCAAAAATCCCGGTTGAATTCACAGGCCGCTCATATAAAAATTATATAGAGGATAACTTTACCACAGGGCTCAAAAATACCGACTGGAACAATTTTTGGGATTCTGAAGACCCGGAAGAGGCGTGGCTAATACTGGTAGATAACATAAATAGAATACTGTCAATAATCTGCCCTATTAAAAACTTTAAGTTTGCAAACCAGAACAAACCCTGGATAACAAATGCCATGCTGGATATCTTGACTGAAAAAAACCTTGCCCTTGCTAGAGCTAAGAGAACCAAAAATGTAGATGACATAAATATTTCCAATTTTCTAAAATAACAGAGCACGTAAAATTTCCAAGGACGCTGAAGATAACTACCATAAAGATAACCTAAATACCCATAGAAATAACCCAAAAGAATACTGGAAAGCTATTTCTAACGCTATTAACCCCAGACAAACCACTCCTATCATAAACCTAATTGATAACACCACAAACAAACCCATACCTCTGGAAGACACGGCAACCTTCATTAACAACTACTTTATTAACATAGGGCCAAAACTTGCACAGCACATGAACACTCCCTGGACCTACAATGGGTATACATCTGAAAATAACTTTGTTCTAGAACCCCTGTCCCTTGATCAAACTAAAACATTAATTAGCAATATTAAGACTAAAAAAGGCTCTGGCATTAAAAATCTCTCCACCTTGGCTCTAAAAGATGCTCTCTCTGCTCTACCTGCATACTTACAGCATGTAATAAACCTGTCTCTTATAACTAGTAAATTCCCAAATGAATGGAAGTTAGCCACGGTCACGCCGATCACCAAAGGAGGGTCCACCTCACAGGTAACAAACTATAGGACTATCTCTATACTCCCTGTAATTTCAAAAGTATGTGAGAAAGCAGTACATAGCCAACTACTGGACTACCTACTGGAAAATAACATCCTGAACCCGAACCAGCACGGTTTTCGCCCAAAACACTCTACAATGACTAGTCTATACGAGCTAACTGACCATATGTATGGTGCTATAGAAAAAGGGTCTGTCACTCTAGTCACGTACCTGGATTTTGCCAAGGACTTTGACACCATAAACCCTTGTTGCTATGTAAAAAACTACAGTAAATTGGACTTGCTGAAGCCACTGTAAAATGGTTTGAGTCCTACCTGACGGATAGGACACAAACCACCAAGGCAAATGGAGTGATCCTCTGTGGAGTCCCCCAGGGATCCATACTAGGGCCCCTTTTGTTCCTGGTTTATATAAATGACCTCAATACCACCCTTGTGACCCTCAAAAGTCAACTCTATGCCGACGATACTGCCTTATACTGTGTTTACCCTGTCCTGACCCCTGAGATCCTTGTCCTTATTAATCAGGACCTGGATAATGTTGCAAACTGGTGCAAGAAAAATAAGTTGTCCCTGAATATTGGAAAGACCAAATATGCCCTCTATGGTACCAAACAAAGAATGGCGCTACAGGGACAGTTGGCTTTCCAAATTGATGGACAAAACATACTGCAGACACACCAGTATAGGTACCTGGGAATTGAGCTGGATTCTGACCTGAACTTCAAGGGCCACCTCAGGGTAATCAACAAAAGTCTGTCTTATAAGTCATATTTGCTTTCCAGACTAAGAATGAGATTGACCCTTGAGGCGGCTCTAGACACTCTCAAAACTATGGTCCTCCCAGTGGTCGACTATGGACAACTCTTATACAGTGGAGGTAACAAGGCAGGGTTAGATAAAATACAAAATTCTATAGACAGAATGACAAAGGTCTGCTACTATCAGGACAGAGGAACTGACATTGAGACCCTCAGGGAATGGGCTGGCATTACCTCACTTGACAAGAGAAGGGACATAGCACTTAGTATTGCATCCTACAAATTCATGCAGGATAAAGCCAACCATGATACTAGGGAAGTCCACACGAGGAGACATGATTCCATGTTAGCCAAAGTGGTCTGGTACAAAAGTACCACTGCCCAACAAAGTGTTACCTATAAGCTACAACACAAATGGAACTCCCATACAGTTCTACAGCGAAACTCACCCTATCTAAATGTGTTCATTGATGCTCTAAAGTGATATGAAAGTACTGGTCAGCATCAAGTATGATAGCTATAGCTCCCGGCCCGGGAAACTACTGAATCCCTCCTCCTACCCATTGGGATTATGAGATCCATGGTTACTTTTGCCTATATAAAGTAAATACTAATTATAAACAGTATGATGGACATGGCGTAACACACACTAATAAAGCTAACATGCCTAATAATCCAATTACATGCTATAGAGGCATCATGTGATGCACTTGAATATTATAACACTCTACATCGAGAAATGAATATCTCCGATTTGCTGTAATAATCAAAATACAGGAACTTGTTCCTGATTGTTGCAGTCAAAATAAAGAAGTTTGAATTGAATTGAATTGAATTGAATGCAGTCATTAGGGCCTGCAGCAAATGTTGACTCACCCAACTATGTCAGTGTCTGTGTGATGTTCTAGTTAATGTAAACTTACCACCCTGTGTGTCAGGGATGTTACCTAGCTGTGTTAGCACATCCTCTATGTTAACACCCAAGGTTTGTAGTAGATGTTGCCTCCCGTCTTCGTACAAGACCCTACAGAAGGTGAGAAATCGCTGAATGGGACCGGCTCTCAGATCCTGTAGGAAGCGGTGCACTCTGTCTCTCCTAGACAGGAGCGGGATCTACAACAAGAAACACAGCACGTTGCCATATGCTAAGAATAAAGACACATTGTATAGTTTGTTGTAGTATCATAAGGAAATGAAACCTCGCTATACATCTAAAGTTTTTTTATGTTAGGTTTAGATTGTGTAGAATGAACTTGATCTGGTCACCAACATGTACCTGAACCACAAATGCCCTGAAAACATTGACCAATGTACCATAAGTTTTTTTTATTTATTAAGGTACACATAGTGATAGACAATACTGACACATTTTGTTTGCATGAACACTATGCACCAAAGATATTTTAACAATTGTAAGTTATTGGAAACAATCTGGTATCTCCGATAGACAATCACAATAGCAGCATTCTTCTTTCCACTATATACTTGAAGGATATATTCCTTCAGAATAGTTTCCAAAGTATGTAAATAATGTACAGAAATATTTATGGTACAAAACAATAATAAAGAGTTACTGATTCATAAGCTGATATCACCTGAATGATAGCCGTAGTTTTTAAAAACAAGAATGCATTTTGTGTATTGCTGCTTATACTCACATCGAGGGTGTCAGCTAGGGAGTCGGTGATGACACCTTCAGTCACTAGTACAGCCGTCAGCTCAACGTCAAGGTCTGTTTGTAATAACAGCAACAGAAAGGCAAAAATATTTATATGTACTTTGTGGGGGAAATATTGAGAATCAATGCTGTAAAATCTTTTTTTTTGAACTCTGGACATGGAATGAAATGGGAAATATGATGCTGCAGAGATTTTAACCATGATTCTGTGGAATCCTTTAACATGGGCTATTTCTTTTGAACCATTTCTTAAGCAAACACATCATTTGTACATGTGTGAGAGGTATCAATGTAGTTGGCATTTGATGGGGGCATTGAATACCTATATTTACCCTCCAAATAGAACTTTGGAATTGAACGTTTGCAACTGGGTAGAATCTGGGTAGGTCACAATGACACAAGAAAGGCACGAGATATTCCTAAGAATTGTGAACATGTCCTTATTACAATCAGAACTTGGGAATTGAACGTTCGCAACTGGGTAGAATTCTACCCAGTTGCAAACGTTCAATTCCCGTGCCTTTCTTGTGTCATTGTGACGTACCCAGATTCTACCCAGTTGCATATAGATTTGGTTTAGATTTACCAAGGCAGATTTTTTCTCAAACCTTCACAATAGTGGATACATGTGCAGAGCAAAATATATGCTCTGCATACACTTTCTATTCTGGTCAACTTACCGAGTCTCTTCAACAATTCAGGCTCGGCCTGATCTAGGATCCTATCGACATCCTCCAGTTTGAGCGCCATCTTTGTCAATCTGTAATGAGAACGAAAACTTTATAGGCCACTTTTGACAAATTTGCAGCAAAATTGAAAGAAGACACCAATAACATTTCTTAATCAAAGTGCTATAAGCAAAGTGTGATATTTTCCATGGAATGTTGGCAATATCAAAACGTGTAGGCATGAATATTGACACTTCTACTAAAGCGTAATTCTGCATGGCTGTCATTGTTCAACTGTGCTAGTGCTCTCCAGTAAAGACATGGCTTGCCTACACTGTCTGATTGTAGGTATTGAAGTATTCAGTTGAAAAGGTAAGGTGTGTTCAGCTAGATTTGAAGGCAAGCCTAAACTACCCTATATTAAAGCTCAACCACTTCCAATTGAGACCTCACCTACCTGGATCCAGGCTATGAAATGGACCATAGATACCCCCCTTACATATATATATGTATATTTTCCATAGTAGCATGCCCGCAGGGGGTCAATTTGGCTGCCCATTTTGGTTTTCATGTTGGGCAGATGGTTGGGCCGAAGTGCACCCTGATTGGTCTCCCCGTTTTGGGCTCAGATCAGTTTAAAAAAAGGCTGCCTGATGTGAGCTGAGGTTGGGTTTGGACAGGACAAACTGGTCTAGTAGTGCTGACCAGTGACACCAGATGTCCGGGGCCACACTGTGTCTGTTACTAGGGATGTATGGGCATACACTCATATATACACACATGCCTTGTAGTACACTGTTAATAGCGGCACCAATAGCTTAGTACCCTCTCCAAGATGGATTTTCCTCTAGTCCTAGCTAGTGCCAAGGCTGTGGTTGGATGGGCAAGGAGGGCAATAAGACTGTATGCATCGGAGGGTGGTGTATCATTTATAAAAGAATGGGGTCTAGCCAGGATGGATACATGGACTCAACCATGGGAAGGCCCGCTATGCTCTTCTCAGATACAGTGTCATCCTCCCAATATCATATACAAAGGAATATGGAGGATCTTCAACAATGTATTAATCTATAATGGATTTGTTTTTCCCTTCCTTGCCCCTGATTGTCCAGACCATCCTGCTCCCACTTCACTTTTTGTCACATATTCACACTTATAACCCATAGCCCAACTTTGGGGGAATCCTATAACCCACACACTGGTATTGGAAATCGTTGTTTTGATAATATACTATACTGCCAAAAAAAATGTATTACCCACAACTAGACCCAAGGGTTATACGCAGGAATTTACATATTGAAACTGTACCTGCTTAGGGATATCTGGAATCCCTCATCCTACACCCTTCCCCCTACACCTATCTCCTTTATAATGAGTAGGTTACCCCTCTCTGTGAAACAACCATACCTACCTATGTTGGGCTGCTTTGGCAAATACCAGATTTATCCTCAGTCGTTCATCTACCTCTGGTTTATGTGTTGAAGCAGAGACATCCCGCTGCTCTCTGTCTGGGTGGGATCCACCGCACCCTCTGAAGTAACCAGACCACACTCAGACCTTTTCCCAACATCACATGTCATCATACACTTCATGCACGGGCTGTTATAGGAAGCGGTCATATATCAATTACCAAGGGGATTGGGTAAAATCACACAAATAGACTCCACCTTTTTCCACACCTTTCTTCTATAGCATGCAGAATATTTGGCAGCTTTCCTTCATCGAAAAGGCAGACACTTTTTTGGCCCCAACACTTTGGACTATGCACTTGTTTTTTTTTGCTTAAAGGGGACATAAATTTTACACGGCGAGAGAGGGGTCAGAATATTGTTTTGAGCCCACAACAGGAAGGGTCCACAATTTTTACTACCTCCCCAAAACCCAACAACCCCCTATGGTTAATAAGGCACCGCTCCCCAAGGTAGACATGGCTGGTTGCAGATCTAGAATAGGGAGGGATACAAGTAACACCCTCCCACCAGTCAGTAAGGGACATGTTATAAGTACTATTTAAGGCAGTTTACGGTAGTTAGGGCTGACTGCACATCTAGCACATCCTCACCTGTGCTAGTTATATGTAATAAAGTAAAACCCTGAAGGTAAAAGGGCTCGGTCATGGCCTTGTAGTCCAAAGAAGAACAACACAAAGGCACAGAACAGTTATTACGTGGCCGGCCATCTGTTGTTGGAGTTATGTGGGAGAGCCTCACCCCGATACTAGACTGAGTAAGTTCACTGAATGTACACCAGGTGGTAGTACTGGTGCAAGGTATTAGATGTGTCTTTAACATGGGGGTGTCAGAGTCTTTGTTGTTACTTTCCTGAATCTTGTTCGAAATTTAAAAATTTTAAGGAAAAATAAACAAGTTTTAAAAATTTGAATGTAAGACTATTAAAAATAGGTTAAGTTGAGGGTCGGTATATATTCTTTACTTTGGTCACTTTAGATCAGCTGTAGTCAATATTAGGGTATGATGGGTAAGGTTGTCGTATCTTCAAATTTCAATATAGTGTAGGGGTTGTGAAAGCATGAAACAACAGGTTTATTCAGGTCTCAATCCTTTTGGTTCTCATACAAACATGGCCTCGATGATAGGATTCAACAATGCACAGGCTAATTATGAACAAGGTTCGAAGTGTACAAGCAGCGTTACCACTGGTTTGAAGTCAGCAGAGCTGGTGGAACTGGTCTTGTCTCAGCGAGGGCTGGTGCAAGAGTCAGAGGCAGGAGGGGTGTTAGGGCCCAAGTGTCAAAAGTACTGAAGGGTGTGGGTCTGAGCTCGTCTGTAGACGAACTCCTCGATATGGCCAACTGTGGCCTCTTATGTCAACCCGGGTTGTGGACCAAGCAGTATCGATGTGGCACTCCACCAGCGTGCCATCTGTAGTGCCCTGCTTGAACTTGCAACCGGATAACCTCTCGGGGGACATAGCATAGGACGCCAAGTGTTGCCACCTAACGTGAAGCTATGCCATTCCGGCCTCAAAACCACAAACCTGTTTTACACGTATATAATTGCCCCTACCATTGGGGGATTAAGGGGGTGGCCCGACGGGCCTTGGTCCCCCCCAACACAAAATAATAATAATAATAATAAAATTTTAAAAAAGAGGAAGAAGAGAAAAGAAAGGAGAAGAAAAGAGGGAAAGAGACTTTGGAGTATTATTCATAAGGCCTGACTGAGGGCCTCTGATCTGGTGGAGGGGCCTGGAGTCTTAAAATATTGTGTCCTAAAATGCATGAGAATGCACCATTTCAAGTCTGTTCTTTGGGGGCATGCCCCCAAACCCCCCTAGTATAGCTGATGCGCTTCGCCCGCGGCAAACACATAGAGACTCCGGGTTGGCCAGGTTTGGGCCTCCCCCTCTAGACAATCCTGGATCCACCACTGACTACAATAGTATTATTAAGTACTTGGAAATGAGGCAGTTGACATCCTTGGTTACTACCTGCACACCTCTTGGGTTCTTATTCACGCCATAATACTAGAATTACCTTACAGCCAAACTGGCCTATCAAAGTCTAGCATTCTGTAGTATTGATTCTTTTTCCTTCTGGTATCATATATATCAAGCTAATATAACCCCAAGATCTTAAGTGAAATATGAGAGCTGGTGTGAGCCAAGACTCCCCAATATGAACAGATTGTAACCCTAATCTACTAGCACTTGAGGATTAAAAAATGAATGTGTTTTGATATATCTTTATTATTTACATATTCACATACTTCTAGGATGAAACTCACCCAAGCACTATTAAAATGTCTAAGTTGCCCCTTCTGTGTTAAGAAAATACCATTATTTATTCTTTAAAGGTACAGCATTTCTAAAAAGAGATATCACTGTACTTGAATGTGGGACACAAAACAGCATCAGGGAAGTTCATCCGCCTTGGCTCTGTGTGCTAATATGTTAACAACACCGGGAATGCTTGCTCCACATACTACAATGATACATCCAAGAACCTCAATCCAGTTATAGTTTCCAGGTTTGACAGAATGCATGATGGTGTACTGAGATAGGAGCATTGTGACCACTTCAAGGCTCCACAGGACAGAGAAGGTAGGACCTGATATAATGGACGCTGCGTATACAGTGAGAAAAGACGCTGCGGCAGAGAGCAACGAGTGGCCCAACACCAGGAGAAACTGCTCTACATCCATCACATACACCGGGTCTTCTAGGTAGAACATGAAGGCTACAGAGCCCAGCATGGTCACCAACACAGTGTAGGTAGCTTTAGGGATGATCTTCACATCCTTGAGGAGAACACCATTTACATCGCATATCAGACCCATACCTGCACCTCCTAGGACACCAAACATGTAACCCAGCACTGTGTTCCTCCCGGTAGTGCTGTCTGAGGCAAGAGTGGGCAAAGTGTCGCCGATGCTGGCTGTAGCATTATCTACAGTCTCAGGCATCGTTGTGAACATCCATGATGGTTGCACGGTCAGCACAATACCTACTACACACAATAAGGCTGCACAAATGACCGACTTTTCTATGTCGTTGTTGAATAGCAGTTTCGACTGTGCTACAGCGAAAAAGATTCCTGATATGACAGCGACCCCCTCCAGGTCCCCCAGGGGTAGGTAGGTTGCTCCACCAAAGAAGCCTACATTGTAGCACAAGTAAATAAACCCAGAATATATCAACAGGGGGGCCTGGTGGTTCTGAACCCTGAAGTCGGTTGAGACAATCAGTCCAGCAATGAGGTAAGTGAGACTTTGTATGGCGGCTCGTATTGCAGACAGCTGGAAGTCAGGGATGGCTCCTTGTAGGGCCTGGACGCAGGAGGCAGACAGGGTGCAGCACATGACAGCTGTAAGGAATGCCAGGTACCCCGCCAGCAACTGGCGCCCGGAGGGGGACCGCTGCACTGTCTTCATGGTAGCTGGTACTACATGGGTGATGTCTGCACTGTCTTCATGGTAGCTGGTACTACATGGGTGATGTCAGCACTGTCTTCATGGTAGCTGGTACTACATGGGTGATGTCTGCACTGTCATCATGGTGACTGGTACTACATGGGTGATGTCTGCACTGTCTTCATTGTAGCTGGTACTACATGGATGATGTCTGCACTGTCTGAAAGGTAGCTGGTACTACATGGGTGATGTCTGCACTGTCTTCATGGTAGCTGGTACTACATGGGTGATGTCTGCACTGTCTTCATGGTAGCTGGTACTACATGGGTGATGTCAGCACTGTCTTCATGGTGGCTGGTACTACATGGGTGATGTCTGCACTGTCTTCATGGTAGCTGGTACTACATGGGTGATGTCAGCACTGTCTTCATGGTAGCTGGTACTACATGGGTGATGTCTGCACTGTATTAAAGGTAGCTGGGACTCTGGAAAAGAGATCACATATAACATTTGAATATGTCAAATATTTGAGGTATAAATAAATAACTATACAACACATAGTAGTGAGGCCATAGTCCTTCAGGAGTCTATCCCTATGTAGGTCAGCATGATGCTTGACCTTTTTGCTAAATTATGCTTCAGTGCACTGTGCTCTGCTTCATCACTATGCATGACTGCACTAGGTTGGCAACCTCTAACTTGTTTTCCCCTTCCTTGCCCAGACCCTCCCGCTCCCACTTCAGGCTCAGTCTCACGACTTTGTAACAATTTGATCGTCTTTGACCGGGTGATGTCTTTGACCGGGTGACATCTTTGACCGGGTGACGTCTTTGACTGGGAGGCTAGAAAAGGGAATTTCTTTATTATTTTTTTCCATATCTCTACTGTTTGAAAAAGTGCATGCCTATGGTTATTGCATAATATTTGGACAGTGCAGCTCTTCAAATGCACGTAATATAGAAAGTGACGTATTTGACCGGGCAGTTGAAATAATATGACATATTGCTACAATAGAAGTAAAGGGCCTACATATAAATATAACAAACTTTTGCCACCCATTTCTTAATATATATATATATAATTTATGCTATAATAATGCTTCCCAGTCAAAGACGTCACCCGGTCAAAGCCGTCAGCCGGTCAAAGATGTCACCCAGTCAAAGATGTCACCCAGTCAAAGATGTCACCCCGTCAAAGACGTCACCTGGTCAAAGACGATCCCATTGTTACAAAGTCGTGAGACTGAGCCTTCGCTGTTTTTTCTAATACCACAGTGGAAAGTACAACGCCACGTCACATACAAATACCACATATCCACACTATGACCCAAAAGGGGGGGGGGGTAATCCTATAGCCCACATATGGGGCCTGAAAGTTTTTAATACTGTACTATACTATCAAAACCCCTCTTTTATGGACCCCGCACTGGGGGTTTGGTTCATGTCTAACCTGATTGTTATACACAGGAATTTAAATATTGAAGCCAAACTTGCTTAAGGGTATCTGGAATCCCTTCTCCTCCACCCATCTCTCTTATATTTGGTAGGTTACCCCTCTCTGTGAAACAACCATACCTACCTATGTTGGGCTGCTTCCACAATACCAGTTTTATCCCCAGTCGTTCGCCTACCTCCAGTTTATATGTTAAGGCAGTGACATCCCGCTGCTGTTTGTCTGTGAGGAGTCCACCGCACCCTCTGAAGTAACCAGACCACATTCAGACCTTTTCCCATTGCATGCCATTATACACCTCATGCACAGGCTGTTATAGGAAGTGGTCATATATTAGTAAACAAGGGGAGTGGGTAAATCACAGTAGTAGATTCCACATTTTTTCACACCCTTCTTCTATAGCGTGCAGAATATTTGGCAGCTTTCCTTCATCAAAAAGGCAGACACTTTTTTGGCCCCAACACTTTGGACTATGTACTTGCTTTATTTAACTTAAAAGGGACCATAAAAAGGAAAGGGTCAACAAGTTTTATTACCTCCCCAAAACCCCCCAACCCTGTATAGTTAATAAAGTACCCCTCCCCAAGGTAAACATTGCTGGCTGCACATTTAGAACAGGGAGGGATGCAAACATCACGCACAACCTCCCACCAGTCAGTTATATTGTAAGGGACATGTTATAAGTACTATCTAGATCAAATGACCTGGTTAAGGTAGCAAGGGGTGACTGTACATCTAGCACATCCTCACATGTGCTAGTTATATGCAATAAAGTAAGACCCTAAAGGTAAAAGGGTTCGGTCATAGCCCCCGGTAATCCAAATAACAACACAAATGCACTAACAGAGCAGTTGTTAAGTGGTCTGTCATCCGTTGTTGAAAATCGAAAGTTATGTGGGGGAGCCATATCCTGAGATTAGACTGAGTTAGTTCACTGAATGTACACCAGGTGGCAGCAGAGGGCTTTCCAGATGGGGAATATTTGGACCGTATTCTGAGGATGTTAAATGGTAGAGACGGCCTAGCACTGTAGTCTCCAGTTGTTGTACATTTCACTAATCTAATTAAAACACTACCTAAGCCACAAGGCTTAAACAATGCAGCACCTGTTTGATTTGACACAATGGGGACATCATTGGCTGCAGGATGTACCAAGGATGTCAGAACATTTGTTTGTTTGTTTTTATGAAACTATTGATAGAAGCCATCATGAAACAATTTGATGATGTTTTCTTTTTAAGCTCTGGGGTAAAGCCTGAGCTGGAAATCAAATAGGTTAAATGCCAATACAGTAAGTATATGAATTACCATATCAGTAAGGTATAGTATAACTAAATTCTTGGTTTTGATAAACCATAATGGCTGATATATGGGACTGTGAATCTGTTTAATGCCATGCATCATAAAATAATGTTATACTATGATCTTTACAGTTTGAGTTTGGCTATAGTAGCCCCCCCCTCCCCTCCAGGTATCTAGTCGCTGACACCCTTAGAGATAAGAGAATCTGAAGTGTGTATGGGAAGTTTGTATATAGAACACTTGAACTTTGCTTATATAGGACACATAGGAAATCAATAAGTGAGTGAGAAGTTTGGGGACATACCTGGGCCAAATTAAATAATGTCCTCGGATGTCTTAGATATTGAATGTAGTTCGGGGTTTGGGGAGAGCGTAGAGTTCTAACCATAAGCCAACTAATACAGTGTGCACTTGTAGTATTTAAGGTGAATTCAATTTGTTCAGCTTTACCAAATGCCTGATACACCCTCTGCTGTTTACACTCAAAGTGTCTAAAGGACGGAATCTGTGATAAATCACCACAGCTGTAGTAAGATGCCCGGAGTAGGGGTTAAAGTGGGTTGGGAGATCTACCGTAGTGGTGAACGGCTGGGCAGGGGGACCCCATTGACACCCATGTTAACCAAAACGAGGCACTGGGGAGGTGATCTGATGGAGCATTGCCCAGTGGTGGCTTTTGTTTGACTGGGAGAATGTTTTGAGTGAATATGATATTATTTTGAAATTATTATGGTAGACATTTTCATGAAATTACCCATGGAATTATCATGAAATTTATAAGTAGAACCCTGATCACCCCCCTCAGAAATGATCAGTTAGATCTACCAATCCATATACACTGATATTATAGATGCTTGAGGCTTTAATCTGTTGTGGCTTTCCCAGGTAAGTCATACGAATATTGGTCAGAATATAAAACTGATATTTAAAAATTGACTAAAGCAAAACAAAATATGGCTAACGCCTATACTCTAAGGACTGGAGTGACTAAGGTTAGTCGGGCACTACTGACCATAGATGACTTGGCCTAAAGTATACAAAGAGTACAATTGTTTGTAGTATAGTGAGCCAAATAATGACCAACTATTTTCGTCACTATTAACTAAGTTCTTGAGTTTAAAGATTTTCTCTGTACATAGGTGTAGAAAGTAGAGTCCACTATGTATCAACGTGCAGGGAGATTTCACTTCAGTCCCACACAGGCAATGCTTACCATTGTTACACCCACAGTAGTCTCAGTGCCTTTTATTGTTATGGAGTAGCCCTTTAACTAGTGTTACTATGGTTGACACAACACTAGCGCATAAATGTTAAGGCAAACAACCATCCTTAAAGGGTTAATACTGTGTCTGTCTGGGGGATCACCTGATCGTGGATGTCGCTGGTGTTAAGGAATTATCTGTACGTCAAAACACTTGAGAACTGCTTGTAACGGTGTAAAGGTGGTCACTGACGTCAATGCTGTCTTAGGTCAAATCAATATCTAGACGTGAGACCATAGAGCACATGCTATCTTTGAGACATTATAGACCATCTGTGACTTTGTGAAAACCTCATGAGACAGGGATAATACAAAAGGGTGTTTACACAGTTGAGGTATTGTATGGTGGAGATCCGGGAAATGTGATAGGATATTTAGGTTAAAGTGCTGGGAGGATTGCATAATGTGCATGCCTGCAAATAAGTGCAATCTTGTTTGAAGCATACAGAACTATGGGTTATTTACCAGACAATATTGAACATTCCTATCACTCATTATTGATGGCGCTTAGAACAACATTCATGCTAGGTTAGGGTAAATTCACCTGGAGTCATTCATTTTGATTTACTAATGATGTTAAAGAGAAGTCCAACTTCAGTGTCTGTCTTAGGGTATATGTCCGACTCATGGTGAATCTACCCTATATCTCTAACACAGTGTCCACAGCCAGTGCAGACAGTGAGGACGTTGTAGAAGAGGTAAGTCCATGAAGACAGCCTAAGGACGAAGGGGCTTCATCAGCACTACAGAAAAAATTGATAAAAAATGTACAAATCAAATTTTGATTAAAACAGGAATATCTGAAAGACCAATTAGTTTGCCATTATAGCCGGGCTGCTGTATAGTAGGCAGGCGCTCCCTGCGCTGTTACCACCAGGCACGCTATACGTCTTGTGATAACCCGTGACACCAGATAATGATAAGGGAGTGATCATTTGTTAACAACATTGGGGGGGGGGGTTTGGGGGGGCAAAAAAATTTGGACCCCTTGACCGGGGGGGTCAAAAAACATTGGACCCCTCTTGGGGGGGATCAAAATAATTTAACCTGTTTTGAGCCAAAAAGCCCCCGCGTTACTATGCTTCAAAGGGCCTGCGCGCGAGACGATTTTCGGCCCTAAGGGGGGGAGGGAAATTTGGCACCCTCCGCGCGGAAACCCACCAACCCCCCCTCTTGTTAAAAAATGATCACTCCCTAAGAACACTGCAGGTACACTAGCTGCGTCTCCCTGCACGGAGCTACACACCGGACAAGGCAGCCACCGGGGAGGTATGCATCTTATATGTCTAAGATTTTTCTCTCTACCGAATATCGCTTTATTTTTCTCTCATCAAAATTAATGTCTGAAACAATCCTTCAAGTCTCTTCAACTTACTCAAAAGAGTCTGTCCTTAGTTTTAGAATACACGTCATGAATATTAGGGAAATGTCTCTAGACCTATCAAGAATAGTACTGAGTATACAAACAATGTCCAAGGTTGAAGCCACAGACCCAGATATACATGAAAAAGATTATATACAAGTATTAGAGGATCAAGCTTAAAAATCCCTCAAAGAGTGTCCATTATCAGCTGTTTGTTTTAGGCTCAGGACAAGTAAATGTGGACCATGCATCTTTATCTCGACATTGACCATCAATCCTGTATTTCAGATAGTGCAAGATGGCGCTCACTCTAGCGGATGTGGATAAAAAAACTGGCAAAGGCAGGGCCGGAACTACTCAGACGACTAGGTAAAAACACAGCAGTGGTGTCAGAAGTGAATCTTTGGATATTATACATGTGTAACAAATTGGTATTTACAAACTAAGGATGTCATTGCAATCAGATTTTATAGGTTATCAGATATCCACTACTTTGATGTCAATATGGTGATATATCAGTTATCTGACATATGAAGATAAGAGGTAGATTAAACCTGAAAAACATGTAGCATTTCAGTGTTTCAGAAATCCTTTAATGAAAACAGGGTAGCGTGGCCTTTGTAACGGAATCTTACATAGGCATTTTTCCTCCTGAAAAGGCCAAATTTATCTGAACAATGGTGCATAAGTAATTAACACTCTAAATTTGTTTGTGATAGATTTATGGACCTAGCTCAACTTCTAATGGAGATATTTAAAAAAAAATGTTGGAAAGCTTAGGTCATGGAGGTATAGACACCTGTTTGATACACAGGAAATAGCGATATGACAATAACAATATGATATCAAGTACATCCTTATTACAAACTACTGCTTTTGCTCAATATGCCTTCCAGGTGTCCCATACATTGATTCTGTCCTCCCATTCATGCCTTACAGAACTGGACGTTGAGTTAACAGCTCTACTAGTGAGGGACGGCGTTATCTCAGACTGCTTAGCTGATGTCCTCCAGGTGAGTATAGAAGTTCTATTGGCATTATGCATGTTTACTGAATTTGGCATCTGCTGGTGAGGCCCCTTACTGTGAGCTCATTGCGGCCCACATTGATAATATTAGACAACACCCAACCTAAGTGTCATTTACAGGCACCATCAACAAACTTTGCATCCTCCTGGTTACCCCATTTACCACCAGTCGAAACCCTGAAGGATAATACCAGTCCCACCCCACACTTTATTGCTCTGCCAATTTCCCTAAGACATTGGCTATCCTGTCCAGCCGTGAGCTCATCAGGGCAGCCCTTTGTCGGCCTCGCCAGCAGATGCCAGATTCAGTATGAAGACCATTGGGAATAGGATTTGTGAGTTTTAATGCCATTGAGGATAATGATTATAGCTGCCACAATACTGTCAGATATATCGATATTTTACTTTCTGCATGGCAACAGATGATGAAAAAAATGTAATCCTTCCTATCCAGAAAATATCACGTTTGCCACTGGCCAATTGTTTACAGCTGGCCGAAAACATTTTTTTTCAGAAGGTATAGATATTTTAAAAGCTATGGTAATCCATGAAATATCCCTGGGAAGGGAATTTAGTTGTAAACCAGTGTAAGGCCACTCAAAAAAGAAGTTGTTTCTCATCACCAAGCAGTGAAAAATATGATGAGGGTGTTTTTTTATTTGATTCTTTTTTCTTTACTTTGGCCTAAGATAGATAGAAAAATTCTGCCTTTTTCGAATTTTACTACTTTTGAGCTAGCAAAAGTTTATATAATACAAGTTGATTCGTGCTTATTGCAATCCTGACAGCATGAGTTTTAATTTGATCCCAAATCTGACAATATGTTTCCAATTTTAACATATTTTTCATTGAAAATGTGAAAAAATATCTAAATTAAAAAATATTTCCCAAAGTCAAGATTTTATGATCCTTGGATGATGACAGACCAGTTTTGATGTTGATGATACATTTGATGGCAAATTATTCTGAGTGGCCAATTAGAGACATTTTAAAGCGAGATTTTTTTAATGCAAGGTGGAGAAATAAATGAAATTTCATTTTCCAATGGTCGCTGTTTCTATGGCAACCAAAATTCCAATTTTCAATATACATTAATGACACTAACATAGATTCCTTGTTTCTTACGATTTAATGAGGTATTTACATGCATTCTGTAGCCCCGGGGAATGCAAAACCATCAACGTACAGATTAACTTGATTATAATTTGCATGTTGTCGTGAGCCTTCATATATTCATATATTCATATATACATATAACTAAATATTGTATGATGTTGCATCTGAGTAGTCGCTAAAGGTCTATATAGTCATGTTGGTGGTTGTAATAACACAATCATCTACCTGTGCGCTAAGGGTATTGCTGAGCTAAGGTTAGAAGTAGGGATGTAATATGATAACCCTATAATCTCAAAAACTTGATAAAAACAGAACCTGTTTTAAATGATTTTTATGCAGTATTAGCTTGGTATTATTCCAAAGCTGTTGTACGTTTGGGAAAGCTGTCCATATAACAATGGTAGAAGTAATTCAAAATGGTTTCATGTGAGTGTAATCAAAGGTATTTATCCATTCATCCCCCCTCCCTCTCCCCAGTAATATCATCCAAAGAATTCTTTAATTCTTTGTTAAAACAAAGCTAAAAGGTGTCATTGAAATAACTGTATGTAAAAATTTGGTAGTTAAACAATCAAGGACTATATATGTCACCTTCGTTCGGCTGAGTGTATACTTGATAACTGCATTAATTTGCAGACTGTGCATTCAGTAAAATAAACAGATAATTTGAAATTGATTGATTGACATTACAAGTTGGGGAAGTATGATACTTTCCTTTGGAACTTGAGTGTGTGGCTATGGAGAACAGTTGCAATTGGAGGCTGTGCATATAAATACTGATTCGTTGCAAGAACCAATAGAAATTTTAAGAAGGAATATGAGGCGTTATAGATGCTTTAGATTTAATATTACATACATACCTCACAGTGAACGACTTTGAATTGTGAAAAAGTATATGATGTATAAATGGCAAGTGGAGCATCAGCGCTTTTGGTTAAAAATAATAGTTAAGATTGTGTCTATTGATTTTCTTCAAATAACATAATAACTTCTCAAACTGCAGACTTACTCAGCAAACATGTATTTAAGTTTTTAGAACGGCATAGAAATACCAAAGATGACATCTGTTCATTGATTTGCCAGCAGAGAAATACCCGCTTTATACTATAAGGAGAGCATGATATGCTAATGTATCATGCCCTTGGTCATCATGATGCATGAATGCAGCCCTGGCAAGTAACTCACCAGTGCTGTATTCAAGCATCATGCTGACACTACGTGATGGAAAACCTCTGCAGAGGTGTAGTATTTGCTGTAAAACCTCCGACGCGTAGCAGAGGAGGTTTTACAGCAAATACTACACCTCTAAGGAGGTTTTCTAGCTTATACTCCATCCCTTTAATATATCTTGAGATATTCCTATATATGGAGAGGTAAATTGTGAACTTTACAAAATGAATTAGGTAAAACGTAATGCAGTTCAGCTCGGGATTCGAACCTGCTATGGGAAGAGTTCATATAGAAGAGTGGTTTAAAATCTACATATAAGCTAACAGTACATGTAAAAGTACAGGTTCCTCTGTGGCCGATGTGTTAGCATGGTATGGTTAGCAATCAATGGATCATAGGATCGTATCCACCCAAAGGCAAGGGGTTTTCGTTTCCGTTTTCTAAAAGAAACATTTGAAATATATCCTTATTATTAAGCTCTGCAGTTAAAGGTATGCAGAGGGGTTAATTGAGTAGGGATCTTGAGCAGCCACGTAAAAGCTCATAAAACGTGGACGTAACATAGGTCTTTAGCATTGCCACCAATACATGTAAAAGTGCCTACATCAGCGTTTATTGAGCTACATTGGATTTGCTAAATGTCCCTAGTATGTGGTATAGGGTAGACTGATCTAAAGGTAACCACAAACCATGAGATGTCCACCCTAGTTATGCAGCTATTCATGTATGATAATGTCTTGATTTGTCCCTTGCTGGAAAGAGTATCACTTAAAGTGTACTGTGATACAAAAAAGAGGGATTATCATGCATGAATGATTACAAAATTGAGGTGGACATCTCACGGTACGTAGTTACCTTTAGGTCAGTCTACCCTAGTGGTTATGATTCGAAACTCTCTACCTACAGTAGTGAGTTCAAACATGCTTCACATAGGTCTTCCTCTGTGGCCGACCTGTTAGGGTGATGGACTCTAGGTTGGAAAATTTACCAATCTGGGTTCGAGTCCCATTAGAAGCAGGGTTTTAATTGGGAAAGCTTCCACAAAATCCCCTCAGGAACTTATGTTAAAAACCTCCGGACAGCAGCTACAAAACCTCTGGACAGCAGTCCCAAAATATCCGCTCAGGATAGCAGAGGAGGGATATGGAAATAAACCTACGATGGGAACAATAGGCACAACACCTGAGCGGAGTATAAATGGTTGTTATACTCCGCCTGGGTGTTTGGTCTATTGTTCTCACTGTAGGTTTATTTCCTTATTATCAAATGTGTTTTGTTAAATATAGAACGCCATTGACTAATACCAGCAATCATGTATCAGTCCACTTCCGGTTAGTGGACCTTGTATCAGGGTTATTTGAAATTCTTGTATCAGATAGTTTCCGGCCTTAGCACTGGTGTATGAATATATAGACCCATTGTTGTTGGGGGGGGGGGTGTACTGGTGGTTAGTCGGATCTGGCCCTCCTTCCACGCACACTGACTGGGACTGCAGTGGTGGTCAGTGGGGGTGATTGATTGAATTTCCTTTATTTATACTGAATAAAGATAGGTCAAAAACCTGTATTCTTCTAGATCCAGTCAATTGAACAGAATCAGACTGAGTAATATATGACAAATGGTGTATGTATATATGTAATGCAAGAAAAATATAAAAGGAGGCATAGGCTTAGAGCCATGACTTAGTATAATAGTAGCAGATGTTAGTATATGCCATGTTGTGGTGGTGGTGATGTTACTACCACATGGAAGATGTTATTTCCATATATGGGACAGATGGTAAAGTCCAAGCTAGATGATGGTCAGTCATTTAGCTGTAGTCATAAGGTCAAAAGAAGGTTCCTGGTGAGCACGTAAACACACAAATGTCCAGATTATATTAAATATAATAATAATCTAAACATAAGTGTCAATCAATTCCCTGTGGGTTTTCCTGTTCCAGGAGGTGAATTTAGAGCTCTCTCTCACGGATCTTTCTTCCACTGTTAGGGCATTCCAAGCCCCAGCCAATCTATACCTCAGAGATCTAACATATGCAGGATTTTTTGCTCTTTTCTGGAGAAGTAACCTCTGATCCCTTCTTCTTGTGGCCACATTAATTATATGTAATTCTTCAGGGATAAGTGATTTTGAAAAGGCTAAATCCAATATGTGCATATGTCTTCTATCCTTAAGTTTATTCAATTTGGCTTTCCTGTGAAGGGCTGCCGTGTTTAAAATTCCTGTTCTCCTATAAGCAATTCTGAGGCATCTATTAATTAATTTCTGTACATTTTCAAGACTAGTCTTAGAGGCAACATCATAAAATACATCACAATAATCAATAATAGGTACAACCATAGTTTTTACTACCTTAACAGCTGCATTTTGAGGTAAATCATATTTAACATAATTAAACATAAATACTTTGTGCCGGACACTATGTACTAATGTGGGTATGTGATGATTAAAGTTTAGCATTGGGTCAAGGGTAATTCCCAGGTACCTGTATGAGGGGGCATAGGCAATATTATCCTGTCCAATCTTTAGCAAGGGTTTAGTTAAGCGTCTTCTAAGTGCTTTATTTGCAAAAATCATAAATTTAGTCTTTTTACTGTTTAAGGATAGCTTATTGGCATTACACCAATTGGCGATGTGTGCAAGGTCATTGTTAACTGTATTAGTTACATTAGTCTCAGGTGTATGTGCTAGATATATAACTGTGTCGTCAGCATAATGTTGGCATTGGAGGTTAGTTAAAGAAGAGTGCATATCATTAATATAGGTTAAAAATAGTAGTGGGCCTAATACGGAGCCCTGAGGGACTCCGCAGGTGATGTTATGGTAGTCTGAAAGGATGCCATTGGCTTTAGTGCGCTGTCTTCTATCTGTTAGGTAATTTTCAATTAGTGAGGTAGCAGTATTAGTAAGGCCTAGATCGGATAGTTTTAATTTTAAAATGGAGTGGTTTAGTGTGTCAAAGGCTTTGGAAAAATCGAGGAATATAGCTGTAGTGCATTGTTGAATGTTAAGTGATTCAAATATATTGTTAGTAAGTTTTTCTATACTATGGAATGTTGACCTATGTGGCCTGAAGCCATCCTGGTTTTCATATAGAATATTGTTATTAATTAGGTAAGTTAGTAATTGTTTATGAAGAACCTTTTCCATTATCTTAGCTGGCAGAGGCAATATGGAGATCGGTCTTAAATTATTAACATCTGACCTGTCCCCACCCTTAGGTAGGGGGGTCACAATTGCTTCCTTCCAAGCATGGGGGAAAACTGAGGTTCTTATGACTAAATTTATTAGGTGTAGGAGATGGTATGGTAGAGTAATGAAAGTGTCTTTCAAAATTTGTGAAGAAATGTTTGGGATACCAGATGATTTATTTACATTAATTTTCTTTACTAATTTGATTGCTAAATCCACTTCACATTCCTGGAAACTAAATTGAGGCGGAAGAGGAGGGATATTACTCTGATAGGGTAACGTTAAATTTTGTGCCAAGCGATCTCCTATGGTTGCAAAATATTTATTTATGAAATTAGCTGTTTCTTCAGAACTAATATGGGTGTTATTGATTTTGTCTTGCAAGGAGTATACTGGAGATCTATTTTTTGGATTCATTAAATTATTGATGGATTTCCAATATTCTTTAGGTTTATTATGAAATTTTACAAATTGCTGCTTATTATATCTATTGCGGGCAAGTCTTTTTTCTTCATTGGCCAAATTCCTCAGGAATATTGCTATGTTATGATCATCATCATTTTGTGTACGCCTATATTTTTTCATAGCATCATCCCTATCCTTAAAAAGTGTCAGTAGGTCATTAGTAACCCATTCCTTCTTCTTCTGTGTGCATTTGAAGGTTTTGATGGGGCAGGTGAAGTCAAGTAGAAAATGGATCTTATCCAATAAAATATTCCATGCAATATTGGGGTCAGGCGCATCCCAGAATGTATTCCAGTTAATATTTTTAAGCCCAGTCATGTAATTATCAGGAACATAATTCTTATAGGAGCGTCCTGTAAATGAAATAGGTGTTTTAACCTCAGGGGTAAATTTCCTTGTTACAAATATGGGATAGTGGTCAGTGACAGTGATGTGGGAAACACCAGGTGACGCTATTTGGGGGGAGTTGGTTAGTATGAGGTCAATTAAGGTATTTTCTCCCTGTGGGTTTTTGTGAGTAAATTGATTAATTAATTGTCTTAGTGCAAATGTAGTCATAAAGTTTTTTAGTCTATCATGATCTCCATATTTTTTCTTAACGTTAATGTTAAAATCACCTAACATAAAAATCTCTTTTCCTGGGGTCCTAGTTAGGGTTGTTAGTAAAAGGGTTAGTTTAGTGAAAAAGATGTCAATATCGCCATCAGGAGGCCTGTAAATATTGAACAAGTGAACAGCCTTGCCATTGCCCTTATTCAGGATTATATATTGCACTTCCATATCAATATTACATATATTTTTATCTCTTTGTTCGACATAGGAGACATCGTTAGCTATATATCCTTAGCACAACCATAGCGTACTGATGTGGGGTGTAAAAAGGGCCATCCAAACGCCAGTGCTTTATGTCAGGGGACCCCCAGAACGTACTGATGTGGGATGTAAAAATGGCCCTCAAAACGCCAGTGCTTTATGCCTGGGGCCCCCCAGAACGTACTGATGTGGGGTGTAAAATGGGCCCTCCAAATGCCAGGAATTTGGATGGATGGTGGCCCCAAACGCCAGTGGTTTTCACTAATTTCAAGGATTTCAATGCAATAAATAAGGTCTAGATTACACTAGAGTGTTAATATTTATTTTATAATGTACATGTATGATAAAGGGTAGTATGACTACTGCCTTCATATACTTCATAACTTTATGCTTTATTAGTAGTATTTAACCTTGAAAGTTGATTATATCCTAATTTTACAATATTTGAAATAACATGGTAAATATAGTAGTAATTCTCGTGATGGTCTTATAGCTCAATTCAAATTATTTTGAGTTGACAGTATGGGTAAATGCTTCTAGTTGAGCATCATCTAAAGATTTCATCAGTTATACCTTATGATATCATGAATTTCATGCTAATTAGCATTTTTTCCAAATACACATTATCAGGACTTGGCTTTTCTGCCTGTGATATGTACAGGATAGCTTTAAAACGTTTTGATACGTTTTTTATACCACAACTTAGCAGTAAAACGTTTTAGAACGTTATGGCAGCAGGGAATCTATTTAACTCTTATACTACAACTTTAAATAAAATAAAACGTTTTAGAACGTTATGGCAGTGGGGGATCTATTGTACTCTTATACTAAAACTTTACAATAAAACGTTTTAGAACGTTATGGCAGAAGGGTATAGTACAAGAATCTTATGCTACAATTTTAAAGTGAAACGTTTTAGAACGTTATGGCAGAAGGATATCTAGATGTAGGGGCTTCTAATCAGTCAGCAGAGCGTGTCTCCACTGCTTTCCCACTGCTACCACTGTTAGTATGGTCCGGCTGTGGCACTCTGTCATGCACTAGCATGTGAAGGGCACCTCTCAGTTAATGCCAAATCCGGGAAAATCTATGCTTATCTCATTAAATCGAAAACACATAGCATTATTCTATACATTCAGGGGGACATCCACAACCCACCCCTTTTCATGTATGGTTCATAAATTATGGTTAAAATAGAATTAAGTGTTGCAATACCAAGGAGACAGAACAATAAAATTGAAAGAGGGGTATGGTCCTCTTATAGTCTAGATATAAGACAATAAACTACACAAATAACATCTGGCCTAATTATTGGCATTTCTCCCGGATTTTAAGCCTAGTAAAGGTCACACTAAAGTAATCAATGCAATACATGGCAGTAACAAAAGCTACATCCCCTGAAAGACCTTGAATCACAAATTATAATGATAAAATAATTAGGCATGTATACCATATAGTTACCTGTATATTAACACCCAAATATCCTGTATTTTCTTCCACTGGGGTCCCTGACTGCACACAGGGTGATTACTCACTCTGCTGACTGCCCCAGTAATACACCTACTACTGGTGCCATCCTTTTCAATCCTCAATGGCTCTCCAGCACTTACTACCAAATTCTTTATTATTGTTAAATGTTTCAATGGAACCCCCTACTACATGGTGAAATGGCCATTTCTTAAAATTAATGTGATAAATCGCCAATTTCAGCTCATAATTATTTATCCGAAATATCGAAAAAATATTTATAAAAGTATGGAAAGAAGCAATTCAAAAATATGCTTATTTTGACTTCAATACAATATCTTAAATATGAATACTGTCTGATCAGTGATAAATATACGATAGGTTTCAGCAATTTAAAAAAATTATACTTGTTGTTACCAACAGGTCTATAATTTTAATGAGACAAAAGGTTCTGAAACCCATTCCCTCCCTGTCTATTTGATATACATCATACTTCTGAAGGGCTACAACCTTAACGTGCATTTTCAGCTCAACAATTTACTACATATAACTTTCTATGGTGCTCTAATACTATAGCTTGAAGCTAGAACATTTGAGAAAGTTATGGTATAAAACTATATACTGACATCTAACATGATGTGGTCCCTAGTAACGACATCTAACATGATGTGGTCCCTAGTAACGACATCTAACATGATGTGGTCCCTAGTAACGACATCTAACATGATGTGGTCCCTAGTAACGACATTTAACATGGTGTGGTCCCTAGTAACGACATCTAACATGATGTGATCCCTAGTAACAACATCTAACATGGTGTGGTCCCTAGTAACGACATCTAACATGATGTGGTCCCTAGTAACGACATCTAACATAAGACTTAGTCTTACCATAATGAAAACCAATACAATACAATGTGTATCAATAAAATACAAAGTTTACCAAGAGAATACAATGTGTACAATTTGAATCCCATAAGTACCAACTAGAATCCCAGAAGTACCAACTAGAATCCAATATGTACTAATAGAATTCAATAAGTTTTCATAGGATCTATTGGTACCTATGGAGGTTGGCAGAACCGAGATTGGTAGAACTGAGATCGGCAGAATGGAGATCGGTAAAACAGAAAACGGCAGAATGGACATCAACAGAACCTTAAAAACCAACATCAACCAATGGCAGAGACATGCACGCAAGGAAAACCGACGTAGTTTGCTCTCACAATATAATCCAATAAATACCAATTGAATCAAGTAGATACTAATAGAATTAAATAGAATATAGCTACCAATAGAATCCAATCGTTACCAATCAAGATCGGCAAATCAAAGATGTGTAGAACAGAGAATGACAGCAAGGAGACTGGCAGTATCGACTATTGAATGCAATAGATAGCGATTGAATCCCATAGATACCAATAGGTACTAATAGAATCCAATAGATACCAATATAATTTTATAGCTACCACTGGAATCTCATAGGTACCAATAGAAGCCAATATGTTCCAATTGAATCCAATATGTAACCCATGGAATCCCATGAATAGTAATGAAATCGAAAGGCCTATGCGATTCCACTGGTGCCTAGGTACCAATAGAATGCATTGTGTACCGATTTAATACAATGTGTACCAATAGAATACTATGTGTACCAATTAGGGATGTCATTGACATTCACTATAATGACATATCGCCATTTTGTTAATATTTCAATATATCATATTTTGAAAAAAGAAATTTAGCGTTTGTCTTACATACATACAAAAATCATATAGTTATCAATAGAATCCAATTGGTACCCATCAAGTTCAATAAAACAAAGATCTGCCGAACAGAGATAGTGGACCTATGTATATTTGATTAAGTTCTATGACGCCTTTGTTTCTCGATTTCGATCGACGAATTGGAAAAGGGTGCTGCCCACCGTAAACAGGGCGAAAAATAAAGAGTACTTGATTATGGTACCGACATGATTAAGCTGCTAGCCAAAACTAATGTAACAGGTAACTTTAGAGTGGAGCTATTTATTAGCAATATGCACCACACTATTAAAGAAGCAGTCATGGCTTCATACCCTAAAACAATTGAAGAAGCCATTGTCGAAGGTGAAAAGCAAGAAGCCATCTATAGATCTATACAGAAACAACACAAATTTGCCGCAGGAGACCTTCAGGAAGCTATTCAGCTTCATAAGGCCGAAATCAACGCCTTACAGATGAGGGTTAAATCAAAGAAAGTCAACTTTGATGACCGCTCTAGAAAACCTTATAAAAATGAGTATAGTACTAGACGTCATTACAAAAAGTCCAATAATGACAGATCTGTATCAAAATCAAAATCCAGATCGAGCAGCCAAGAGTCGAACTCATCAAGGTCCGGAAGAGATTCCTCCGCCTCTCCATCTCGAGACAGCTATAATCGCAGCTATTCATAGGTACCAATAGAATCCCATAGGTACCAATAGAAGCCAATTGATAAGTTCCAATTAAATCCCATATGTATCCCATGGAATCCCATGAATAGTAATAAAATTTAAAAAATATGCGATTCTATTGGTGCCTAGGTACCAATACAATACCATGTGTATCCATTGAATACAATGTGTACCAGTACAATACAATGTGTACCCATAGAATACAATGTTTATTACATGGTGGTACGGCCTTCTCTATGCTAAGCCTATGGGACCTCCGTACTCCATGCCCCCATGGAGTATGGTGTAGCCATACTCCATTGCCTCCAAATTTTGTTGATTTTCTTCATTTTAAGACAGTAGGGCCATGTGATAAACACAAAACCCCACTTATTAACATAAATGTACATATCAAAAATGGTCATATCACACTCAGCCTTTGGCATCATGTGATATGACCCAGCTTCAACTCGTGAAGTATGATGTGCATGTATGTCAATGGTGTGGGGTTTTGTCTATGTACCAATACAACACCATGTGTACCCAAAGAATATAATGTGTACCTATACAATACAATGTGTACCAGTAAAATACAATGTGCACCAATACAATACAATGTGTACCAATTGAATATGATGTGTACCAATAAAAAACGATGTGTACAAGTTCAATCCAAAGCATTCTGAAACGTTTTATCCTTGCAACCATGCTGCCATAGTGGACCCATGCGTATTTGAGACCTATATCAGACCAGCTAAAGTATATCTACTACATTTCCTAGCAGCAGTACCAAAACGTTCTGAAACGTTTTTATCCTTGCAACCATGCTGCCATACTGGACCCATGCGTATTTGAAACCTATATCAGACCAGCTAATGTATATATCTACTACATTTCCTAGCAGAAGTGCCAAAACGTTCTGAAACGTTATATCCTTGCAACCATGTTGCCATAGTGGACCCATGTGTATTTGGAACCTATATCAGACCAAATATTGTATATCTACTTTGTTTCAGAACAGGAGTGCCAAAACGTTCTAAAATGTTTTGGTGTTCCAACTAGACCTACCATAGTAGGTTTATGTGTATTAAGGTTTGATCACACACCAAAAATGTGTATTTGCTAAAGAACTGCCAGAACGTTTTAATGAGTTTCACCTTTTGAGCTAGATGTACCAGAATGGGACAATGTGTATTGGGCATCAGAATTTATATTAGATAAAGAGGGACTTCAGTCCTAGAATACACATCATTACTCTCTGGTAGCCAAAAACTTGAAAAATCCATTACGCATATTACGTTCTGGCAGTCCTCTGACAGAAAGCACTGGCATTTGGAGGGCCCTTTTTAGACCCCACATCAGTACGTTCTGGGGGTCCCCTGACAGAAAGTACTGGCGTTTTGAGGGCCATTTTTACACCCCACATCAGTACGCTCTGGGGGTCCCCTGACAGAAAGCACTGGCGCTCCTAAGGATATGTAACTACACCACCCCCACATGTCTTTGCTCCAGGTAGAGTAAGGTCTCTATCCAGCCTGCAAAAGTTATATCCTTCTAGTACGAATGTATCATCCTTATGCATGTTAGTTAGCCAACTCTCTGTGAGACCAATGCAGTCGGCCTGAGAATTTTCAAACATTATTCTAGCGTCATCAATTTTACCTGGCAATGTTCGTATATTATAGTTAACTAGATGTAAGCCTCTCTGCCTATCAAAATTCAGGTCATGGGACATAAAAGGTGTGTCTAAAATTCCTAAGAGAGAGCATCCTCCCCTGTTTCAAGGACGCGTTTGACCAGAAACCTTCATATAAATAAAAGATAGTTTCCACAATGTAAAATGTAGCGCTTATGCAAGGGCATGTGCAATAAAATGCTACCCAAGCAGCTTTAGTTCCTTGTATCAATGTCATGAGTAGATAATGTAAGCCGTGAGGCTCTGCCTATATAGTACCGGTAATATAATGCAGTGGTACGATAAGGCATATTATTGGGTTAATCGAAAATAAGGTTAGTAAACAAAATGTAGTGCTGCACCCTCCAGGTCACAGTAGTAACCCTTAGGGATAACACTATAAGGACCAATGCTACTGAGAGTTCGTTGTATTTACCTCATGGGTAAGGTTTTTGGTCAGTTAGTGTGTTAGTACACATATGTAATACTAATGTACAGTATAGTATACGATCAACATAATCTGGGTTGAGTGTTCTGTGCCTATAATGAATAAATGACCAGTCAGGGCCACTTTTAAGGTATGTAGGGACGCACTTTGGTACGTATAGATTACATCACAATAGCACTGTATGGTTTTTACCATTTAGAGTCTTGGTAACTGTTTATACTCCGTTACAGATCAATATGTAAACATAAACGTCATGTAGACAGTCCAATCATGCCCTATCTAAGTGCATAGGTCTATTAATGATGGTTTTTAATCCGAGTAATACAAATTCAATATATATGAGTTAACTGACTATATTTCTTTCCGGTTAGATTAAAAATCTTGGGCTGGTTAGTGGTTTTACACAGAAAAACATTTTATACAGTGAGTACAATGTATAAACAGTCTACTAGGTTTCGTGCGTGCTAAGGATTATTATTAAAGTCAAAAAGATTGGTAATCAACTAACGCGCCCTGCACTGTCAGTGTTACCAACGAGTAAGGAGGCTTGGAGGCTTGGAGGGGGGGGGGGGGAGTATGGGCAGGGTCAATCAGGTAGGGTTAGTTGAATGGCGCGCCTTGCACTGCCGAACTTCTTTCCCGGGATGGCTAAATTTTAAATGACACAAATAAATAGAGGGGAGCATAACCTAGTAGGACTTAAGACAAATACCAACTGGAGTGAGGGGTGCAAATTTTATACTATTATATTTTAAATTATGAGGTGGGGAGGGTGGTGCATACTACCTATCCTTTTGTTCTGCAGTAGTGGCGAGTGGTGAAGATCCCACTACAGTGCTTGTATGGTTGTCAATGTTGGCATCAACAACATTGACGTCATCTCGACGTCATCATCGTCATCATCGACGTCATCATCGTCATCATTATCACCGGTACCTCATCTGTATCGTTAATCCTTTCCAGGACCCCCTTAGTGGCAACAGTCGTTTAGCTATGACGCCAGGGGCAGTAACATCATAACCCAGCACTCGGGAGGTTTCTCTCCTGTGTGGTTCAATCGAATCAGTGCTAGCTTATACTATGCCTGCCTTGTGTAGTATGTCGTAATTCCTTTCCAAACACTTCACATATAACAAGGCCCATTCTGTGACGGTCTTAGGAGAGGGATGCAGTCCATCTGGTGTAAATTTTTATATTTATGGGTATATTTACCCTTGTTCCCACAGTGTATAGTGGTTGCCAGTTGGGGACCATAGTATAGCGTTTCCCTGTTCATTTCTGCTAGGACCTGGTTGATAAGCAGTACTCCTTCATTCAGTACCTTCTGTTGGACTGGGTATCGTTCAACAGTTTCCGTATTGTACATTTGCATCTTCATGCCTAATAAGGGTGCATAAGACATCCGTTGCCCAGCATCTTGTACTGTTCTTTTCAGCTCTGTGTAAAGAGTTGTTAGATGATCTACTAAACAACCAACCTCCGGCCATTTGGGTGTAACCTTCCAGTGTGGGTCAAGCTTATGCAACGTGGTGAGGTTATTAGCCCCTATCATTACAATCATTAAATGATAGTTATTGTACTGTAGGTGTTGCTCTAGTTCAGCAGTCAATGACTCCACAGTTGCCCCAGGTATAGTAAGCTCGTAAAGATCGATGTAATCAGTTCCTTTCTCCTCCAGTGCAAGGTTAATAGCCTCCAGTAGGCCTTTCCCCCTACTGTCCGCGGCTAGTAGGACTCTGAACATTATCCTTGATTAATAAAAGAGAGTTGTATATTTGTAAAGGCAGAAGTAACACGTATACGTTCTTCCTCTCTGGTATAGGCTGAGAGTGGGTGTAGGTTAGACTGTGTGTATACTAGTAGTGATAGCGGGGGGAGGGGGGGTGTCAGAAGGCGGGTTGTTTGGCATGTGTGTGAGTCTATGGAGTAGGTGAGGCGCGCCCTGCACTGCCTGTCTGTTTCCATAGTAGGACTGTATATTAGCGAGTGTGTGTGGGTGCATGGGTATGGGTTAACTGTGTGTAGATTAGTAGTGGTGGCGGGTTGTTTAAGTGTGTATAAGAGTTTATGGAGTAGATGAGGCGCGCCCTGCACTGCCAGACTGTATCCATAGTAGGGCTGTAATTTAGCGAGTGTGGGTGTATGGGTATAGGCTAAACTGTGTGTAGATTAGTAGTGGTGGTGGGTTGTTTAAGTGTGTGTACGAGTTTATGGAGTAGGTGAGGCGCGCCCTGCACTGCCAGACTGTATCCATAGTAGGGCTGTAGGTTAGCGTGAGTGGGTAGGATGTGTATAGGTTAGACGGCTATATTAGTAGTAAGGGGGGGGGATGGCTATGGCTTTGTGCCTGAGTTAGATTGGACTTGACACAGTCTATGATTTATTCTTGATTTTTCTTCTCTGCGGCCATTCTTGCTTCACATCTTCTGAAGAGGGCCCGGATTTCCTCCAATGACTTTCCGCACCTATTTTGTCCTTTGGGCGTACAATTTTTTTGTCCATCTTGCAGAATGTAACCGGTCGCCCAGACTAGATCTCTAGTTCCTTCGTATAATGGGGTCTTTTTCGTGGCCATTAGTTTGACGAGGAGGGCAGGGTTTTGTCTAAACTTCAACAGTTGGAGTTTTTTGATCAATTTGAAACGGCCAGTTTCGAACCACTCCTTATTTCTAGGCAGTTTCCGGAGTAGTTTCTTAACCTCGTATGGGTCTGGTTCCCGTAGGGCTTGTGCAGCTAGTCCTGGCGCGCCGCATTCCATCGCTGATTGGTGGACATAGCCTTGTTCCACCGAGGTGTAGTGATACATACCCCACTTGATATGGCTGGGGTACATATTGGATAAGAAGCTGTGTTTTGATTGAAACACTATACCGTTATCGTAGACAAGTGTCTTTGCAGATGCAAGGGACAGCTCCTCAGGGAGTAGCTCCAAATTATCCCAGACATATACGGTTCCTTCGATTATAACGGAGCGGCCCTTGAGCTCAACCCTTTTTCCTAAGCTCTTAGCATGCTGTGCCACGATTCTAAGGTCACGTACCCTGTCCTGTTCAGTTTTGGTTAGGTCATCACCAATAGAGACTTTCCAATTGGGCATGTTCCTCAGCTTCTTGACATTGGAGTAGACAGCTCCCTTTGACCTCCCCTCCTTGAACTCTACCATGATGGGCCTTGTTTTGCTTGCCTCATATTTGCCCAGCCTAAAGATGCCATGGCAGTCGGCAGAGGAAAGTCCTGTTCCTAAGTCACTCAGCAGTTGGTCTATCACTTGTTGAGGGTTTGGATGATCCTGTTCAGACAGGCCCCTGAAAATCATATTGTTCCTCCTGCCGGAACTGTCCAATTTCTCCTTTTGAATTGATAGGTCATCAATTATGGACCCCTGTACCGCTACCTTTATCTCCAGACTACCCACTTGTTTCTCTAGTTCCAAGATCCTCTTTCTTTGGGAGCTTACTGTGTCAGTCAGTTTCTTTATTTGCTTATTATTAGATGCAATCTGTGTGTCATTCTGAGCAATTGTGTTGTTGAGCATGAGAAACTTGTGCATAAACTTCTTTTCAAGTTCCTCTAGGGAGGAGACAGGTGGGTCTTCAGTGTGGGCAATAGTACTGCCTTCACTTCCACTATCTTCACTGTCACCATCATCGGTCTTACTTTCCTCGGCATTGTTCAATGTCTGATCGGCTTCGTTCTTCTTATCATCATCATCATCATCATCATCATCTTCATCATCATCATCATCATCATCGTCATCATCATCATCCCCAACTTCCCCATCATCTTTGGTATCCACTCCAACAACCCCTTCACCGTTCTCTACACTAGTCTCATCATCTTCCCTGCTGTCGCCTGCTTCTTCCAATATTGCACTCACGAGGTTTTTCTCCGGTGTGGAGGGTGGCAAGTCTAGTCCGGTCTGGGACTGCGCGGTTAGCTCCAATATGAGTGCACTTACATCCTCTTGAGGCTTGACGATCGCTGATTTTATGAGTTCTTCATTAAACAAGGAAATGTCTGAGCCCGCAGAGAGGCTATTGTCCATGTTTAATTTTTTCTTACCATGCTTTTTCTTTGGATGCTTGGTCTTAGTGGATTTAGGGGTGGATGCGACTTGGGTGGATACTGTATGGGTGGATGTCGATCCAGGCTCATTGTTGGCGGCTTTCCCTCCCCTAGCAGCCCGCTGGGGTAGTGGTTTGGGTTGCTCTAGAGGTGGTTCACTGGTGGTACCTCCATTTTCGCCCTCCTTGTCCATATTGCTTCTAGTGGTCCTTTTGTTTTCCTTTCTAGGAGCTTCAGCCATGGTTAGTCCTTTTATGGTTAATCCATGAGAATCACAACTCAATCACAAGTAGAGTAATCCAGGAGATTAATCACTAAGTTGTAGTTAGATGCCAGTAATCACGATATTATGCAGAGCCGAGGTGGCGGGTGACCTTCTACTCTTGGACCATGACTACTGGGCGGGGGGGCAACCGACCATGACTGCCTCATCAGCGGTTATGCACTGACCGACCTGGTGGGTTGGTGGCGGGGGGGGGGGGGGGTTGATTTGCAGCTAATCATGACTGCCTCGTCAATGGGTATGGGTAAACATGGCTCAGAGCATAGTTGTTGAAGGTTGGCTATATGCTTTCAGGCCGAGTGGGGGGACTAAAATGCTCGAAAAAACAGGGTGATATTTCGATTATTCTGAGCGGATTATGATTTGGTGGTCTTCCCTTTTCAATAAATAACACAATTGAATCGAACAGTAAGCTCACATCGAAGCTATAAAGGGAGAATAAATGCCTAGAAGGGGGACTATTTTTTTCCCTGCGTAGTCAGAACTCTGGGAGTGCTGTGGCCATCATCTGCTTCAATCCAGTGGGTAACCACACCTAAAATGTCTAATTTCTCTGCTAATAAACATTTAATAATAAGTACAGTATTGATAGGAGTCACTTTGGGTCTGACATATCATGGATTGATTTTTTAAAGTATCAGTCATCGGCCTATGAGGCCTCCGACTGATACTTTAAAAAATCGCACCATGATATGACAGACCCAAAGTCACTCCCATTAATACTGTCTACATATTTCTATTCTGTTCCCCTGAGCGGAGGTTTTGTGGGTGCTGTCTGGAGGTTTTGTAGGTGCTGTCCGGAGGTTTTATGGATTATTTGGGCTTCAGAAAATGTCTGCTTTGTATGGGAGTCGAACCCACGTAGAAAGATGTTAAAGTCCACTGCCCTAACCGCTCCACCAGCTTGTCTCCATATGTGCATATAGTAACATTCTTTCTCATATACACACAGTAATGGTTTGTTGATTACAAACACTCGTGACTCATGAGATATATAGGCCTACTCCCAGTGAGGCTCCCTCTGTACTCAGTACACTGTGGAGCCGTGGTTAAGACGTGGAGCTTTACTTCATAACATATGTAGCGTAGGTACGACTCCTGATAGGTTAAATTTTTTTAGGTTGTTGTTGAAGCATCACTCACATCATGTTAAATAACACTAACATTTTAGCCGCATTATCAAAGAGCAGATAAAATTTGAGTGCATCAAAAAGAATTGAAGTAAAAAAGAAAACCATAATGCAATATGACTTAAAATATCTAAATATTTTAGGCTTGAATGGGATTCGAACAGCCTACGACTACATTCATGTTTCCATGCCTTATCCATTAGGCCATAGAGCTGAACATACTCACAGGAGCCTGCTCAGATGATATGGATTTGGTCGTATGTGCTTAGCTATAGAAAGGGCAATGAGCCATGTCAACCAGCTAACCGTGACCCAAGAGGTGCATGTACTCAGTCAGTGTAGTAGGTCTGTATTCCCATTGCAATCGCAAGAGTTCTCCCCCATTAGAAGTGTACATTTTGGATTATATTGATATTTCAATGAATATGCATTACCATGGATGGAGTATAAGCTAGAAAACCTCCTTGGACCTGTAGTATTTGCTTTAAAACCTCCTCGGCTACGCCTTGGCTACGCCTCGGAGGTTTTACAGCAAATACTACAGGTCCGTGGAGGTTTTCCATCACATATACTCCTGAAGGGTCTGCATGATGCACCAAAGCAGCACCAGTGAGTTACTCGCCGGGCTTCATTGGTGCATCATTAGACAAATGTCATCCTTTAGTGACAACCATCTTTAAAGGGTAAAGCCTATAGTCCACTGAATGTCTTCAAACAGCATATTACCTTATCTTAAACTGCATGTATCAAAACACTTGAATTCATGTCTATCATGACACTATAACTAAATTTGTGTGTTTATAATTCCAGATCCCCGTCCTATCAAAGAGAGACAAAGTTCACCGCTTCCTGCAGGATCTGAGAACAGGCCCCATTCATCGCTTTCTTACTTTTGGTAAGATTGTATACGAAGACGGGAGGCCACACTTACTGCTGGCCATGGATGTTAGTATTGATGATGTGCTAACACAACTGGGTAACACCATGCATCTAGGTGAGTTCACATTAACTACAGGGTCTCTGTGTGTACATTGCAATAACATTACGTGTAAGTATGAACACATACAGTCCCATAATCTACAATTGAAGTAGCTCAAATTGTACATATTCATAACTGTCATCTTTATTCTTCAAATTCTCTTTGTGTTGATAGCTTCTTTGTCTTCTACAGGACCTATACCATCAGCTTCAGTGCCAGAGGTAGAGAGGGATGCACCAGAGTCACATGTAGTAAATGGTAAGGAGGACTTTTGAATCAAACATGCATGCAGGTGGTTTAGGTCCTTTTCTCACAGTCCTGCAATTCATGAAGCTAGAACATGAAACAGATGTAAAGGGACCGTCCCTTTGTGATATCATACAGAGGGCAAAGGGCAAGACTCAACCTTCCATACATCACTATAGAAAACATGACAAAAGGGGGCGAGGGAGGGGTAAGAAATAGCAAAATTGATTGTTAAAACAATATTTCTTAAGTCGTAAGTGCTAACCATTCTTATACTGAGCATCACTCCATGTAACTGCATAGTTCATTCATGATGTGGTTTCTGCTTTAGTGGACCTCTTCCCACACCAAAGACTGTTCTACAAGGAGGTGCTGTCCAAAGTGCCAATCTATGAATACGTCATGAGGTCAGAGTTCGTACAGATCGATGAGGTCTTCACAAAACTCGAACTTGTGACTGATGATGAGGACAAAATGCCACATGGGGTCTTTCAATCAAGGTGATTTCTTTTGATTTTTTTTCTGTCAACCTCTGACTGACCTTTGAGAGTTTGTGAGAGGTATCCATAATGTTGCTTTAATAAGAATCCAGCCTGATGACAGACAAATGAGAAAGGCAGTACTTTCTTTTGTATATATCTATGTACATTCCAGTGGACACAAAATGCAATATAAAGTTCTATCAACATTGCATCAACATTGTCAACAATTAATTTGATTGTGCCTTTTGTGATTGTAGTTCATCATAGTTTTAGAGTGTGTTTTACACTGCTAAACTTTTATGACTGATTTGTATTTACTCTGCAGAGCAAGGTCAAAGGTCATTGCCTTTGAGGAGATGTTCAATTCAAACGATTCATCATTTCTTCGGATCTTGTTGGAAGGAAAGCCTGGAAGTGGAAAAACATCTATACTCAAGCATTGTGGAGTTGAATGGGCAAATGTGTCGGCGGGAGAGAGAAACAGAACAGAGGGAGAAGGTTGTTCAAATACACAATCCTCCCTTCTCAACAAAGACCTAGTGATCTATGTGGACAAATATCATGAGAAAGAAAATCTACAATCTACCATCAAAGCAGCACTGAAGGGTCCTAAGTCAGAGCGAGAAAAGGCTTTTCGGTTTTGGCAAAATCATCCCCAAAAGACCTTTCTGATGGTAGATGGGATCGATGAGTTCCTAAATGAGGAATTGGTGAACGAGATATTCCAGCTTGCATCTGAAGCTAGTTGCCATGTCCTCATAAGCTGCCGGATGGGGCACAGGAGACTAGAAAACAAAGTGAAGAGCTTCAACCGCCACATCAAAGTTGATGGATTTGACCAAGAGAATGCCGCTAAGTTTGTGAACAAGTTCATGAAGAGGTTAAACTACGATGCACCTGAGGAAAATGAGAGGAAGACTAGCACACTTTGTTCTTTTCTCACGTCTGATAGTGTGAAGACATTGTACAAGAACCCACTCAACTGTGCATTCTTCTGCTTGATCTACAACAATGGGGACATCACAGAGGAGGACCTTGCCTCATTGACACTTGTAGAGCTGTTCAGAAAACAGCAGCAACGCCTTCTGAAGAGGGAGTGTGTGCGACAGACCAGTTCCCAGCTAGAGGCTGATGATTTAGAGGATGCGGCACAGTCCTCAGTCCAAGGCATCCACAGAATGGCTCTACACTCACTCCTTCATGACGGGAAACAGAGCAGCTACAGTCAAAAGGACTTGAAGCAGTTTGGCATTGACATCACCTCCCCGGCCATGGTACTATTGCATGAAGAAGACAATATTGAGGGCAAAGTCTACACCTGGCCACACCAGGTCATCAAAGAGTACCATGCTGCCAGTGCTGTTCAGAATGAAACCATCATGTACATGATTGCATCCAAATCAGAGCTGAACCAGCTGTCTAAATTCCTTGTGTCGTATCTGGTTGAAACTGACCTTGAAGCAGCAAGAAACCTTCTCCTTGCTATGATGCTCATCCAATCAAGTGACCCTCCATGCTCCGAACCCAAATGGTATAATAAGCAGTCACATCTTGGGCACGCATGTACTGAAATATCCAACCTGAGAACATTTTTATCGGAGCAGAACATTGATGAGTTGTTGCAGCGTCCATTGGTAAAGTCCTCCATGACAGAGAAGTACCTGAGGGTGGAGGAGATCCAGGAGTGTTTGTCAAACACGGACTGGGCCCTGCGGAACTATCTCACCCTGATACAACTGGTGGACATGACTCTAGATGTGTCTACAACAGAGGAGCACTACAAGATGCTACAGTCTGTCATTCATCCATTCCTGCCGTCTTCATTCTCTGGTAGTATGAAAATGTATGGTAAAGTGTGCCCTTGGGATAAGATGTTTGATGATGATGATGATCTTCCTAAGTTCCTTCAGAATGCTACGTTGTTGTAAGTATCACTCATAATCTATGTAATTCCCTATTTCGATATAGACCTTTAAAAAAAAGGGAAGAAATAAAAAAGAGGTACGTAGTAAATTGCTTATAACGTGAAACCTCCAGGTGGACTTCAAGGATTCCCAAAGGGTGCAACTAATACACAAGGTTTTACGATACTCAGTATAGCAGGGAGGGTGCTGGTAATACCCCTAAATACCAACAAAATCCTGAATTATTCCAACAAAACTATTCATATTATTTTGCCCTCAACTAATGGAAAATATGACAAAGTCCATGCTCCATAGATGGGAAGAGAGAAATTCTAAAAACATCTCACAGAAATCGCACTAGGAGGAAAGACTCCTTAGGCTGCCAGTAATACCAAATGGCCTACTCTAGGCCTACTCCAGTGACACCACTGTGCATTTCTATGGTGGGCACTTGCATCCTAACCCTCTATGTTCTGATCAATTCCTCCACGTCTACTTATGAGAGCAGGATGATTAAATATATCTAAAAAGCTGTTAGTGTGTCCAATAATATGGCAAATAAAATTCAGTGATTTTGGGGCAAGCAGACAGGGGGCATGAACGTTTTTGCATCTTATGAGAGAAAGCCATTAGGTCGTATTTGCTGTGCTGTATAATGTGTATGAAATATGTGCTTTTTCTAACATTAAGCACCCGTTACCATTGCTATTAGGAGAAAATCAATTTTCTCACTTTTTACAGATGTATTCAGGTTCACATACATGGGTTTTAGAAGTAATTCTCAAGATAACTATGCTGTGCTCTTCGAATTTTTATTTCTCTTTCAAAAAAAGGTGACCTTAGCTTGCATAAGATTTATTTACTTTAGTTGTAAATATTGATCTTTTAAAGTGGGAAGTACATGTATGTTATTTTTATCTGACTGCGTTACTGCCTTTATTTTCTTTGATTTGATGCTAATTATGCCAATATTTGTCTAATATCATCATAGTTTTTCATAGGAATTTAGCAACAAATCAAGAGATTTTCCTCAGAACCTACCTTATATTTCATTGTTTTTCCTCGGCGACGATGCATCTATATGTATATGTTTGTGTGTGTGGAACATGAAGGGGACAGTCACGGTGTACACAGGAGCTGTACAACATGTTGGTAAGGATAACTCTAACATAATGTCTATGTTCTACTTACAGCCGTGGTCATGCTGAGTGTGAGCTCCATCCTGTCAGTGCAAGGGTCCCCTTACTGGTGTTGAGGTATTATGACTTTGGTGGTATGGCCTTCCTTGTATTAAAAGCCACAAAGCAACCACCTTCATATCTTGTTATCCTGGTGAGCAGTCCTACAGTCATAAACACAGCTGAGAACACAAATGTATTGAAACAGTTTGCCAAAGGGAAATGTGGCAAAGTTGGTGCAGTTAACATACAGATAAAAGACACAGAGTGGAACTGGGACTTCTCCCATGCAGGGAGTGACAAGGATGACAGCTGTGCCTGGAAGAATGCCCTCATCTTAGTGAATGACATCTTGAGACCTAAGATGGGTGTGGTGACCACACCAGACTATCCTAAACTGCTGACAGAGGAGGACCAGCAGCAGCTCAGGGATGCGGGTGTAAAACTACTTCCGGACTCAGAAGTATGATTATAATAATAAGCTATGAGACAGTGTGTGGAAACCGTACAAGACTACCCTGAACTGCTGACAGAGGAGGACTAGCAGCAGCTAAGGGATGCGGGTGTGAAGATACTTTTGGACTATTATTTTAATAATGGTAAAGCTATAAGAGTGTGTGTGGAAACCGTAGCAGACTACCCTAACATGGCTGCACCAGGGATACCTGCGTGTGTCCCTCCTCTATCGGTCTGCACTTATACATCAGGGAAAGAATTCTGCCGAGGATTATACCACGGTTCTCCACTTTAGGCACTCAAACCAGATCCTAATCTGGATAACCACCATGCATTAGCAGTGGAGAACCGCACTGCTATGACGTCACATGATGGGTTTTCATGATTAAAACGAGTTTAGGTTGAAATTAGATCACATTTTTTTCTCAAATGTTAAAACAGTGGTATAAACGGAATAATACATGAATAAGCCAGCACTCAGGCTGGTTATCCATGGCTAAGGCACTTGGCTGCACCTTTTGCCTCAGTCATGGATAACCAACCCTCATGCTAGCTTATTCATGTATCATTCCCTTACTAACCCCTTACTTAACAATTAATCTAAGTGAAATGACGAATTACACATTATGCTTATTCTTGGGTTAAATACCTAAATATGTTTACTTTTTAAAATTGTGCTACCGTCTCCCGAGGTACAATGATTCCTTAACGTATTTGTAAACAAAAACAGGTATTTTGTTCGAAACCGCATTGCAAGAGAATGAATCAGTTGATACAAATTAATTGATGATTGGTGTCTTATCCATCATTTCAGATGTACTGCATTGACTGCTAGACATACACACTTTGTACATTTATGTATTCATGTACAATGGCTGTCTCTGGTTTTATGCTATAATAAAGTCAATGTATATGGATAATTTATTCATTGTCTGGCTGAGTATTATGAAAATGAACTATTTGATACTAAAACTTGTCAACTGCGCACCTCCCTATCTGAGATATTGCTCACATGTACAGTTGATCCTCACTTCCTGGAACATTTACTACTTCGATCCCCTTACACGGAAGCCCTGCAACTGGTCTCATATGTTTATTATTCAATTGGAATAATTTAATATACATATATATATACAGAACATATACTGTAAATATACCATTTAATAAAGTAAGTAGGTATTACTGTTAGCAATATACACTCTGCTACAGTGTAAGGCAAAGGCCCACAATAAGGATATGCTGATCCTAGTATGGTGTAGGGTAGGTTCACCCTGACTGGGACACATACCCTGAGGCGCACAGTAAATTCTGAGGTTATTTAGGAACCCTACTGATTCTAGTGTTTATTTTTTGGAAAGAATAACACTTAAACTTTACAATTGTTCACAAATAAAGGGTGTGAAGGGCTTGAATAGCCACAAAATCAGGTGTCCGTCTCACGGTATGTGTCCGACTCCTGGTGAATCTACCCTAAAAAGATGTTATCAGAGACTTATGCAGGTCAGCCTCTGACTTAACTCTCATCTTTATCATGGACAATGGTGCATTTATCTTTACATAACACATTACATTTATGAGGATGTTCATCAAACTCTTAAATATTTCTTGAAAACTATTAGGAATAGAAACAGATTCATGATACTTGTTAAATAGGTATATCATACAGCCATCTGCCAGCTAATAGATGACTATAGATATGTGAAATAAACCAGTTCGAATTTTCATCAATGTCTTGACTGGTATAAATGCATGTATTATATATGAATGTTTCACAACTAAAAGAAAACAAATGATTAAATGTGGAAAAATTAAGACAAAGTCAGTGTAACATAAACGTTCTTAACCCTGTACTAGTTTGGGGGTTTGTGGGTTTGTGGGAATTCTTTTTCCCCAAAGACCCCATAGCAGTAAGTACAAAGAGAGATCCAACTGCAATCAGAGCAATCTGCCATGCTTCTAATCCACCATCATCTGTGTCAACTGGCCCCGCATTCAAGTATTCTCTGAAAAACACAGATAAAAATCACATGATTATGATAGGGCCAAAAAAAAGGGTTTGTTTCAGGTAACAAAGAAAATGTAGGGTCGGTAGGTCAGATTTTAAAAGATTTTCAAAACTTGTTTTCAACATGAAAGTACTAGACCCTTAAATTGACCTAATATATACAAAAATGTCTTCAAAATTGCATAAAAAAAGTCGGGCCGCCCCTGTCTTGAAAGGGCCCGTCGGGTGACCTGAAACAAACCCTTTTTTTTTGGCCTAGTCCACAACTCATCATTCTTTACAATATCCTTGTATCATACTCTCCAACAGAATATATGACAAGCAGATAATTATCCGTTCAATAGAGCATGGTCATGTGTTTACGTCTTCATCATTGTGCATGAATGTAGCATTTGTACATAATCAGTGCTGCACTTGGCATTTGGTTTTGAAAATTGTCAGCCTCTCCTCGTTCGTATTTATACCGAGTCAGCATGTCCTCCTACTTACATATATACCAAGTGAGCATGTCCTCCTACTTACTAATACCAAGTCAGCATGTCCTTTAGTTCATTACTTACTTATACTGAGTCAGTATGTCCCCCTACTTACTAACACCGAGCCAGCCTCTCCTCGTACGTATTTATACCGAGTCAGCATGTCCTCCTACTTACATATACCAAGTGAGCATGTCCTCCTACTTACTAATACCAAGTCAGCATGTCCTTTAGTTCCCTACTTACTTATACCGCATCTGCATGTCTTTTAGCCTTCTACTTATACTGAGTCAGCACGTCTTTTAGCCTCCTAGTTATTTATACTGAGTCAGCATGTTCTGTAGCTGCCTACTTACTTGTACTTGATTAGCATGTCTTTTAGCCTCCTAGTTATTTATACTGAGTCAGCATGTTCTTAGCCTCCTAGTTATTTATACTGAGTCGGCATGTTCTTTAGCCTCCTAGTTAGTCAGCATGTTCTGTAGCTTGCTACTTACTGATACTTTATCAGCATGCTCTGCAGGCCGTCCCCTACACGTCCTGAATTGAAGTAGTTGCTCCTGGCGGTATTGCCCGCACTTGTCGAACGGCTGGAAGTGATGACCCGCTGGCTGTATATGTCTGTAGCTGTGTACACCTATAGTAGAAACACAGTCAGGCAAGTCAGGTGTGCTAGGGAAAAGAACATTATTTTCTGGATAAAAGTACCAAAATTGTAACACACATAGGATGTGCGTATACTTTTCAACAACAGTGAGGTAGTGATGGTGGCAGAGTCATTTGTTACCAGCTGGGGGTTGGGGGGCTTGGTGGATATATGGGGGGGCGATGATAATTAAAAACAGGCCCTCAGTGGGGGGGGGGCAAAACTGGGAAAGTCTGCATACTGGAGGGGGGGGGGGCTGAAAATTAAATAAAAGTAGAAAACTAGCAGAAATGACAACAAAGTTGGGTATCTATGTAATTCATATGATTTATTTATGTTTATGGTGCCATATTAATCTAATTGTTGAGATTATAATTTTTATCATTGAGAGATTACGTTACAGTGTGTAGCAAATTGACCATCTTCTAAATAAAAGGATAGCGTAGAATGGTAACAAAGGTAACTTTACTACTAGACCCAGTCTAATTTATCATTATGGTGTAAGATGCAAAACATATAATTGTATTTTATTGCCACATACTGGATGTAAGAAAAATGTGGCTTTGACCATGGTCGGGATGGCAACTCTGACTGTGGTCACATTATGATATCAGAATATATTATGAATCAATTCTAGTCATGCATATACTTACCATTTTAGTTTTGTGGTCGTAGACAATGACAACGAGCATGGCACAGGACATGTCGCTTATTGCCCATTGCTTCTGCCTCAGCAAGATGGCAAAGTTCTCGAGTGTAGCCTGCTGGCCGCGAGAGTTGCTTCTGTAGCCGCTGTAGCCGGGGTTACTGGTGTTAATGTATGGGACCAGCCCTATGAGGATGACGTGGTTAGTTTGTAGCTGACACGCGTCTCTGTCATCGTCCGCACACAGACACACCTCACTGTCTGAGAAGGAGGCCACCAGGTTATCCAGGGTCTGCACTGTAAGGTGAGGTAAGGTAAGGTGAGACATTAAGAGGTTAACCTGTTCATGAACCTGAATCAAACAGAATCTGTCTGCAAAAATATTACATACGGCCATAAAAGAAAGGTTTGTCATCACTAAGGGATAACACATACGGTGAGTGAGGATTTTTGATTTTCCTTTTTACCTGCAGGTTAAAATGGAAAACAATATATGTTTTTTTAACCTATATTCACATATTAGTGGTCTAGAATGTATTGGTCTTTAAAAGTGAGGTAATGTTAGTTATTTCTAAACCACTGTAATCAATAACTGGCAGTATAAGCTTTGATTTAATACCAAACATGACAATTCTTGTCCATTTTTATCATGCTTTTCATCATAAATTAGCAGAAATATATTGTTTCCTCAAAACTGATTTATATTATGTGTGCGGTGATATAAAACCATTCTATTTTTTTCGAGAGGCCAAACATTATGGCTTACCTTCGGAGTTGTTGAGGTAGTTTTCAGGGTCACAGACATAGGAGGGGCTCTGCTGCCCACAGCTGAGGTAGTCTGTCCTGGGGTGGGGGAAAGTGGAGCGTATGGCACCAGTCTGTACCATGGAACTCGCGCCGTGTGTGATGGGTACGGTGGTCTGTGTGTAGTCTGTGTGTGTGACGGTGGTCTGTGTGTAGTCTGTGTGTGTGACGGTGGTCAGGGCATGCACCGTGTGCAGGGTGAAACACAGTATTAACCCTACATGGACACACAGCAGCCACACACTGCCTCCACCCCCCATGCTGCACACCTTGTCATGTATTAGTCTTAGGGAATAAGACTGGAGGTAATGAGACTAATAACACTACCATAAAACCTCACGTATAAGCCACGGCTTGTACGCGAATCAGATTGCCAGTGCGGCTTATAGGATCGGCACAGTGTCAGGGTGCGGCTTATACGAGGGTTTTTGCTCCTATAGCACAGTGTAAAAGTCACCAGAATCAGATCGCTGGTGTGGCTTATAGGATTGGCCCAAAGTCAGTGGGAGGCTTATACCCGAGTTAGGCTTATACGCTAGGTTTACGGTAGTGTGCACCACTGTGTATAATCCGTGTTAGGAGTGCAAATTGACCACCCAGCTAAAAAAGAAATGTTATTTTACATCAAAATAACGTTTTAAAACTTTATATGACGTTATTCCATAGAAAGGAGCCTTGGAGAAACGTTATATAACATTTTAAAATGTAGTATAACTACATGTCTTGGGCATGGTTACCACAGAAGGCCAGTGTATATATGACGTCACATCCCAGTACCTATTACCGAGGTTCTGTGGCACCATCTAGCGAATTACTGTCTGTACTATGAACTAGTTATGTATGCGTCTTGTGGATAAGTGGATTATATTCTAGGTGAGTCAGGTTCACCACATGGTTCTATAGCAGTATTGTTATAGCAGTAAGTCGAACCCGTTTGCTTTTCCAACTCATGGATCTGGTTATTGGGTTGTTCTATGAGTAATGTATTGGCGCCTTTCTTGGTTCCATCTAGTAGGCCTAGAATATAGGCCGACATTCACACATATGCTAAATCCATTTCAGGCTCCTTCTAGTAGGCCTAGAATATAGGCCTACAGACAATCATAATTATGATATATCCATATGAGGCTCCTTTTCATAGGCCTAGAATATAGGCCTACAAAAGTATATAAAAATCCGTTTCAGGCCCCCTCTAGAGTTGTATGTACTCCTATACTCATTCCATCCTAGGCCTACAGTATATGCCTACATGTAGATATAAGGTAGCTCCATGAATAGGTCTTGTCAGTAATATGTAAGGATGGGAGACTGTAGATTTACATGTATTTGTATGTCACCTCCCTCCTATAGGCCTCTAGTATAGACCTACAGGTGGCCATGTAGTGACTCTGTCCGCATGGTCAGCAGAATGTATGTAGTAGTCATAGGATGTGTACCAATCTGTACGCGAAATACAGTGAAGGAACCTTACAGTATACAAGAGGTGTGAAATCCTTTGTTCTCCGTGCCCGCTGTGGTATAAGATTAAGTGAATGTTGTGTATACATACTCCTACCTGTGGGGTTACATGGGTCTCACATCAACAACTACACTGGCTCCCTGCTGTGGCACATGCTGAGCACAGGGGCCAGTGTAGCAGGTCATACATTTAAAAATGTAAAACCTTGCATGTGAAACGTTGTGTATGGGCTGTGGCTACTAAGCAAGTCACATTGCCACTGCAGCTAATAGGGTCAGGAAAACGTTACGGTCTGATTTATACCCTTTGTAATGTAGGCCTATACTACAGTACTCAATTAAGACTTTTTAGACTGGCTGATAGGCTTAATGGATTCATCAAAGTTAGGGGTCAGGCTAATGCATGAGTTAGCCTAATATGCGAAGTTTTACGGTACTGTTAATCCTATGTGTATATATATATATATATATATATATATATATATATATATATATATATACACATATAAATATATATGTATATGTGTATATATATATATATATATATATATATATATATATGTATATATATATATATGTATATATATATATATGTATATATATATATATATATATATATATATATATATATATATATCGAGTATGTAAGGGTCTATGTCCTGTGCCATCATTGTACCACGAAAATTACATTCATGCATTGCAACAATCTATAGACCTAGTTGTCTACTTGGTTCTATAAACTACTAAAATTGTAGGGGGAAATTCACCTATTTATCATCTCTTACTATGGCATAACTTTATATAAAGCTTGAAACGTTATTTTGACGTAAAACATCGTTTTTTTGTTGGCTGGGATGACTGCCCGGGGATGACTGATAATGAGATCTAGGGCCCTTGATGGGGGGGTCCCCATGTCCCGTGTCACTATCTATTTTTTCCTACTGTCCCATGTCGCTATCTATTTTCTACTCATGTCCCATGTCACTAGGGCCGAAAAAAGATCCATGTCGCCGTGTCGAATTTAAGGGTCTAGGGCCATAGATCTGTCTCGTTTTTACACAGACCTAGAGCCCCTCTCTATGTCTACGGTTTTTAGGGAGTGATCATTTATTATCAACAGGGGGGGTTGTGGGTTTGGGGGGGGCAAAAAGATTTGGACCCCTCTTGGGGGGGGGGGGGCAAAAAAACCTGTTTTGAGCCAAAAAACCCGCGCATTACTATGCTTCAAAGGGCCCGCGCGTGAGCCGATTATCGACCCTAAGGGGGGGGTAAAACATTTTGACCCCTTGACCGGGGGGGGGGGTGTAAAAAAATTCTCGCGCTCCACATGGAAACCCACCACCCCCCCCCCTGTTGTTAAAAAATGATCACTCCCTTAGGCCTATATATATAGTAGAGGGAAAACTGAAGTCCCGGCCCCTACACTCTGATAGTAGGCTAATCCACGTAATGGGTTTTGAAATATTACCCATTTGGTGTGCGGTATCTAGGCCCTGAGGAAGATAGGCCCCCTGACGTTCAGCCACCTGATGTTCAGCCCCCTGAGCTTCAGCCCTCCGGATTTTTGGCCCCCTGATGATAGGCCCTCCTGATCTTAGGCCCTCCTGAAGATAGGCCATGTGTCTAACATCCATATTCAAACATACAACCACCAAAAGCAGGTTATGTATAGATGAAAGAGAAACAAATATTTCTAGCTATTCAAACACCCAATTATCCAACACCCGACCATGCTATTGGTACATTTCTGGCTATTCAAACACCCAATAACCCGACACCCGACCAGGTCTGGTCTGGTTATGAAACCAGACCATATACCTATCAAACACCCGACTATGTTGGATGTTGGGTAGGTGTTTGGGTGTTGGGTGTTCTGGCATTGGATAGGGTGTTCAGGTGTTGGGTGTTCGTACTTTGGGTAGGTGTTCGGGTGTTGGGTGTTCGGTAGGTGTTCGGGTGTTGGGTAGTCGGGTGTTTGGTAGGTGTTCGGGTGTTGGGTGGTTGGGTGTTTGGTAGGTGTTCGGGTGTTGGGTGGTTGGGTGTTTGGTATGTGCTCATATGTTCGATAGGCGATCGGGTGTTGGGTGGTCGGTTGTTGGGTATGTGGTCGGGTGTTGGGTATGTGGTCGGGTGTTGGGTATGTGGTCGGGTGTTGGGTGTATGTATGTTACTATAACCTGCCTTAGTCATGTAATTGTTGGATGTTAGGTGCTTGGTTGTTAGATTGATATATCTAGTCATAACCTGCTCAAAAATGGCCTAAATTCCGGGGGGCCTAAAATCAGGGTGCCTATCATCAGGGGGCCGAAATTCCTCAGGGCTTATCATCAGGGTGCCAAACTTCCTCAGGGCCGACCTTCCGGGGGCCAAAATTCCTCAGGGCCTAGGATCCTAGTACCCATTTCCGCCCCTGATATCTGCCTTTCCAAAAACGTCCACAGTCCTCAAACAGTATATTTCTCACGCCTCCCACTAGATGTCTCTCTGTGGACGCCCAGTTCGCGCTTCTCTCACCAGACGGCGCCACCGCCGCTGTCAACAACAAACATGGCGACCTCAGGCAGCTCCCTGGTCCTGACTCTGGTCGGAATTCTCCTCATTTCTGGTACCCTAGCTGCAGATGACGACGCCACAGGGCTCCAGAAAATATTCAGATTGAGTGAGTACAGGGGGGAATGGTTTCTAGGGCGATGTGCGCAGTTGTTGGGGGGTGGTCGGCGTTTTTAATGTCATGTGACCTACATTTGTTGTGTTTATGACAAACACAGGCCCAAGCCAAGGCAAGGGCCAGGGTCACATACTGACGATGTGACACAGTATGCAGACCTCCTGAGAGACTTACTATAACATATAGTCACTCATTTTAATCAATTAAAGCAGGGGTCATAATATATTGCGACATAGCACAGTCAGTGACAAGAGGAATAGACATCTACTTGCTAGTGACTATAGCTAGCCAGCCAGCCCAGTATAAGTAGCGATGACAGGCCAATCCCCGGGTGATGCGTATTGTATCTGCCACTATGCTAAACAGGTGTTTGTAAATTTGCCATAGAAGAGTCGTTCAAAAGGCTCTGCAGTATGTCAGAATCACAAATAGGTCATAACAATTTCCGCCCCCTCCTGAGGGGGGGATAAAAAATTCTAATCCCTCTTGAGGCGGGGGGCTTTACAAATTTAGCCCCTTTTTAGCAAAAAAAGCCTGCGCATTACTAGTTCAAAGGGGGTTGGGCGAAAAAATTCCGGTGCCTTCGACGTGGGGGCGCGCGAAACGTTCCACGTGCTCTCGAGGGGGGGGGCGTAAAAAACGTTCGCCCCTCCGCGCTAAATCTTACCATCCCCCCCTGTAATTATTAATAAACTCCCTTACTCATTAAAGCTACTATCCACTATCCAAGGGATCAGCCATTTGTTGCTAGACTGGAAATACCGTTAAGGACCTCATACATATAGACCCATGCATCACAAAGGGGTGACTTTTGCATCATAAAGTTACGTTCAAATTGGTTTTAGCAGTATCCCCATAACGTTGTAGTTCTATGTAAATGGCCAAGTTTGTGAATATCCTGTCATGTCAGGAGATTCACAGGACAATTAATTATCTTTCAATCAGTATATCCTTAGGACTGCGGGTACTTTCTGGAGGCGCTCTGCCATAGCGTATTGTTTCCAGTGCAAACGCAAAATCTTGGCTTTCAGGGTGCCCTTTTAACTATACGCATTGGCCCACTATGGCAGTGCTATGGATATATTAGAATGCCAATATATTTATGTATTTGTTGATCATGCTTCAGACATGCTTTTCTTTGCTCTTTAACTGTCATGTTTTGTGTCAGGATTCACCTTTCTGAGAAGCACCCCTTTCTTGCTGCATTGGTCTCTAACTGTCATGTTTACTATATCAGGGTTCATCTTTGACGAGGACACGGGAGACAGCCCGAGCAGTGAGACCTCCGTCATCCTGATAGAAAAGACGGACGGCCAGGACCTGACGGAGCTACGCGGAGACCAAACATCGGTAAGTCAGGCCTCTCCACATAATGAACTAATGAAAGTCACATAGAGTATTGCAGTCTCTCAGAGAACCAAATTCACATTTTAGTAATGAAGAGATTAAGGATCTGCGAAAGTTATGAATACCCGTATGCAGGTTTTCTTCACTCCATTACCTTTCCTGCACTGTTAGCTTTAAAGATGGCATTGCACCAAACATAGCCCAAAGGACAATTCTATCGCATTTGGACATGATTATTCTTACCTGATTTCCTTTTGTTCAACATACTTCATTAGCTATAAAATTATGTAACTTTAGAGAATTAGATGATAATGAGCATAAGGTTATACTTTACTGTGGCAGAAAGAAAATCTGCCAGGTGCCCAGACTAGAACAGGATAAAGCCCTCTACTATTTGTGTATAGACCGGCCTTTTCAAGACAAGTATGGGTAAATTCATGTTGCAAAGGACAGTATGGCAAACAATTGAACAAGGACCAAATTCTACATTTTATATTGCATAAATGTAACTTTTCACCATATATCCTTAACATACAGTAATAAAATATACATTAATGGGGAAAGAAGACGATTTATACAAGTTTCCTTTCAGGTTATGGAGTATTCAAATGTCTTATATGTTCTTTAGAATACAAATGTACCCATACAGTTCAAACCTACACTGCACCCAGCAGTCGGTCAAGGATGATTAGCCCTCTCAATAACACTTTCTGGCTGAATGCTCTTCACCACAGCAATCAATCAGAGGTACTTGAGGGGCTGGTTTCCTTGCTGGATCTTATACAATGTGGTCAGGGGCATTTAAGTCCACCGGACAGTTACTCAGATTGTCCGATTTTATTTTATTTTAATGGATTTAGAGATCCCAACTTATTTTAAAAGTTGGCATACATATAGAATATTACCTTAATATTGCATATATCTTGGTAGCAGAAATTGACCCGAAATTAGCTGAAATGCCATCTTTAATTTGATACCATGTTAGCCTTATTTTATCATGTTTTTCCATTATAATTTGCAAAAAATAATAATTACAACATTTCAGAAAGATGATTTCGGTGATGCGCAACATTGTAAAACATTTATGTACCTTATTATTTCAGCTATACGGAGGTCGTAATGTCAACTCGGTGGACTACAAACTACCGGACAGTACACTCACCTTCTGCTTCATCGTGGTCATCTTCTACATGGTCTACCTCTCACTGCGCATGTTCATAAAGGTCAGTGTCCAGTGTTGCTGAAATGAAATCGGCACATCAGCTTTTGCTGATGTAGAATCGTAATGGCCGATGTGAGGCCATCAGGCATTAGACACAATGGCCGGCCATGATCTCAGCTTTCTGAGAGTAGAAGAATTTTTTGAAATAGTCCTGTTAGAAACTGAGTTAGGTACATCCAATGTAAAAACATTTTTCTCAGCGAATTCATACAATTTCAAATAGATTTTATAAGCTGTTATTAAAGAATTAATGCAAACTGTATTCATTTATATGCAAAGATGGCCAATGTGGCCCGTGTAGAAGGCAAGTGGCCTGTGTAAGATCTCGCAATACAGGCTACATTGGTCTCAGACTATCACTTTTTTTGTCTTCATTTTTCGATTTTATTGATTTATTTGGATATGAAATGTGAAAATTTATATGCGTGAAAATAAATGTTTTCACTTCTTTAGTACAATAGGTATCCCATGCTATCTAGTGTGTATACATATGGGCTATATTCGCAACTTCTGTTCACTTTGATGCACATTTGAAAGTCAATTCTCCCCAAATATTAGGCTTATATTTCACCTTGATGGGTATTGTCCTTGACCTTCTCTGACCTTGACGTGTTATGCCTTTGACCTTTAGCCGGACGTGGAGACCCCAGACACAGACAGCGTTGTGGACACACACGTACTGCACCAGCTTCTGCTGAGTCATCAGTTCAGTGAGGCCGTCATCCCCGACAAACTCCGCAGCCTCTACGACGACCACGACCAGTCAGGGGTCACCGACCTCAGCAAGGTCACGCTCATCATCGACCCCACGTTGGGCGGCGGGGACATGGCGGGGGACTGCCCGGAGAAGGTGGCATTGAAAGTGGGTATATCTGATTTTTTTCTCAAATTCTAAACCTTACTTAATATCTTCCAAACACTGTAACAGTATGATATTTAGAGAATAAGGGTCGATTCTATGTCATCAATGGATATTGTGTATTGTGTGCACACTTATATTCCAATGTCATCATATGTATCGAGCAATGGAATAAATTCAGAAGAAAATGAGGGGGAATGGAATAAATAGGAAGTTATTTATGTTATTTGTGAACATTTGACATTGACTCATTATGCGGGAAATTTATTTTTTTCTACTTGAAGGACGAGGATGAGCTGTGTGTGTTTGTGCCTATTGACGAGGACGAGGCACCTCCACCGTATCCCGGCATCGTAGAGTCTGACACCACCCCCGCACAACCCCCCGCCCCAGCACAGGACCCAGCCCCACAAGCCTAGACACCCACCAGAGTAAGGGCACATGGTAATATCAGAAATCTAAGCTGGTTAAAATTATTGATAAATTTAGAACAACTACTGGAAAGAAAATTTGGGGTGGACTCTAATTGGATTTAAATATTTGATATCTAGGTAATTAATCCCTTAAGCTTTTATGAAAAATATAAATTACTTACATTGTACTTTAGAAACTGAGAAGCCTTTTTTTGTATGCAAGATCCTAGGAAAGAAGATATCAAGCAAAATGAAAGATACCGTGAAAGATCAGTGTTAACATTGAGGCTTGGCACAACCATTGGTTGTAGCGGTCTGTTTTAGAGCAGAAAAAAACACATTTGGTAAAGTATATAACTAATTTGATGCAGTCGTGGAAATGAAGTCTCTAGATGTTAAGGCAGAGACATAATGGTACAGCATGTCTAAATTCTGTACCCTAGGGCTTCACATGTTTTTGTAAAACGACAGGCCGGTACAGTGGAAATGATATATTCCTTAATGGGTTCACCCTAGCCATTCCCTTTGAGTGGATGGGTTTCCCTAACTTACTTTATATAAGGCGGAGGTGTTTATTTGTCAATGTTATATGTACATGTGATATCCAGAACGTACTAACATTCAACAAATACCTTGATGCAGTAGGGTGCAAAAGGTAACCTGATGCAACGTAAAAAAAATAAACAAATACCGTAAAACCTCAAGTATAAGCCGCAGCTAGTACGTGAGCCAGATTGCGGTGCGGCTTATAGGATCGGCCCATGGCCAGGGTGCGGCTTATATGCAAGTTTTTGCTACTATGTTACAATAGTAAAGTCACCAAAATCAGATCGCCAATGCGGCTTATATGATCGGCCCAAACTCTAGGTGGCGGCTTATATGCTAGTTAGGCTTGTACGCGAGGTTTTACGGTATCCACACTTTAGGAAATTATTTCTCAGCAAAGATTGATTTGCACTGGAAATCCCTTCACTTAAGAATGTCTCTGGCGTGTATCCTACCATACCATATGATGGATAACATAAAAAATTCACCGGGATTTTCTCGAGCACTCATACTCATAACAAACCGAGCTGTGGGTTCCTGTCGGGACTCCAGGGTATAAAACGCCTGTTTTTTTGCATTGCATCGGGTTACTTTTTGCACCTTTGGGTTCATCATGAATGTATTCTTGTCTCTACTGTAAACTTCATCTTCTGGTGATCTCTGATTTATGTGTACATATTTATGCCAGGAGTCTTGTTCTTTTATGGATCATGTTTAGCTGAACATTATGGCAACCTACCGTAAAATCACTCTGATAAGCCAACCTTTTTAGGGGATATTAATCTTGATTCGACTATTAGCACTGTCTCAAAGAGAGGGGTCGCCTTATAAGGGAAATGCATTATAATTAAACCATTTTTAAATGGGTCCAAATTTGGCTTATGTTATTCTCTAAAATTGGGGGCTTGGCTTATAGTGAAGGTAGGCTTATCAGAGAGGTTTCACAGTACAGTCTAATAGACCATATTAAAAATGCACTCAATATGTAAAATTGACTAGGAAAAAAAATCATTTGTAAAAGAATTACCCAAATCCTCTCTAATTTTGGGAGAACAGCTGTAATGTGTAGGTAATTGTTTATAAATATTAACTTGTGAACTTCCATGACAACTTTGATATACTTGTGTAGTATTTATGTACATGATGCTAGTCTCTTATCGGTAACAGTAAGTCACCTTGTACAGTGGAAAGTGTGATTCTCGGATAAACTTGTAAATAATCATACAACGTGTACATTTTGTGGTGATATTTTGAAGGTGTTTAACCTGATGTAGAAAAACTAGACGATGTAATCTTAAGCGATACGCAATATTTCACATCTGGTAGGAGAATCTAGGAAACTGAAGTTTCTTATGGAATCATATGCGTAAGTTGGTCATTGTCAATGGTAGGTAGTTAATAAGTAGGAAAATACATATGTGGGATAAAGATAAATGAATAAATACCAGGTAAAATCCACTCCCTTGTAGAATAATGACATATTTGATATTATCTACTGTTCATAGTGCTTACTTCTTGTCTTATTAGAATTCCTTAACAATTATTACAGAGAGGACAAGTTTTTAAGATATACATTTCTCAGCATACTCAAAAGAAAAAAAAACTATAGAAGTACTGGCTCACTATGATAAAACCCGACCGGTCCAATCAGACCTTACCAGAGTGATTGAGCAACCAAAGAACAGCCCGAGGAATTAGCCGGGTTATATTGGGTCGGACCAAAACATGCTTGTTTGGCCAGGGCTTCCCTTTGAGAAACAAAGGTGGGACAGCCATGGTAGGAGGGGTTACTAGGCTTAGCTACTGGTAGGAGCACTTAGGCCAAAATAAAGAGGTTTGTTTCAGGTCACCCGACCGACCTTATGAAAACAGCGCCAACCCTAGGTTTATTATACAATTTTGAATTTTTTTTTGTATTTTTACCCTTTTTTGGTCAATTCAAGGGTCCTCGGAGAGGCTACCAAGTACTTTCATGTTAAAAAATGTATTTTTTAATTTAAAATTCCGACCTACCGACCCTATATTTTTTTGCCATGTTACCTAAAACATCTTCTTTTTGGCCTTCTTTTTGGCCTTAGCTTCTTGTAGGGGCACTTATAATGATGGCTTCTCCGCAGACTGGAAAGCAAAAATGCAACCTTTGTTGGTGACTGCAAACTGTGACTTTGTAAACTGTGTAGCCAAGGATAAAACCATTTGTAAGACTTAATTGAAGCCATATGGGGATTCGCCATATCTAAGGTATAGGTAGATGGTAGTAGTTTAATCAACCATTCACCTCATCATTCCAGAAGCTTTTTAGTAGATGATTATTGTGACAATACCATATTCTATGTACTTGGCACTCTCCCTTCACCAACACCTTTTAACACGTAAGCGACCATATGATACCTCAAGCTTCATATACATTTGTCGTTATGATACACCAAGACAGCGGCGAAGTAACTCATTGCAACTGCATTTATGCATCAAACTGACATGTTTGGAGTTTATCATCCCTTTAGGCATGATGCACCAATAACGTAGGGTCGGCATGATGCTTGAATGCAGCTCTGGCGTGTTACTAGTCAGGGCTAAAGGCTTAAATTGCTGAATTACTGATATCGGATTTCCCGATCCCCCGTTAGGCTAGGTGCTAATAACATTGGATATGGTATGTCATTTAGAACATGATGACTCTTTTCTTTTCTCTAATGCTTATGACATGTATTAGCACTCCTTTTCTATAGATGTAAAAGAATGGTGTAGTCTTTCGGTCGGGCCTCCTTGGTCATATGGTGTTCAATAAACCCATTAGGACTCAAAAAGTGTGTTAAGACTCATTTTATCACAATTCTTTATTTTAATAAGATATAACAGCTATGCATACAACCTAGAAGGAATGAATCGCGAATGCTTTTCATCTTTAACTTCTGGTTAAGAATCTCAAAGATAACATTGATCATGTACAGTAACAACAGTATATTTATCTTGATTTATTATATTGATATTTTACCTTTGGTATAAGCATTGCCACTACAGGTGTTATTTGTGAGAGTGCTTTTTTGTCAAATCTCTTCTTTAACAGATTGTATAATTGTATGAGTGGCATTCTCAAAAAGAAAGTTGGATAAAGGAATCCACTCTTGATAGTTTTGCAATTATAGGAATGGTTTAAATATAACATTTTTAGTTTTCATGAACATTTACCATTGAGTATGATTTATGCGCTTTGATGTACAATTTTAAGTTACATTGAAAGTTAACATGTAAACAGTAATTATCATTGTGTATCAGTTCTTAAAGGGTTTCCTTAACCATTTAAGGATGGTATGATGCTTTAAGACTTCATTTCAATTTAACATCATAATGCACCAATACGACACAGGTGTACTATAGACCCATGCATCTAGAGAGGGTGGCTTTTCCATAATACAGTTGTGTTAATGTTATTTTTTAGTAGAATGCCCCTCACAATAACTGTAGTGGCTACATTTGCAAACACTGCACATCAGAATATTCACAAGTTAATTATCTCCAATTAAGGTACATTTAAATGCAGTATTTTGAGGTTTGATATATTTAAAATTTTGTCAGTCACACTACACAAATGCTCAAAATCTTTATCAGCAACTTTTCTGAAAAATCACCCTTTCCTGCTGCATTAACTCACCAGCACTGCACGGGTGCATCATGATGACCCTTCGGGAATGTATCGACTCCTTGGAGTCAATGTGATGGATGGAGGTAACTCACAGGTGCTGCATTAATGCAACTATACAACATGAAGTAAAGCACAATGCTGCCCGGTCAGGGCTAACTATTGTATCACAGCTATGAGGCTCAAGGCTGGAATGACATGATGTATGTTTTGAGGACAGTGGGCAACGGCAGCTGCGGAACAGTCAACGTCAACCGACCCTGCACAGAATCATATATAGCTAAGCGACATATAATCTTAAGTGACCGTGGTACGTCTTTCACAGAGTCAAGTAAGATCCTAAAATTAGCGCACTGCCCACACTCGCAGTCAACATCGGCGTGCATGCTGCAGAACTGTGCCTGGGCCATGGAGAGTACATCATTGAGGGTATAGTGCTCGATCTGACAGTAGAAGACGTTAAACAACCTCAGGTACCAGCCCCCCTCGTTGACGTAGCGCAGGTTAAACATCCCAAACAGACTGTACTGGAAGAGGAAGGTGTGTTTGGGCATGGAGCTGCAGCTGCTGACTCGGCGGTTTTGCTGCTGGTAGTTATTGGGGTGGTCGGCCCGGGGGGCGGGCGGCCGGTCGGGGATGAAGTACAGCAGTTTCTGGAAGACGTTGGTGGAGGCCCCGTGCTGGATGAGGGTGGAGGCCAGCACGTACAGCACCTCCAGGTCCTCGACCGGCCGGTGGTGGTTACGGAGGGTCTGTAGCAGCGAGGTCAGCATGTCGAAACAACCAATCACACGCTTCCCCGTCCCGTGCATGTCGATCTCCGCCTCTGTCCGCGCCCCGTTCTGTATCAACACACTGATGAACATACCCAGCCGGTGGGCGGTGTCAACGTCAATGAGGTACCCGGAGGTGTAGGGGGACTCGGCTATGTGGGACAGGAGGTACAGTAGGGGAGGGAGCTGGGACTGGGAGGCCAGGTTGGCATCCGCCCCCGCACCCAGCAACAACTTAGTCAGCTGGATGTACTTCTCAAATATCGCATCCTCCTGGAGGATCTCAAACGAATGCATCCAGGCCCAGGATGAGTCGGAGGTACCGAAGTAAGAGGCCTGGATTAGCTCAATGAAGTCCTCCATGATGGGCGCCTTGTCGGTTTTACTGACCGCCCCGTGGGAGATGAGGACCTGGGCTATCCTGAGGGTGTTGTCCAGGCCGTAGGAGCGGGCACACAGGGCCTCATGGACCTCCGCAGACAGCTGGGCGTCCTTAGAGGCGTTACAGCGCACCGTGTGCATCCCGTTAGACAACAGAACCTGTAACGGGGTCTTGTTGTTAGAGTCTCTAATATGCACGCTGGCACCGTGAGAGAAGAGCACTGGTAAGCAAGCTATCAATTCCTCATCTATAGTCTCTAGTACATCCACGTAGGACTCTCCGGTTGGTTTCTGGAAGTTAACATCCATGGGACAGTTGACAGCCCGCATGAGGTCGTGCAGCGGGGTGGCTTTACTTGGTAAGCGCTGCACGTTGACGTTAGCGCCTCGTTGCAGACACTTCTCGGTGACCTCCTTGAGGCCCCGCAGTGCCGTTGGGTTCTGGGTGGTGATGCCATGGAAGAGCAGGTGGACGATGTTAGTGCCGGGCTCCCAGAAATCGTCCAGTACGTGGATGTCACACTCCTGGTCCAGTAGCAGTTGTACGAACCTGCAATGTAATGCAAGGAGGATACATTTATAAACCAGGTTCTGTATTCTTGCTAAGGCCAAAAGAACAACATGCTGTGTTTCAGGTTAGCTGGTCTGAAAAGAGTAAGTGGGTCGGATTTTCTTCTTTTTTTTTTACCTATTTTTTTTTATTACTTTTATGGTTATATAAGTGGAGGGTAAATATGGTTATACTAGTGGAGGGTAAATATGGTTATATTAGTGGGGGGTAAATATGGTCATACTACAAACCTCATGTTATTGTTGAGAGCCATGAGGAGTAGCGGGAGTCCGTCTGTGTCCTTGGTGTTGATTGCTCGGGGGTATTCCCGCAGCAGGTACTGGAAACACTCGTAGGCGCCAACTCTACACGCCAGGTGGCACAGGTAGCGGTTATCCGACCCCCCACGCCCCCCAGCAGCCATGGCTGCCTGCCCCCCCAGGGCTCCCAGCAGGATCTTAACCACCTCCACCTGGTTATTGAGCACGGCGTAGAACACTGGCTCCCGACAGCCACATTTAGATATGATATCCGCGGCTTTACAGGACTGCACCGAACTGAAGATCTCCGGTTGTAGTCCCAGTGGGTCGTTAAGCACTGCCGAGGTGAAGACCTTCATCTGGAGCGAGGTGTCTGCGCCCCTCGCTAACAGAAGGCTGACCAGGTCGCAGCGGCCCAGGAAGCTGGCCAGGTGTAGGGCCCCCAGGTGCTCGTGTGAGCAGTGCTTCAGGCCCTGCCAGCAGCTCTCCCGCGACTTCAACCCATTCACATCCACCCCATGGTCCAGCAACAGATGCAGCAACTGAAAGTGGGCATATTCAAATTTTACAAATTTTAAAATCAAATTCTTACATAAGGAAATGTTCATTTATCAATCCCAGGGGGATGGTGAGATTTCGCGACTTTTTTTTACACTCCCCCCTTCAAGAGTGTGTGGAGTGTTTTGTGCCCAGCCTAACGTGCAGGCTTTTTTTGCTAGAAAGGGGCATGATTATTTTACGCCCCCCCCCTCCCTCATGAGGGGTCAGAAACTTTTATACCCCCCCGTAACTAATAAATGAACACTCCCTAAAGAGGTTCCAATTACTGCAAAAGTGTATTAGCTATGGGTTAGGGTGTGTTTAAATGGTATCCATGGGTAACAACAGCTCAGGAAGTGGTTCCCATGGGGCTGTTCAAGTGTATTTTCAATGAGAAATATAAAATTGTGCACATAGACAGAGGCCCACCATGATCTGTTTTTCCACGAATGGTACCTTGGATCATAACACACGAGGCAGAGCCAAGTGGGATATGATCCAAAGTACCACAAATGGATAAACCAGGAATTCATACTTATTAAAGTAGATCCCTGTGTTCATTTCATGTAATCATTGATAAAGTATACTTAGAAAAAACATTTAAAGATTGCTTACAGCTATTTTAGTGATGACATCATGGAGAAACACCCCATGGAGAATGAGCATCAGTTTCTCCACCGGGGTGTGGAGAACGGCCATTCTAGTACTCAAGCATAGTAACTTTGTTTCTCCACATGAAATAAAATTGTATTCCCCCCAGTGACCCTAATTGACTATTATGATCAAGTTGAAGCAAAATGATTTAATTTTGAGTGTGGATCATCAGATGTAAGTCACCGAAGTCACCGAATGTAGTGGCCCTATGAAGGATCAAATTTAAGCCCATGGTGCGACTTTTGGCATGCACGCATGAAGTTGCACCCGTTAGAATTACACAAAAACACGCCTATAGCTAGGAACCATGGCACCCCCTATCTCAACCCTGGCCACCCATAGAATGTATTCAATCATCTCTTCACCTTTCAATATGATATTGTAATAGTGTGTAGAACAAATTTAAGTAGAATTCACAAAATGGAATTTCAGGGGTACTAACTTGAAGGTCACCGAAAATAATGGCCTTGTGTAGGATGTTGTAGTGGTCTGCATCCTCCACCAGGAGGAGGTCATGTGACTGCTCACACAGCTCCAGGTTGGACACAATGAGGTCAGTGTTCAGCTGCTGGTCTATGGTGTACAGGTGGGACATCATCTCAGTCACCAACCCCACCGTTACAGCCGACGGCTTCTGGAGCGTCGGCCGCGGGATCGGGATCTGCTCTGATGAGCTGCTGTCATCCGTCCGGACTTTCCTGAACTGCCGGGGACTGAAGGGTATCCTCAGTTTGAGTGCCCGGGCTCGGTCCAGGAACTGGGTGATCCGGTCAGGCATGGGGCGCATGCTGCCAGAGTCTGACTGGTCACGGCTGCGGTCGGCCATCTTGGAAATTGCTGGTGTTGAACTCTCTGTTCACACCATTGTGGACAGATGTAGATCTGAAAGATGAGGTTGAGGTTATTAATAACACTATCTCATCCCACAAGCTCATGTTATAGCTAAAGGAATCCAGCAGTGACTTCTGTGGAAGTTAAATTAATATAATGTAGATTTGTGTTAGTCAGGCTGGTCACGGCCACAGTCGGCCATCTTGGAAATTGTTGGTGCTGAACTTCCCATTATGGACAAAGATTAATCTGAAAGAGGAGAATGACAATGAATGACACAGATTGTCACAAAGTGCCATGAAGCATTCTGTGGGGTTTTCATGAAATAATCATATTGATTGCACCTGAAGCACTGACACTAAATTGACATCGCCAAATAGACTTGGTACCAAATGAGCCAAATTTAGCATGGAGGACAAATGAACTGAATTATACAAAACAAAATATAAGTCATTCTTTGATATATATTTTCTGTGCACCAGGATTTGAATAGATTAGGAGCGATGGTCGGGTTTTGTTAAAATGTAACCAGTTTTAATGAAATGGGACAGAAGTCGCAAACGAAAAATGTTGTGATATTGCAGTATTTGTTTGCAGCTCATCAAGAGCTTTCATTTGATATGTGACATGTAGTATATTGTCCAGTTTTTACCCTTTGGCGATACTTTTTGTCCGTTTTGTTGAATTAAATGGAAATTAATTAAAATGGTAATTAAATGAGATAATTAACATATGAATTAGATATCAGCTAGATTATTCTCTATAGTTAAAATCCTTTAGGCATCATTTCAGGAATAATGGGAGTTCTGATTTGTGATTTAGTATTCCAGAAGATGCCTATTCATTTGTTAGAAAATGTCAGAAACAAATTTTTCAAAAATTATATTTTTTCCACCATATACTACTTTAAGAACCCATATCTAGACTCTTTGCGAATTTCGACCCATTTCCTTAAAACAGGTCACATAAAACGGTGATTCACTGTCATCACTGAGTGCCAGACTTCACTGTAACAATTATGTTGTATTTTAAAGAATGGTGAATCACTGAAACCATTTGTTCACCGTGATAATTATGGTGAATTCCACATGGTGAAACTTGATAATGATATCTTAGTCTTAGGGAGTGATCATTTATTATCAACAGGGGAGGTGGTGGGTTTGGGGGGGGATATTTGGAACCCTTGACCGGGGGGGGGGGTGAAAATAATTTGGACCCCTCTTAGGGGGGTCAAAAAAATTTAACCTGTTTTGAGCCAAAAAGCCAGTGCGTTACTATGCTTCAAAGGGCCCACACGCACGCCAATTTTCGACCCCTAAGGGGGGGGTAAACATTTTGACCTCTTGACCGGGGTGGGGGTGTAAAATATGAAGGCTCCTTCATTGTATTTCGTGTAAAGATTGGTACACATCCTATAACTACTACTTAGTCCATTGGCCATGCAAGTACATAAGCACTTTTGTCATATGTACATACATATGGATTTTAAAATGCAAGTACTATTACCCACATGTTATACATAGATACAATTGCCTCGATTGACTCCCATTGGTAATATATAACCCATGTTCAATACCCATTGTGTATAGCCTTATCCGTCGATATCGTCAGCGGACCGACAAACCGCAGTGCTATTCTGCCAGCTAAGTGTTTATAATCAATACTGCCCTGACTGGGGGCAGCAGGCCTGGGGAGGTATGGGTACAGGGTGCAGCTCTATAGACTAATGCAGCAAGAAAGGGTCACTTTTCAAAAAAGTTGGTGATAAAGTTTTTGAACATCTCTGAAGTGTGAACAACAAAGACATGAATGTAACCTCATAAACAGCATTTTAATATGTATGTTTTTTGAAAAATAATTGTCCTGTGAATCTGCTGATTTGAGATATTTGGAAACAGCAATTACAGACAATGCTGTGAGGATTCCCCTAAAACCAACATAAACACAACTTTATTCTGAAAAAGTCACCCTTTCTTGCTGCATTGGTCTATAGCGAACTGGTTGTGTCTCACAAACATAAGACAATGTTTCTGTCTATGACCGGGTGCAATCTTTGACCGGGTGCAATTTTTGATCAGGTGCAATCGTTGACTGGCTAGCAAGGGAAAGGCAAATATAGGGCGGACAAATGTTAAGCTGATTATGATAAGGAATGCCATTTTCTTTTTTGGACCCCTAGCATATCACAGAATAATTTCTTTCTTTTGAATTTCACTTTTTCTGATACCTGGTCAAAGATGGCACTCGATCAAAGATTGCACCCGGTCAAAGACAACAACAATGGCCCGATAACATGAGACACAGCCTACTGTGAACTGCATGGGGGAGCACTGAAGGGTTGGGTGAGATGCTTGCAGGCAGCTAATATGTATAAGTTTTAAAAGATCTCTAGACCTATCCTCTATAGTCATAATTATTTCGCACTGTACATATTTTCATAGAATTTGTGAATCCAGATGTGTGTTACCTGTCTCTAGGTACAGACAGACAGAGCCTCTGAAGCCTGATCTGTGAGGCAATCAGTGGCACAACACACACTGAGAGACACTGAGTATACAATGGTCTTAGTATGTCCCTCCTCTGTCTCCGGATACAATAGAGACATACCCTCTTTTATTACACGACCTAACATTATGAGTACGATCCTCTATTTGTTTAAGCATCCAGGGGTGTGGGACGTTTTTGCCTACCACCTAGCCGTGTGGTACACTTTTCATTGCTCTAGACCAATCAGAAACAAATTTTTCAAATATTATATTTTTTCCACCATATACTACTTTAAGAACCCATATCTAGACTCTTTGCGAATTTCGACCCATTTCCTTAAAACAGGTCACATAAAACGGTGATTCACTGTCATCACTGAGTGCCAGACTTCCACTGTAACAATTATGTTGTATTTTAAAGAATGGTGAATCACTGAAACCATTTGTTCACCGTGATAATTATGGTGAATTCCACATGGTGAAACTTAATAATGATATTTTAGTCTAGGGAGTGATCATTTATTATCAACAGGGGGGTGGTGGGTTTGGGGGGGGGGAATTTAGAACCCTTGACGGGGGGGGATGAAAATAATTTGGACCCCTCTTGGGGGGGGGGTCAAAAAGATTTAACCTGTTTTGAGCCGAAAAGCCCGCGCGTAACTATGCTTCAAAGGGCCCACGCGCGCGTCAATTTTCGACCCCTAAGGGGGGGGGGGGGGTAAAAAATTTTGACCTCTTGCCTGGGGTGGGGGTGTAAAATATATATGAAAGCTCCTTCACTGTATTCCGTGTAAAGATTGTTACACATAACCTATAACTACTACTTAGTCCATTGGCCATGCAAGTACATAAGCACTTTTGTCATATGTACATACATATGGATTTTAAAATTACCCGCATGTTATACATAGATACAATTGCCTCGATTGACTCCCATTGGTAATATATAACCCATGTTCAATACCCATTGTGTATAGCCTTATCCGTCGATATCGTCAGCGGACCGACAAACCGCAGTGTTATTCTGCCAGCTAAGTGTCTATATAATCAATACTGCCCTGACTGGGGGCAGCAGGCCTGGGGAGGTAGGTGTACAGGGTGCAGCTCTATACACCAATGCAGCAAGAAAGGGTCAATTTTCAAAAAAGTTGTTGATAAAGTTTTTGAACATTTCTGAAGCGTGACCAACAAAGACATGAATGTAACCTCATAAACAACATTTTAATATGTATATTTTTTGAAAAATAATTGTCCTTTGAATCTGCTGATTTGAGATATTTGGAAACATAGCAATTACAGACAATGCTGTGAGGATTCCGCTAAAACAACATAAACACAACTTTCTTGCTACATTGGTCTATAGCGAACTGGTTGTGTCTCACGAACATGAGACAATGTTTCTGTCTATGACAGGGTGCAATCTTTGACCGGGTGCAATTTTTGATCAGGTGCAATCGTTGACCGGCTAACAAGGGAAAGGCAAATATAAGGCGGACAAATGTTAAGCCGATAATAATAAGGAACGCCATTTTCTTTTTTGGACCCCTAGCATATCACAGAATAATTTCTTTCTTTTGAATTTCATTTTTTCTGATACCTGGTCAAAGATGGCACTCGGTCAAAGATTGCACCCGGTCAAAGGCGACAACAATGGCCCGATATCATGAGACACAGCCTACTGTGAACTGCATGGGGGAGCACTGAAGGGTTGGGTGAGATGCTTGCACGCAGCTAACAGGTATAAGTATTAAAAGATCTCTAGACCTATCTTCTATAGTCATAATTATTTCGCACTGTACATATTTTCATAGAATTTGTGAATCCAGATCTATACCTTATGGAGTATGTCTGTTACCTGTCTCTAGGTTCACACAGACAGAGCCTCTGAAGCCTGATCTGTGAGGCAATCAGTGGCACAACACACACTGAGAGACACTGAGTATACAATGATCTAATTATGTCCCTCCTCTGTCTCCAGATACAATAGAGACACACCCTCTTAGGCGTGCTCTATGTGACAGAGAGTAATACCACAGATACTAAGATTGTCTCAGAGACGCCCAGAGAAACCCTGAGTATGCAATAACCTGAGTATGTCTGTGGTACAGACATGACAGTATGTCTGTGGTACAGACATGACAGTGTGTCTGTGGTACAGACATGACAGTGTGTCTGTGGTACAGACATGACAGTGTGTCTGTGGTACAGACATGACAGTGTGTCTGTGGCACAGACATGACAGTGTGTCTGTGGCACAGACATGACAGTGTGTCTGTGGTACAGACATGACAGTGTGTCTGTGGTACAGACATGACAGTGTGTCTGTGGCACAGACATGACAGTGTGTCTGTGGCACAGACATGACAGTGTGTCTGTGGTACAGACATGACAGTGTGTCTGTGGCACAGACATGACAGTGTGTCTGTGGCACAGACATGACAGTGTGTCTGTGGTACAGACATGACAGTGTGTCTGTGGCACAGACATGACAGTGTGTCTGTGGTACAGACATGACAGTGTGTCTGTGGTACAGACATGACAGTGTGTCTGTGGTACAGACATGACAGTATAGCCTGGGCTCCACGAGGGCGACACAGGTACCTGCGAAACGGTGCGATCCTTTAATTGTTTTGATCTTGGACATTTCGCCTCATTTAGCTTCATTTCGCGGTAGTGTTGCCCTAGTTATCTTCAGGAAAAGGGTGACAATCAGGGCGACACTGCCGCGAAATGAAGCGAAATGAAGCGAAATGCGAAAATCAAAACAGAAAAAAAGATCGCTACGTTTGGCAAGGCCCTGTATCGCCCTAGTGGAGTCCAGGCTTATGTCTGTGGTGTAGCCATAGCAGAGACTCTGTATACCTACTCTGTGTGGCACCACAGGCACCCCTCAGAGATCCTCAGAGATGCTCAGAGACACCCAGATCTATACCTTATGGAGAATGTCTGTGATCTGTCTACAGTACAGACTCTGAGGCCTGCTGGTTGCAGCAGCACAGACAGACAACCACTCAGATGTCAGACCCTGATTGTACAACAGCAGCACAGACAGACAGACAACCACTCAGATGTCATACCCTGAGTGTACACCAGCAGCACAGACAGACAACCACTCAGATGTCAGACCCTGATTGTACAACAGCAGCACAGACAGACAGACAACCACTCAGATGTCATACCCTGAGTGTACACCAGCAGCACAGACAGACAACCACTCAGGTGTCATACCCTGATTGTACAACAGCAGCACAGACAGACAGACAACCACTCAGGTGTCATACCCTGATTGTACACCAGCAGCACAGACAGACAGACAACCACTCAGATGTCATACCCTATGTATGTCTACAACCTATGCCTCCATATATCCAGTCCAGAAGTAGTCAACCTGTGTAGGGGTAAACAGCCTCCATGTACTATTATCCAGTGCAGACATAGCCAGCTCCCCTTATATACAGCATACCCTGGGTGTACATCCACTCAGGTACCCTAGGTGTACACCAGCAGCCAGACAGCCTGGGTATACCTACCACCTTCTGCCTCCATATACAGTCAGCCTGTGTAGGCCCTAAGGGGTAAGCAGCCACAATATATCCACTCAGACATAGTCAGCCCCCCCCCCCCCCCCCACAAGATACAGCATACCCTGGGTGCACATCCACTCAGGTACCCTGGGTGTACACTAGCAGCCAGACAGGCTGGGTATACCTACCTCCTTCTGCCTCCATATACAGTCAGCCTGTGTAGGCCCTAAGGGTCAGCAGCCTCCATACATCCAGACATAACCAGGTCCCCTATATATACCCATACAGCTCAGACATGTCAGTGCTGGAGGTACCTGTAGAACATGGTGTGACTGACCTTGTGTTGTAGCAGTGGTGGAGGTGGGTGTGGCATGTAGTGGTGAGTAGAGTGAGCAGCTCGGTGTGGTGAGTGGGAGCAGCTCTCTGGTACTGAGTGGGTGCTGAGGGGGAGGCCTGCATGGGGGAGGCAGCACACAGGGATGTCAGTGTGTGCCACGTCACGGCCACTGGCAGCTAGTGACAGCAGCAGCCATAGGCACCAGGCACTGACAGCAGAACCAGCAGTAGTGACAGCAGCAGCAGCAGCAGCAGTAGTGACAGCAGCAGCTGCAGCAGTAGTGACAGCAGAACCAGCAGCAGCAGCAGTGACAGCAGCAGCAGCAGCAGCAGCAGCACTGACAGCAGCAGCAGTGACAGCAGCAGCAGCAGCAGTGACAGCAGCACCAGATACTAACACTGACACTAGGCTCAGCAGCAGTCGCAGCAGTAGTAGTAGCAGTAACAGCAGCAGTTACAGCAGCAGCAACAGAAGCAGAAGCAGCGGTAGCAGAAGCAGTAGTGGCAATATGCAACGAGCAGTAACAGCAGCAGCAGCAGCAAGAGCATGCCACAGTAGAAGTACCACAGCTGCAGGAACAGATGGCCACAGAGCAGCAGCAGCAGCAGAGGCCTGAACAGGCAATACCCCTGGTATTGCCATCCGTGTGGCAGCAGCTATTCTAGATCACTCTAACTCATCTAATGCTGGGATGTATACAGCCGCCATAGGATTCTCAAAATTTAGAATTTACAAGGCTGAAAATGACTAAAGCTATATAATTGAATATAATTGTTAGACTCAATGTTAAAATATGAGTATCTACTTTACTGGATGGTTTACCCTCTGTAGATTTCAACCGTGAAGATCTTTTGTTTGTTGTTTATTATAAATATGGTTGAATAAAAACATGAAAAATCAATTTGAAAATTCGTTTATTCATGATTATATATATAACTTACAAAGGTCAATAATCTGGGATTATAATACATCCACTAGCTATTGTTGTATGCTACCATAGCTTGAACGGGACCAGCGAGAATAGGACTGATACACTGAAAACTTAGGCATGTCTGAAACTAATCACTGCTGATTGGTTAGGGTAATCATGCTGATTAGTTAGGGTAAAGTCATCACAGTGGTGACCGGTAGTCATCATCTCAATTACAATATTTGCCACTACAGGGCCCCACTTGACAATTATAGAAAATGCAGGACCTACTCCAGGCCATCTATGGATTCATATCCATGTTAACACTTAGTATAGGAACTTATAAAATCAAACATTTGAAGAATACTATCACATTAGAGACTCAAGTAATTTACAAGTAAGTTTTGAGCAAAATTGTCAAGGGCAGACAAATATGTACAGGTGGACACCTTTTGTGTGCCTTAAACCACATTTACTAATGTAAGGATAAATTGTTAATTATTACAGGTTTGGTCCGTATGGGCCCTGTATGGGCCCTGTGGACCTGCTAGCCGGCCTCCGGCTGTGTTGGTTTCAAAACTATATCATCACCTTAATCATAATATACATATGGGCCCTGTTGCGCGTGCTAAGAGGGCTAGAAGTGCTCTCAATCCAGGTATGATGGGTATCATTTTTTGGTGAAATTTTCTCACTCTCCCAGGCCTAATGTCTGACCTCCCCTCAGTGGTACGGGGTACCGGGGAAGCCATGCATCGAGCCCTCTCTTATGGAGTTGAGCGGCTTTCCGCAAAAGAAAATGACACAGGGTCATCACATGTGATGACCCTAGTGATTACCAAGTAGTCACAGGTGTCGTCATCACGGTGATGACAAAAAGTAATCACTCTTGATTACAGTTTTCCCCATAGAGTTTTCAGTGTAACAGCTACCACAGTAGGTACTTCTTTTTTTATAGTTGTTATATGATTCACCTAAGAATTAAGCAGGGAATTATCTCATTGCTTGATGATCAAATATGTTAAACGGCTATGTTAGGGAGGGGAGAAAAAAAAATTAGGTCAGCAGTAGTGTATTCCTTATTATGGTAGATCTTTAGATATTACATTTGGAAGTATTCACCTTTTTTCATTTTGAATCTAGACCAGGTAGAACCTGAGATTTTGTCATTTGAAGATGCCACATCTGCACATTTTGCACTTATAGGCCATAGTGGAAATGGATCTTATGACTGTGATTTGAGATTGTGATGTTGATACCATTTCCAATCAACAGGGGGCACTAATGACTGTAGGTCTAATGGGCCAGGTCAATTAGGGAAGTGGTGCACTAGTGGGGCAGTGGTGTCTCCTGGTGTGGGACACCTGAGGTGGCTCTGACCAGTGTGACCAGCTACTAAACTCGTTTGCACAGAGGTTGCTGTCTGACCTGGTCTAATGTTCCAAATGTTTCACTGATAAGGCTAAGGACTTCCCAGATAGCTAGAGCCTTGAAACCCGGGAAATGCACACTTCAGTTCACATTTTTTCAGATAACCAGTGCCTTCGGCAGCTGGTGATTATGTTTTAAATACAGTCAATGGTCCGTGATAGTAACCCCCCCTCCCTCATCCACATCCACATAGGCTTACCAAACAATTTTTGGGTTATGTTGAAGGCCAAAACTATGGCGGATTCTTGTCAATTTGTCTGCCCCTTGTTGCCATACACTCTCTGTGAGATTATGAGTATTATATAATCGATTTCCTTTTAAATACAGCTGGATCTCAAGTATTAGTTTAATAGGAAGAGGTAGTATAACACATACCCTGCTGTAAATATTGATTAAATTAAGTTTGTGGAGAAAATCGAGTTAGCTTTGGAAAAAGTACATCATTTTATATAGCCTCTTTTGGTTTATCTGTTCCCGGCAAGCACTCAGGCCTAATTCAATAGGGTAGTTCGCTGGTCCCAACTAATGCCGTTTTATATATAGGGGAATCATACTAGTAATATGCTGAAAATATTATTTTTATAATTGCATAGAGGTATATGTCTATTATTGGTGAAAATTTACATAATGCAAATTATTTAGGGATACATATCCTTGTCACCTTTCCTGGTTTCCTGCACATAAATCTTAAAACTAGGACAAAAATAATGTCATTTTAAGCGGCATGGCTCACACAAATGGGAATTCCCTGAATGTCATTCCAGAGCCCTGAATCACGGTGCACGGCTTGAATGGTCATAGTGGCGCCACCTTGTGTATTCCCCCGCTCCTAACATAGCTTCAGGCCTGGTCAATAACCGCAGTACGCCCAGCACACCAGGTAAGCAACTAACAACACCTAACACCACACCAGGCGTTGCCAATACACATTATGGACTGACCACTGCCATCTTTTGTCTCAATGTTAGCCTTACAGTTATAGTCTCAGTGTTAGCCTTACAGTTATAGTGTTGGCCTATCAAATACTGTAAAGCAGGTCAATAAATATGCATTGTAGCCCCTTAACCTTTTAAGAACGGCATGATACCTTTTATAATGCATCACGCCCTTTGTCGTCATGATGCATGAATGCAGCCCTGGCGAGTAACTCGCCAGTTCCTCGCATCATGCCGACCCTATTGGGTTCAGGTACTCCCTGAATGGGTTGGCATGATTCACCATTGCAGCACCGGCGAGCTGCTCACCATGGCTGCATTTGTGCATCATGACAACAAATGTTATCTTTAGGGAGTGATCATTTTTTAACAACAGGGGGGGGGGGTGGTTTTTGGGGAAAACCACCCCCCCCGGTCAACGGGTCGAAATTTTTTACCCCCCCCCCCCTAAGGGTCGGAAATCGGCGCGCGCGCGGGCCCTTTGAAGCATAGTAACGCGCGGGCTTTTTGGCCCAAAACAGGTTAAATTTTTTTGACCCCCCCCCCAAGAGGGGTCCAAATTTTTTACACCCCCCCGGTCAAGGGGTCCAAATTTTTTTGCCCCCCCCCAAACCAACCCCCCCCCCCTGTTGATAAAAAATGATCACTCCCTTAGCAACATCTGTCATTAAAGGGTTAAGGGCCGCATAGGGATTTGAAGCGGCACACTCACTCACATTTCTACCGAAGTACTGTTTTAATCCGCTATGTGGTGAAGTGTTAGTGAGGATAATGGAGCTTTAATGCTTTATGGCCTTTGTTAGTATGGTGCATGGATACAGCCCTGGTGAGTCTACTGGACTGCATTCATCCATCATGCCAATTCTTAAGGAATGTATGACAGTGACAATTTTATTATCTTAACCTATGAGAGCTACATGAGATGTATCAACATGGATCAAGAACATAGGGTTGGCATGATGTATGAATGCAGCACTTGTGGGCTACTCACAAAGGCTTTATTCATGCATCATGTTGATAAAGGATATATGCATTAAAGTACTATGTGGCCGTTAAAGGAGGAACCTCCTAGCATATGCCTGGCAGCTTTCCATATGTAAAGAGTAGCGCTGTTCACACATCATATTTGCATACGTTCAACCTTAAACTCTAACTTCACAATGTAGGCTAGTACAGAAACCTATACGCTGGTGTATATCTTTCAGTGTTTTTCTGCTACCCACTAAGGGAGTGTTCACTTAATAGTTACAGGGGGGTGGTGGGTTTGGGGGCGGGCGTAAAAATGTCTGACCTCTCTTGAGAGGGGGGGAGCATTAGCGCGTTACTATAGTTCAAAGGTGGGGTGAACATTTTTCTACGCCTTTGGCAAGGGGGGGGGGGGTTAAATGCTCTATGACCTCTAGATGGGGGGTGTAATCAAAATGTTCGCCCCTCTATGCAAAATCTAACCTTCCCCCGGTAATTGATAAATGAACACTCCCTAAGGCCAATATACCAGAATAGAACAAAGCCAACTGTATACAATATGATTAATAGTACCGTAAAACCTTGTGTATAAACCTAATTCACGTATTAGCTGCATGTGCCCCCCCCCCTCATGAAAAGCACCAAAAAGTGTTTGTCCCCCCTTGAATTATAGTGACGTGCTGGCCTTTTTCCTCAGAATTTGTCTACCCCGTTCCCCTCAAGAGGAGTAGACGTATTTTATCCCCCCTTCCCCCAACAGAAAACACTATTCCCAGTAATTGATAAATCCTATAAGCCTATCAGGGGGTCAGACACTTGTTAATTGAGTACTGTAGTATATATGTTTAAAACCTGCATATAAACTGCATCCTGACTTTGGCCTGATCCTATAAGCTGCACTTATTTTATACATCCTCCCTGTCAACGGGTCGAAATTTTTAACCCCCCCCTTACAGGTCTAAAATTTGCATGCACACGGGACCTTTAAAGCATACTAATGGGCAGGCTTTTTCAGCCCAAAACAGGTTAAATTATATTGACCCCCCCCCTCCAATATGGGTCCAACTTGTTTAATGAAAGGGAAATCTTAAAATTGACCAAGTCCATAAACACTACCAAGTCATCTGGAATCCCTAACGTCAGAACATGCATTGTCAAAGACGCCTTGCTTGTTGCACCAACAGTAATGAGTAGGATCATAGACCATAGCACCCGAAATGCGGACTTCCCACCCAATTGGAAGACGGGCAGAATCATCCCCCTGCCAAAGTCAGGAGACTTACACAAGGTGGGGAATTGGAGGCCGGTGTGTCTCTTGAACAGCTGCTCGAAGCTGTGCGAGAAAATTGTCCACTCCCAAATCATACAGCACATGACTACACGCCAACACTTGTCCGGAAACCAATTTGGTTTTGTCCCCGGCCGCAGCACAAACGACGCAATCTTCCACATAACAAAGGACCTACTAGAAGCAATGAACAAGCGCCAAGCCTCTGCAGTGGTCTTCTAAGACCTCTGCAAGGCCTTTGACACTGTGAACCACTCCATCCTCATCAAAGTACGGCATCACCGGGCAGACCCTGGAGTGGACGCGCAGCTACTTAGACGCACGACAACAGTACACTACAGCCAACAACACAGACTCCCCAACCGAGCCCATAAGCTGCGGCGTGCCCCAGGGCTCCGTCTTGGGGCCGCTGTTGTTCCTGATATATGTCAACGACGTCGAAAACTGTTTTCAGAATAGCAAGGGATACATAGAACTATGCTGATGACCTGGCACTGGTGTGCTCGTCGACGTCTCCCGAGAGAGTCCAAGCACTACTACAGGTGGACACCAACTCAGTGTCCAACTGGAGCGCTCTGAACCAGCTGACAGTAAACGAAGACAAGACCAAGGTGCTATGGAAGTACCCAGTAACCTCACCTGTCGACACCTCCGTCCTCCCGATCACTATGAACGGCAGGCTACTAGGGGTAGTACACTCCTTCAACTACTTAGGGGTAGTGATAGACCGGCATCTGTCCTTTTGCCAACACCTAAAAAAGGTGATTGGTACTGTGAAGAGTAAATACACTCAGCTCTGGAATACGAGGAGGGAGACTGACAAGCAGACCACCCTGATGATATACCTGGTGCTACCCTGCCTTGAATACTGCCCACTCGTTCTGGAGAGTGGGCCTGCATGGGCAGTCACCAAATTGCAAACAATCCAGAATGACTGTCTGAGAATCGTGAACAACATCCATGACGCGCGCGAGGCCAAAGTAGCTGAACTTCACCAAGACTCCTCTCTAGAAATGCTACAGCCCAGAAGGATTAAACAGCTACTGGTATTGATGTTCGGCAGGTCCAAGTGCGAGCACAACTTGTTGCAACCAACACGCGTATTGCGCGGTAACAACAAGTTGAAGTTCAAACTGCATCGGCCTCACAAAACCAGTTACACTAACAGCCCTGAGTACAGAGGCTCCAGGCTGTGGGATCGCCTAAGCTCTGCCCAACAGAACAGTCCGGGAGTTGATGAGTTTGTGGCAAGTCTGCGCCCCGCAGATCTAAGAGCTCTCGAGCGCATCGTATTGTAATACAATGTACTATAAATATAAGTATGCACTCTGCTGCTAATCAAACATTCAAAACTCAACGTAATGGCTGCAAACCATTAACCCATACCGTCTTGAACTGTTCTATAATAACTTTGACATTATTACTAATTGGCATAATATGAAAAACGTCTGTATTGTATACAATTTATAATTGCCAAATAAAAAATCTAAACTCAAACTCAAACACCCCTCCCCTAGTCAAGGGGTCCAAATATTTTTGCCCCTCCCCTGTTGATAGGAAATGATCACTCCCTTCTGGTACCATGATTACATAAATGACCTGCCACACTGGCCCCTGTGCCTCAGCATGTGCCACAGCAGGGAGCCAGTGTAGTTATTGATCTGAGACCCAGGTAACTCCACAGGTAGGAGTATACACAACTTTTACTTAATCATACATTCTGCTGACCGTGCAGACAGAATCACTACATGGCCACCTGTAGGTCTATACTAGAGGCCTATAGGAGGGAGGTGACATACAAACACATGTAAGTCTACATTCTCCCATCCTTACACATTACTGACAGGACCTATTCATGGAGCTACCTTATATCTACATGTAGGCATATACTGTAGGCCTAGGATGGAATGAGTATAGGAGTACATACAACTCTAGTAGGGGCATGAAATGGATTTGCTATATGATTGTAGGCCTATATTTTAGGCCTATTAAATGAGCCTGATATGGATTAACCATAATCATGATTGCCTGTAGACCTATATTCTAGGCCTGTTAGATGGAACCAAGAAAGGAGCCAATACATTACTCATAGCTTTATTGCACATCAATGTATTTCATTAGAGGGAACCCAACGTAACCAACACCAACTCTGGACTGAGTTCCTATCGCAATAATAATATTGACTCATAGTGCTACAGGACAACCCAACAACCAGATCCATGAGTTGAAAAGCAAAAGGGTTCGACTTAACAGTACTGCCATAGAACCATGTGGTGAACCTGACTCACCTAGAATATAATCCACTTATCCACGAGACGCATACATAACTAGTTCATAGTACAGACAGTAATTCACTAGGTGGCACCACACAACCTCAGTAGCAATTTTTTCTAAGGCTCCTTACTATGGAATAATGCTATAAAGTTTTAAAACGTTATTTTGATGTAAAATAATGCTTCTTTGTTAACTGAGTGGTCAACTGGCACTCCTTAGACTGATTATACACGGTGGTGCACACCAGTGTTGTTAGTCTCCTTACCTCTAGTCGTATTACCTCAGACTAATACATGACAAGGTGTGCAGCATGGGGGGTGGAGGCAGTGAGTGGCTGCTGTGTGTCCATGTAGGGTTAATACTGTGTCTCACCCTGCACACGGTGCATGCCCTGACCACCGTCACACAGACCAGTGAGACACAGACCACCGTCACACAGACAGACTACACACAGACCAACCTACCTGTCACACACAGCGCGAGTTCCATGGCACAGACTGGTGCCATACGCTCCACCTTCCCCCACCCCAGGACAGACTACCTCAGCTGTGGGCAGCAGAGCCCCTCCTATGTCTGTGACCCGGAAAACTACCTCAAAAGCTCTGAAGGTAAGCCATAATGTAAGCCACTCAAAAAAAGGTTTTTCATCACCGCATGCATCATAGAAATCAGGTTTTGAGGAAAATATTTTTGCTAATTCAATTTTTAATGAAAAATTTATAAAAATAGATGAATATTGGCATGTTTGGAATCAAATTAAACCTGATACTTCCAGTTGTATAGAAAAAACTTTTTGTAGACAGATTCTGTTTGATTCAGGTTAATAAACAGGTTAACTAACAGATAGATAATCTTTACTACACAACCTGTTATAAGTACAATCGTGTGCTTGTTACATACACTACTATAACAGGTTGGCCTTCTCGCAGCGGCAGCCTGCATGGAGGGCGCCATGTTTACGGTGCATTCTGGGGCATAGAGGTCACGGAACAACTATCAATAGTGTGCGGACGTCGCACCCTGAAGAGGGAGGGAGGGGTGGTTAGCATCCCAGCGGCAGAGCTGCTGGTATAATCAATAAAAACATCCCACACAGGGGTGTGGTACTTTCTGCATACCACCCTACTGTGTGGTAGCTTTATGCTGGTCTAGACCTATCAAGAGGCACCATTTTGGTAACGTGACAGGGCAATGGCGGCGATATAAACAAAGCAGCGGACAATGTAAACGCTGCAAATCAATGACCTAAACAAATAAATTTGCGAAGTAAACCACGACTTAAAGGTAGGGGGTTTAGATGAATGTCTTCTGATACTGTAATAAATCTTGTATTGTATTCCATCATACAATACATAGACAAAGGCCCATGGCCGGAGGATATTTTGGTCATCGTTCCCCCCGAGGTGGGGCTGGGCCCGTATCCCATAAAGTCGCAGGCAGAGTGGGATGCAGCCCCAGCCTCACCTCGGGGGGAACAATAGCAAAAATCCTCTGGCCATGGGACTTTGCCTTTATTTCATGGTTTTTACTATTAAAAATATGTTAAATTGCATATAAATGGCCATAATAATTTGAACAAATGATGACATCACAGGCCATGTGATACGGGAACACCGTATCCCATGGGGGGCATGGGATACTGCCTATTACAGGGTTTCTAGTACTTAAGCATAGTGGTCATTGTATCCACCATAACATAATGTCTCACCTTACCTCACCTCACCTTACAGTGCAGAGCCTGGATAACCTGGTCGTCTCCTTCTCAGACAGTGAGGTGTGTCTGTGTGCGGACGATGACAGAGACGCGTGTCAGCTACAAACTAACCACGTCATCCTCATAGGGCTGGTCCCATACATTAACACCAGTAACAGCGGCTACAGCGGCTACAGAAGCAACTCTCGCGGCCAGCAGGCAACACTCAAGAACTTTGCCATCTTGCTGAGGCAGAACCAATGGGCAATAAGCGACATGTCCTGTGCCATGCTCGTTGTCATTGTCTACGACCACAAAACTAAAATGGTAAGTATATCAATGTCTGGGCCCCCAAAGCTTTGTTAAGATCCTATAGTGTGATGAAATTGCCACCCTGCATAGGGAAAAGTGAACAGAAATAAAGGGGGCTGATATACTACTTTTCTTTACAATTCTGATATAAGAGTGTACATGCCACACATTATGCATGGAACTGAAAGCGGATACTCAAAGATGGTTGGAATTGGCCCCCCTGGATGTTGTTTCTCCTCAAAAAGTATGGACTTCCAGAAATTGAGAAAAAATACATAAATTAATCAAAAAAGGGAGTGCACACTTTTGAAAATAAAATGGGCCCTAAATAGGTAGAATATGGTGATCCATGATTCAAAAACCCAGGTTATCATGAGATTTAGGGCCAGGTCATTTTTTGCTAGATATGGTGAGGGGGGGAGCGATGGGTGGTTTTCACCAACCCAAATGCCGCGAATTTAGTTTTGACCCCCCCCAGTATCGAGGCATTTCCATCTTTGATCCCCCCCTCCATTGAGGGACTGTTTTTCATCAGGACACCACCCCAAGCCCCTCCAACTGGTAACAAATGACTCTGCCCTCATCAGTAGCTAACAGTGTTTCTACTCTAGGTGTACACAGCTACAGACATATACAGCCGGCGGGTTATCACCTCCAGTCGTGCAACAAGTGTCGGCGATACCGCCAGGAGCAACTACTTCAACTCAGGACGTGTAGGGGACGGCCTGCAGAGCATGCTGATAAGGTATCAGTAAGTATCACTCTACAAACTAAGCTGACTCAGTATAAGAAACAAGGGGGCTAAAGAGCATGCTGACTCAGTATAAGTAGAAGGCTAAAAGACATGCAGAAGCGGTAAAAGTAAGTAGGGAACTAAAGGACATGTTGACAAAGTACAAGTAAGTAGGAAGCTACAGAACATGCTGACTCAGTATAAATAACTAGGAGGCTAAAGTACATGCTGACTCAGTACAAGTAAGTAGGAAGCTGCAGAACATGCTGACTCAATGTAAGCAGAAGTGGCGGATCCAGGATTATCTTCTTTCTCTTTTTTTCTTTTTTTTTTGGGGGGGGGGGCCAAGGCCCGTCAGGCCACCCCCCTGGATCCGCCAATGACTAAAGGAAAGGCTGACTCAGTTAAAGTGAGCAGGGGATTTAAGGACATGCTGACTTGGTATAAGTAAGTAGGGAGATAAAGTACATGCTGAATTGGTATAAGTAAGTAGGCTGACTCGGTATGATTACGGTAGATAGGAAGCATACTGAGTCAGCATCTATAAGTAAATAGGCAGACATGCAGACTCAATATCAATAACTAGGATGCTACAGGACATGTTGACTCGGTATAAGTAAGTAGGAGGATTAAGGCCAGGCTGACTCGGTATGATTAAGTAGGAAGACATGATGATCCAGTATGAGTAAGTAGGAGGATTAAGGACAGGCTGACTCAGTATAAGTAAGCGGAAGACTTAAAAGCCAGTATGGTAAAGCCAGCAGGATCATGGTCTGATTTTTGGTGATTTTTTGCACCCGCTGTTTTTTTAAATTGCATTCCCCCTTTAGTACAGAGCTAGAAAATATATATTTCTACTTATATGTTACTTTACATTTAATTTGCATACTCAAATACCTGTGTAGGGCACCTATCACAATTTTTGCTGTAATGAAAATTTCATCAAAAACCAAATACTGAATGAAGCACTGATTATGTACAAATGCTACATTCATGCATCATGATGAAGACGTCAACACATGACCATGCTCTATTGAAGGGTTAATTATCTGCTTGTCATATATTCTGTTGGAGAGTATGATACAAGGATATTGTTAAGAATGATAAGTTGGGGACTATTATAATTATGTGATTTTTATCTTTGTTTTTCAGAGAATATTTGAATGCGGGGCCAGTAACCACAAGTGACACAGATGACGATGGATTAGAAACATGGCAGATTGGTCTAATTGTATTTGCATGTCTTTTTGTAATGGGTTGTATCTTAACTTCTTGTAAAAAAAAGAAAAAGTAGACTTGTCAGCTTATGTGTACTGACTTGTTGACAGCTGTCAGTGGGAGTGATACCTATTCCACACTACACACACTGCATGAATGTTTGTATTTAAGCAGATTTAAGATCCCTTAACCCTTTCAGGGCCGCTGCTGCCTCTGGGCAGCATCTAAAATACCCTTCAAAAAAACCACTGCTGCCATAGGGCAGCAACAGGGCTGCCCTATGGCAGCAATACCACTGAATTCAAGCTCCTGCTATGTGATAAAGAATGAGAATTTTTTAATCAAACCAAACTTCCCCTTGTCAAAAAGGTGTGAATTATGTCTCCAATACAAATTATTTTACTCCTTAGTCACTATCCCAGGGAGCACATGCTTGCAAAGTTGCATATTCCCATGGCATAGGGCAAGTGGTTAAGGCCCAAATTGTATTTTTCAAGGCCAGCAGTTAAAGGGTTAAAGCACACTTTAAGTACCTTTAAGTTCAGTAATGCCCTGTAAATGTCCCAGAAAGGTCATAACAGCATGTTAAAAAAAATAATTATATAGCGAGCTGACCTTGCTCGGGCGACTGTACCGTACCAACTGGCCTGTTGCACCTGAATTACACAGCAGTTCAATAAGAGTCCACCAGGGGGCAGGCCAGTGCCAGGTTGTCCTGTCCAGTAGGTGGACACACCAGGGTGGATAACATACATTTACATTTGGTTTATAGCTGTATAAGGCACACTTATACTTACAGTTAAATTCTAAAGCCCCAACCCTTGCGGATTCAGACAGGCATACAATCGTATTTAGAGCCATTGCCAAAATAAAAATAACTTAAACTAAGAGATAAGGGATTCTCCAGAAGCCATCAAGGAGAGATGCTGGGGCTTAGAGGAGGGGAGGACAATGAGGAACGGTCTGCAGGTAACTGACTACTGACAATTTAGAACTAGTGCAATATCAATGACAGCACTTGAGATGTAGGAATCCCTTGAGAGGAGTCCATTTATAATATGAACGCTTCATTCCCCTGTCAGAGGGGATGGGGCAATGATAGGTGGAACACTTAATGACGACTCTACCGAAAATGAACAAAGGCACTATGGTCCAGAGAGACTCATTGTGTAAAGATGAGATGACATGTTTTTTTAATGTGGCTTTCATACAATCATGTTTGCGATTTTTATGTGATATTGACTACTTTGCAATTATGACACATGCACAGTATTGTAGCGTATGTTGTAATGTCATACTTCATTCTCTGGCACTCTTGGCGACACCAGCAAGTCTGTTTGTAGTGATCCTCGCTGCTTTAAGTGTCTATTAAGACTACAGGAACCTTCTTCTACGCCCTTATATATAGTTGTTACCTCTCTAGACTCACTGATGCCAAAATGTACAGCGGCATTTCAAACGCCTGCAAACACCCCATCATAGAGTGACTCCGCGTTGGTGGTATGTGCTGGCGCTGCCATTCAAACTAGCCTTTTCTAGACCGCTATCTTATATTTATATCATGTCTAGCCAGGGCGGTGGGGGGGGGGGGGAGCTGCGTGGCCAAACCCTCCCCTCCGTCACCGCTACAGTGTGTATGTACATGATATACGTGATAAGAAACTAAGAGATTTAGTTCAAATATACATCCTTTATTGAACATTTTATAAAAACATCCTTTCTTGCTATACATGACTACAATATCTCAGCATGGGAGGGGCTACCTGTCAACTTATTAGCATCAAATAGTTCATGATTTTACAATATTGTGCCAGATGCTCAATCGTTACAATAAATATACTTTACTTTAAAAAAATGTTCATAATGAGTTTAATATTTATAGAAGGATAGTTTTCCTGCCATTGAACTGCAGTCAGTTCTGATGTACAGTATATAGAGTGCACAGCAATAATCAATTTATATATATATATATATATATATATAGCTTTACAACATATTGTATGTTTAATACACAATATATATGTACATAACAGGTTTATTGTACCTGAAATGTTGGTTGTGCATCCACCTTCTCTCCGCCTGCATAATTTCTTTGATCCCACCCCCTCCCCTCTGATATTCTGGAGGCACTTTGTCAGGGATCCTGGAGACAAGCATCTCAATACATCAGGAGGGCTGGAAGGAACAAATGGCCTACAGCCGCTTTAGCCGTGCTGCAAGGAAACAAAATGAAGCATTAGCAGGTGAAGGACGAGAGATATTTTCTAGTGTAATATTCTGACAAATTTCTTGTTATTTGACAAGATATAAACATCACAATCAGAAGCCCCAGGCAGAGTGGCATATACCCGTGCCCCCAGAAGTGAAATACGTTAGAGAGGTATCAATGTAGTTGGCATTTGCACTTATACTTCTATTAGAAGCCATTTAATGAAAATATTGTCTTTTTTCTCCGCCAATTGAATTCGGCCACATTGTATTCAATGGGGGCATAGAATACGCCCCTTCCTATAGTTAAGCATAGTAAATCCAGTCACATGCTAGGCTTTTCTGAACTAAAATAATTTAGTTGGTCCCTAAACCTGAAATATGTTTGTCAATATACCGTGTACTGCCCAAACTCCTGAGTTATGTAGTTTTGGCTATTTTTGGCCCTTTTCAGCCTTTTACCCCTACAGAATAACAACTTTTGCATCAATCTTTTGGTATACGTGACAAAACATCGTATACTTTTAGAATTTTTCTTTTTTTGTGTGTATTGGTCCAATTCTTTTTATTTTCTGGCCCTCCAAAGCCCTAAAAACCCTAAAAATGTCAAAAAGGCTAAAAATGAAATGTTATGCATGTCTCCTATATCTACTGAGGAAACAACAGCCCATCCCAAATATCATTTTCTGGTTGGCCTATGGTATAGTCAATCGATTCATAAGGCTTTTCTTCTGATAGGTACTCTATTTTTTTCTCCACAGCCATTTAAGTGTGTACTGTCAGCAAAATGTTCAAAAGTCCTTTCATTTTGATACCCCTATAAAGTAAATAAAGAAGATACAAACAGTATCCCTTGTACCCCAGATTGTGAGGTAACTATTGTGTCCTTTGCCAGAAAAAAAAATTGAAAAAAATCCAATATTCTAGCCTCCAGGACAAAATGTGTAGCGTGATACATATTTTGGTCCCGGAGTCACCCTCTTATTTTGGTCCCGGAGTCACTCCCCTTGCTGATAAAAGTAAAACCCACACAGAATTGTTAATATCCAATATATTTTAATCATCTTTAGTGACCCTGCTTCCTATCTACCCCCTCTAATGCTCTAAACCAGAAATCTGATGATTCCACTGATTTAACCTACATTTATACAATATTTTATTTTGGTCCTTCAAAAATGTAGCCAGTGCAACATTGAGAATTTGCAGGACCGGATGTCCTGTGGGGTGAAAAAACATTTCGCAAAGACTGAATCTTGTATTTTTTTAAAAGATAAAACAAACCCCCTACCTCTCTGTGCCTCTATATGGGCCACCTTGAGGCCCATGACCTCAGTCACCATGTGCTCCTGGTGGTAACAACACAACACGTGACAGAAGTCCAGGAACGTGCCCACACCTCGCGCCCTCACCGTCTCCAAGATGATCTCTACCTTCCCACTCGGTAATATGTTTGAAGCCTGGAATTTAATTTAATGTTGATATAAAGTCATAAAATAGAAGACTAATGTGGAAAAGAAAAGCCATTATCCGATTCGTTTGTAGATTGATGATCAGCATTAGGTTTATAAATATTTATTTATCCGAGTTACCAAATGAAATGATTATGATTGTAAACAGAGAAAAACAAAGGTGTCAACTTTGCCTCCCAAGTGGCTCGAGTAAAATAGTACCCTTTTAAAAATGTACCATTATCTTTAAAAAATCAAAGAGAGGTTTTAAACTCAAGTTGACTCTGTACTATCAGTATCAACTCGAGGTGGCCCTTCATATTAGCAGAGTCAATACCCGTTTGACACTTGATTTTTACCAGAGGCCCATGGGAGAAACAGTAGACAACTTAACCTTTCTCTGTGTATGTATGCTATTCACTAATGAACCCTTCAATGGCTGCTCAATTTGCTATACCCTTGGTCATCATTATGCATTGAAGCAGCACCTGGCAAGTAACTTGCCTGAGCCACATTCATGCCTCACATCCACTCTTCCCAAGTGTAGGGTCAGCCACATGAGCTACTTCCCAGGACATATGACAAACTGACAGCATATGGCATTAATGCGCTATGCAGCGTTTAAAGGGTTAGCACATACTGAGAGTTCATCCTCGGTGTCGTCGGTGATCACGTCGGCCGCCTTCAGGGCTGCCCTCAGCATGATGGACACGTCTGTAAACAAGGACATGTAGACAAGGGAAGAGGATGTTATATTCAAACATACTTCTATGTTTAGAAAGGTAATGCCAAATTTTATTTCATTTTATAGGGTATAAGCAGTCGCTTGTATATTCATCAGACTCACCTTTCACATGGCACCAAACATGGGGATATTTAGAGTGCGGCTCATATGATGGGTTTAATCAGTTTACTACTAAAATCCCCATAACAGAATTCCAAGATGGGATCATGGAATTCTCCAACCGTAAGGATCACTGCAAGTAGTATAGTATGTATCGGAACGGGACTATAGTTAAGTACTGTTTATTACTCAATCGACATGCAGCCAATCAGAGGCCTCCATTTGGTCACGTGACCGGAAGTGACCTACTTAGGGGATTAGTGGTGACGTCACGTGACCTAGTTAGCCAATCAGAGGCCTCCATTTGGTCACGTGACCGGAAGTGACCTACTTAGGGGATTAGCGGTGCATTCTGGGTAACCCTGCAGCCAATCAGAGGCCTCCATTGGGTGACCGGAAGTGACCTACTTAGGGGATGGTGCATTCTGGGTAACCTACTGACCTACTTAGGGGACCGGAAGTGACGTCATATGACCTAATTTAGGATCACGTGATCGGAAGCGACCTGATTGATCACGTGACCGGAAGAAGAAGAAGTTTTTTTTTGTTTAGGATCCCGTGACTGGAAGCGACGTCGTCACATGAGTGACGCTTTAAGAGACTGCGCGACTTACTAGTAAAAGAAGCCGTATGATAATAAAAACACAACAATATTTTCTTTTAATTTTTTTTTATTTATTTTTTTTTCAATCTTGATAAACACTCTATTTTTGAAAAGATGCACACGCTTATTTTATTATTTTTTTTTTTCATATCTCTAAAGGACTCGTTGTCACACCGTCAGAATGCACGCGACGCTTATAATACAAGTAGCGCACGCCGTCTTTCTCTATGGTGTAGGTGACCATTTTGTTTCGCACCACTTTGAAATTTCTATTTACAGCAATGAGAGTTTTTCGTTGGCGAAGAACATCCAAGAAGGCGTCTGGTTCCTGGGGGTTTTGTTTCTTCTGTACGCCTTTTGCACTCCATTTTTTGGATTTTCTTTCACCGGTGTCGCTGACTCGATCGTAGCAAATGTAAGTCTTAGGGTTGAGACTTAGGATCCCGTCACCTTCCCACTCCGCTTTCATGAGCCCCGAAGTTCTCAGATCGTGAAGGTACCGTCTCTCACAACATCCGCCGGGCGGCGCACACCATTCTCGCACTCTTTCCGTTTTTGTCTTCACGAAAAGCTCTAAGTGCTCGTCGCACACCGCTGTCGGAAGCCACTTTCGTTTCTCTCTGAAGTACGTCTCTCTCAGGCGAGGTTTCACTAGGTCATCCAACGTGGCACCGCTGAGAGCCATGTAAAGACTGTCGGTGTCCATTTGACAAAGGGCATAATCGCGCCGATCGACGAATCTATCCAAGAAGTCGTATGTGAACTCTAACATTTTCAACTTCGCGTACTGGTATACCATGAACCCTATCTGAATAGGGAGGTTGTTCTTGACCGTTTTCGGTTGTAGTTCGACTTCAAACAGATCGGAAGTCAACTCGGACGCCTTTTTGAAGCGCCACGAATTGGCCAATAGTTCGAACTTCCGACTGTCAGTGTATCTCACCGCCGTGTGTTTTTCTTTGTTGCAGATTGTTTTACCGTACGTAGCGTTTCCCATTAACTTGTAACAGTCTGACAGAATTTTCTCGTTCTCGTTCACGTCGCCACGTCTTCGCGCCGCCGTCACTTCGTCCGCGAAACCGGCAAAGGAGCGTTTAGGTAGGTATTCTACCACCAGCTGCACTTTGGTGACTATCAAACCGTGCTCTAAATACCACTTGAGAAGCGGCGTTCCCAAGAGAATATTTTTTCCGTGGTAACTCCCTATCAGACATCTCTGAGGCGTGTTCAACAGCTTTTCTTCCTGCGCAAAGTCTGACATGTGAGGGCCTATGTCCGATTTTGAAACGGTCGCGTTCTTGAAAACGGGGGTCATTTCTTCGAAGTACTCTCGTAGGTGAGGCGGCGTAGTGATGTCCACTTGAACTAAACCGAACATTTTCTCCTCTTTCACAGCGGAAAGGATGTCGCTCTCGCTCATCGCGTTTCGAGACACTTTCAAAGCGTCAACCTTCCAGCGTTGTTGGGAGGCCTTGACCCGCTCATCTCGACGCTTCATCTCTCGCCATTCGCACTCCCACACGACGACCAGCTTGTAACCTAACGCTTTCAAGTAAGCGCTTACTCTGGTCGTTCTGTCGCGTCTCTCCTCTCTCAGTGAAGCGCACTGATATCGGTGCGACGGTATGCACTCGTGAGCGTGGAACCAACACCCGTGAAACTGGAAAACCGTATTAGAGGCCGCGTGAAATCCGTCCACGCGAATTCTCCGACAGCCTACCGCCATCTCGCCGCCGTTCAGAGCGTGGCGCAGTTTCACGTCGCGGTCGTGCTCTACGAAGCGTAACCACTCCAAAGCGCTGTGAGAGTTTCTTTGCCTGATTTCGGGCTTGAACTCGGTCTCGGGCCGTCTCACCGCGTAATAGCCCGTGCAGTGCGCTTCGCTCATGCAGCGCAAGTACAGTGAGTTAGCGTCTAGTCCTAGGATGTGTTGGCACGGTCTCGCTTCTTCGCCGTACTTGTGCTCCCTTATCCGCGTGGTGCCCTTCTCGTGAAATCTATGGAAGATGATGGAAGGACCGCCGACTAGATTCTCTTTGATCAGAGCGTGGAGGACGGCGTCGAACTGGGGAAACGTTGTGAACGCGTCTTCTAGGTTTTGGAAGAGGAAGCGTAAAGTCAAACCGACGAGAGAAACTCCGTCTTTCAACATGTCGATGCCGCGATCTTGGAAAAATTTAGCGTGATTTTTCAGAGCTTCTATGAAAGGTTTCACGTCTTTGTTGTTGTAGTGGATCAAGTAGTCTTCCATAGTTTGCATCTTCTCGTCGGACCAAACTTTCTGACATGCGGCGTAGTCGGATTCGGACATTTTGACGCCCGTCAGCTCGCTGTCGAAAGCCGATCTCGGCGGCAGCGTTCTGTTTGCCAGTTTCCTGGTAGACGTCATCCATTCGTAAGGAAAGTGACCTTTCTCTTCGTTCCTGGTGAAAGCTCGCAAATAGGTCGCGTAGTTGTAACCGGGTGCCAAATAGTTGACTACGTCCAAGAAAACCGTGTGCTGTGTGTAAACCGCCAAGTATTGATTGCTTCTCTTTATGACGCTGAATTCTTGGTTTCTTCGGTCTCCGGAGGCGAAGAACGAGTGAAGGCGTATTTTGATCAGGTTCAAGTCGTAACGCCCCGAGTTGAAGCCCACCACTGGAGCTTGACGGATGTATCTCAGAAGACGCTTCTTCAGTTGAACTAACGGGTGTCTGGTCTGAGCCGCAGCGAAGCCGCCTGGAGAAGGGGTGGTGAACGTCGCCTCCTCCAGCAGGAGAGCTTCACCTATCGCCGCATCTAACTTCGCTAACGTCGGTCGGTAAAGTTCTAGCACAGCTTCCCCGATCGCTTTGGCGTTCTCGTTTATGTGATTTAAAACTCGGTCCAACAAGGGGTCGGAATCTGCGTCGGACGCTCTGACGAAGCAGACGGGCCCCTCCCACCCCGGAAAGTCGGATGCGACGCTAGCCGACAAAGGGACGTGATCCCACAGCAGGGACACGTGCTCCGTCGACGGTTCTTTGCACGGTCTGAAGAAAGCCTCGAAATCGAAGGCGATCTTGTAAGGGTAGATTCCGGAATGTCCGTCGGGGGGAAAAATGGAGAAGTCTGCTAGCGCTTCGAAAATCGTTCTCGAATTTTGGTAGATGCCACCTACGTAGCGCAACTTGACTTGTCGGCAAGAGGAAAGCTGGTTCCTGTGTCTCTTCAGCAAGAACTCGGTGGTGAACGCCGCCTTACACTTGCAACATTCGTATATGCCCGCGTACGCGTTGAAGTCCGTGACGAGAGAGACGTGCAAACCGCCTTTCGCCGTCAGGTGTAGGTTGACTTTACCTCGGGCGGCCACAGTTCTGGAAGGCGGTCTGATCAGAGTAACGCGTCTTCTCAACTTCCGCCCCGGCACTTGACGCGACGCGGTGTAAACCGCTATTTGTACGTCAAACAAGTTCTCTAACGCGGGTAAGTCGCGGATGTTCAGACCCGGAAAGGATTCAGGTGTGGCAGCGGGACAGAACTGACGTAACAAATCTGAAGCGCGCTTGCTGGTGTTGTATAAGTGAAAGGAAATGCAGCGGAAGATGCAGAGGTTGTCCTTGTTGGGAAAATCTAACACGCCGCTTCTCTTTCCAACTCGACCGGCCTGAGTGATCCTACCGCCTATGGGGAATTCCCCCGGTCCCATGTAAACGCAGATGTTCAAATTGGTAGGAAAAAGAACGTGCCACTTGGTGTCAGCGTCGCAAAGTTTCCGTACCTCCTCGCAAGCGACGGTGTTTTGCATCTTTGAGAGGAGCTCTTCCAAAGTTTCTGAATTAGTTACAGTAGGGAGCGGTTGTATGAGAGTTGCGTTGTTCTGGGAGGCGTGGAAGTAGCGCAGTTTGCTCTTGTCTTCTCTGTGTTGTAACAGTAAGCCTACCGAGAAACCCACTTTGTATCTGAATCTTTGTGTCAAGTGAATGCGACGCATAGTATCTACAGCGTCACTCAACTCGCCGGTTGGTAGCCTGAAGTTTGTTACACTCACGCGAGTCCCGTGCATCCTGACGCCCGTTTGTATCGCAGGCCAATTCGCCGTGAACGTTTCCTCCCCGTTCGGTACAGCACATATGCGCGGAGGGACGGTCACCCCGTCCAGAGATTCGCGTCGACAAGCGCTCTTTCGGCAATCCCCTTCGCCGCATAGAGGGCAAAACTTAGCTACTACTCTACAATTTTCTACGTGTCTCTCGTGGTTGTACGCTCTTTTAAACATTTTGAAACACTTTTCGCATACGTACTGTGTCATGTTTTTTTTCACTCGGTTACCAACTACTTAGCCGTCTAACTATCTATCTATCTATCTAGCCATCTATCAATCTGTCGTCTATGTAACTATCTTTCTGTCTGCTGTCTGTGTATCCGTCTGTCTGTCTGTCTGTCTGTCTGTCTGTCTCATACAGCGTACGTCAAACGCTGTGTGTGTGTGTGTGCGCGCGTGAGCGTTGAGCGTCTCTCATTCCGAATCTATGCCGAGATATTTCAGAATGATCTCTGTTTTGTCATCCAACTCTTTGAGCGCTCTGGCGGACAGCGTCACCCCCTGCTGTGTGGGTTTTTTGTCAGGACCTTCGTACTTGCGCACGTGGACGAGGTTCTTACCGCTGTAGTAGCTCACAGCTGCGTACACTTCGCCCGCCTCATCCAGCACTGCGAACCAGGGGGTGTGATTAGGTTTTCCTTGCGCGGCCGCTGTGTCGCGTATGCGCACCACTGCGCGGATATCGGCGATGCGTGCTATGAGCTCGCGCAGCGCGTCGGCCGTGAAGTGCACTCGCTTGCTTCTGGTCAGAGACGCCTCTTTCACCTGGCCGTCTTTTGTGTAGCGCGGCCTCCTAGACAGTCTAGCCACGTCCTCCCAGATCTCCAGCGTCAAAGCTCCGTCTAAGCAGAACTCTAACCCGAGTGTTTTCTCTGCTTCTTCTCGTCCATCTCCTTCTTTTTCTTGTATTTTTCTCTTCTTAGTGGGCCTTGTTGTTCTGGAACTCACCTTAGAACGTTTCACACCCGCAGGATGAGTAACACCATCAGCGTGAGCTGAATCAGCAGCAGAACCGATAGCAGGAGCAGCGTCAGCGCTGGTGGTATCGGAGGTCTCGTTGTTGGAACAGCGCAGCCACACGCCGTCCGTGCTGTGTGTAGCGGTAGAAGATGAAGCGCCGCCGCCGCCCTCGTAAGGTGGCGGTGAGGGCAGTCGCCACGGACCGGACGGGGGGGCGCTAGCAGTGGAGGAAGTGAGGTCGAAAGGTCGAAGAGGGAAGCCGAAAAACGTACCGCTCACCCCTTGCCCTTCGGGTTCTTCGTACGCCTCGTCGTCAGCGTCGTTCTCTGTCTCACCCTGTTGCTGCTCCTCCTCCTCCTCTTCTTCTCGGTTCAGGGGCTGAGTGTCCGAATAGCTGTAACTCTCAGCGCGAGCGGCGTCGAGGGCGTCCGTCGATGTAGTGGTGGAGGAGAGGGGCTGTGCAACGTGCGGCAGGTCATCAAAGTCATCAACAGTAGTGGGGAGGTAAAAACCCGGTTGCCAGTACTGCGCTGTGCCAGGAGCGTTGTCGTCAGTAGTAGTAGCAGTAGCAGCAAGTGCAGCAGAAGCAGCCGCAGCAGGCGCAGCCGCAGCAGACGCAACAGTAGCAGGCGCAGCAGCAGCCTCAGCAGGCGCAGCCGTAGCAAGCGCAGCAGTAGCAGGCGCAGCAGCAGCAGCAGCAGCAGCAGCAGCGGCAGGCGGGACGGCGGTAGCAGCGGCAGCGCGCTTAGCAGCAACGTGTACCGTCGCGAGTGTAACAATGTCGCTAGCACGACGACTGCTACCAGTAGTACTACTAGTACTACTACCACTACTACTACTACTGCTACTACTAGTGCTACTGCTACTACTACTACTACTACTACTGCCGCGAGCGCTCGCTACAGCAGGAGGGTGATAAGACCAACCGGCTGCGGCGGTAGTCTCATGTTCAGTAGCAAGAGCAGGCACTGACGCTAAACGAACGCTGTTCCGCGTAGTCTTCTTGTTCTTGAACGCCGCTAGCTGTTGTCTTTTGCTCATGGTGGTGACTGTAGAGAGCAGCAAAAAAGAATGAGTGAGTGAATGGAGGTTTCCAAGCCCCTTATATACGCCTTCTCGCTTCTAGAGCTAAGCTACTTACCGACCCTGTTCAGCTGCCGCCGGCTGGCCGGCGGCCATTCACAAAGAGAAACAAAAAGACATAAGGCATGACGTTTTCAGCTGGATCCCTTTCCCCCCCCCTCTTTTGAGAGATCGACTGTGATGATGAGCTAAGCCGCTTACCACCCTGTTCAGCAATTCAACGCGCATTAGCTGTATAAAGGGTTAAGCGGTTGCTGCCTGCCGTCGACTGACCGGCGGCGGCCATTCACAAAGACATAAGGTATGACGTTTTCAGCTGGATCCCTTTTTGAGGGATCCACTGTGGTGAGCTAAGCCGCTTACCACCCTGTTCAGCCATTCAGCGCGCGTTAGCTGTATAAAGGATTAACGGTAACGGTGATGAGCTTACAGTGTGTATACAAAAAAAAACTACAGGAGGCGTGTGGCGTGAAGCAGGACCCCCCTAAGACGAACGTGTCTGTCTGTGAGTAGAGGCGTGTGCATGTGGTGAGCGACTTAAGTGTAAGACAAAAATCGCCACCTCCTGCCGTGGTGAGTAGACCGGGCCGGCCAGGCGGGCGGGCGGCCGGCTAGTTCAATAGGGAGGGGTGACAGCTGCCTAAGGCTGTGCATGAAAAAAAATCCGATTTTCACCTGACCTCTGACGTTTGTTACAATGAATGTCAGAGGGAGGGAGACGTCCTCGGGTAGGGGGTAGGAGGTATTAAGGCTATGAGTGAGGAAAAAACACCGTTTTCAGCTGGTCTCCACGGATAGCGATGCCACACCCCCTCGTCATCTAAGCTCTTAAGGAGCGGAGCGGCTGAAAAAAGCGTCATGCGGACAGGGTGCTAGACAGCTGGAGCGCTGTTGGAAATGGGATTAAACTCCCTCTGTATAAAAAGCTCTCATTTCTGTTGGAAAAAAAACATATCACCTCTGACCCCAGTAACGGCTACTACCACCACCACCGCCACCACCACCACCGCCGCCACCGCCGCCGCCGCCGCCGCCACCGCTGCCGCCGCCGCCGCCGCCACCGCTGCCGCCGCCGCCAAGACGAGACGAGATGGCTCAAGCTATTCCACTTTCAAGCTCGCCTTCACCGCCCGGTGCGCCTGAAAAAAAGTTAATGCGGCTTGACGACGTGAGACGCGGCGCGAGGCAGCAGACCGATGATGGGGAGACCCGACAGGTAGGACAGCGGCGGTTAGCCTATAGCGACGCCTTGCTTCGTCAACTAGGTAAAGAGTTGAGCGGCTGTTGGAGAGAGTTGGGCAGTAGCTTAAAAGTCAGCGCCGCCCGTATGGATGCTCTAGTAGAGCGCAGTGTCAAGACACCGGAGGAGCTGTGTACGGCGATGTTCCGAGTGTGGTGGGGTGAAACCCCGCATCGTCATAGATGGGGCGAGCTCGGTCGCGTCTTCACCCGCATAAGACGCATGGAACTGTTGGCTCAGTGGATGGCCCTTCTCCACAGACAGGGGTTGGATTTCGAAAACCCCGACTCGCGCGCGATGCATAAGCACTTGGGCACCCTCGGCAGACGTCTGGGTAGCAGGTGGAAAGAGGTGGGGGACCATTTAAAATTGTCGCCTGAGAGGTTAGATAAGATCGCTGAAGAATGCGAATACGGAGGAAGTCCCGCTGAGTGGGCCTTCCGAGTGTTGAAAATGTGGCAAGATGAAGCTGACGGCGCCGGCGGTACGCCTTTTGAACTCCTTCGAGTGTTGACTGAGGACATGGGAAAGTTTGGCCTCGGCATCGCGATATTACTTGACTTTATCAAGCAAGAAACAACGAGAACGACGGACATGTGAATTGTTGTGTTTTATTTTCATACGTCTTCTTTATTAGTAAGTATATCATAACAATTAAGACGCGCGATCTCTTAAAGTGTCACTTCCTCCAGTCGCAGCTGATCGCCTCATCGCAGCACGTGATAAACAAAAAAAAAACGAAGAGACACGCTTCTTCCTCTCGAGAGGAAGAAGCGTGTCTCTCGATTGAAATCTTTTTCTTTTCTTTTTTTCTTAAAAGAGACAAACGCCCCTTAGAGTGCTCCCCCACCCCCCTAGAGTGCCCCCCTCCCCCCTCCCCCCCTCCCCCCCACCACCCGCCCCATGCATCCTAAAAGCGCCCCCCTCCCCATGCATCTTAAAGAAGCCCCCCTCCCCCCCTCCCCTCCCCTCCCCCCCTTATACACTCTAAAGAACGCTTCTACCTAGTTCAATAAGTCACTTCCAGTCGCTCGTAAAACAATAAAAAATGAAAAAAAATGAAAAAAAAACTTATATCGTAGTGTTTTTTATTAGTTTACCGAAAAAAAATAAGAGACTCGCCTCCTCCTCCAAAAAAAAAAGATATCACATTTTAAAGCCCGTGACCCCTTAAAGACGCTCATCTCTTCATTAAGTCGCGTGACGTCACTTCTTCTTCTTCTTCTTCTTCTTCTTCTTCTTCTTCTTCTTCTTCTTCCGGTCACGTGATCAATCAGGTCACTTCCGGTCACGTGATCCTCAATGAGGTCACTTCCGGTTGGCCATTAGGTCATGTGACGTCACTTCCGGTCCCCTAAGTAGGTCAGTAGGTTACCCAGAATGCACCATCCCCTAAGTAGGTCACTTCCGGTCACCCAATGGAGGCCTCTGATTGGCTTCAGGGTTACCCAGAATGCACCGCTAATCCCCTAAGTAGGTCACTTCCGGTCACGTGACCAAATGGAGGCCTCTGATTGGCTAACTAGGTCACGTGACGTCACCACTAATCCCCTAAGTAGGTCACTTCCGGTCACGTGACCAAATGGAGGCCTCTGATTGGCTGCATGTCGATTGAGTAATAAACAGTACTTAACTATAGTCCCGTTCCGATACATACTATACTACTACTTTGTCTCAGGTGTTTGAGGCCGACTTTAAACCATGTACGTATTAAGTTGTTTTAACTGTACTCTTTCTAGCTATTTATTATCTCGTCATGTTTCTCTACTGCAGAATGAGATGAAGTGTCCTGCCCAGGATCATGGATGTGGTTAGGTGACAGTGAGAGACGTCAAGTGGCAGTTTGGATACCTCACGACTGCCCTACACACTGTGACCTGCTGACTAGGTTCAAGGTAAGAAGTGAACACTTCAATGCAAACACTGCAAGAGTTTTGGAAATTACAAGTTGTAAATGCCAAGTAAAAGCATGTGAAAAATCTTGGGGATTCTGTGCAAAGATGGTCATTAAGATTTACACTAATTGTATGCAACGATCATTGTAAAGCTGTGCAAAGTCAGTACTCTAGATTTACACCAATTTACCTGGCCTTTACATCAGTTTATATTTACATGCATTTATCCCTTGGTTAATTTGCACTATAGTGTTAAGAATAACAGGTAATGTATACGCATGTGTGCAGTGTGAGGGACACGTTTGTAGAGTGAGGGACTCATACAATTAAATGATTTTATATTAAATGAGTGAGTGTTTATCCCAAATATAATATCTTTAAAATGTTTATGCATGATATGATGTTAGGGGATGTTCATCCCCGTATCATATATCAGCTTAAAGGTGTTTGGAGGGGTACAGTCTATGATACTAACCAGGGAACTTAGGGGGCGCTCATCCCATGATCAAATATCATATCTAAGGTCTTTAGGGGGGTACATTCAGCCCTCATGAGGGCTAAGGGTCGTAAACAAACTTACAGTTAGCTTTATAATTGCTTCTACTTATCGTAAGGATGAAAGAACAATATGTCATTAAAGCTTCATGGTATTATAGATATTATTATTTTTTCTTGGTCACATTTCAGACTCCCACCCCAGCCTCAACCTAAACCGTGAGGGTGTTTGTGTGGGGTGGGTGTCAGTTTGCCTATGTATGTCTTACTGGATGTTACTGGATGTGGCGCCCCCTTGTCTGGCACACATTATGACACACTATAACCCTTTGTTAGTTACCTGGGCTGGATGCATGTACCATGACCAGCGAGGTCATAGTGCATTAAATCAATAAAGTACTATGCCGCTATATTATTTAAGTATTTACCCTAAGCACTACCCCCTACCAAGGTGACCCTGTTTTGAATCAAAGAAGGGGTGGAGGCTGTCACAGCTAGAATGAACTATGCCTGGCCAAACCTCCTCCCACAGTCCCCCAGCACCCCCACAGTCCCCCAGTACCCCCACAGTCCCCCACACCCCCACAGTCCCCCAGTACCCCCACAGTCCCCCAGCACCCCCACAGTCCCCCAGCACCCCCACAGTCCCCCAGTACCCCCACAGTCCCCCACACCCCCACAGTCCCCCAGTACCCCCACAGTCCCCCAGCACCCCCACAGTCCCCCAGCACCCACACAGTCCCCCAGTACCCCCACAGTCCCGCAGTACCCCCAGTCCCCCAGCACCCCCACAGTCCCCCAGCACCCCCACAGTCCCCCAACATATTTCAAACGGGATTCTATAAACTACTATAGACACCCATACACCTCCCTATGTATCCAGTACTGTCAGAATACCGGTATAAACACCTATAGCAATCCCTATGTATCCAGTTCTGTCCGAATACCGGTATAAACACCCATAGCACTCTCTATGTGTCCAGTACTGTCAGAATACCGGGAGAAACACCAATAGCCCTCCCTATGTGTCCAGTACTGTCAGAATACCGGTATAAACACCCAAACACCTCCCTATATGTCCAGGACTGTCAGAATACCGGTATAAACACAATCCCCCCAAATTCTATGGAGTCTTCACCTACTTCAGCCATCCCCAGGAAGTCCCTGCATCACACCATGCAGGTGATATTTAAGCTGTACAACTGCTAAGAGAAAGCTCTTTTTTACCACAACATAGGGGGGGGGGTGCGTCAGCATGATGCACCAATGCATTTAATTTACTTTTGAAAGACTTGCAGATGTCTGAAAATACTTGACCCTCTAGGGGCTACATAGTGCTATTATTCCCTTTTGTCATCACCACTATATTGGCATTCAACTAGTTTACATGAGATAAATGATTTCAACACTCAACACTATCCATTGCATACTTAAATTAAACTAAATGGGGGGTGTAAAGGACATGGGGGGACATAGACTCGTCCCCTGTAGGTGTGTGGAGGTTTAGGGACATGGGGGGACATAGACTCATCTCCTGTAGGTGTGTGGAGGTATAGGGACATGGGGGGACATAGACTCATCTCCTGTAGGTGTGTGGAGGTGTAGGGACTTGGGGGGACATAGACTCATCTCCTGTAGGTGTGTGGAGGTATAGGGACATGGGGGGACATAGACTCATCTCCTGTAGGTGTGTTGAGGTGTAGGGACTTGGGGGGACATAGACTTGTCTCCTGTAGGTGTGTGGAGGTATAGGGACATGGGTGGACATATACTTGTCTCCTGTAGGTGTGTGGAGGTGTAGGGACATGGGGGGACATAGACTCGTTCCCTGTAGGTCTGAGGGTGTACAGGGACATGGGGAGACAATGAATTGTCTCCTGTAGATGTGTCAAGGTATAGGGACATGAGATGACATAGACTCGCCCCCTAGTTGTGGATATGTGTGAAATATCATTCATCACTTTGTCACTATGTTTCCCAGTGGGCACAGAACATTTGTTTCTTATTGATCCGATATTGCTCAACACATTACTTAAGGGTTGTCTTCATCAATACAATCATTTTGAGCTATTGCACAACTACTTTCTTCGTTAAATAATGATTTGAAAGTATAAAATTGATGCCCTTTTTGGCAGCCATATTGGATTTAAAGAGTAACCAATGACAATCTGCATTGGCTCTCCCTTTCTAGATGGATTTTTCTCATCAATACCATCATTTTGAGCTATTACACAACCACAATAAAGAATCTAGAGCAAAAAGTCTAAAATAGATACCTTTTTGGTAGCCATCTTGGATTTAGCGGTGTTCCCCACCCCGGAACTCTTAGAACTTTTAGAGTGTCATTCTATGGACTTCATAGAAATGCATTGTGGTGAAAAACCTTTTGTTGCAATTTGTTTGACCTCAAACCTTAGTTTGCCTGGACTACTGTGTCTGAGGTCATACACATGTGTCTGAGGTCATACACATGTGTCTGAGGTTGTACACACGTGTCTGAGGTTGTACACACGTGTCTGAGGTCATACACATGTGTCTGAGGTTGTACACACGTGTCTGAGGTTGTACACACGTGTCTGAGGTCATACACATGTGTCTGAGGTTGTACACCCGTGTCTGAGGTCATACACCCGTGTCTGAGGTTGTACACCCGTGTCTGAGGTCATACACACGTGCCTGAGGTTGTACACACGTGTCTGAGGTTGTACACTCGTGTCTGAGGTCATACACCCGTGTCTGAGGTCCTACTCTGACACTCCTGAATAAATTGGGTCCTACATATACATTGATACATTGATTTAAACCTCCTTTAGAAGCTAATCCCCTCTTTGAGACAATGCTATATGCTATGGACATACCCAGTGGGCACAAAATTCTGTTCAACGTTGAATCAACGTTGAATCAACATTGAATCAACATTGAATCAATGTTGACAACCATTTATCAATGTTGATTCAATGTTCTGTGCCCACTGGGTAAGGGCAGCTGCTTGGGGACAATGTCCTAAGGCTTCACATTCATTTGTCGGCATGATGCACCAATACAGTGCCTTAGATGAACTCCCTAACATTGACTTGAAGTGTCCACTCCTCCATCACAGGGCTGCAAGATAATCAATAAGAAAAAATTGGTGAAATTTTGCCTCCCCTGTTCACATGTTTTACATGAATGCAGATCCTATTCAAAAAAAGAAAAAGGATTTAAAATTAATTTCATTATCGGTATTTTATTTACACTATTGCTCAATGGAAAACCTCATTACTCAAAGAGATTTCACAAAGTGATGTATTTTTGTAGCACTGACTACATATCCAGCATGTTGCATAATGCATGAATGCCGTCTCATCCCGTGGAGTAAGTTCACCACAGTCCCCCCCAGCACCCCAAGTTTCGCGGCACTCCCAAATCCCAGTGGGCACAACATTAAGTTTAACATTGAATCAATATTGAATCAACATTGAATCAACATTGACAACCAGTTATCAATATTGAATAATGTTCTGTGCCCACTGGGATTCTCCCCACCACCCCCACAGTCCCCCCGGCACCCCTACAGTCCCCGGCACCCCACAGTCCTCCCTACAGTCCCCCCAGATCCCCAGTCCCCCACCACCCCCACAATCCCATTAACACCCCCACAGTCCCCCTACCACTCCCACAGTCCCCAAGCAGCCCCACAGTCCCCCACCACACCCAGTCCCTGCAGCCCCCACAGTCCCCCACACCCCCACAGTCACCCAAACCCAATCAGTCCCCCACAGTCCCACACCATCCCCCCGGCACTCCCACAGGCCCCCACACCCCCACAGTCCCCCCACAGTTCCCCCATCAACCCGACAGGCCCCCACACCCCCACAGTCCCCCCACAGTTCCCCCATCAACCCAACAGGCCCCCACACCCCCACAGTCCCCCCACAGTTCCCCTATCAACCCGACAGGCCCCCACACCCCCACAGTCCCCCCACAGTTCCCCCATCAACCCAACAGGCCCCCACACCCCCACAGTCCCCCCACAGTTCCCCCATCAATCCAACAGGCCCCCACACCCCCACAGTCCCCCCACAGTTCCCCTATCAACCCGACAGGCCCTCACACCCCCACAGTCCCCCCACAGTTCCCCTATCAACCCGACAGGCCCTCACACCCCCACAGTCCCCCCACAGTTCCCATATCAACCTGGCAGTCCCCCACACCCCCACAGTCCCCCCACAGTTCCCCTATCAACCTGGCAGTCCCCCACACCCCCACAGTCCCCCACCATCCTACACAGTCCCCCAGAACCCACAGTCCCCCACACCCCCACAGTCCCCCACACCCCCACAGTCCCCCACACCCCCACAGTCCCCCACACCCCCACAGTCCCCCACACCCCCACAGTCCCCTACACCCCCACAGTCCCCCACACCCCCACAGTCCCCCAGCACCCCCACAGTCCCCCACACCCCCACAGTCCCCCACACCCCCACAGTCCCCCAGCACCCCAAAGTCCCCCCAGCACCCACCCAGTCTCCCCCTTATTACCCTACCACTTCCATACGCCCCAAAATACCCCCTTATCACCCTACCACTTCTATCAACCCCAAAATACCCCCTAATTACCCTACCACTTCTATTAACCCCGAAATACCCCCTAATTACCCTACCACTTCTATCAACCCCAAAATACCCCCTAATTACCCTACCACTTCTATCAACCCCAAAATACCCCCTAATTACCCTACCACTTCTATCAACCCCAAAATACCCCCTAATTACCCTACCACTTCTTTCAGCCCCAAAATACCCCCTAATTACTCTACCACTTCTATCAGGCCCAAAATACCCCCTAATTACCCGACCACTTCTTTCAGCCCCAAAATACCCCCTAATTACTCTACCACTTCTATCAGGCCCAAAATACCCCCTTATTACCCGACCACTTCCATCAGCCCCAAAATACCCTCCAATCACCCTACCAGTTCCATACACCCCAAAATACACCCTGAATACCCTACCACTTCTTTCAGCCCCAAAATACCCCCTAATTACTCTACCACTTCTATCAGGCCCAAAATACCCCCTAATTACCCGACCACTTCCATCAGCCCCAAAATACCCTCCAATCACCCTACCAGTTCCTACACCCCAAAATACACCCTGATTACCCCTGCGCATCTATGTACCTGTCCTAAAATACCTAAAATAGGTAGGTGCATAGTCTACAAGCAGCAAGAACATGTCTAGCATTACATGTCAAAAGATTGTAAATGTATTCCTAAAACTGTAGGTACTAGGATTGCATTTGTCCCCGAAATGTTGTTTACCGTAAGTAGAACACTTTGACTTTGGCATAGCGCCAACGAAGCATCTCGGGGAGAGGGGTTCATAAATGTTCTATTTATCTCTCTATCATGTTTAGTTCCAGAGCGATGTGCATGTTTACAAACTATACTATTGTCATCTATAGACAGCTTTTGTAGTCTCCACAAAAGTAATTTTTCAAATATTTTGTCTGAGTGCCTCAAAAATCAACATTTCCAAAGGGCCTGCAGGACGGGGTTTGAACAATTTTGCGCACCCCTGTTAAAACAAAACTAGTACAGTTCATGTTTACTAAATAACTACTGCATATGACCAAATGTCACAGATCGTCCTCATTTGAACTTTCCTTCTTCTCCACTCAATAAAGTACCTATACAGGGTGGCCTTGGTGTATTGCATGAGCCTGGGACACCCTGTACACTCTACACACTTGACCAACCCTCTACACACTTGACCAACCCTCTACACATGTCACCCACCCTCTACACACGTCACCCACCCTCTGCACACGTCACCCACCCTCTACACACGTCACCCACCCTCTACACACGTCACCCACCCTCTACACACGTCACCCACCCTCTACACACGTCACCCACCCTCTGCACACGTCACCCACCCTCTACACACGTCACTCACCCTCTACACACGTCACCCACCCTCTGCACACGTCACCCACCCTCTACACACGTCACCCACCCTCTACACACGTCACTCACCCTCTACACACGTCACTCACCCTCTACACACGTCACCCACCCTCTACACACGTCACCCACCCTCTACACATGTCACCCACCCTCTACACACGTCACCCACCCTCTGCACACGTCACCCACCCTCTGCACACGTCACCCACCCTCTTCACACGTCACCCACCTTCTGCACACGTCACCCACCCTCTACACATGTCACCCACCCTCTACACACGTCACCCGTCCTCTACACACATCACCCACCCTCTACACACGCCACCCACCCTCTACACACGTCACCCACCCTCTGCACACGTCACCCACCCTCTGCACACGTCACCCACCCTCTTCACACGTCACCCACCTTCTGCACACGTCACCCACCCTCTACACACGTCACCCACCCTCTGCACACGTCACCCACCCTCTACACACGTCACCCACCCTCTACACACGTCACCCACCCTCTGCACACGTCACCCACCCTCTACACACCTCTCCCTCACTGTACACTATGCTCTCTCACTCAAAGCCCAGATCAAGATGCAGCCATAGGGCATGTTGAGATCCTGTGCATGATCGTACATGACATGTACGAAAATGCATTAGCGTATTATGACTAATGAGTCTATAGTTTTGTCCCTCTGTCGTAAAGATGCATGAATGCATCTCTAGATTCTCAGAGGCTAATTGAAAAAATTTTTTGGAGTATTATATTCCAGGTACATATATTGTTTTATTTACATATAGCAAACCGCAGAAAGTGCTTATAAAGTTTGTGTTTATCATTGTCAAATATTGAGTAGAATGTTTTATTCAAATGATTTTAATTAGAGGGACTTCACAACACACTGATGAACATGAGAAAATAGATAAAAATGACCAATATGACTAAATGTAATGAATCTCGTGGGTTTAGGCCTTACTCTCAGTACCGACACCAACACACCTTTAAATATAGGTCTTGAAATTATATGAAAATCAACTCTCAGGTCATTTAGTGCATTTCTGACCTGGGGTGGAGCAATTTGGTGTCTAATCATTTTTATTAATTCCTTTTTTGTGAGGACGTTCCCAAGGATCTCTACATAAATGAGTCCAAAGTTTGCTGTTAAAATTATTAAGATTTGACATGGCTGGGGGCAAGTGGACATAGCTGGGGACAAGTGGACATGGCTGGGAGGGAGTTGACATGTCTGGGGAAGAGTTGACATGGCTGGGGTCGAGCTGAGTCAGTTAGTGACAGACTAAGAAAGTTGGTGAGAGACTCAGCCAGGGAGTCAGTGACACAGTTACATAGTTGGTGCGAGACAGAATCAGTCAGTGACAGACTGATTGGGTGAGTCTGTACATTTTAATGTAGATGCGTCAACTGTAGCATAGCCATAGGTTAAGCTGGTTCTGCCAGTGGTAGGCCTATGATGTTTTGAGGCAACAGGCCTAGCCTACAATACCAAGCCTATAGCTAACCTCTCCCATCAGAGAGCCACTGCCACAGTCGCAGTCACGTCTAGCCGGCATATCTGGCCTGTGCTTTACAGTTCACTAGACCCAAATACCCAACCAAGATAATATTCTGGGGAAGACGAAGACCCCGCAGACACCCGAACAAATTCTATATTTTCGGTTATCTAGACCTGTGTTGAGGGGAAGCTTTAGTAAAGATGAGATTTGGGGATCAGGCGTGCCAGTTGACTAATCTGAGTAAGAGTGGATTGCTGACTCAAGGGAGGGCAGCACAAAGTCATCTACATGCTTATTGAAGGGAGGGAGGGGGTCTGTCTATTTCTGGTGTTCTTGTTGTTGTGAATGGGTTGACATGGCTAGGTATTGGTTGCCATGGCTGGGGAAGAGTTCACATGGCTGGGGATAAGTCTCTGTCGAGCCTTATAAAACAAAAGGTTGGTTTCTGGTAACATGGTCTGACAAAGTAGGCCTGGCAGGTCCAATTTTAACATTTTCTTTCAAACTTAGGGAGGCCTCTATATATACCATATTATTTGTGTTAATATATGCAGGGAATCATCTACACATTTGTACATGTTAAGGAGCCTCTATACCGTAATATCTGTATTAGATATTTATTACAAATATTTACTTATATTTTGCAGAGACTCATCCTATTGACACACCGCTCATCATTTCATCAGGGCCCAGAGCTGATAATGTGTCTTATCAACTGACAATGTGTCCCACCAGCTGACAATGTGGCATTTTTAGTGTGAGTAGCTCTGAATCTCTGAATACTTTATTGAAAATTACCTGAGCCCTGGTTAACATGCAGCCATGTCACACATTGGTGCAGGCTTCATATGCATGGTTCCCTGAGACATGGTCAACAAGCAGCCTAGCGGCATCTTGAGATACCATAATATCTGTGGTAATGCTTGCAGAAAGTCGTCAAACATATTTGTACATGTTGAGAAGCCTCTATACTGTAATATCTGTGTAAATGATTATAAGGAGTTGGTGTGAATCAGTTGTGATTCACAGAAGTTTAGGTCGTTGCTGTGGTGATGATAGTCTAAAGTGTAGACTTATCACTTCTGGACCACCACTGTCGCCACCTCATCACCTCGTCCAGGACCCTTTCAGCTTGCTGAGGGGAAGGTGCCTAGTCGGACCACAGGAAAGACAAAAGTGCATAGGGACAAGTTGACATGGCTAGTGGCGACTTGACATGGCTAGGGACCACTTGATAAGGGGGGGATGAGTTGATATTGATAGGGACAAGTTGCCATGGTCGGGCACAAGTGGACATGGCTAGGGATCTACTTTACTACAAAATGTAAATCACTTTGTTTTAGTTCAACTACCGGTTTGTGATCCCTTTACATTTATAATGTAAATGTTTGGTATGCTTTCAGAGACCTGAGCCACACATCATACTAGCAGTGGCTTATGATGTGCCCAAGTACCTGACAGACTCACATGGAGCCCAGCTAGGACAATTTGGCATGATGCAGCTGAGCTAGCTTCAACCCTGGTGACATACTCTGTGAGTTCTAACTATTCCGAGCCTAAATATGTTTTATTTTATTTCACATTTCTTGGAAAGGTCACTGGAATCTGACAAAATGGTCGCAATCCTCCCCTCTAAATAACAGGGTCTCTACTCTAAAATGATTATCCTAATTCTATCTGTTGTAGTCTCTGCAAAAGGAATTACTCAAATATTGTGTCTGAGTCCCTCCAAAGTTAAAAGAGCAAAATGAAGAATATCACTGAAAACCATGCTGTTATTGTTGTCATCTTGATGATTATTTTCCCTAGGATAGATGGAACAATCATAAACCACGAATACATTGTTCTGAGCCTATTCCCATGAGAAAAAAATCTTTGGATTTTCAGAGGCAATTTTAAAATAGTAATATTTCAAATAAAAACATAATTCTACCAATGATGGATAGGTATTGATTGCTTGTCTATCATACTTTAGCCCAATTTTACCATGGAGGGGATCTATCAACATGAGCCGTACAGTAACACTGTGTTCTGGACACTGTGACAGTCAGTGTCTGGTGCTGACACACTGTCTGCCTCCTAGGACTACACACACCACCTCCCAGCCTCCACCCAGCTGTCAGTCTCCTCCCCACATCTACACTACACACACCAGGTAAGTCCACCACCACAAGGAGGAACACCTAGACCCTTAATTAATGAGAAAACAGCGTGAATTTAATTTGTTGACTTGAACTATTAGCGACCTTGACCTTGACATTAGACCTGAACCTTGACCACACTAGACAACAACAAACTCACGCCGATTCAACTTTTATCTTAAGACCAGTTGTGACAACTGCTATTGCCATCCTCCTTCCCTTGTAGGAGGAAATCTGAGTGGTGAAGGGGCGTGGGGCGTGCATGCATACAAAATTCTTCCCTTATATATGGACATTTATATATGTATATATACTGAACCAGCCACGCCCTAATCCATTCACCACCTCTCCTCCTCCCTCTCGTCACACAGTTCAGCTTGGGAGAATAACTAAAGTGAACACTCTTAATGTGACCTGCTCTTTGCTGACACTTCTACTTGGCCTTAAATCCCCCCCTTACTACCTGACCACTTCTATTAGCCCCAAAATTTGCCCTAACTACCCCAGCACATCTACCGGTCCGAAAATCCCACCTAATTACACGACTTGCACTTTTTGTGTTGTACCTACAATACATATTTTGTGTCACTACTGTATTTCCTGGTGTTTCTGAATAAATCAGTCTGTAATAACTCAAAGTAACTAACATGACCACATCAACACACCTCTCAACATTTCAACAAGGCCCATAACTAGCAAATGTGTCCCATCAACTGACAATGTGTCCCACCAACTGACAATGTGTCCCACCAACTGACAATTTAGCTAGCAATAAAGCTATTTAGGAAAAGAGAGGAAGGCAACATGAAGTCTTGCCTCTATCACATGGAAATCATTCCCTCATATATATAATACAGAATCATTATACCCTTGCTATAGTGACTTTTACCCTGTACCAACTTTTGAATTGGCTAAGATCACTAAATAGGCTTAATGGTAGTGCCAACGACTATAGTCCATAGATATCAGGTCCCTCTGCTTTTATTTGTTTTCACCTCACCACAAGTTCAACTGAAAACAATGAGTTTTATATATCTTCTGGAGGATCTAAGACCGTACCTGTGTCTAGTTAACCAGTGTCAGTGTCAGTGTGTGTCAGTGTCAGTTTGTGTCAGTGTCAGTGTGAGTGTCAGTTTGTGTCAGTTTTTGCCATTGTCAGTGTCAGTGTGAGTGTGAGTGTGAGTGTCAATGGGTTTCAGTGTCAGTGTCAGTGTCCGTGTCAGGTCAGTGTCAGTGTCAGTGTCAATGTGTGTCAGGTCAGGGTCAGTGGGTGTCAGTGTCAGGTCAGTGTCAGGTCAGTGTCAGTGTCAGGTCCGTGACAGTGTCAGTTTCAATGTCAGTGTCAGGTCAGTATCAGTGTCAGTGTCAGGTCAGTGTCAGGTCAGTGTCAGTGTCAGGTCAGTGTCAGGTCAGTGTCAGTGTCAGTGTCAGGTCAGTGTCAGGTCAGTGGCATTGTCAGTGTCAGTGTCAGTGTCAATGTCAGTGTCAGGTCATTGTCAGGTCAGTGTCAGGTCAGTGTCAGGTCAGTGTCAGGTCAGTGTCAGGTCAGTGTCAGTGTCAGGTCAGTGTCAGGTCAGTGTCAGGTCAGTGTCAGGTCAGTGTCAGTGTCAGGTCAGTTTCAGTGTCAGTGTCAGTGTCAGGTCAGTGTAAGGTCAGTGTCAGGTAAGGGTCAGTGTCGGTGTCAGGTCAGTGTCAGTGTCAGTGTCATTGTCAGGGTCAGTGTCAGTGTCAGTGTCAGTTTCAATGTCAGTGTCAGTGTCAGGTCAGTGTCAGTGTCAGGTCAGTGTCAGTGTCAGGTCAGTGTCAGGTCAGTGTCAATGTCAGTGTCAATGTCAGTGTCAATGTGTGTCAGGTCAGTGTCAGTGTCAGTGTCAGTGTCAATGTCAGTGTGAGGTCAGTGTCAGTGTCAGGGTCAGGGTCAGTGTCAGTGTCAGTGTCAATGTCAGTGTGAGGTCAGTGTCAGTGTCAGGTCAGTGTCAGGTCAGTGTCAGTGGCAGGTCAGTGTCAGTGTCAGTGTCAGTGTCAGTGTCAGTGTCAGTGTCAATGTCAGTGTCAGTGTCAATGTCAGTGTTAGTGTCAGGTCAGTGTCAGTGTCAGTGTCAGTGTTAGGTCAGTGTCAGTGTTAGTGTCAGTGTCAGTGTCAATGTCAGTGTCAGTGTCAGTGTCAGTGTCAGTGTCAGTGTCAATGTCAGTGTCAGTGTCAGGTCAGTGTCAGGTCAGTGTCAGTGTCAGTGTGTGTCAGTGTCAGTGTCAGGTCAATGTTAGTGTCAGTGTCAGTGTCAATATCAATGTCAGTGTCAGTGTGAGTGTGTGTCAGTGTGTGTCAGTGTGTGTCAGTGTGAGTGTCAGTGTGAGTGTGTGTCAGTGTCAGTGTGTGTCAGTGTGTGTCAGTGTGAGTGTCAGTGTCAGTGTGTGTCAGTGTGTGTCAGTGTCAGTGTGTGTCAGTGTGTGTCAGTGTGTGTCAGTGTGTGTCAGTGTGAGTGTGTGTCAGTGTGTGTGAGTGTGTGTCAATGTGAGTGTGTGTCAGTGTGAGTGTGTGTCAGTGTGAGTGTGTGTCAGTGTGAGTGTGTGTCAGTGTGTGTCAGTGTGAGTGTCAGTGTGAGTGTGTGTCAGTGTCAGTGTGTGTCAGTGTGAGTGTGTGTCAGTGTGTGTCAGTGTGTGTCAATGTGAGTGTGTGTCAGTGTGAGTGTGTGTCAGTGTGAGTGTGTGTCAGTGTGAGTGTTTGTCAGTATGAGTGTTTGTCAGTATGAGTGTTTGTCAGTATGAGTGTTTGTCAGTATGAGTGTTTGTCAGTATGAGTGTGTGTCAGTGTCAGTGTCAGTGTGTGTCAGTGTCAGTGTTTGTCAGTATGAGTGTGTGTCAGTGTCAGTGTCAGTGTGTGTCAGTGTCAGTGTTTGTCAGTATGAGTGTGTGTCAGTGTCAGTGTGTGTCAGTGTCTGTGTGTGTCAGGGTCAGTGTCAGTGTCAGGGTCTGTCAGTGTAATTAGGGGGTATTTTGAGGCAGGTAGTAGAGAAAGGGTCATTAGGGGGTATTTTCAGGCAGTTAGTAGTGGTGGGGTTATTAGCGGGTATTTTTAGGCTGGTAGTAGTGGTGGGATAATTAGGGGGCATTTTCAGGCAGGTAGTAGTGGTGGGGTAATTAGGGGGTATTGTCAGGCAGGTAGTAGTGGTGGGGTAATTAGGGGGCATTTTCAGGCAGTTAGTAGTGGTGGGGTTATTAGCGGGTATTTTTAGGCTGGTAGTAGTGGTGGGATAATTAGGGGGCATTTTTAGGCAGGTAGTAGTGGTGGGGTAATTAGGGGGTATTTTCAGGCAGGTAGTAGTGGTGGGGTAATTAGAATGCATTTTCAGGCAGTTAGTAGTGGTGGGGTAATTAGGGGGTATTTTCAGGCAGGTAGTAGTGGTGGGGTAATTAGGGGGTATTTTCAGGCAGGTAACGTAGTGGTGGTGGGGTTACTAGGGGGTATTTTCAGGCAGGTAGTAGTGGTGGGGTAATAAGGAGGTATTTAAAGGCAGGTAGTAGTGGTGGGGTAATTAGGAGGTATTTTCAGGCAGGTAGTAGTGGTGGGGTAATAAGGGGGCATTTTCAGGCAGGTATAGGTAGTGGTGATGGGGTTACTAGGGGGTATTTTCAGGCAGGTAGTAGTGGTGGGGTAATATGGAGGTATTTTCAGGCAGGTAGTAGGCGCCAATGATGATTGATAGATAATATACATTCATCCCTGAAAATAGGCAAAGATGTGATAATCTTCATCTCTATCAAATGACTTGATTACAATCTCACATATATTTGTATACCGCGCACTGCCGATTGGCGTTCTGCGCCGATTAGTGAATAGCGCCCAACAGATGCATGGCCTATTTTGCCATGTTGAGTGCAAGGGCTAGTGGGGGGAGTGTGGTTAAAACAAGGGTAGGACGTAGGGGCGTTGGGGGGGGCTGGAAAATATCTTTTCTTCTAGCATTACTTTCCCTTCAAAATCCAGTCGCCGAAGGCGCTGGTGATATTGAAAGACTAAAACTCCCTAAACTAGACCAGCACCCCCCCCCCCCAGGTACACACATAGAGGGCCTAACAGAGGTTTCCTACACACATACATATGTTTTAAGTAGTATACAAAATGTATTTGTGGTTGATGCACTTTTCACTGGATTCTATGTTTCTTAATTTAAAAATCTAGCTGTTGCTATGGCCATCCCCCCCACCCCACCAGGCCACAACTAAGCATCTGCTGTATAATTACAGACTGGAGGTTTCAATGCCTTCCGACTAAGCCTATGGCTGCGCATTCCCAAGCTGTGGTAGACTTGCAGCATATCAGAGGCCTGTCCCTCTCACACCATGTCTATGTGGTGTCCGAGGTTAAATCACTTTTTAGGTTCTGGATCATGTATGCTTGAAAATATCAAGTCCCCTCCTACCCACACACATATATCTTTATATAAAAACTCCCCTATGTTGATATTGAAAGACAAGTCCCTAAACCAGACCCTCGACCAGCACCCCCCCAGGTACACACTGTTACCGTAGCACTTCTATCAGCCCCAAAATACCCCCTAATTACCCTACCACATCTATCAGCCCAGAAATACCCCCTAATTACCCTACCACTTCTATCAGCCCCAAAATACCCCCTAATTACTCTATCACTTCTATCAGCCCCAAAATACCCCCTAATTACCCTACCACTTTTATCACTGTACCACATTCATCTGAGCCAAAATACCCCCTAACTATACCACCACTTCTATCAGCCCCAAAATACCCCTAATTACCACACCACTTCTATCAGCCCTAAAATACCCCCTAATTACCCCGCCACTTCTATCAGCTCAAAATACCCCCTAATCACCTTACCACTTCTATCAGCCCCAAAATACCCCCTAATTACCATATCACTTCCACAAGCCCTAAGATACCCCTTATTTACCCCGCCACTTCTATCAGCCCCAAAAGACCCCCTAATTACCCTACCACTTCTATCAGCCCCAATATCCCCCCTAATTACCGTAGCACTTCTGTCAGCCCCAAAATACCACCTAATCACCCTACCACTTCGATCGGTCCCAATATACCCCCTAATTACCCTACCACTTTTATCAGCCCCAAAAACCCCCTAATTACCCTACCACTTCTATCAGCGCCAATATCCCCCCTAATTACCGTAGCACTTCTATCAGCCCCAAAAACCCCCTAATTACCCTACCACTTCTATCAGCGCCAATATCCCCCCTAATTACCGTAGCACTTCTATCAGCCCCAAAATACCCCCTAATCACCCTACCACTTTTATCGGCCCCAAATACCCCCTAATTACTCTATTACTTCTATCAGCCCCAAAATACACCCTAATTACCCCACCACTTCTATCAGCCCCAAAATACCCCCTAATTACCCACCCATGACATTAGGTCAGTGACAGCTAACAGACAGGGTGTGGCATTAGGTGGGTGACAGCTGACAGACAGTTAGGATGTGAGATGGATGACAGACATCATTCATGCATCATGTTTCTGGGTTGATACACTCCTTGATCAATTTATATGTGCATCACAACAGCAAATAAACATGAATCTTTAACCACTGCATATAAGGATCATACTGCCCTTACAGGTTAGCAGTGTTCATAATGGACATTGTCCTTACAAAGGGGCTATTTAAGGGCTGAATATTGCTCTCATGCATGTACATATTTTGTCAGCATGATGTATAAATACAGACCAGGTGAATTATTCTCACTGCATGCAGCATAACCTATAGAACTGATAAACTCTCACACGGATGACAAGATGGATTAATCGAGCTATCTTTGAGTCACTCGCCAGGTAATTAGGGGGTATTTTCAGGCAGGTAGAATTGATGTAGTAATTAGGGGGTATTTTGAGGCAGGTAGTAGTGGTGAGGTAATTAGGGGGTATTTTGAGGCAGGTAGTAGGGATGAAGTAATTAAGAGGTATTTTCAGACAGGCAGCAGTGGTTGGGAAATTAGGGGGTATTTTCAGGCAGGTGGTAGTGGTGGGTTATTAGGGGGTATTTCGAGGCAGGTAGTAGTGGTGGGGTAATTAGGGATTATTTTGAACCAGGTAGAAGTGATGAAGTCATTAGGGGGTACTTTCAGACTGGTAGTAGTGGTGGGGTAATAAGGGGGCATTTTGAGGCAGGTAGCAAAAGTGGGTAATTAGGGGGTATTTTCAGGCAGGTAGCAGAGATAGGGTTAGCAGGGGGTATTTTGAGGGCCCTTTAAGGGCTGCATATTGCTTTCATGCATACAAATATTTAGGGCTGATGAATAGTGGTGAAGCAGGCTGTAGTGATAGGGTATTTTCAGGTAGGTAGTAGTGATATAGTAATTAGAGGATGCATGTAAATACTTAGGGTTCATGAGTTCCCGCAGGGTCGACAAGTAGCATCACTCCAGCAATATTTGAGTTACTCGCCAGGTAATAAGGGTGAATTTTCAAGCAGGTAAAAGTGATGTAGAAGTAAGGGGTGTTTTAAGACAGGTAGTAGTGGTGGGGTTATTAGGGGATATTTCCAGGCAGGTAGTATTGGTGGGGAGATAAGGGGGTATTCTGAGGTTGGTAGTAGTGTAGGGGTAATTAGAGGGTATTTTCAGACAGATAGTAGTGGTGGGCTAATTAAGGGTATTTGGAGGCAGGTATTAGTGGTGGGTTAAATAGGGGATATCTTGAGGCAGGTAGAAGAGATATGGTTATTAGGGGGTATTATGAGGCAGGTAGAAGTGATGTAGTAATTAGGGGATATTTTCAGGCAGGCAGTAGTGGTTGGGTAATTAGGGGGGATTTTCAGGCAGCTAGTAGTGGTGGGGTAATAAGGGGGTATTTTCAGGCAGGTAGTAGGGATGAAGTAATTAAGGGGTCTTTTCAGGCAGGCAGTAGTGGTTGGGTAATGAGGGGGGTATTTCGAGGCAGGTAGTAGTGGTGGGGAATAAATGGGGGTATTTCGAGGTTGGTAGTAGTGATGGGGTAATTAGGGGGTATTTCGAGGCAGTTGGAAGTGATGAAGTTATTAGGTTTTTCTTTGAGACATGTAAGAGTGGTGGGGTAGTTAGGGGGTATTTTGAGGCAGTTAGTCGTGGTTGGGTAATTAAGGGGAATTTTCAGACAGTGGAAGTGATGTAGTAATTAGGGGTTATTTTGAGACAGGAAGCAGTGGTGGGGTTATTACGGGTATTTTGTCCCCATCCTCCAGGAGCCTGTCCCCGTCCTCCAGGAGCCTGTCCTAGTCCTCCAGGAGCCTGTCCCTATCCTCTAGGAGGCTGTCCTGGTCCTGCAGGAGCCTGTCCCCATCCTCCAGGACCCTCTAGGAGCCTGTCCCTGTCATCCAGGTCCCTATAGGAGCCTGTCCCCTTCCTTTAGGACCCTGTAGGAGCCTGTCCCCATCCTCCATGACCCTCTAGGAGCCTGTCCCCATCCTTTAGGACCCTCTAGGAGCCTGTCCCCTTCCTTTAGGACCCACTAGGAGCCTGTCCCCATCCTCCATGACCCTCTAGGAGCCTGTCCCCATCCTTTAGGACCCTCTAGGAGCCTGTCCCCTTCCTTTAGGACCCACTAGGAGCCTGTCCCCATCCTCCATGACCCTCTAGGAGCCTGTCCCCATCCTTTAGGACCCTCTAGGAGCCTGTCCCCATCCTCCATGACCCTCTAGGAGCCTGTCCCCATCCTTTAGGACCCTCTAGGAGCCTGACCCTGTCCTCCATGACCCTCTAGCAGCCTGTCCTTGTCCTCCATGACCCTCTAGGAGCCTGTCCCCACCCTCCATGACCCTCTAGGAGCCTGTCCCCACCCTCCATGACCCTCTAGCAGCCTGTCCTTGTCCTCCATGACCCTCTAGGAGCCTGTCCCCACCCTCCATGACCCTCTAGGAGCCTGTCCCCACCCTCCATGACCCTCTAGCAGCCTGTCCTTGTCCTCCATGACCCTCTAGGAGCCTGTCCCCACCCTCCATGACCCTCTAGGAGCCTGTCCCCACCCTCCATGACCCTCTAGGAGCCTGTCCCCATCCTTAAGGACCCTCTAGGAGCCTGTCCCCATCCTTAAGGACCCTCTAGGAGCCTGTCCCCATCCTTAAGGACCGTCTAGGAGCCTGACCCTGTCCTCCAGGAGCCTGTCCCTGTCCTCCATGACCCTCTAGGAGCCTGTCCCCACCCTCCATGACCCTCTAGGAGCCTGTCCCCATCCTTAAGGACCCTCTAGGAGCCTGACCCTGTCCTCCAGGAGCCTGTCCCTGTCATCCAGGACCCTCTAGGAGCCTGTCCCCATCCCTTAGGACCCTCTAGGAGCCTGACCCTGTCCTCCAGGGGCCTGTCCCTTTCCTCGTCAGTCTCCAATCCCCAGGAGTCTGCCCCTAGCCCCCAGGAGCCTGTCTCCGACCCCCATGCAACATAAAACAGGCCCGGTGCTTTTTGACCTCATAGCACCCATAATGCAGTGATGGCTGGTCAACACTTCTACTTACTACTGTGACATCGGTGTATCAATGAGCTGCAATTACTAGAAGCAATAGTACAAATATCTTTAGCAATCCAACTCTAAGTTTTCACATGATTTAATTTGTATGTATTTTTTTTTATTATAGATTTCTGCTGCTGATTTTGAAATCATAGAGAGTTAAGGAGAGAAAAGAGTCTAAAATAATAATGGGGGCACTGTCTACATTCTCATGTAAGTAGCATATCTATACTAGTACCATAAATATGCATTAGACATGTGTCAAAGTTATCAATGAACATTTGGATTAATTGAAGAAGGCGGGATGTTATAGAAGACCTTTAAACATGGTTTTGATTATGATAATCTTGGCTAAACACTTCTATTATAAGCCATATCTCACCCCCTTACCAACTTTGAGAAAAATTGCCGCAATCTTAAAACCTTAAAATGCAAATCTTTGTTGGCTCATAAATGAGGTTTTGTGGTAATGACCAATTAAGCTTCTCATGGCGAAATTAAACTTGTCAGACAAATTATCTCGTTTTATTATGGAGTGACTTTGCATTTCTTTAACATCATTAATGCAGGCACATCATGGAACCAGCAAAGATGCTTGAGACAGTAAGACTAGTGCAAAGGTTGACAGTTGATAAGAGAAAGATCATTCTTGATAAAATACGAGAGCAGAGCGAGAATGATGATAAGGGCTGTTGCCTTTGGACTGGTCCCGTAAAGGAAGAGAAATACCCAAAGATGACAATAACGGTTAAAGGTGACAGAAGTTGGCCGTCTGTTCACTGCCTTGTTTACTTTCTTTCGGGAAATCTAAATGTCCCAGAGGGCACTTTTCACATCTCCCACCTCTGCCACAGGAAAAAGTGTGTCAGACGAGAGCACTTATCTCTAGAGAGGCCCTATGTGAACAAGCAGCGAGACAACTGTAAATTAAACAGGACATGTTCTGGACATGGAGAACTGCATAAATGCATAGTAATGTGTTTGATTCTCTCATGCACACTATTTTTAAGTTGATTTTTTAGATTATTTATGACTATAGCTTGCCTTGATATAAAGACTACCCTAGTTTCAGATCTGTTCAATGACCTGTCTTACACCTTTCACTAACACTTCTATCTAGGACCGATGTGCCTTGTCTTAATCTGCCCTGGCATGTGAAATACTTTATCCATACATCTCGGATACAAGGCATGTTATGAATGGCATGTTATGAGTTAAGAATACACAAGGACGAGTTACACATTCTCAAATCACCAACTAACAGCCCACATAAAGTTATGTCTAATAACCTCTCTTCCCCCCTCTCCAGTACCAGGCATGCCATGAATGGAATGCTAAACATGTACAAGGATTCATGCGGCTTAAGTAAAAGAGAAAAGCCGAGCGGCACATAACATTCGGTATCTTATAAACACATTTCCTAACCCCTGTCTAAAAGCCAAAGTTCTACTTTGAGAGAAAAATTCAGCTGAAATGAAAAAGAAAAACATCAAATAAGTTTGACTGAACATAAAATGGTTTATTTAGATTAGCGAAGGTATCAGGATCATATAAGAATTGGTTTATCTTCGTTGAAAAAATACAATCTTTATTTAGCTTGCATGTCTCTAGTTGGAAAATCCCTCAGAGAAAGATATAGCTTTTACTTTGCTATGTTTTCCATTGATAAGCTAGAGTTTCCATTCTACATTACAGCTGTGAGTGATTCCAACAGTGACTGGACAAACCACCTGCCAACAAGACACAAATCAGGTAAGAACAATAATACATAATGAAATATGAATAGTCAAATAATTGCACATATGTATATGCACACTAACCAAGCACAGCAAAAGTGTGATAACCCCATTCTCATAAAAAACGTATGGATTAAACAGTTTCATCATACTGACAATTAAATCCTTACTCTAAATCTTAAACTTACATTCTAATCCTAGTTCTCATTGATATTGTATGCAGTGACATGGGCAGCTGTCCAGGCCAGCAGGGTACGCTGATTATGCATGGTCCCTGCATATCACAAATGTATGCAGTCCAAGAAGAACGCCAGTATTTGTGTGCAGTCTCAACAGTTAGGTTAAGGCAACACCATTAAGCTGAAGGAGAGAGGACACCGTTAGCAGTAACACCACACCGAACTGTGGTCCACGGTCAGGCTTACCATCAGCTGGGTGTTCCAAAGATGGGGGAGGACTATCAGCATGCAGTGCTGAGTGTATCATCATAGACTGAGGACTACGTTTTGGGCCGAGTGTCCCATGACTGACATCTACAGGAGGATTTAAAGTGTTATCAGACCTTCCACTCTGAAGGTTAAACAGAGCTGAGTGTCTCACAGGCTAGCTGTGACGTGGTGCCGACCACGCTAGTGCAGGCTTCGTGTGCACAACCCAGGCCATGAGACACTTTACATGGATTATGATAATATACTGTAGGATCAATGAAGCAGTTCTGATTGGTTTAAAAGCTGCATGATTCACTGGAGCCTCAGGGTGCTGGGCCATCCCCCCTCTATCCTCCGCCCCGCCTCTCCTGGCTGCAGGACTCGGCTGCTAGAAGTACCACAGACCGCTGCACTACCGGGTCTGCATGTACAGTGCCGGGGGCATCAGACGTCAACAGACGCCAGGAGTGAGTAAAGGGGAACAGTGAATGCACAGGCTTAGCACACAGCAGAGCAAACAGTACATACACACCTCAGACAGCCAACAAACTTGAAAGGGATCTATTTAAGATAATGTGTAGGATTGGATTAGTTTACAGGATTTATCACTGAGCCCCAGCACAGAGAGCTTCTGGGAAATCCCTACTGGTGGTGCACTTAAGCTACACTGGTCACATCCTACATGACCCCCACACACTGGTAGCAGTGGAGTGAATAGCTCTCCCCAGGACTCCTGGTGCAGGCCATCATCTCTCTCACCCTGCCCCGGTCCCTGTGCATGGTCTGTGACAGTCAAGATAGGGAGCTGTGGGGTCAATAGAAGGGTTACCACCCCGGATTTACCAACATCTGTTCACAAGGATTACACACCACAGGGAAACTAAGGAGTACTGTAACACTGTGTGTTGATGTGTCCAGGAGTGATGTTAACTGTGACATAGACTATCTGGTGGAGTAGCACTGTGAGAAACTGCAGGCTGTGACAGTCAGTGTCTGGTGCTAACACACTGCCTGCCTCCTAGGGTTACACCTGCCAGCCTCCACCCAGCTGACAGCCTCCTACCCTACATCTACACTACATGCACCAGGTAAGTCCACAACTAGGAGGAACACTCTAATTAGCATTGTTGTAAGCACACCTATAACTCATCCTGCTCTTTATGTTTTCCTGCCTGTTATCATTACGCTCCCTGTCTGTCTTTCTGCCGACCGCCTGCCTGCCACCTGTCTTACTGAATGTATGCATGTCTGTCTGCCTATTTGTCAAGTGGAGGGGGGGGGGGGCATCTTCTCCTGTAGCTGTGCTGACATAGAAGGTCATGAGTGACCTCTAAAGCTTAATCTGGACCAGGTATAATTTGACAGACAGCTTAGTCTGTACTGCTTTTTGTTGACCCCCCCCCCACACTGTTGATAATAGATAACCAGTCACTATCCTCAACCAGCTCCACCGCCTCAAACACTAACAGGCCCTGACAGGGATTTGACTCCCCCTGCTGCCTGGTTGGGGCAGTCAACACCATGCCACCTGGGTAGTTCAGCATATTCCGCCTGGGTGGGACATTAAGCACCATGCTGCCTGGGTAGTTCAGCATTATGCCGCCTGGGTGGGGCATTAAGCACCATGCCACCTGGGTAGTTCAGCATTATGCCGCCTGGGTGGGGCATTAAGCACCATGCCACCTGGGTAGTTCAGCATTATGCCGCCTGGGTGGGGCATTAAGCACCATGCTGCCTGGGTAGTTCAGCTTTATGCCGCCTGGGTGGGGCATTAAGCACCATGCTGCCTGGGTAGTTCAGCATTATGCCGCCTGGGTGGGGCATTAAGCACCATGCTGCCTGGGTGGGGCATTCAGCACCATGCTGCCTGGGCGGGGCATTAAGCACCATGCTGCCTGGGTGGGGCATTAAGCACCATGCTGCCTGGGTGGGGCATTCAGCAACATGCTGTCTGGGTTGGGCACAGAGCATTAAGCATCATGCTGCCTGGGTGAAGCATAGAGCATTAAGCACCATGCTGCCTGGGTGGGGCATTAAGCACCATGCTGCCTGGATGGGGCATAGAGCATTAAGCACCATGCTGCCTGGGTGGAGCATAGAGCATTTAGCCCCATGCTGCCTGGTTGGGGCATTAAGCACCATGCTGCCTGGGTGGAGCATTAAGCAGAATGCTGCCTGGGTGGGGCATAGAGCATTAAGCAGAATGCCGCCTGGGTGGGGCATAGAGCATTAAGCGCCATGCTGCCTGGATGGGGCATAGAGCATTAAGCACCATGCTGCCTGGATTGGGCATAGAGCAATGTCTCCACTTCTATTCATGATAGGAGGATGGTTAAACATGGTCTGGAAAGCTGTTCAGTCATACAGTACAGCATATGAGATAACATGACGTTCAAGGTAATAGGCCATGTGACATAGAGGTACAAGATGACATCAGATTTTAGCTAGCACCCTTTGATGTGACCTATTACCATGATCAAGTACCATGTGACAGGATCTAGGATCTCTGTCCTCTACACCCTACCACACCCCCTACCCCCCTCTGTCATCCACTACACCCTACCACACCCCCTACCACCCCTCTGTCGTCCTCTACACCCTACCACACCCCCTACCACCCCTCTGTCATCCTCTACACCCTACCACACCCCCTACCCCCCCTCTGTCATCCACTACACCCTACCACACCCTCCACCCCCCCTCTGTCATCCTCTACACCCTACCACACCCCCTACCACCCCTCTGTCATCCACTACACCCTACCACACCCCCTACCCCCCCTCTGTCATCCTCTACACCCTACCACACCCCCACCACCCCTCTGTTGTCCTCTACACCCTACCACACCCCCTACCACCCCTCTGTCATCCTCTACACCCTGCCACACCCCCTACCACCCCTCTGTCGTCCTCTACACCCTGCCACACCCCCTACCACCACTCTGTCATCCTCTACACCCTACCACACCCTCCACCACCCCTCTGTCATCCTCTACACCCTACCACACCCCCACCACCCCTCTGTTGTCCTCTACACCCTACCACACCCCCACCACCCCTCTGTTGTCCTCTACACCCTACCACACCCCCTACCACCCCTCTGTCGTCCCCTACACCCTACCACACCCCCTAACAACCCTCTGTTGTCATCTGCACCCTGCATACCTTCCCTACACTACCCTTCCCTACCTGTTGTTGAGTTGTCCTTGGTGTTTGACTGCAGGGTGTTGGTAGAGTGTGGGTGTTGTTGACGAGTGCAGGTGTTGTAAATGAGTGTGTAAGTGTTGTTGAAGAGTATAAGTAAGTTAGGGTGCTGTTGAAGAGTGTAGGGTGTTGGGTTGTTGGCATGTTGCGGGGTTGGTGGGGGTGTTGTGGGGGTGTTGGGGTGTTGTTAGATGGTGGGCGTGTTGTGGGGGTGGTGGGTCTGTTGTGGGGGTGGTGGGTGTTGTGGGGGTGGTGGGTCTGTTGTGGGGGTGGTGGGTGTTGTTGGGGTGGTGGGTGTCTTGTGGGGGTGGTTGGTGTTGTGGGGGTGGTGGGCATTTTAATGGGGGTGGTTGGTGTGTTGCAGGATGGTGGGTGTGTTGCAGGGGTGGTGACCAGTTTACATGATTATTGTTTTTATTCTTGTCGTTTTTTTTTGAGTATTGGACTGATTGATTAGATACTAAAATATTTGGATTCATCATTTTATCTCTTTCCAGCAAAGTATCATACATAATTCTAGCTCTCCCCTTTTAAAATCACTAGTTCCCCCTAGTGTAGGTGTTGTTGAGGTGTGTATGGGTGTTGTTGACAAGTGTAGGTGTTATTGAGGTGTGTATGGGTGTTGTTGACGAGTGTAGGTGTTGTTGAGGTGTGTATGGGTGTGGTGGTGTTGATAACTGTAGGCTGTTATATAGTTGGTCTGTTGTCGTGGTAGTGGGCATGTTGTAGGGGTAGTGGTGGTGTAGGGACAGCTGGTCTGTTGTAGGGGTAGTGGGTGTGTTGTAGTGGTAGTGGGTCTGTTGTAGGGGTAGTGGGGGTGTTGTGGGGGTACACTGATATCCCTAGGCTCCCTATACGCCCAACCTCTCAGTCACTAGTGCCTAACCTAGTTAGTCATTTTTTGGCTTCCCATACGACCAACCTAGATAAGTTATTATTGTCAGGTTGGTCACTATTGACCGACCCACCTTAGTCTTTTCATTTCCAGGGGAAGCCACTGAGTTGTCATCACAGGTGGCCCCAACTAGTTGTATGCAAACACAACATACCGATAATGAACCTAGGTTAGCCACTACTGACTGACCCCTTGGTCATTTTTGAATATCACTTTGCCATTGTGACTAACACTCATATGACCAACCTAGGTTAGTCTGTACTGACTCACCCTTTCAACCTATGGATTTTCGGTGTAGTGGGTGTGTTGTGGTGGTAGTGGGTCTGTTGTAGGGGGAGTTGGGGTGTTGTAGGGGTAGTTGGGGGTGTTCTTGGGGTATTGGGGGTGTTATGCTACTCACTAGATGATGCCAGCTGCTACAATGGCCTCACCATTATACACGGGCCTCTCTCTGCATCTCCACAACTAGAGCAGAGAGATGGCTATCTGGGTAGAGTCTCCCTAGAGGTTCAATATATCTTATAGGTTCAATTCTAACTATATGAATTATGAATTAAGAATATTTGTATACAGACATGTCAATGCCATCGACATGTGGTGCCATGAACTACTACAGTCCTGGGGCATCTGCCCCCTGGTGTGGGAGGCTGCCTGGTGACAGGGCCGTGAGGATCTCTCTAAGTGTAGGGCCGTGTGCAGGTTGCACGGACCGTGCACGTTGCACGGACTGTGCAGGTTGCACGGACTGTGCACGTTGCACGGACCGTGCACGTCATGGCTCCATCCTCCCTCTTGTCACACACATCAGCTTGGGAGAATACCTATGGTGGACCTTCTTAGTATCCTTCTCTTTACTAACATTTCTATTGGCCTTTAACTCTCCCTAACTACCCCACCACTTCCATCTGTCCCAAAATACCCCCTCACTACCCGAGCTCTTCTAGGTGCAGCAGGACAGGGGTGCAGCAGGACAGGGGTGCAGCAGTACAGGGGTGCAGCAAGACCGTGATGCAGCAAGAAAGGGGTGCAGCAGGACAGGGGCAGAGCAGGACAGGGGTGCAGCAGGATGGGGGTGCAGCAAGATTGAGGTGCAGCAAGATGAAGGTGCAGCAAGACAAGGGTGCAGCAAGACAGGGGTGCAGCAGGACAGGAGTGAAGCAGGTTAGGGGTGCAGCAGGACAGGGGTGCAGCAAGCAGTGTTGCCGAAATGACATCGGCACATCGACCTGGAAGAACTACCCGAGCTCTTCTATCAACCCTAAAATACCGCCTAATTTCCATACCACTTCCATCTGCTCCAAAATACCCCCTCATTACCCCCACCACTTCCATCGGCCTAAAAATACCCCCTAACTGCCCTTGCAAATCTGTATGTCCAAAAATACCCCCTAATTACCCCACCACTTCTATCAGCCCCAAAATACCCCCTAACTACCCCACCACTTCCATCTGCCAGAAAATTCCTACAAACTACCCCACCACTTCTATCAGCCCCAAAATACCCCCTTACTACCCCACCACTTCCATCTGCCAGAAAATACCCCCTAACTGCCCTTGCGAATCAGGTTGGGAAAATACCTATGGTGGACATTCTCAATAACATTCTCGTAACCCAAATTTCTATTGGCCAATAACTTTTCCTAACTACCCCACCACTTCCACCTGTCCCAAAATACCCCCTGCCCTTGCAAATCTATTTGTCCAAAAATTCCCCCTAACTACCCCACCATTTCTATCAGCCCCAAAATACCCCCTGATTACCATAGTTCTTCTATCAACCCTAAAATACCCCCTAATTACCATACCACTTCCGTCTGCTCCATAATACCCCCTCATTACCCCCACCACTTCTATCAGCCCCAAAATACCCCCTAATTATCTTACCACTTCCATCTGCCCAAAATACTGCCTAATTAGCTGACCACTTCTATCAGCCCCAAAATACCTCCTAACTACCCCACCACTTCAATCTGGCCAAAAAATTCCCCCTAACTACCCCACCACTTCTATCTGGCCAAAAAATACCTCCTAATTACCCCTGCTTCTTAGTAACCTTCTCTTAACAAACAGTTCTATTGGCCATTAACTCTCCCTAACTACCCCACCACTTCCATCTGCCCCAAAATACCCCCTAACTGCCCTTGCAAATCTATATGTCCAAAAATACCCCCTAATTACCCCACCACTTCTATGAGCCCCAAAATACATCCTAACTATCACACCACTTCAATCTGCCAAAAAATTCCTCCTAACTACCACACCACTTCTATCAGCCCCAAAATAACTACCCAACCCCAATAACTACCCCACCACTTCTATCAGCCCTAAAATACCCCCTTCCCTTGCACATCTAACAGTCCCAAAATACCCTTTAACTACCTCACGAGTTGCATCTGCCCCAAAATACCCCCTAATTACCCAACCACTTCCATCCGCCCGAAAATACCCCCTAACTTCCCTTGCATATCTAGATGCCCTCATCACATCTATCCGACCTAAAGTACCCCCTAATTACCCCCACTACTTTTATAAGACAGGGGTGCAGCAGGACAGGGGTGCAGCAGTATAGGGTTGCAGCAGGACAGGGGTGTGGCAAGACAGGGGTGCAGCAGTACAGGGGTGCAGCAAGACAGAGGTGCAGCGGGACAGGGATGCAGCAAGACAGGGATGCAGCAGTACAGGGGTGCAGCAGGACCGGAGTGCAGCAAGACAGGGATGCAGCAAGATGGAGGTGCAGCAGGACCGGGATGCAGCAGGACAGGGATGCAGCAGGACAGGGGCAAAGCAGGACAGGGGTGCAGCAAGACAAGGGTGCAGCGAGAGGGAATGGTAGTATACCCCCATATAGGGGTGCAGCAGGAGAGGGGTGCAGCAGGACAGGGGTGCAGCAAGACAGGGGTGCAGCAGGACAGGGGTGAAGCAGGACAGGGGTGCAGCAGGACAGGGTGAAGCAGGACAGGGGTGAAGTTAGACAGGGGTGCAGCGGGAGAGGGGCGCAGCAGGACAGGGGTGCAGCAAGACAGGGGTGCAGCAAGACAGGGGTGCAGCAGGACAGGGGTGAAGTTAGACAGGGGTGCAGCAGGACAGGGTGAAGCAGGACAGGGGTGAAGTTAGACAGGGGTGCAGCAGGACAGGGTGAAGCAGGACAGGGGTGAAGTTAGACAGGGGTGCAGCAGGACAGGGTGAAGCAGGACAGGGGTGAAGTTAGACAGGGGTGCAGCAGGACAGGGTGAAGCAGGACAGGGGTGAAGTTAGACAGGGGTGCAGCAGGACAGGGGTGAAGTTAGACAGGGGTGCAGCAGGACAGGGTGAAGCAGGACAGTAGAGCAGCAGGACAGCAAGACAGGGGTGCAACAAGACAAGGGTGCAGCAGGACAGGGGTGCAGCAGGACAGGGGCGTGGCAGGACAGGGGCGTGGCAGGACAGGGGTGCAACAAGAGATTAAAAGCTGTCTGAGATTAGAAGCTGTAGAACTCCATGTGCTGGGTGCACCATACAGTCTGAGTTTAGAATGTAGCTCTAAGGTGTAGAACTCGATGTGCTGGGTGCACCATGCAGTCTGAGGTTGGAGTGCGTAGAACTGGATGGACTGGGTGCACCATGCAGTCTGAGGTTAGAAGGTGTAGAACTTGATGTGCTGGGTGAACCATGCAGTCTGAGGTTAGAAGGTGTAGAACTCGATGTGCTGGGTGCACCATGCAGTCTGAGGTTAGAAGGTGTAGAACTTGATGTGCTGGGTGCACCATGCAGTCTGAGGTTAGAAGGTGTAGAACTTGATGTGCTGGGTGAACCATGCAGTCTGAGGTTAGAAGGTGTAGAACTTGATGTGCTGGGTGCACCAAGCAGTCTGAGGTTAGAATGTAGCTCTAAGGTGTAGAACTCGATGTGCTGGGTGCACCATGCAGTCTGAGGTTGGAGTGCGTAGAACTGGATGTGCTGGGTGCACCATGCAGTCTGAGGTTAGAAGGTGTAGAACTCGATGTGATTGGTGCACCATGCAGTCTGAGGTTGGAGTGCGTAGAACTGGATGTGCTGGGTGCACCATGCAGTCTGACGTTAGAAGGTGTAGAACTGGATGTGCTGGGTGCACCATGCAGTCTGAGGTTAGAAGGTGTAGAACTCGATGTGCTGGGTGCACCATGCAGTCTGAGGTTAGAATGTAGCTAGAAGGTGTAGAACTCGATGTGCCGAGCGCACCATGCAGTCTGAGGTTAGAATGTAGCTAGATGGTGTAGAACTTGATGTGCTGGGTGCACCATGCAGTCTGAGGTTGGAATGTAGCTAGAAAGTGATAACCAGGGGATGGAGTATAGATCCTCTAACGTCACGGGCAGCAAAGTAATTTAATATGCTAAACTCTTGGTGGCTTCAACCCTTGGTAACCTGCTACCTCAAGACTTCATGTTCATATGTCATCATGATGGACTATTGCAGCCCCTGACTATAGTGTACTGCTGGTGTAAGGAGATCATAATAACATATAAATGACACTTCTGCTAGGTTATATTTATTAATATTTGATGAAGTAAAGTTGTAATGGCTATTTTGAAAAAGGCGTCCACAAATATGGAAAATGCAAACACAACATAAAACAATTAAGTCTCTAGGTATGCAAGTTCGATTCTTGCCCTGGTCCATCAACAATTGCTGGTGTGAAAGGGGACAAACTGACCAGTGGTCCCGCCTAAAGATTTAAGAGTTTCCTGTTGTGTCTCAATTTTGCAATGCTCAATGCTAGATGAGCTCAGCAGTTTATAGTGTACCCCATGACAGCTTGAAGACTGTCCCTAGTCAAGGAGCAAGTGCATCTACTATTCTGCTACTATGGTATTGGTGTGTAAACTGTAATAACAGATAACAGTAAAACTGCTTATGTACTGTAGCAAATGATATGGTTGGTTCAGATGGTCAATATAAGTGAGCAACTCACTTGTGCTGCATCCATGCATTACAACCTTACATGGTTGATACATGTCATGGCTGTATGTCAGGCTAAAACTCCTAAAGAACTTCTCACGGCCAAATATCCCTCACAAGTACCATTAAACTTCTACCAACTTCAAGAAATTGTCCCTATTTTATCTACTACTATGTTACTTACAAAAAGTATCTCCTAGTTACCATAAAACTTCTTGCATGAAAGAAGCTTCTACTTGCACCAAAAAGATACCTTTTTTCTTGTTGGGAACCATCTAACATTAAAAAAGCAAACCTTTTACCCTAGAACTTCAAGGAGGCCAAAAAGCTCTCCATCATAAGTGACATAGAACTTCTATCAAATTCAAAGATACCCCTTCATTGCTGAATACCATCCAACATGAAAAAAAACCACTCCTTTTTACCATAGTACTTCTAGCATAACAAAATTTCCCCAACCCACCATAGAACTTCTAACAACCTTAAAACTTTCCCCAAGCTACTGATGTGTATGTTCCATTCTACAGAATCCCTCCTAATTACCATAGCATGCTAGAAATTCCTCCTAAATAACATGTAACTTTAAGTTGGCCAAAATCTTTTTTAATTGACATTGGACATTGGACCAAATCCAAAGATACCCCTTTATTGCTGTATGACATCCGTAATGAATGAAACATTTCCTCTATTTACCATAGAACTTCTACCAACTTCAAAGTAGCCCCCCAGTAACTGAATGGTATCTTAAGAATGTCTTAAATTGTCAAAAAAACTTCTGAACACAAAAAAAAATCTCTAGAAGGACAAGCATCCCCCCTAATTACAATATAATTTCTACCAACTTAAAGAATTTCCCCTTGCTGTAGAGAATATCTTACATTCCGAAAATCCCTCCTAATTATTTGTACCAGGCTATTTAATAATTAAAGGGTGGCTAGCTTAGTGTGTTATACACTTTATTATCATGATGCATTAATGCAGACCCAGCAAGGACGATGCTGCATTCATGTACTGTACCCTTCTTATCTTAGAAGGTGTGTTTGGCTGAGGTCTTCTCTATAGATATGTTTTGTTGAAAAGTCTAAAATATTGAATGACCATTCTTCTTTTTATAGTGCTCAGCCCACCTGTCACTCAACTCAAGTCTACCTTGAAGAAGTCTTAATCCATGCAGACAGACAAGTTCTTCACAGCCTTACCACACCACTGACCAGAAGTAAGGCTAGACAACTTGTTGACCTGTTGTGAGTATGAGAAGTCCAACTCCATTAGCTTAAGGCTGTGTAGCACGACCTTGGGACAATCTGATCGGCTTGGCTTGATAAGGTCAAAATACTAGCAGCAGGAGGCTAATTATAATTATAACTATGATTATATAACAACCGCCATAACGTTTTTCCAAATCCTCAAAAATATGAGTATAATTAATTTTTAAAACACCTATTTCTGACACCTGGTCAGAGATGGCAGCCGGTCAGAGACGGACCCGGTCAGAGACGGCACCCGATCAGAGACAAAAACATTGTCCAAGGTCGTGAGTCACAGCCTTAACATAGATGTTGTGGGAGGGACCATTCAGTAGTGGAGCATACTGTGTCTGAACGATTTAGATTAGTTGAGTCCCTTTACATAGTTCTAGTATCCCTGGGCAAGCTGATGACCACTTGTGTGAGAGTAGCGGGGGGGGGGGGGGTTATCTGGTATAAGGCTGAGGGGTGCTTCCCTGTCTTTAATTCTCCAGGCATGCCCAGTGTATTGTACCAATGCAGCATGCATACTAACTCTAATATCTGATGTTTACATATCAACCTCTTCTGTGATAATGGGATATTTATATAGACTTTTAGCCTGAGCCAGCTACACACGAACCCATTCGCCACCTCTTCTCCTCTCTCTTGTCATAGATCTTCATGGGAGAATACATAAAGTAGACCCTCTTAGTATAACTTGCTTTTCGCTTGCACTTATATTAGTCTTTATATCCCCCACAGCACATCCACTAGTCCCAAATTACCCCCCAATTACTGTAACCTTTCTATCAGCCCCAAAATCCTCCCTAAATATCCCGAACATTTATCAGCCCCAAAATCCTCCCTAACGATCCCAAAGTCCCCCTAATTACCCCACAATTTCTATCCTCCCTAGCATCCCCGCTAATTACCACAGCACATCTATAAGCCCAAAATCCTCCTGAATTACCCCACCACCTCTATTTACCCTAAAATCCCTCCTGATCACCCCTCCACAGAAGGCCCAAAAATTCCCCTGGACATGTACCAGCCTGAAAATCTGCCATTATCACTCCACTACTCCTATACACCCTAAAATCCTTCCTATTTACCCCTGCACATCTACCGGCCCCAAATTTCCCCTGATTACCCCAGCAAATCTACTGGCCAAAATATCTTTGCTTAAATACCCCACCACTTCTATCAGAGTACCTTATCAGATCTATAAACAGATAACCTGTTGATGCTTAACTTACTTCAAGTCATCTGACCTTAGGAGCTTCAACACTACCTCCCTTCCTACCTCCCTCCACTGGTTTAGCTGACCAAAGAGTCTAACCAAACAAGTGTGTAATCCAAGGGCCCGTTTTGAGGGCCCTGTGTCCAGCTTATTATTAATGAGACAGGGTCAGTTTATGTCCAATCAGGTGGTATTTGCCCCCATATCTGGAGCGAGCAGCTCAGCCGGTTTTTCATGTCTTTAGAACCCCCCTGGTGTGCACATTGTATCCGAGGCTCCAAAATTGCCATTTCGGTAGCCTTACAGAAATCACTTAAGGCTTCAAATCTGGAATGGATTTGTTACATTTTGGAACGAAACTCTTCAGAATGCTACTAGGTTATGAATAAAGCTTAATCTTATTTATTCTAGAAAATCCAGGAACATGCAGAGGTCCAGTCGGTCAATGCCAGGAGGGGTAAGTAACACATGATCCTATTTCTAGCAGTTTACACCACCAGGATTCTATTCTCTGCCCAATTGTCAATGGAATTTTCTCTGATTTTTAATATTTTTAAGCATGCTGTTCTGCAAACCTTTCTGCATTCTGTGAAAACATCTTCTCGTTCAAATAATACTTCTTAGTCACAAAAAAAAACATTAATCTTGAACAGACACTATTCACATGTGATCAGTTGCCCATTAAGGTCTGTAAAGTGTGGTAATATGCTACACCCTTTGTAGTCCTGATGCTAGGATGTAGCCTGGTGAGTCTACTCCCCAGGGCTACATTCAGGTATTCTTGCAACCCTTCAGGAGTGTATCAACCATTTATCCTTGGCATGATGAATGAATGCAGCTCTGGTAAGGCACTCACCTGGGTATCATTCATGCATAATGAGCTAAAAGGGAATAGTGGACTAAAGCATGCTGGAGCCCTTAAAGCACTGATAATCTATTTCTATGTTTTCACATTTTCACAGGTAGCAGTAGACAGAGACCACCCATGCTGGACCCCTCGGGATGGATTACTGGATGGACTCCGCTCTTGGAAAAACCGGGCCGTCACCGACTTCAGTGAGTGGAAGCATGAGGTGCGAGGGAGCTGTGTGGTGGCCAACAGGACCTTTGATGTGGGGGAGTTTGTCATGCCGTACGAGGGGGACTTCATCAGTGCGGAAGAGAGATGGACCAGGGAGAAGGATTATTGTCAGGGCCCTGACCCAGGGTCCTACATCGTGGATGCTGAGTGGCAGAACACGGATGTGGCTATTGATGCCACTCCCACCAGCTATGTTGGTACTTGGGGAAGGTTGGTGAACCACAGCACTGACCCTAACCTCAGGTACCAGCTGCTGCAGGTCAACCCTGGAGAGGATCCCAGGATGGTCTTCTCCTGCTGCAGTCCCATCAAGGCAGGAGAAGAGCTCTTCTGGAAATACAGCTTCAAGAAGGAGCCAAACGACCCTGCTCCTCCACCATGGGCCACATCCCGCCGTAAAGATCTGAGGTAGGCAAGCCAGTAACATCAGGAGAATTCCTCTATGCTGGTCCTCATACCGTTTTACATAAATGCTTCTTAATGCTATATTAATTATTGTAGAATATTAATGCTACTTCTTTGTTTAGAAATCCAGGAACACCCAACAATAATTATTTCTTGCAGTGTCCCCACAGTGCCAATGAGAGGCTGGAACCCCCCAACCATCACACCATCAATGGTTGGCCGCTGTAACTCATGGGCTTGCATGTGAGTAGTAGATACATGTTCAGGAGTCTCTGCAATCCGTTAATATGTTCTAATGTAACATGGACTCAAAACAATCATTTATGTTTTTTCTGGTTAATACTTGAACCACAGAGTGATACTTGATATATCTTACTGCAATAAATGTTATGTACAGCGTCTTCAAACAGAATCATTCTCATTTAAAATTCAAAAGACAAAAAAATTCCTGTCCCACACAGAACAAATTCTTAGAGAAGTTCAGAACAAGATTATGTTGTTTACGCTCTATGGTACATCCCTGCAAATAGAAAGTTTATTTTTCTAAAATAATATTTGTTCATCTGCTACCTCTATGGGTAATGATGCTGTTGAATACAACCTGCAGGTCATCCGCAGTGTGCCAGCAAAGCAGCTGTTCCCACGCTGCCCCATCCACATCTCAAGCAGTCATGTGAGTAAATACAGTTTAGTCATTTCTCTCTGCTAGGATTATTGAGGTTCTGAGAAGGACAACATTTCTATTTCTAGCAGCATTTTAGTGTATTCTGCTGCACCAATTTCTTGATTCTCACCCTGGATACTGGTGCTTCTATTGCAGCCATCACTATTGACCAAACAAGGTCAGCTGACTGGTGAGGGAGCAGGGCAGCCATCCTGACTCCCTGACCTGAGGCCACATATATCACAGAGAACTAAGGACCAGACAGATTACCCATCAACAGTCAGATCTAAGGATACTATTTATAATATGAAGTCAGAATGACCCTTACAATGGTATAGATGCAGCCAAAAAGCATATAATGCCCATTACATAAAATATATGGCATTTTGAACCATATTATATAAAAAGATTGAAACTTACGTTCTCTTTGAAACTCTTGTCAAAAGAAATAAGTTTAGTACAATGTAAGCTATTTCAATATCATTCTTCACTGTATCATATATATTGCTCATCCATCTCCAGTGTTCCTTCTTAATCCTAATGTGGTAACTAGATTTACAATCTATCACAGGGTGCCCTTTGTAAGCAAGGATTCAGGTAGTCCTCATTCAGATCTAGACATAACCCTTGTACAAAACAGTGCAGGCCGTCTGAGAAATGTTGATGCATGTAAAGTACAAGGCTTCTTTATGGTAGTATTTGTCTTGGCATTCTCCTCTACCCATCAACCCCAACACCCCCTGCACTGTGCTACTATACTACCTTTCCCTCCTGTTGTATACAGTGTGGCTGATATTGTGCCTGACTTGATATTCCTCAGCTCAACACCTGTCCACACCCAGACCGCACCTAGAGACAGCCTCAAGCCGCGCATTCAGGAGCTGGAGTGTGATGTCACTGAGCGCCGTGTCACTGAAGCCGCCTGGGCAGCCCAGGAGGCAGACCTCCAGGTACAGGTGCAGACCTTACAGCAGAAGCTGACAGCCACCGAGGCCAGGCTGCAACAGGTGAGGTAGTCAGTAGGACATAGTCATGTACATTGAAGCAGTTAGCCCTTTAAGGATGAGTCCAGGCTGCAACAGGTGAGGTAGTCAGTGGGACGTAGTCATGTACATTGAAGCAGTTAACCCTTTAAGGATGAGTCCAGGCTACAACAGGTGAGGTAGTCAGTGGGACGTAGTCATGTACATTGAAGCAGTTAACCCTTTAAGGATGAGTCCAGGCTACAACAGGTGAGGTAGTCAGTGGGACATAGTCATGTACATTGAAGCAGTTAACCCTTTTAAGCTGAGTCCAGACTACAACAGGTGAGGTAGTCAGTGGGACATAGCCATGTGCATTAAAGCAGCTAACCCTTCAAGGATGGCAAAGTGTGTAATAATGCATTGTGCCCTTGGTCATTTTTATACATGAATGAAGCTCTGGCAAAAAAAATTAACAGTGCTGCAATATGAAAATCCTAAGTAGTTAATGCACTAACGGATCATCTCTGTGATGCACCAATGCAACACTGGTGAGTATTTGTGCAAAAGGACAACAAACACCACCTTTTAGCAACATAACATCCCTAAATTGTTAAAGGCAGCATAGTATCTTAAGGCAGGAAGATCTTTGTAATAATGATGCATGAATACAGCCTGGACAAATGATGAATACTGCATCACTGCATAATGCCAATGGATAAAAACACAGGACATTAATCGTTGTTTACGGTATTTTCCCTCCCTTTTTCTCTATAGTTGACTACAGAAATGGTCGATCCAACACAGAGCGACCCAGCCCAGGAACCTGGCGCTGGCCCAGCAGCAGCCGCTACTGAGCAGGACATGGCCAGCCATGGACAGACTGGCAACCACGCAGAGATCATCACTGTGAGTAGAAATGAATTGAACCTTCTCCCAGTCACAACTACACATTGAAACGTGTTTGCATTATGTGTCATGTACACAACAGTGTAGGGGTTAAGCAGGATACTGTATGTAGGTGGCCATGTTGTCCCCCTGTCTGTCTAACTTGGGTTATAGGGATGTAGCAGGTTACTGTATGTAGGTGGCCATGTTGTCCCCCTGTCTATCTGACTGGGGATATAGGGGTGTAGCAGGTTACTGTATGTAGGTGGCCATGTTGTCCCCTGTCCCTCTGACTGGGGGTATAGGGGTGTAGCAGGTTACTGTATGTAGGTGGCCATGCTGTCCCCTGTCGCTCTGACTGGGGGTATAGGGGTGTAGCAGGTTTCTGTATGTAGGTGGCCATGTTGTCCCCCTGTCTCTCTGACTGGGGGTATAGGGGTGTAGATCAGAGAAGCAACTGTTCTCTGATACTAGAAGACTGAGTGAGTAGAACTTCACTTCCTCTCATTTGCCTCACCTCAGTGGTTTACTCTTAATAGAATAGATGTTATAGGTCTGTTAATTTGAAAAACAGCATGCATTCATTCAACAGCTGCAAACCTTTATTCAATGGACTTCTCAATCGTTATCTGTCACAGTAGCCTATAACATTACATTTTCTTGCAGTGGCCCAGTGCCCCCAGTCAGCAGTGGCTCCCCCTGCAGCAGCCTGGTCAGCAGCCCAGTCAGCAGCCCAGTCAGCAGCCTGGTCAGCAGTGGCTCCCCCTGCAGCAGCCTGGTCAGCAGCCCAGTCAGCAGCCCAGTCAGCAGCCTGGTCAGCAGGGCCTCCCCCTGCAGCAGCCTGGTCAGCAGCCCAGTCAGCAGCCCAGTCAGCAGCCTGGTCAGCAGGGCCTCCCCCTGCAGCAGCCTGGTCAGCAGCCCAGTCAGCAGCCCAGTCAGCAGCCTGGTCAGCAGGGCCTCCCCCTGCAGCAGCCTGGTCAGCAGCCCAGTCAGCAGCCCAGTCAGCAGCCTGGTCAGCAGGGCCTCCCCCTGCAGCAGCCTGGTCAGCAGCCCAGTCAGCAGCCCAGTCAGCAGCCCGGTCAGCAAGGCCTCCCCCTACAGCAGCCCAGTCAGCAGTGCCTCCCCCTGCAGCAGCTCGGTCAGCAGTGCCTCCCCCTGCAGCAGCCCGGTCAGCAGGGCCTCCCTCTGCAGCAGCCAGGTCAGCAGGGCGTCCCCCTGCAGCAGGGCCTCCCCCTGCAGCAACTCTCCACCAACCAGCCCCCACTAAGGCACAGAAGTAAGACACCAGACAATGAGGACATCCTGAGGGATACCAATGTACCTGGTATCTTTTATCTAAAAAAGTCTCAGGGAAAGAGAAAATATGACACAGTCCATGCCTGTGTTTACTGTGGGAAGATGATGACCGATATCCAAGACCACCTGCAGAAGAAACACAAGAACAACCCATTGGTAGAGGAAATCATACTAATGAAAGAACAAAAGAAGGATGAGAAAAGTACAGATAGAAAGTCACTATTAAAAAGGGAAATTGCATTAAAGCAGAATTATCTGCGGAACGAGGGTGACCACCTTCACAACCAACAGGTCAAAGAAAGGAAAGCAGGGGAGTTTATAATAAGCCGCAGACCCTCCATCACGCCCAGCGTCTTCCGATCCTCTGACTATAGACCCTGCCCAGACTGCCACGAGTGGCTTAAAAAAGACACTTTTACAAAGGCGCAACATATCTGTTCCAACCTTTTACAATAATAGTCCAGCATTTTGGGTTTGTTGCAGGCACAGTACGTATGCGAAAAGTGTTTCAAAATGTTTAAAAGAGCGTACAACCACGAGAGACACGTAGAAAATTGTAGAGTAGTAGCTAAGTTTTGCCCTCTATGCGGCGAAGGGGATTGCCGAAAGAGCGCTTGTCGACGCGAATCTCTGGACGGGGTGACCGTCCCTCCGCGCATATGTGTTGTACCGAACGGGGAGGAAACGTTCACGGCGAATTGGCCTGCGATACAAACGGGCGTCAGGATGCACGGGACTCGCGTGAGTGTAACAAACTTCAGGCTACCAACCGGCGAGTTGAGTGACGCTGTAGATACTATGCGTCGCATTCACTTGACACAAAGATTCAGATACAAAGTGGGTTTCTCGGTAGGCTTACTGTTACAACACAGAGAAGACAAGAGCAAACTGCGCTACTTCCACGCCTCCCAGAACAACGCAACTCTCATACAACCGCTCCCTACTGTAACTAATTCAGAAACTTTGGAAGAGCTCCTCTCAAAGATGCAAAACACCGTCGCTTGCGAGGAGGTACGGAAACTTTGCGACGCTGACACCAAGTGGCACGTTCTTTTTCCTACCAATTTGAACATCTGCGTTTACATGGGACCGGGGGAATTCCCCATAGGCGGTAGGATCACTCAGGCCGGTCGAGTTGGAAAGAGAAGCGGCGTGTTAGATTTTCCCAACAAGGACAACCTCTGCATCTTCCGCTGCATTTCCTTTCACTTATACAACACCAGCAAGCGCGCTTCAGATTTGTTACGTCAGTTCTGTCCCGCTGCCACACCTGAATCCTTTCCGGGTCTGAACATCCGCGACTTACCCGCGTTAGAGAACTTGTTTGACGTACAAATAGCGGTTTACACCGCGTCGCGTCAAGTGCCGGGGCGGAAGTTGAGAAGACGCGTTACTCTGATCAGACCGCCTTCCAGAACTGTGGCCGCCCGAGGTAAAGTCAACCTACACCTGACGGCGAAAGGCGGTTTGCACGTCTCTCTCGTCACGGACTTCAACGCGTACGCGGGCATATACGAATGTTGCAAGTGTAAGGCGGCGTTCACCACCGAGTTCTTGCTGAAGAGACACAGGAACCAGCTTTCCTCTTGCCGACAAGTCAAGTTGCGCTACGTAGGTGGCATCTACCAAAATTCGAGAACGATTTTCGAAGCGCTAGCAGACTTCTCCATTTTTCCCCCCGACGGACATTCCGGAATCTACCCTTACAAGATCGCCTTCGATTTCGAGGCTTTCTTCAGACCGTGCAAAGAACCGTCGACGGAGCACGTGTCCCTGCTGTGGGATCACGTCCCTTTGTCGGCTAGCGTCGCATCCGACTTTCCGGGGTGGGAGGGGCCCGTCTGCTTCGTCAGAGCGTCCGACGCAGATTCCGACCCCTTGTTGGACCGAGTTTTAAATCACATAAACGAGAACGCCAAAGCGATCGGGGAAGCTGTGCTAGAACTTTACCGACCGACGTTAGCGAAGTTAGATGCGGCGATAGGTGAAGCTCTCCTGCTGGAGGAGGCGACGTTCACCACCCCTTCTCCAGGCGGCTTCGCTGCGGCTCAGACCAGACACCCGTTAGTTCAACTGAAGAAGCGTCTTCTGAGATACATCCGTCAAGCTCCAGTGGTGGGCTTCAACTCGGGGCGTTACGACTTGAACCTGATCAAAATACGCCTTCACTCGTTCTTCGCCTCCGGAGACCGAAGAAACCAAGAATTCAGCGTCATAAAGAGAAGCAATCAATACTTGGCGGTTTACACACAGCACACGGTTTTCTTGGACGTAGTCAACTATTTGGCACCCGGTTACAACTACGCGACCTATTTGCGAGCTTTCACCAGGAACGAAGAGAAAGGTCACTTTCCTTACGAATGGATGACGTCTACCAGGAAACTGGCAAACAGAACGCTGCCGCCGAGATCGGCTTTCGACAGCGAGCTGACGGGCGTCAAAATGTCCGAATCCGACTACGCCGCATGTCAGAAAGTTTGGTCCGACGAGAAGATGCAAACTATGGAAGACTACTTGATCCACTACAACAACAAAGACGTGAAACCTTTCATAGAAGCTCTGAAAAATCACGCTAAATTTTTCCAAGATCGCGGCATCGACATGTTGAAAGACGGAGTTTCTCTCGCCGGTTTGACTTTACGCTTCCTCTTCCAAAACCTAGAAGACGCGTTCACAACGTTTCCCCAGTTCGACGCCGTCCTCCACGCTCTGATCAAAGAGAATCTAGTCGGCGGTCCTTCCATCATCTTCCATAGATTTCACGAGAAGGGCACCACGCGGATAAGGGAGCACAAGTACGGCGAAGAAGCGAGACCGTGCCAACACATCCTAGGACTAGACGCTAACTCTCTGTACTTGCGCTGCATGAGCGAAGCGCACTGCACGGGCTATTACGCGGTGAGACGGCCCGAGACCGAGTTCAAGCCCGAAATCAGGCAAAGAAACTCTCACAGCGCTTTGGAGTGGTTACGCTTCGTAGAGCACGACCGCGACGTGAAACTGCGCCACGCTCTGAACGGCGGCGAGATGGCGGTAGGCTGTCGGAGAATTCGCGTGGACGGATTTCACGCGGCCTCTAATACGGTTTTCCAGTTTCACGGGTGTTGGTTCCACGCTCACGAGTGCATACCGGCGCACCGATATCAGTGCGCTTCACTGAGAGAGGAGAGACGCGACAGAACGACCAGAGTAAGCGCTTACTTGAAAGCGTTAGGTTACAAGCTGGTCGTCGTGTGGGAGTGCGAATGGCGAGAGATGAAGCGTCGAGATGAGCGGGTCAAGGCCTCCCAACAACGCTGGAAGGTTGACGCTTTGAAAGTGTCTCGAAACGCGATGAGCGAGAGCGACATCCTTTCCGCTGTGAAAGAGGAGAAAATGTTCGGTTTAGTTCAAGTGGACATCACTACGCCGCCTCACCTACGAGAGTACTTCGAAGAAATGACCCCCGTTTTCAAGAACGCGACCGTTTCAAAATCGGACATAGGCCCTCACATGTCAGACTTTGCGCAGGAAGAAAAGCTGTTGAGCACGCCTCAGAGATGTCTGATAGGGAGTTACCACGGAAAAAATATTCTCTTGGGAACGCCGCTTCTCAAGTGGTATTTAGAGCACGGTTTGATAGTCACCAAAGTGCAGCTGGTGGTAGAATACCTACCTAAACGCGCCTTTGCCGGTTTCGCGGACGAAGTGACGGCGGCGCGAAGACGTGGCGACGTGAACGAGAACGAGAAAATTCTGTCAGACTGTTACAAGTTAATGGGAAACGCTACGTACGGTAAAACAATCTGCAACAAAGAAAAACACACGGCGGTGAGATACACTGACAGTCGGAAGTTCGAACTATTGGCCAATTCGTGGCGCTTCAAAAAAGCGTCCGAGTTGACTTCCGATCTGTTTGAAGTCGAACTACAACCGAAAACGGTCAAGAACAACCTCCCTATTCAGATAGGGTTCATGGTATACCAGTACGCGAAGTTGAAAATGTTAGAGTTCACATACGACTTCTTGGATAGATTCGTCGATCGGCGCGATTATGCCCTTTGTCAAATGGACACCGACAGTCTTTACATGGCTCTCAGCGGTGCCACGTTGGATGACCTAGTGAAACCTCGCCTGAGAGAGACATACTTCAGAGAGAAACGAAAGTGGCTTCCGACAGCGGTGTGCGACGAGCACTTAGAGCTTTTCGTGAAGACAAAAACGGAAAGAGTGCGAGAATGGTGTGCGCCGCCCGGCGGATGTTGTGAGAGACGGTACCTTCACGATCTGAGAACTTCGGGGCTCATGAAAGCGGAGTGGGAAGGTGACGGGATCCTAAGTCTCAACCCTAAGACTTACATTTGCTACGATCGAGTCAGCGACACCGGTGAAAGAAAATCCAAAAAATGGAGTGCAAAAGGCGTACAGAAGAAACAAAACCCCCAGGAACCAGACGCCTTCTTGGATGTTCTTCGCCAACGAAAAACTCTCATTGCTGTAAATAGAAATTTCAAAGTGGTGCGAAACAAAATGGTCACCTACACCATAGAGAAAGACGGCGTGCGCTACTTGTATTATAAGCGTCGCGTGCATTCTGACGGTGTGACAACGAGTCCTTTAGAGATATGAAAAAAAAAAAAATAATAAAAAATAAGCGTGTGCATCTTTTCAAAAATAGAGTGTTTATCAAGATTGAAAAAAAAATAAATAAAAAAAATTAAAAGAAAATATTGTTGTGTTTTTATTATCATACGGCTTCTTTTACTAGTAAGTCGCGCAGTCTCTTAAAGCGTCACTCATGTGACGACGTCGCTTCCAGTCACGGGATCCTAAACAAAAAAAAAACTTCTTCTTCTTCCGGTCACGTGATCAATCAGGTCGCTTCCGGTTGGCCATTAAGTCGTGTGACGTCACTTCCGGTCACGTGACTCATCAGGTCACTTCCGATCACGTGATCCTAAATTAGGTCATATGACGTCACTTCCGGTCCCCTAAGTAGGTCAGTAGGTTACCCAGAATGCACCATCCCCTAAGTAGGTCACTTCCGGTCACCCAATGGAGGCCTCTGATTGGCTGCAGGGTTACCCAGAATGCACCGCTAATCCCCTAAGTAGGTCACTTCCGGTCACGTGACCAAATGGAGGCCTCTGATTGGCTAACTAGGTCACGTGACGTCACCACTAATCCCCTAAGTAGGTCACTTCCGGTCACGTGACCAAATGGAGGCCTCTGATTGGCTGCATGTCGATTGAGTAATAAACAGTACTTAACTATAGTCCCGTTCCGATACATACTATACTACTAGTGTGCTTTCCCTGGGTTAAAGAGACCCCCAGGAGCCTGTCCTCAGCTTGGAGACAATAAAGTAGCATTCCCCAAACTTGGGGCTTGATGCCAGTTTTTACAGCAAGTCAATAAGACCCTTTTTCTGCATACAGGGAGCTTCAATGCACGGTGAATGTTGTCTGCTGCAATCAGACACAGAGTAGAGTGCTGCCACCACACTGCGGTTGGTGAAAGCTTGATGGAACAGTCGCCAGAGCCTCTCTGGAGACGGCGCCACAAGGCCTCAGGCTATAGCCCCAGTGCTGTCACCTAGTGTGAACCACAGAACTAACACCACCAGTTTACAGTGGCCCCCATGCTGCCTCTGTTACTGCTGCCACACAATTATATACTCCTAAAATTAGAGTTTACCTTTTGATTAAATACAGAGTCACTACATTCATCCCAGACCCCCTAGTTAGCCCAAACACAGCACATACCAAGCAGCTCAGGCAGGGCGGGAAAAAAGCTGAACTCTGCCTGGAGAGTGGAGTAGCCTCTTTCTGGGCCATCTGCTGGGCATCTCCCACCACCACACCAGTGCCAATAGGGAATCAGTGGACTGAACTGTTTGCTGCAAATATGGATTATTTACCCCCATCTCTTCATTGACAGTCGTGAGGTAAGCTATCCAAGGTCTAGACTACCTTTAGGGAACCTGACAACTTTCCATTCAGGTAGATTTAGTTATTTTCATAGGGAAAACATCACTCGGTTTTTCGGCCGTTGCCCGCACCCTTTTTACCGCATCGGGTCAAGACTCGGTATTCAGGTCCGGCAGGGAATTGCGCATCCGTGGGTGAAAACGGCATCTTTCTATCATACTCCGTTCTCTTTCTACCTTTGTTGAGGTGTGTATGGGTGGTGTTGACGAGTGTAGGCTAGGGACGAGTAGACAAGACTAGGGACGATGAGTAGACAAGACTAGGGAGGACTGGGACCAGCACTGGCACTGACACTGACCCTGGCACTGACACTGTCACTGTCACTGTCACTGAAATTTTGCTGAGAAGTTGTTTTCTGTTTGAAAAAAATGTGACTCGGTTATGAAGCTGGCATTCGCGCCTTTGTCAACAAAATTGCCTGATACTCAGGATTATGCCTAGGCAGGTGATTGTGGTCACGTAGGTGCAACTCCCATGTCTCTACGATAATTTCTTCTTGTTGTACATGGCTAGGAATAAGTAGTCATGGCTAAGATGAGTAGACATTGATGGGAACGAGTAGACAAGGATAGGGATGACTGAGACTAGAATTGGCACTGGCACTAAAACTGACACTGACACTGTCACTGACACTGACACTGGCACTGTCACTGACACTGGGTCTGTGTACATGTCAGTGGTAATTTATTTATAATACATGTACCCAGTAATTCAATACACCTACTAGAAGTTAAACTTTACCGATTCCCCATTTAATTCAGCACTATTACTGATATTGATTGATTTATTATATTCAGTTGCTGCTCCCAACACTCCAAGAAGGTTCCTTACATGTCAGGAAGGCCCCAACACACTGGGAAGGCTCCAAACAGGCCAACAACACTCACCGCTCCTTACAGACTTTGTGAGTATCAGGTACTGGGTAAGGGAGTATTCCACTGCGGTTATTCGGCTGTAGTTCCATCATCTGATGAAAGTCTATAATGCTAAACTTTAGATTGAATCTCATCCGACAGATGAAAACACGGTCGATTCTTTCAGTGGAATACTCCCTGTAGATATATATATTTTTAGCATCCAATCCCCCCTTCTTAAAATCGTAAAATCTACAATAAATATACCAGTAGTTTGCGTATATGGGTCAAGCCGCTGACTTATGTAGGTTTGGTCTTTTCAGGCCTTTTAAGCTTTATAAGCCTACAGAATTAAGACTTTTGCTTCAAATGCTTATATTCTTTGGCATGTGTGACAAAACATCCTAACATTTCAGGGAAAAAAATATTTTTGTGTATTGGACCAAGATTTTGTCTTTTATGGCCCCCCGAAGCCAAAAAAGCCCTAAAAAATGACAAAAATGACAAAAATGTCATATTTTACATGCCAATCATTTAATCTAAGGAATCAATAGCCCATCCCAATTAATTTTTATCATTAGGCCTATGTTATAGTAGATGGATTCAAGAGATTTTACCATGATATGTATCTTTTATTTTTTACTGCAGACTTTTTGCTGTGAATTTGTCACTTATTGTCAATCTATGTTATTATATTGGTGTCCTCACACAGTAATTAAAGAGATACCACAGCATAACTATTTTACCCCTCATGTTGAGATAACATGTGGGCCTTATACTGGAAAAAGAAAGTTTTAAAAAAAATCCAATCCTCTAGGCTCCAGGAGCAGATGCATATTTGATACAACATAAAAGCACGGAGTAACAATTGCCATTTCTTTCTCTCCTGTGGTTATTTCTGGCTATATATTGAGATATTATGTTCCAAAAGGACTTGTGGTGACAGGGGCTTAGTGCTTGATAGCTATGGTAGATCATGCATTCACCCATGCACACCCAAATGCTTCACTATGACAAATTTGAATCCCGGATGGTGTTACTCCGTGCTTTTAAGTTGGGGTGTTACTCCGTGCTTTTAAGTAGCAGCAGGCAAATCCTCACCAATAATTAACTTCTCTGTGCTCCAGAGGGGGCCTACAACACTCCATGATCATTTTAATGCTTCATAATCAACAATGCCTCACATATCTATAATCTGTGGGTAATTTGAAAATTCACCTTGACTTAAAAGCACGGAGTAACTCTCGAAAAAAATAAAGGCTCACAGAAATGCTAATATCCAATATATCTAAGTTTTAACCACTCCATTGCTTTGCTACCAACCCTCTTAGATGGTCTGCACCCTTAAATGTGGGAATTTCACATTTCTTTTACTATTTATTGTGATATTCTATTAAAAGCACGGAGTAACTAGTGTTACTCCGTGCTTTAAAGTGCTGATATTGGCCATATTCAGGCCCGTACTGTGAAAGGTGGGTGATGGAATGGGCTAAAGTACTAGCTTTACACAAAAGTAGATATGTTGAAGATGATACAGAGTGAGTAACAAGAGTATTTGACCCCTTTTGAAGAAGTAGGAGTAAAGGTGGGGAAGTGTGATAAAACTTTTCAATTTTTCAAAAAAAAACAAATTTCACAGGCCCATATCTCAGAATTTGTTAATTTCATCATTTCAACCTTTATTGAGGTTAAGGATGTATATCGTGCCATGCTGTAAATGGAATTATTAGTTGCTGTGTTGTATTTAAGAGGAAAATAAGGTGTCCCTGTACTTAAAAGCACGGAGTAACACCAAAAATGCCCACTCATCTTCGCATTGTTATAAAAATTGAACCGCTAGGGTTAGAAGCGTACTGGCGGTGGTTTCACAGAGCCAAGATATATACCTTTCAATAAAATAAACTTATATAAACATATTCTGAGGTTTCTGATTTGTCCTTCCCCAGCTCAATACCTACATAAGTCAGCGGCTTGACCCATATATAACCCATAAAAACTCTAGACCAAAGTATGTTAATCAATTTACACATTGAATACTGGTATGTTTTATATATAAAGTCAGACAAGACTAGACTGTTACCACGAGACTAAAACATATTTCAAACGGGATTCTATAAACTACTATAGACACCCATACACCTCCCTATGTATCCAGTACTGTCAGAATACCGGTATAAACACCTTTAGCACTCCATATGTATCCAGTACTGTCAGAATACCGGTATAAACACCCATAGCACTCCCTATGTGTCCAGTACTGTCAGAATACCGGGAGAAACACCAATAGCCCTCCCTATGTGTCCAGTACTGTCAGAATACCGGTATAAACGCCCAAACACCTCCCTATGTATCCAGAACTGTCAGAATACCGGTAGAAACACCCATAGCCCGCCCTATGTGTCCAGAACTGTCAGAATACCAGTTTAAACACCCATAGCCCGCCCTATGTGTCCAGAACTGTCAGAATACCGGTATAAACACCCATAGCACTCCCTATGTGTCCAGTACTGTCAGAATACCGGTAGAAACACCCATAGCCCGCCCTATGTGTCCAGGACTGTCAGAATACCGGTAAACACACAATCCCCCCAAATTCTATGGAGTCTTCACCTACTTCAGCCATCCCCAGGAAGTCCCTGCATCACACCATGCAGGTCAAATTTAAGCTGTACAACTGCTAAGAGAAAGAAAGAGAAAGGGGGTTGCGTCAACATGATGCACCAATGCATTTAATTTACTTTTGAAAGACTTGCAGCTGTCTGAAAATACTTGACCCTCTAGGGGCTACATAGTGCTATTATCCCTTTTGTCATCACCACTTCATTGGCATTCAACTGGTAACATGAGATAAATGATTTCAACACTCAACACTATCCATTGCATACTTAAATTAAACTAAATGGGGGGTGTACAGGACATGGGGGGGACATAGACTAGTCTCCTGTAGGTGTGTGGAGGTATAGGGACATGGGGGGACATAGACTTGTCTCTTGTAGGTGTGTGGGTGTATAGGGACATGGGGGGACATAGACTTGTCCCCTGTGCATGTGTGGAGGTATAGGGACATGGGGGGACATAGACTCGTCTCCTGTAGAAGTGTGGAGGTATAGGGACATGGGGGGACATAGACTCGTCTCCTGTAGGTGTGTGTGTGTATAGGGACATGGGGGGACATAGACTCGTCTCCTGTAGGTGTGTGTGTGTATAGGGACTGGGGGGACATAGACTCGTCTCCTGTAGGTGTGTGTGTGTATAGGGACTGGGGGGACATAGACTCGTCTCCTGTAGGTGTGTGTGTGTATAGGGACTGGGGGGACATAGACTCGTCTCCTGTAGGTGTGTGTGTGTATAGGGACATGGGGGGACATAGACTCGTCTCCTGTTGGTGTGTGGGTGTATAGGGACATGGGGGGGACATAGACTCGTCTCCTGTATATGTGTGGAGGTATAGGGACATGGGGGGGACATAGACTCGTCTCCTGTAGGTGTGTGGGTGTATAGGGACATGGGGGGACATAGACTCGTCTCCTGTTGGTGTGTGGGTGTATAGGGACATGGGGGGACATAGACTCGTCTCCTGTAGGTGTGTGGGTGTATAGGGACATCGGGGGACATAGACTCGTCTCCTGTAGGTGTGTGGGTGTATAGGGACATCGGGGGACATAGACTCGTCTCCTGTAGGTGTGTGTGTGTATAGGGACAGGGGGGACATAGACTCGTCTCTTGTAGGTGTGTGTGTGTATAGGGACAGGGGGGACATAGACTCGTCTCCTGTAGGTGTGTGGGTGTATAGGGACATGGGGGGACATAGACTCGTCTCCTGTAGGTGTGTGGGTTTATAGGGACATGGGGGGACAAAGACTCGTCTCCTGTAGGTGTGTGGGTTTATAGGGACATGGGGGGACATAGACTCACCTGCACCCTATTGAGGGTGCCATGGAGGGGGGGGGGGGGGGCTGCATTGGGGTATTGGCTCATCATGAGCAAATTATAATAGTTTAACAAATCAGTCAGTATCAATTTTCATTAAATGTGGATCTGATAAACTTTTCACTCATAAGCAGAGTCACCTCCCATCACTGAATGATCCATCAGTTCACCAACACCACTATCTGCCCCAAAATACCCCCTAACTTCCCTTGCACATCAAACAGTCCCAAAATACCTGCTAACTACCTCACAACTTCCATCTGCCAAAAAATATCCCCTAATTACCAGACCACTTCTATCAGCCCCAAAATACCCACTAATTCCCCAACTACTTCTATCTGCCGTATAATACACCCTAATTACCCCACCACTTCTATCTGCCCCAAAATACCCCCTAACTACCCTACCACTTCTATCTGCCCCAAAATACCCCCTAACTACCCCACCACTTCTATCTGCCCCAAAATATACCCTAATTACCCCACCACTTCTATCTGCCCCAAAATATACCCTAATTACCTACCACTTCTATCTGCCTCAAAATACCCCCTAATTACCCTACCACTTCCATGCACCTCAAAATACCCCTTAGGCACCCTACTACTTCTATCAGCCCTAAAATACCCCCTAATTTCTCCACTACTTCTTTCAGCCCGAAAATACCCCTAATTACCCTACCACTTCCATACCCCCCAAAAATACCCCCAATTACCCTATCACTTCTATCAGCCCCAAAATACCCCCTAATTACCCTACCACATCTATTAGCCCAAAAATACCCCCTAATTACCCTACCACTTCTATCTGCCCCAAAATACCCCCTAATTACCCCACCACTTCTATCTGCTCCAAAATACCCCCTAATTACCCTACTACTTCTATAAGCCCTAAAATACCCCTAATTACCCTACCACTTCTATCAGTCCCAAAATACCCACATATTACCCTACCACTTCTATCAGTCCCAAAATACCCCCTAATTACCCTACCATATCTATCAGCCCAAAAATACCCCCTTATTACCCTACCACTTTTATCAGCCCCAAAATACCCCCTTATTACCCTACCACTTCTATTAGCACCAAAATACCCCCTAATTACTCTACCACTTCTATCTGCCCCAAAATACCCCCTAATTACTCTATCACTTCATTCAGCCCCGAAATACCCCCTAATTACCCTACCACTTCTATTAGCTTCAAAATACCCGCTAATCACTGAACCACTTTTATCTGAGCCAAAATACCCCCTAACTATCCCACCACTTCTATCACCCCCAAAATACCCCCTAATTACCCTTGCACATCTAACAGTCCCAAAATACGCCCTAACTACCCAATTACTTCTATCAACCCCAAAATACCCCCTAATTACCCTTGCACATCTAACTGTCCCAAAATACGCCCTAACTACCCAACCACTTCTATCAACCCCAAAATACCCCCTAATTACCCTTGCACATCTAACAGTCCCAAAATACCCCCTAACTAACTCACCACTTCCATCTCCTCCAAAAGACCCCCTAATTACATAATCACTTTTAAGAGCCCCAAAATACCCCCTTATTAACCCTGCGCATCTACCAGTTCTAAAATACCCCCTTACTACCAAGTCACTTGTATCAATCCCAAACTCCCCCCTAATGACCCAACCACTTCTATCTGCCACAAAATACCCCCTGACTACCCCAACACATATATATAACAGTCCCAAAATACCCCCTAATTACCCCAACACATATAAAAGTCCCAAAATACCTCCTGATTACCCTTGCACATCTACCAGTTCTAAACTACCGTATAATTAGCATTGTCAGTGTCAGTGTCAGTGTGTGTCAGGGTCAGTGTGTGTCAGTGTCAGTGTGCAACAGTGTTGATGCGCATCAGTGTCAGTGTGCATCAGTGTCAGTGTCAGTGTGTGTCAGTGTCAGTGTGTGTCAGTGTCAGTGTGCATCAGTGTCATGGTGTGTCAGTGTGTGTCTCAAACACCCAACATTTACCAAAAGTCAACAGGTAAGATTCAATATACCAAACACTCAGTGGTAACAGCAATGATAACAGTTCAGTGATAAAAGGCAGAGAGACACTGGGGTATTTCCCAAGTATCAAGACATGTGACAGTATTATGTTTAATTAAGCACTTAATATGTAAAGGCAGAAGGCTTCTTCAAGCACCATAGCCAGCCATCCGGCCAGATGGCTAACAGCTAGGCACCTGGAGAACTGATATAAAGTTGTCTACTTACAGTTTGAGTATGTGTAGTGGTACAACTCAATGGACAACTAGCCACAGCACCCAGGGCTGCATCCAAAAGGGATGCAACACTATTTGAGTAACAGTGCCAGTAAGAGTCTTTATAAAGCCCTCTTGGGTACTGTAGTAGAGCCTATTTCCAGATTCTGATATAGTTAAGAGTCTATAGAAATGGTGGTGGTGTCTCTGACCCCAGCCCCCCAGTAAGTTGTAGACCTGATCTTCACTCTGCTCTTGCTGAACGCCGACTGGTCTTTCCTCAGCCAGCCTCTACTCTATATCCACCATCCCTCTCACCCCTGGATCAGGATTGGCAACAACAAGATAGGCAGAATCAGGGGTGCTGATGAGGACAAATGTAGACAGACGGTCTTGTGGATAGGCAGCCAGGATATGTCAGGGCCATGGATAGGTTGGCGTTCTCTGGTATGGGGAAATGACGCGACTATTACATAGGGATTATAGCCGAAAGGGTTATGAGCTATTAAAGGAACCCATTTCTCCCGCTAACTGCTGTGCATACAGCACAGTCTGGTAGTATCAGAGTACTGGTAGAAACACTCACAAACCTCCCCATGTGTCTGGTAGTGTCAGGGTACCGGTAGAAACACTCACACACCTCCCCATGTGTCTAGTAGTGTCAGGGCACGTTAAAAACACTCACAAACCTCCCCATGTGTCTGGTAGTGTCAGGGCACCGGTAAACACACTCACAAACCTCCCCATGTGTCTGGTAGGGGCAGGGTACTGGTCAACACACTCACAAACCTCCCCATGTGTCTGGTAGTCTCAGGGTACCGGTAGAAACACTCACAAATCTCCCCATGTGTCTTGTAGGGGCAGGGTACCGGTAAAACGCTCACAAACCTCCCCATGTGTCTGGTAGTGTCAGGGTACCGGTAAAACGCTCACAAACCTCCCCATGCGTCTGGTAGTGTCAGGGTACCGGTAAAACGCTCACAAACCTCCCCATGTGTCTGGTAGGGGCAGGGTACCGGTCAACACACTCACAAACCTCCCCATGTGTCTGGATTTGCATGTGATGGAGCCCCTGTTAAAACAAAAAAAAAACTCCCCTTTGATTGGAATTTTACAGAGCACAGGGGTGACCGTTTTGGCCAGAGCACATGCATATCCTTTATAAAATGTTAGAATACCAGTAGGAACACCAAAACACCTTTCTATGTGTCCATTAATGTCAGTAACGCACTAGTACACCATGATATAATGTAAATGTATACCACTATCCATTGTGAGCTAAAATGTGAATCTTGTGGTCTAACCTGGTCTCAATATGGACTGCATCTGTTTCCCTTTTTGTGTTCGGTTTATCATTAGCATTATGTGAATAACATGGTAAATAGACTTGCTAATGTGAACTTAAATCAGTTTTAGAAGTGGTTGCCAGCTCATATTTTCATTTTCCTATTCTTCAGGTCAGAAGAGCAGATCTATATAGTGCCAAGATATCAGTCGTGGAGTACGTTATCTGAAAAGCAGCAGCTGTATAACGACTGAGGATCACCAATCAACTGTCTGGACTTCTTGATCAGGGGAGAATATACATGTTGTTGTATTCAACAAATAGGCCAGGTAGGATCAATTTACATATATTTAAAAAGAAAGCTGTATGTTTGTAGCATGAGGCGGGAGGATTACTCGTGTTCTTTTTCCACCACTTCTTTCGAGAGTGTGACATGAGGTGGGTGACAGCTAACAGACACTGAGGGGTCAGGGTGAGACATGAGGCTGGTGACAGCTAACAGACAGTGAGGGTGTGACATGAGGTTGGTGACAGCTAGCAAACAGTGAGGGTGTGACATGAGGTGGGTGACAGCTAGCAGACAGTGAGGGTGTGACATGAGGTGGGTGACAGCTAGCAGACAGTGAGGGTGTGACATGAGGTGGGTGACAGCTAGCAGACAGTGAGGGTGTGACATGAGGTGGGTGACAGCTAGCAGACAGTGAGGGTGTGACATTAGGTGGGTGACAGCTAACAGACAGTGAGGAGTGAGGGTGTGACATGAGGTGGGTGACAGCTAACAGACAGTGAGGGCTGAGGGTTTGACATAAAATGGATGACAGCTAACAGACGGTGAGGGTGTGACATGAGGCTGGTGACAGCTAAAAGACGGTGAGGGTGTGACATGAGGCTGGTGACAGCTAAAAGATGGTGAGGATGTGACATGAGGTGGGTGACAGCTAACAGACAATGAGGGTGTGACATGAGGTGGGTGACAGCTAACAGACAGTGAGGGTGTGACATGAGGTGGGTGACAGCTAACAGACAGTGAGGGGTGAGGGTGTGACATGAGGTGGGTGACAGCTAACAGATAGTGAGGGTTGGGGATGTGACATGAGGTGGGTGACAGCTAACAGACAATGAGGGTGTGACATGAGGTGGGTGACAGCTAACAAATAGTGAGGGATGGGGATGTGACATGAGGTGGGTGACAGCTAACAAACAGTGAGGGTGTGACATGAGGTGGGTGACAGCTAACATAAAGTGAGGGATGGGGATGTGACATGAGGTGGGTGACAGCTAGCAGACAGTGAGGAGTGAGGGTGTGACATGAGGTTGGTGACAGCTAACAGACAGTGAGGGTGTGACATGAGGTTGGTAACAGCTAAGAGATAGTGAGGGGTCAGGGTGAGACATGAGGCTGGTGACAGCTAACAGACAGTGAGGGTGTGACATGAGGTGGGTGACAGCTAACAGACAGTGAGGGTGTGACATGTGGTGGGTGACAGCTAACAGACAATGAGGGTGTGACATGAGGTGGGTGACAGCTAACAGACAGTGAGGGTGTGACATGTGGTGGGTGACAGCTAACAGACAGTGAGGGTGTGACATGAGGTGGGTGACAGCTAACAGACAGTGAGGGTGTGACATGAGGTGGGTGACAGCTAACAGACAGTGAGGGTGTGTGACATGAGGTGGGTGACAGCTAACAGACAGTGAGGGTGTGACATGAGGTGGGTGACAGCTAACAGACAGTGAGGGTGTGACATGAGGTGGGTGACAGCTGACAGACAGTGAGGGTGTGACATGAGGTGGGTGACAGCAAACAGATAGTGACGGGTGAGAGAGTGACATGAGGTGGGTGACAGCTAGCAGATAGTGAGGGTGTGACATGAGGTGGGTGACAGCTAACAGACAGTGAGGGTGTGACATGAGGTGGGTGACAGCTAACAGACAGTGAGGGTGTGACATGAGGTGGGTGACAGCTAACAGACAGTGAGGGTGTGACATGAGGTGGGTGACAGCTAACAGATAGTGAGGGTGTGACATGAGATGGGTGACAGACAATATTCATGCATCATGTCTTTGGGTTGATACACTCCTCAATCAATTCATATGTGCATCACGACAGCAAATAAACATGAATCTTTAACCACTACATATTAGGATTATACTGCCCTTACAGGGTTAGCAGTGTCCACAATGGACATGGTCCATACAAAAGGGCCCTTTAAGGGCTGAATATTGCTTTCATGCATGTAAATATTTTGTCAGCATGATGTATAAATACGTCCCTGGTGATTTACTCTCACTGCATGCAGTATAACTGCCCTATAGGACTGATAAGCTCTCACAGGGACGACAAGATGGATTAATCAAGCCATCTTTGAGTTACTCGCCAGGTAATTAGGGGGTATTTTGAGGCAGGTAGTGGGGATGAAGTAATTAAGAGGTATTTTCAGACAGGCAGTAGTGGTCAGGAAATTAGGGGGTATTTTCAGGCAGGTAGTAGTGGTGGGGAAATTAGGGGGCATTTTGAGCCAGGTAGAAGTGATGAAGTCAGGAGGGGATACTTTCAGGCAAGTAGTAGTGGTGGGGTAATTAGGGATTATTTTGAGCCAGGTAGAAGTGATGAAGTCATTAGGGGTTATTTTCAGACAGGTAGTAGTGGTAGGGTAATAAGGGGGCATTTTGAGGTAGGAAGCAATAGTTGTTAATTAGGGGGTATTATCAGGCAGGTAGCAGAGATAGGGTTAGCAGGGGGTATTTTGAGGGCCCTTTAAGGGCTGCATATTGCTTACATGCATGTAAATACTAAGGGTTGATGAATTCCTACAGGGTCGACAAGATGCATCACTCCAGCAATATTTGAGTTACTCGCCAGGTAAGAAAGGGGTATTTTCAGGCAGTTAAAAGTGATGTAGTAGTAAGGGGTGACAGGTAGTAGTGGTGGGGTTATTAGGGGGTATTTTGAGGAAGGTAGGAGTGATGAAGTCCCCGTCATCCAGGACCCTCTAGGAGCCTGTCCCCATCCTTTAGGACCCTCTAGGAGCCTGTCCCTGTCCTCCAGGAGCCTGTCCCTTTCCTCGTTCTCCCCGAGCCAGTCTCCAACCCCCAGGAGTCTGTCCCCGGCCCATTCTAGTAGGCCATTCTAGTACTTAAGCATAGTAACTTTGTTTCTCCACATGAAATAAAATTGTGTTCCCCCCAGTGACCCTATTTGACTATTATGATCAAGTTGAAGCAAAATAATTTAATTTTGAGCGTGGATCATCAGATATAATAACTCGAAGGTCACCGAATATAATAGCCTTATATAGGATCAAATTCAAGCTCATGGTGAGACTTTTGGCATGCAAGCATTAAGTTGCACCCATTAGAATTACACAAAAACAGGCCTATAGCTAGGAACCATGGCACCCCCTATCTCAACCCTGGCCACCCATAGAATGTATTCAATCATCTCCTCAACTTTCAATATGATTTTGTAATAGTGTGTAGAACAAATTTAAGTAGAATTCACAAAATGGAATTTCAGGCTGTGTCTCACGACCTTCAGCCAATGTTTTTGTCTCTGACCGAGTGCCGTCTCTGACCAGGTGCCGTCTCTGACCGGGTGCCGTCTCTGACTGGATGTCACTTTGGGAGTTTAGTTATGTTCTACAAACAGCAGGAGGCTAATAATAATTACATAACAGCTGCCATGAAGTTTTTACAAATCCTTATACATATGAGTATAGGTTAAAATCAGAGACGGCACCTAGTCAGAGACGGCACCCGATCAGAGACAAAAACATTGGCTCAAGGTCGTGAGACAGAGCCTTCAGATGTACTAACTTGAAGGTCACCGAATATAATGGCCTTATGTAGGATGTTGTAGTGGTCTGCGTCCTCAACCAAGAGGAGGTCATGTGACTGCTCACACAGCTCCAGGTTGGACACAATGAGGTCAGTGTTCAGCTGCTGGTCTATGGTGTACAGGTGGGACATCATCTCAGTCACCAGCCCCACCGTCACCGCCGACGGCTTCTGCAGCGTCGGCCGCGGGATCGGGATCTGCTCTGATGAGCTGCTGTCATCCGTCCGGACTTTCCTGAACTGCCGGGGACTGAAGGGTATCCTCAGTTTGAGTGCCCGGGCTCGGTCCAGAAACTGCGTGATCCGGTCAGGCATGGGGCGCATGCTGCCAGAGTCTGACTGGTCACGGCTGCGGTCGGCCATCTTGGAAATTGTCGGTGGTGAACGCTTTGTTCACACCATTGTGGACAAATGTAGATCTGAAAGATGAGGATGAGGTTATTAATAACACTATCTCATCCCACAAGCTCATGTTATAGCTAAAGGAATCCAGAAGTGACTTCTGTGGAAGTTAACGTAATATAATGTAGATTTGTGTTAGTCAGGCTGGTCACAGCCACAGTCGGCCATCTTGGAAATTGTTTGTGCTGAACGCCCCATTATGGACAAAGGTTAATCTGAAAGAGGAGAATGACAATCAATGACAGAGATTGTCACAAAGTGCCATGTAGCATTCTGTGGGGGTTTCATGAAATAATCATGTTGATTGCACCTGAAGCACTGACACTAAATTGATATCGCCAAATAGACTTGGTACCAAATGAGCCAAATTTAGCATGGAGGACAAATGAACTGAATTATACAAAGCAAAATTTAAGTCATTCTTTGATATAAGTTTTCTGTGCACCAGGATTTGAATAGATTACGAGCGATGGTCAGTGTTTTGTTAAAATGTGACCAGTTTTAATGAAATGGAACAGAAGTCGCAAATTAAAAATGTTGTGATATTGCAGTATTTGTTTGCAGCTCATCAAGAGCTTTTATTTGATATGTGACATGTAGTATATTGTCCAGATTTTACCCTTTGGTGATACTTTTTGTCCTTTTTTGTTGAATTAAATGGAAATTAATTAAAATGGTAATTAAATGAGATAATTAACATTTAAATTAGATATCAGCTATATTATTCTCTGTAGTTAAAATCCTTTGGGCATCATTTCAGGAATAATGAGAGTTCTGATTTGTGATTTAGTATTCCAGAAGATGCCTATTCCTTTGTTAGAAAATGTCAAAAACTAATTTTTCAGCCAAAAAGCCCGCGCTTTACTATGCCTCAAAGGGCCCATGCGCGCGGCAATTTTGGACCCCTAAGGGGGGGGGGGGGAAAAAATTCGACCCCTTGACCGGGGTGGTAGTGTAAAAAATTAAGGCTCCCTCAGTGTTGTAACATCCATTAACCTTTTCAGCCAATTTTTATCTTCAAATGCCCTTAATAAACCCTTTTCTATCAAGCCAGTCAAAGATGGCACCAGGTCCAAGCTGGCACCCGGTCAAAGCTGGCACCCAGTCAAAGCCGTTCACACTTGGCCCCATCTCATGAGACACAGCCTCAAACTCCCCTTGCTTATAAGAAGTGCCAGTACTTACGTATCCTCTGCAGGAGTTGTGGGGCAGCATTGTTTAGTATCTCATCCCTCTTATCGTTGTCGAGTAATGCCGCCATCTCACCGCAGGTCCGCTGAACTCTGTCATTATGTAATGGAAGAAAAAGTAAGTATCCCTGGCAATATCAATATAACAATGGCAGTAGTGTTCATTGTGGAATATACACAGATAATTTATAGGCTCCAGAACTTAGTCAATGGCAACAAACCTAGTTAGTCACTTTTTGGCTCCCTATACTTGTTACCAACCATAGTTGGTTAATAGTATCAAGTATAGCCGGTAGTGGTCAGACCACTTTAGTCATGCCATTCCTATGAGTATAAGTATTTTTGGGTAAGGCTTTAGTTATATTTGTTTTGCCTTAGCCATTCTTGAATATCAGTTTGTCATTTTAACCAATTTCCCTATAACTAACCTGGGATAGCCACTACAAACTAAGGCTCGGAGCATGTAGACTATCAGTTTAGGCTGGGCACAAATGGCATAAATAACACCTCATTATTTCTAAAGAAAAGTAATTACATTAATATAAACAAATACCTATTAAACTGACAATCCTCACTCTATACATTATGGGTGTTACAACCACTACCATAAAACATTGCGTTTAAGCCACGGCTTATACAACAATCAGATTTGCACTGCAGCCTTAAAGGATTGGCCCAGAGTAGGGGTGCAGCTTATACGTGAGTTCTTGCCACTATGGTACAGTTCTAAAGCCACCATAACCAGATTGCTAATGCGGCTTATAGGATGGGCCCAAAGTTTGGGTGCAGCTGAGTTAACGTTTTCAATCAAGACTTTGCAAAATAATAGGGGTCTTGGTGGAAGAACGGCAATGCGCCGAACCTTGTTATTACATATGTTATTAATTAATTACCTGAATAAATCACATTAAAAAGAAACAATGGAACCATTCTTTCTTTGTAATAGAACATTTGCACTACACATAATACTACTATTGATACTACTAGTACACCCCAAATATTGCGTTTTTTGACAATGTCTCTCTATGGTAATTTAGCAATAGGTTGTCAGTACTAGCATGTAAAAGGGCTCAGAGATTAAGTGGATATTAATGGGTTTACAGAACTTGAATTCAATGGGGTGTGCGGCCACGGAATATGAGCAGACTTGTGCCTACATAGTTAGGCCTGGCCAGTAACCACAGTGAGCCTAATCCCAGCTAACAGAAGTACATCATTTTACGTCAAAAATAATGGGGTAGGTCTGTAATCATGTACCGTGCTGACTAAAGGGCTATGCAGTCCTTGAAGGGTTAACCATATTGAGGTAGGGCTGTAACTAGAGCTCATACTTTGTCTACCTTCAATATCTACAGTGTGTAAACATACACTAACAGAAACAAATATCAGGAAGAATGATTTACTTCCTCGGGACCAGGAGGTACAGTTAACAGGCCTTCTCACCAGATGGTGGCAGTGGCTCCCAGGGTATCAACCCCCCCCCCCCTCCCCCCCCACCCCTGGGTGCAGTAGACTGCCCGGTGACAAGGCTGCAGGGATCTCCCTGAGTGTAGGGCCGTGAGCGTGCCGCATGGACCGTCTCCGTGCTGCTGCCTCCATGCCTCCACCACAGACACTAGTATAGGAGTCCTGGCACCACGAGGTAAGGGCGGCTCTAGGGTAGCAGCATGTCACATGGATTACAGATATCTTCACACCTCACACAGCCAGCAGACTTCACATGGAATACTAGGATATAGTTTAGCATACTCTGGCGGACTGGATGGGTTAGAAACGTCTAGGATTTACCACCCTCTCCCCCACCCTCCCCCAGGCCGACGGCACATTACGCCACACACGTAGAGGCAAGCACTAGGTGTCCCGGCACCACGAGGTTAGGATGGGTGTAGGGTAGCAGAGTGTAACTTGGATAACAGGTATCTACACACCTCATACAGCCAGCAGACTGTACAGGGATCACTATAGCATCACATAGTACCGTCTAAGAGGGTTGGTTTGATGGATACAGGATTCACCATCAGCCATCCCCCGCCATCCCCCCCCGCCCGTTACGCTGACTGTAGCAGTGAAGACCGCCGCTCAACGTCAGGACGTGGGCTGGGCCCCTGAGTGTAGGGCACGGAGCGTCCCGTCAACATGTTGCATCAGTGTCCACAGTGTCACATGGATGACAGGTATCTACACAACTCACTCTGCCAACAGTCAACAGGCATTATTAGAACATATTAGAGGATGATCTAAACCAACAGGATTTGTTTGATGCGTCCAGGATTCACCACTGAGGCCACTGGGACTCCCCCCCCCCTCCCCCCCCCCCCCCGACGCACATCCAGGTACACAGACCAGGCACAGACCAGGGTGTAGCAGGGAGCACTCTGGTCCCACGCAGGTTGCCGCCACGGCTCACATGGCAGGCTGCTGCCCTGGGGCAGTTGTTTACCAAAGACAGCGCCGGGGAATCCCCTGCTGACTGGTAGCACTGCTGCCTCCATACACACAGCCTCCTGCTGTACCACAACCACCTGGCTGCAGGCAGGAGGAGGATCACAGCAGGACTTGGGTGTGTTTACCACTGTCACTGAGACATCCACACCCATACAGGACTAGCAGAAGGAGGTACCTGTGGATCACACTAAACACAGGAGGAGTTACCAGAGTGAGGAGGGATTTGTGTGAAGCTATTTGTGTGAATCTCTACCAAGGACTGAGGGAGAGGTGGTATGGATTCAGCTCTACTCAGCACCCAGACTCTACTCACAGGACTCCACCCTCCCCTCCCAGCACGAGACAAGGTAAGTCACCCATAACAACGGGTATCCACCCCTAAAATCCACATGGCGACATGGCCATTGCTTAAAATCAACATGGGACATGGCCAGTTAAGTGATATGTGACATGGACATTTCTTAAAATCGACATGTGACAGGAGGATTACCACCCCATGAGGACTGTCGCACTGTGCTTTGTATACAATGATATTAGAGTTAGTAGAGACAGGTATGCTGCTGTTTGTATGAGTCTGGGAGGCCCCTACCCCTCCCCCTCTCACTGTGCTATAAATAGAACTGATGTCAGACTGTGTCACAGGCTGCTGCTGCTGAGTGCAAGTGCACTGGGAGTACACACAGCCATCAACATGCTCACTGAAGGGGGGGGGCTGTGTGTTGTTGTTGTGGTTGTTGTGTTGTTGTTGTTGTTGTTGTTGTTGTTGTTGTTGTTGTTGTGTGTCCTCTGTGTGCCCTGTGACACAGGTAGGCTGTGACTGTCTACATCCTACCACACCCTCCACCACCCCTCTGGTGTCCTCCACACCCGACTACACCCTCAATAACCCATCTGTCATCCTCTGTCGTCCTCTGTCGTCCTCTGTCATTCTCTGTCAACCTCTTCACCCTCCACCACCCCTCTGTTGTCCTCTACTCCATATCCCCTCTGTCGTCCTCTATTGTCCTCTACACCCTACCACACCCTCCACCACCCCTCTGTAGTCCTCTGTTGTCCTCTGTCGTCCTCTACACCCTACCACACCCCCTACCACCCCTCTGTCGTCCTCTACACCCTACCACACCCCCTACCACCCCTCTGTCCTCCTCTACACCCTACCACACCCTCCACCACCGCTCTGTCGTCCTCTGTTGTACTCTACACCCTACCACAGGGATAGTTGGAGTGTCTCAAAATATCCGCTAGCTACCTCACCACTTTCATCTGCCCCAAAATACGCCCTTACTCTCTTCGCATATCTATATGTCCAAAACTACCCCCTAACTACCCCAACACATATAACAGTCCAAAAATATCCCCAAAATACCCGACCACTTCCATCTGCCCCAAAATACCCGACCACTTCTATATGTCTAAAAATACCCCCTAATTACCCTACCACACCTATCTGCACCAAATTCTGAGTAAAGGTGGTGTAGATGAGTATAGGGTGTAGGTGACGAGTTTACATGTTGTTGAGGTGTGTGTGGGTGTGGTTGACAAGTGTAGGTGTTGTTGAGGTGTGTGAGGGTGTTATTGACGAGTGTAGGTGTTGGGGAGGTGTGTAGGGGTGTAGTTGGCGAGTGTAGGTGTTGTTGAGGTGTTTGTGGGTGTGGTTGACAAGTGTAGGTGTTGTTGAGGTGTGTATGGGTGTGGTTGACGAGTGTAGGTGTTGTTGAGGTGTGTATGGGTGTGGTTGACAAGTGTAGGTGTTGTTGAGGTGTATACGGGTGCGGTTGACGAGTGTAGGTGTTGTTGAGGTGTGTATGGGTGTGGTTGACGGGTGTAGGTGTTGTTGAGGTGTGTATGGGTGTGGTTGACAAGTGTAGGCGTTGTTGAGGTGTGTATGGGTGTGGTTGACGAGTGTAGGTGTTGTTGAGGTGTGTATGGGTGTGGTTGACGAGTGTAGGTGTTGTTGAGGTGTGTATGGGTATGGTTGACAAGGGTAGGCATTGTTGAGGTGTGTATGGGTGTGGTTGACGAGTGTAGGTGTTGTTGAGGTGTGTATGGGTGTAGTTGACGAGTGTAGGTGTTGTTGAGGTGTGTATGGGTGTGGTTGACGAGTGTAGGTGTTGTTGAGGTGTGTATGGGTGTGGTTGACGAGTGTAGGTGTTGTTGAGGTGTGTATGGGTGTGGTTGACGAGTGTAGGTGTTGTTGAGGGGCATATGGGTGTGGTTGATGAGTGCAGGTGTTGGTGAGGTGTGTATGGGTGTGCTTGATGAGTGCAGGTGTTGGTAAGGTGTGTATGGGTGTGGTTGATGAGTGCAGGTGTTTATGGGTGTAGGTGACGGCTATTGGTATTGTTGAGGTGTATGGTGCTGATGAGTGAGGTACAGAGACATTGGGTGACATGGATCCTTCACCTGTAGGTTGAAGGCACCAGAATTCATGTATGACATTGAGATTGCCTTACCCCTTCACTAAACAAGAAAAATGTGGCCTTGACCACGGTTTTCTGGCAAACCCTACATAGACCTATGGACATAAATTGACCCCCACTTCCTCTCATGAGATTATGTTTAGTTTTATTTCTTCATTTGTCAGTAGGTCCCATTCCGATTTACAGAAACAGACATGTCTCCCTGTCAATTCTAGTGGTCTGCCTACCCCCATTTTGATAAATACCACTAAATCTGTGCATTGCCCAACACAATACTATGACACCCAATGGGACCTATTGCATGGCTACCAGTAAACTAAACAGGCACCCGATACTTACACATGTAAAAAACAGACATAGCCTATAGGCCTGTAGGCATAGGCCTATGCCATAGGCCTTTGCCTACAGGTCAAGGCATACACTAAGATTCTTGCATTTTGTAAAGTTAGGGAGACAGGTGGGAGGTTGTTTCCCATGGGTTTGTGTGTCATTTGAATATCTGTCCATCATAAAAGAAGAGCAATTATCCCTTTTCGATTTCAAGAAATAGGCCTAGGCCTATAAGCCTACCTTCTTGAACCTTGTCCATAGCATAGGCCTTCTAATAGTATTAAATCAGGGTATTATCACCATATAGATTTATAAGCCAAGGTAGGCTGATAATTATATAAGGCTCTATCTAGGTACCTAGTCTTCATCCGACCCCCCCCCCATTGATATGGGGGGGAGGGGGTAAAACCCTTCCTGAACCCTACCAAAGCGCCTAGAGGGGTCAACAATGTCCACCCCCCCCACTAGTTTTACACGGCACCAAACCCGCTCCCTCAACACAGGCTTCAATTATCCAATTTGTAAATAAAAGTACTGTACATGTATGCAGAATGCCAAAATTTCATTCTGATGTAAACTAGGTATTAAACGCCCTTCTTTATTGTACCTTATGGGAATCAAACATTATACAGGATAGTTTCAGTATATACAGACCACATACCCATGGGGATCTTGCAAACCAACAGTATTGTTTTGGTGCCCTGGGCATGGGTTAGCCACTATAGGTCCACACAAGTTGGTTCTATCTGAATTTACCTGTCCATGTTTTGTTTGATCCGCATTGGCCCTCACCCAAGAATAGTCACCTCCATGCACCTCAAGGTGAGAGTGGACAACATTCCGGCATGGTTACATTATGTCCTCAACAATCTATATGCCTGTATGTGTAAAAGTTAACTCATCACTTTGTCTCAGGTGTTTGAGGCCGACTTTAAACCATGTACGTATTAAGTTGTTTTAACTGTACTCTTTCTAGCTATTTATTATCTCGTCATGTTTCTCTACTGCAGAATGAGATGAAGTGTCCTGCCCAGGATCATGGATGTGGTTAGGTGACAGTGAGAGATGTCAAGTGGCAGTTTGGATACCTCATGACTGCCCTACACACTGTGACCTGCTGACTAGGTTCAAGGTAAGAAGTGAACACTTCAATGCAAACACTGCAAGAGTTTTGGAAATTACAAGTTGTAAATGCCAAGAAAACCATGTGAAAAATCGTGGGGATTCTGTGCAAAGATGGTCATTAAGATTTACACTAATTGTATGCAATGATCATTGTAAAGCTGTGCAAAGTCAGTACTCTAGATTTACACTAATTTACCTGGCCTTTACATCAGTTTATATTTACATGCATTTATCCCTTGGTTAATTTGCACTATAATGTTAAGAATAACAGGTAATGTATACGCATGTGTGCAGTGTGAGGGACACGTTTGTAGAGTGAGGGACTCATACAATTAAATGATTTTATATTAAATGAGTGAGTGTTTATCCCAAATATAATATCTTTAAAATGTTTATGCATGATATAATGTTAGGGGATGTTCATCCCCGTATCATATATCAGCTTAAAGGTGTTTGGAGGGGTACAGTCTATGATACTAACCAGGGAACTTAGGGGGCGCTCATCCCATGATCAAATATCATATCTAAGGTCTTTAGGGGGGTACATTCAGCCCTCATGAGGGCTAAGGGTCGTAAACAAATTTACAGTTAGCTTTATAATTGCTTCTACTTATCGTAAGGATGAAAGAAAAATATGTCATTAAAGCTTCATGGTATTAAAGATATTATTATTTTTTCTTGGTCACACTTCACACTCCCACCCCAGCCTCAACCTAAACCGTGAGGGTGTTTGTGTGGGGTGGGTGTCAGTTTGCCTGTGTATGTCTTACTGGATGTTACTGGATGTGGCGCCCCCTTGTCTGGCACACATTATGACACACTATAACCCTTTGTTAGTTACCTGGGCTGGATGCATGTACCATGATCAGCGAGGTCATAGTGCATTAAATCAATAAAGTACTATGCCGCTATATTATTTAAGTATTTACCCTGAGCACTACCCCCTACCAAGGTGACCCTGTTTTGAATCAAAGAAGGGGTGGAGGCTGTCACAGCTAGAATGAACTATGCCTGGCCAAACCTCCTCCCACAGTCCCCAAGCACCCCCACAGTCCCCCAGTACCCCCACAGTTCCCCAGCACCCCCACAGTCCCCCAGTACCCCCACAGTCCCCCAGCACCCCCACAGTCCCCCAGCACCCCCATGGTCCCCCAGTACCCCCACAGTTCCCCAGCACCCCCACAGTCCCCCAGTACCCCCACAGTCCCCCAGCACCCCCACAGTCCCGCAGTACCCCCACAGTCCCCCAGTACCCTCACAGCTCCCTCACAGTCTCCAAGTGCCCCAACAGTCCCCCCAGCGCTTCTATCTGCCCCAAAGCACCCCCTAACTAACCGAGCACTTCTATCAGCCCCAAAGTACTCCCTAACTAATGGAGCACTTCTATCTGCCCAAAAATACCCCCTAATTACCCCTGTGCATCTACAAGTCCTAAACTACTTCCTTATTACCAATCCATTTCTATCAGCCTGAATATACGCCTTAACTACCACAACACATAAAACAGTCCCAAAATACCCCCTAACTACCTTACCACTTCCATCTGCCAAAAAATCCCCCCTAATTACCCCTGCATATCTACAGTCCTAAAATACCCCCTTACTACCAAGCCACTTCTATCAACCCCGAAATACCCCCTAATTACCCTACCACTTCTATCAGCCCCAAAATACCCCCTAATCGCCCTACCACTTCTATAAGCCCCAAAATACCCCCTAATTACAGTAGCACTTCTATCAGCCCAAAAATACCCCCTAATTACCCTACCATTTCTGTCAGCCCAAAAATACCCCCTAATCACCCTGCCACTTCTATCAGCCCCAAAATACCCCCTGATTACCCTACCACTTCTATCAGCCCTAAAATACCCCCTAATTACCCTAATTTCCGCACCAAAATACCCTCTAATTACCCTACCACTTCTATCAGCCCCAAAATACCCCCTAATTACTCTATCACTTCTATCCGCACCAAAATACCCCTTATAACCATACCACTTCTATCAGCCCCAAAATACCCCCTAATTACCCTACCACTTCTATCGGCCCCAAAATTCCCCCTAATCACCCTACCACTGTCTATCAGCCCTAAAATACCCCCTAATTACTCTATCACTTCTATCAGCCCCAAAATTCCCCCTTATTACCCTCCCACTTCTATCAGCCTCAAAATACCCCCCAATCACCCTACCACTTCTATCAGCCCCAAAATACCCACTAATTATCCTATCACTTCTATCAGCCCCAAAAAAAACCCCAATTACTCTACCACTTCTATCAGCCCCAAAATAACCCCTAATTACCCTACCACTTCTATCAGCCTCAAAATACCCCCAATTACCCTACCACTTCTATCAGCCCCAAAATACCCCCTAATCGCCCTACCACTTCTATCAGCCCCAAAATACCCCCTAATTACTCTATCACTACTATCAGCCCCAAAATACCCCCTAATTACCCTACCATTTCTATCAGCCCCAAAATACCCCCTAATTATCCTTCCAATTCTATCAGCCCCAAAATACCCCCCAATTACCCTACCACTTCTATCAGCCCCAAAATACCCCCTAATTACCCTACCACTTCTATCAGCCTCAAAATACCCCCAATTACCCTACCACTTCTTTCAGCCCCAAAATACCCCCTAATCACCCTACCACTTCTATCAGCCCCAAAATACCCCCTAATTATCCTACCACTTCTATCAGCCCCAAAATACCCCCTGATTACCGGGCCAGTTCTATCAGCCCAAAAATACCCCCTTATTCCCCGACCACTTCTATCAACCTCAAAATATCCCCTAATTACCCCTGCACATCTAACAGTCCCAAAATACGCCCTGATGACCCTACCACTTCTGTCAGCCCCAAAAAACCCCCGTATCACTCTATGACTTCTATACGCACCAAAATACCCCTTATAACCATACCACTTCTATCAGCCCCAAAATACCCCCTAATCACCCTACCACTTCTATCAGCCCCAAAATACCCCCTTATCACCCTACCACTCCTATCTGCCCCAAAATACCCCCTAATTACCCAACCACTTCTAGCAACCCCAAAATACCCCCTAATTACTGTAGCACTTCTATCAGCCCCAAAAGACCCCCAAATTACCCTACCACTTCTATCAGCCCCAAAATAAGCCTTTATTACTTCACCACTTCTATCAGCCCCAAATACCCCCTAATTACTCCATCACTTCTTTCCTCACCAAAATACCCGCTAATTACCCCACCTCTTCTATCAGCCCCAAAATACCCCCTAATTACCCTACCACTTCCATCAGCCCCAAAATACCCCCTAATTACCCTACCACTCGTATCAGCCCCAAAATACCCTCTAATTACCCTACCACTTCTATCAGCCCCAAAATACACCCTTATTACTTCACCATTTCTATCAGCCCCAAAATACCTCCTTATTACTCTATCACTTCTATCAGCACCAAAATACCCCCGAATTACCCTACCACTTCTATCAGCCCCAAAAGACCCCCTAATTACCCTACCACTTCTATCAGCCCCAAAATACCCCCTAATTACCCTACCACTTCTATCAGCCCCAAAATACCCCCTAACTACCCACCCATGACATGAGGTGAGTGACAGCTAACAGACAGTGAGGATGTGACATTAGGTGGGTGACAACTAACAGACAGTGAGGATGTGAGATGGGTGACAGACATTATTTAGCAGACCAGGAGTGCAGCAGGACAGGGGTGTAGCAAGACAGGGGTGCAGCAGGACAGGGGTGCAGCAAGACAGGGGTGCAGCAGTACAGGGATAAAGTATGACAGGGGTGCAGCAGGACCGGGATGCAGCAAGACAGGGGTGCAGCAGGACAGGGGCAGAGCAGGACAGGGGTGCAGCAAGAAAGGGGTGCAGCAGGACAGGGGTGCAGCACCATAGTCTTTTCATTTCCAGGGGGAGCCACTGAGTGGTCATCACAGGTTGCCCCACCTAGTGGTATGCAAATACAACATACCAATGATGAACCTAGGTTAGCCACTACTAGTCATTTTTGAATATAACTTTGCCATTGTGATTAACACTCATATGACCAACCTAGGTTAGTCTGTACTGACTAACCCTTTCAACATATGGATTTTTGGTGTAGTGGGTGTGTTATAGTGGTAGTGGGTCTGTTGTAGGGGTAGTTGGGGTGTTGTAGGGGTAGTGGGTGTGTTGTAGGGGTAGTTGGGGTGTTCTAGGGGTAGTTGGGGGTGTTCTGGAGGTATTGGGGGTGTTGTACTACTTACTAGATGATGCCAGCGGCTACAATGGTCTTACCATTATACACGGGCCTCTCTCTGCACCTCCACAACTAGAGCAGAGAGATGGCTATCTGGGTAGAGTCTCCCTAGAAGTTCAATATATCTTATAGGTTCAATTCTAACTATATGAATTATGAAATAAAAATATTTGTATACAGATAGGTCAATGCCATTGACACGTGGTGCCATGAACTACTACAGTCCCGGGTCATCTGCCCCCTGGTGTGGGAGGCTGCCTGGTGACAGGGCCGTGAGGATCTCTCTAAGTGTAGGGCCGTGTGCAGGTTGCACGGACCGTGCACGTTGCACGGACTGTGCAGGTTGCACGGACTGTGCACGTTGCACGGACCGTGCACGTTGCACGGACCGTCCCCGTCATGGCTCCATCCTCCCTCTTGTCACACACATCAGCTTGGGAGAATACCTATGGTGGACCTTCTTAGTAACCTCCTCTTAGCTATCATTTCTACTGGCCATTAACTCTCCCTAACTACCCCACCACTTCCATCTGTCCTAAAATACCCCGTAACTACCTAAGCTCTTCTATCAACCCTAAAATACCCCCTAATTACCATACCACTTCCATCTGCTCCAAAATACCCCCTCATTACCCCTACCACTTCCATCTGCCCCAAAATACCCCCTAACTGCCCTTGCAAATCTATATGTCAAAAAATACCTCCTAATTAGCTGACCACTTCTATCAGCCCCAAAATACCCCCTAACTACCCCAACACTTCAATCTGGCCTAAAATACCTCCTAATTACCCCACCTTCTTAGTAACCTTCTCTTAACTAACAGTTCTATTGGCCATTAACTCTCCTAAACGACCCCACCACTTCCATCTGCCCCAAAATACCCCCTAACTGCCCTTGCAAATCAATATGTCCAAAAATACCCCCTAATTACCCCACCACTTCTATGAGCCCCAAAATACCCCCTGACTACCGGATCACTTCAATCTGCCTAAAAATCCCCCCTAACTACCACACCACTTCTATCAGCCCCAAAATACCCCCTAACTACCCCACCACTTCAATCTGGCCTAAAATACCTCCTAATTACCCTACCACTTCTATCAGCCCCAAAATAACTACCCGACCAAAATAACTACCCCACCATTTCTATCAGCCCTAAAATACCCCCTTCCCTTGCACATCTAACAGTCCCAAAATACCCTTTAACTACCTCACCAGTTGCATCTGCCCCAAAATACCCCCTAATTACCCAACCACTTCTATCCGCCCTAAAATACCCCCTAACTTCCCTTGCATATCTAGATGCCCTCATCACATCTATCCGACCTAAAATACCCCTTAATTACCCCCACTACTTTTATAAGACAGGGGTGCAGCAGGACAGGGGTGCAGCAGTATAGGGTTGCAGCAGGACAGGGGTGTGGCAAGACAGGGGTGCAGCAGTACAGGGGTGCAGTAAGACAGAGGTGCAGCGGGACAGGGATGCAGCAAGACAGGGATGTAGCAGGACAGGGGTGCAGCAGGACAGGGGTGCAGCAGGACAGGGGTGCAGCAGGACCAGGATGCAGCAAGACAGGGATGCAGCAAGACAGGGGTGCAGCAGGACCAGGATGCAGCAGGACCGAGATGCAGCAGTACAGGGGTGCAGCAAGATGGAGGTGCAGCAAGACAAGGGTGCAGCAAGACAGGGGTGCAGCAGGACAGAGGTGCAGCAGGGCAGGGATGCACCAGGACAGGGGTGCAGCAGGACAGGGGTGCAGCAGGACAGATTAGGGTGTAGCTAGACCAACAGGGGTGCAGCAGAACAGGGGTGCAGCAGAACAGGGGTGCAGCAGGACAGATAAGGGTGTAGCTAGACCAACAGGGGTGCAGCAGGACAGGGGTGCAGCAGGACAGGGATGCAGCAGGACAGGGATGCACCAGGACAGGGGTGAAGCAAGACAGGGGTGCAGCAGGACAGGGATGCAGCAGGACAGGGGTGCAGCAGGATAGAGGTGCAGCAGGACATGGATGCAGCAGGGCTGGGGTGCAGCAGGACAGGGGTGCAGCAATTCAGCAGGACAGGGGTGCAGCAGGATAGGGCACAGCAGGACAGGGGTGCAGCAGGACAGGGGTGCAGCAGGACAGGGCTGCAGCAGGACAGGGGTGCAGCAGGACAGGGGTGCAGCAGGACAGGGGTGCAGCAGGACAGGGGTGCAGCAGGACAGATAAGGGTGTAGCTAGACCAATAGGGGTGCAGCTGGACAGGGGTGCAGCAGGAAAGGGGTGCAGCAGGACAGGGATGCAGCAGGACAGGGATGCAGCAGGACAGGGATGCAGCAGGACAGGGGTGCAGCAAGACAGGGGTGCAGCAGGACAGGGGTGCAGCAGGACCGGGATGCAGCAAGACAGGGCTACAGCAGGACAGGGATGCAGCAGGACTGGGATGCAGCAGGACTGGGGTGCAGCAGGACAGGGGTGCAACAGGACAGGGCTGAAGCAGGTAAGGGGTACAGCAGGACAAATGGCCTGTGTAAGTTCTCAAAGTTTTTAGCGACACTGAGCAAGACAGGGGTGCAGCAGGTTAGTGGTGCAGGAAGGCAGGGGTGCAGCAAGACGGAAATGCAGCAAGACAGGGTGCAGCAGGACAGATGAGAGTGCAGCCAGATGAGAGTCTGGCAGAGCAGCCAGGCTCACAGTACACACATTCAGGACATACAGGCTAAACACTACCTGGCTGACTAGTGACAGATCCCCATACTAACAGCATTGGGTGACTAGTGACAGATCCCCATACTAACAGCATCCCAGCTAACAAAAAAACGTTATTGTGACACACTGAGCCACACTGAGTGACTGGTGCCGGGTTAGTGTCCACAGTGCCCGGGCAGCACACTGTCATTAAGAACAGCATCAGCAGCAGAGGGGACCAGAATGTACCGTTGGATAGAAGTTTCATCACACCTTTCACAGCCAACAGACTTCCTATGGGTCCACTACAATATAATAAACTCAGTCTGAGGTTAGAATGTAGCTAGAAGGTGTAGAACTTGATGTGCCGGGTGCACCATGCAGTCTGAGGTTAGAAGGTGTAGAACTCGATGTGCTGGGTGCACCATGCAGTCTGAGGTTAGAATGTAGCTAGAAGGTGTAGAACTCGATGTGCTGAGTGCACCATGCAGGCTGAGGTTAGAATGGAGCTAGAAGGTGTAGAACTGGATGTGCTGGGTGCACCATGCAGTCTGAGGTTAGAAGGTGTATAACTCAATGTGCTGGGTGCACCATGCAGTCTGAGGTTAGAATGTGTACAATTTGATGTGCTGGGTGCACCATGCAGTCTGAGGTTAGAAGGTGTAGAACTGGATGTGCTGGGTGCACCATGCAGTCTAAGGTTAGAAGGTGTAGAACTTGAAGTGCTGGGTGCACCATGCAGTCTGAGGTTAGAAGGTGTAGAACTTGAAGTGCTGGGTGCACCATGCAGTCTGAGGTTAGAAGGTGTATAACTTGATGTGCTGGGTGCACCATGCAGTCTGAGGTTAGAAGCTGTAGAACTCGATGTGCTGGGTGCACCATGCAGTCTGAGGTTAGAAGCTGTAGAACTCGATGTGCTGGGTGCACCATGCAGTCTGAGGCTAGAAGGTGCAGAACTCGATGTGCTGGGTGCACCATGCAGTCTGAGGTTAGAAGGTGTAGACCTTGATGTGCTGAGTGCACCGTGCAATCTGAGTTAAGAAGGTGTAGAACTCAATGTGCCGAATGCACAATGCAGTCTGAGGTTAGAATGTAGCTAGAAGGTGATAACCAGGGGATGGAGTATGCATCCTCTAACATCACGGGCAGTACAGTAATTCAATATGCTAAATTCTTGGTGCCTTCAACCCTTTAAGACATGCGTGCTATCTCAAGACTTCATGTTCATATGTCATCATGATGGACTATTGCAGCCCCTGACTATAGTACTGCTGGTGTAAGGAGATCACAATAACATATAAATGACACTTCTGCTGTGTTATATTTATTAATATTTTATGAAGTTAACTATTCAATTATGTAAAGTTGTAATGGCTATTTAGAAAAGGGTGTGCACAAATATGGATAATGCAAACACAACATAAAGCAATTAAGTCTCTAGGTATGCAAGTTCGATTCTTGCCCTGGTCCATCAACAATTGCTGGTGTGAAAGGGGACAAACTGACCAGTGGTCCCGCCTAAAGATTTAAGAATTTTCTGTTGTGTCTCAAATTTGCAATGCTCAATGCTAGATGAGCTCAGCTGTTCATAGTATACCCCGTGACAGCTCGGAGACTGTCCCTAGTCAAGGAACAAGTGCATCTACTATTCTGCTACTATGGTATTAGTATGTAAACTGTAATAACAGATAACAGTAAAACTGCTGATGTACTGTAGCAAATAATCTGGTTGGTTCAGATTGTCCATAGAAGTGAGCAACTCACCTGTGCTGCATTCATGCATTACAACCTTACATGGTTGATACATGTCATTGCTACATGGCAGGCTAAAACTCCCAAAGAACTTCTCACGGCCCAATATCCCTCACAAGTACCATTGAACTTCTACCAACTTCAAGAAATTGTCCCTATTTTATCTACTACTATGTTACTCACAAAAAGTATCTCCTAGTTACCATAAAACTTCTTGCATGAAAGAAGCTTCTACTTGCACCAAAAAGATACCTTTTCTCTTGTTGGGAACCATCTAACATTAAAAAAGCAAACCTTTTTACCCTAGAACTTCAAGGAGGCCAAAAAGCTCTCCATCATGAGTAACATTGGACTTCTATTAAATTCAAAGATACCCCTTCATTGCTGAATACCATCCAACATGAAAAAAAACACTCCTTTTTACCATAGTACTTCTAGCATAACAAAATTTCCCCAACTCACCATAGAACTTCTAACAACTTCAAAACTTTCCCCAAGCTACTGATGTGTATGTTCCATTCTACAGAATCCCTCCTAATTACCATAGCAGGCTAGAAATTCCTCCTAAATAACATGTAACTTTTAGTTGGCCAAAATCTCTTTTTTAATTGACATAGGACATTGGACCAAATTCAAAGATACTCCTTTATTACTGTATGCCATCTAACATGAAAGAAACCTTTCCTCTATTTACCATAGAACTTCTACCAACTTCAAAGTAGCCCCCAGTAACTGAATGGTATCTTAAGAATGTCTGTAATTCCAAAAAAAGACACTTCTGAATACAAAAAAATCTTCTAGAAGGACAAAAATCCCCCCTAATTACAATATAATTTCTACCAACTTGAAGAATTTCCCCTTGCTGTAGAGAAAATCTTACATTCCAAAAATCCCTCCTAATTACTTGTACCTGGCTACTTAATAATTAAAGGGTGGCTAACTTAGGGTGTTATACACTTTATTATCATGATGCATTAATGCAGACCCAGCAAGGACAATGCTGCATTCATGTACTGTAATACCCTGTACCCTTCTTATCTTAGAAGGTGTGTTTGGCTGAGGTCTTCTCTATAGATATGTTTTGTTGAAAAGACTAAAATATTGAATGGCTATTCTTTTTTTTTATAGTGCTCAGCCCACCTGTCGCTCAACTCAAGTCTACCTTGAAGAAGTCTTAATCCATGCAGCCAGGCAAGTTCTTCACAACCTTACCACACCACTGACCAGAAGTAAGGCTAGACAACTTGTTGACCTGTTGTGAGTATGAGAAGTCCAACTCCATTAGCTTAACGTAGATGTTGTGGAAAAAACCATTCAGTAGTGGAGCGTACTGTGTCTGAATGATTTAGATTAGTTGAGTCCCTTTACATAGTTCTAGTATCCCTGGGCCAGCTGGTGACCACTTGTGTGAGAGTAGCGGGGGCGGGGGGGGGGGTTATCTGGTATAAGGCTTAGGGGTGCCTCCCTGTCTTTAATCCTCCAGGCAAGCCCAGTGTATTGCACCAGTGCAGCATGCATACTAACCCTAATATCAGATGTTTACATATCAACCTCTTCTTTGATAAATGGATATTTATAAAGACTTTTAGCCTGAGCCAGCCACACACGAAGCCATTGACCACCTCTTCTCCTCTCTCTTGTCACAGATCTTCATGGGAGAATACATAAAGTAAACCCTCTTAGTGTAACTTGCTCTTCGCTGACACTTATATTAGTCCTTATATCCCCCACAGCACATCTACTAGTCCCAAATTACCCCCCTATTACTGTACCTTTCTATCAGCCCCGAAATCCTCCCTAACTACCCTGAACATCTTCCAGTCCCAAAACCCTCCCTAACTACCCTGAACATCTATCAGCCCCAAAGTCCCCCTAATTACCGTACCGTTTTTATCTAGCCTAGCATCTCCACTAATTACCACAGCACATCTATCAGCCCAAAATCCTCCTGAATTACCCCACCACCTCTGTTTCCCCTAAAATCCCCCAAAATTACCCCGCCACAAAAGTCTCAAAAATTTTCCTGAACATGTACTGGCCTGAAAATCCGCCATTATCACTCCACTACTCATATACACCCTAAAATCCTTCCTGTTTACCCCTGCACATCTACTGGCCCCCAATTTCCCCTGATTACCCCAGCAAATCTACTGGGCAAAATATCTCTGCTTAAATACCCCACCACTTCTATCAGAGTACCTTATCAGATATATAAACAGATAACCTGTTGATACCTTACTTACTTTAAGTCATCTGACCTTAGGAGCTTCAACACTACCTCCCTTCCTACCTTCCCCCACCGGTTTAGTTGACCAAAGAGTCTATAGCAAGAGGGTGTATTCCCAGGGCCTGTTTCAAGGGCCTCTGTGTCCAGCTTATTTTCAATGAGACAGGGTCAGTTTATATCCTAGCAGGTGGTATCTGCCCCCATATCTGGAGTGAGCAGCTCAGCCGATTTTTCATGTCTTTAGAAGCCCCCTGGTGTGCACATTGTATCCAAGGCTCCAAAATTGCCATTTTGGTAGCCTTACAGAAATCACTACATGCTTCAAATCTGGAATGGATTTGTTACATTTTGGAACAAACTCTTCCGAATGTTACTAAGTTATGAATATAGCTTAATCTTATTTATTCTAGAAAATCCAGGAAGATGCAGAGGTCCACCCGGTCGATGCCAGGAGGGGTAAGTAACTCATGATTCTATTTCTAGCAGTTCACACCACCAGGATTCTATTCTCTGCCCAATTGTCAATGGAATTTTCTCTGATTTTTTATATTTTTAAGCATGCTGTTCTGCAAACCTTTCTGCATTCTGTGAGAACATCTTATCATTAAAAAAATACTTCTTACTCACAAAATAAACATCAATCTTGAACAGAGACTATTCACATGTGATCAGTTGCCCATTAAGGGCTGTAAAGTGTGGTAATATGCTACACCCTCCGTAGTCCTGATGCCAGGATGTAGCCTGGTGAGTCTACTCCCCAGGGCTACATTCGCATATTCAAGCAACCCTTCAGGAGTGTATCAACCATTTATCCTTGGCATGATGAATGAATGCAGCCCTGGTAAGGCACTAACCTGGGTATCATTCATGCATAATGAGCTAAAAGGGAATAATGAATTAAAACATGCTGGAGCCCTTAAAGCACTGATAATCTATTTCTATATTTTCACATTTTCACAGGTAGCAGTAGACAGAGACCACCCATGCTGGACACCTAGGGATGGATTACTTGATGGACTCCGTTCTTGGACAAACCGAGAAGTCACCGACTTCAGTGAGTGGAAGCATGAGGTGCGAGGGAGCTGTGTGGTGGCCAACAGGAACTTTGATGTGGGGGAGTTTGTCATGCCGTACGAGGGGGACTTCATCAGTGCGGAGGAGAGATGGACCAGGGAGAAGGATTATTGTCAGGGCCCTGACCCAGGGTCCTACATCGTGGATGCTGAGTGGCAGAACACGGATGTGGCTATTGATGCCACTCCCACCAGCTATGTTGGTACTTGGGGAAGGTTGGTGAACCACAGCACTGACCCTAACCTCAGGTACCAGCTACTGCAGGTCAACCCTGGAGAGGATCCCAGGATGGTCTTCTCCTGCTGCAGTCCCATCAAGGCAGGAGAAGAGCTCTTCTGGAAATACAGCTTCAAGAAGGAGCCAAACGACCCTGCTCCTCCACCATGGGCCACATCCCGCCGTAAAGATCTGAGGTAGGCAAGCCAGTGACATCAGGAGAATTCCTCTTTGCTGGCCCTCATACTGTTTTTACATGAATGCTTCTTAATGCTTTATTAATTATTGTAGAATATTAATGCTACTTCTTTGTTTAGAAATCCAGGAACACCCTACAATAATAGTCAATATTTCTTGCAGTGTCCCCACAGTGCCAATGAGAGGCTGGAACCCCCCAACCATTGCACCATCAATGGTTGGCGGCTGTAACTCATGGGCTTGCATGTGAGTAGTAGATACATGTTCAGGAGTTTCTGCAATCCATTAATATGTTCTAATGTAACATGGACTCAAAACAATTATTAATGTTTTTCTGGTTAATACTTGTACAACAGAGTGATACTTAATATATCTTACTGCAATAGATGTTATGTACAGCGTCTACAAACAGAATCATTCTCATTTAAAATTCAAAAGAATTCCTGTCCCACACAGAACAAATTCTTAGAGAAGTTCAGAACAAGATTATGTTGTTTACGCTCTATGGTACATCCCTGCGGATAGAAAGTATGTTTTTCTAGAATAATATTCATTCATCTGCTACCTCTATGGGTAACGATGCTGTTGAATACAACCTGCAGGTCATCCGCAGTGTGCCAGCAAAGCAGCTGTTCCCGCGCTGCCCCATCCACATCTCAAGCAGTCGTGTGAGTAGATACAGTTTAGTCATTTCTCTCTGCTAGGACTATTGAGATTCTGAGAAGGAAAACATTTCTATTTCTAGCAGGCCATTTTAGTGTATTCTGCTGCACCAATTTCTGGATTCTCACCCTGGATGCTGGCGAGTCTATTCCAACCATCACCAAACAAGGTCAGCTGACTGGTGAGGGAACAGGGCGGCCATCCTGACTCCCTGACCTGAGGCCACATATATCACAGAGAAATAAGGACCAGATTACCCATCAACAGTCAGATCTAAGGATACTATTTATAATGTGAAGTCAGAATGACCCTGACAATGGTACAGATGCAGCCAAAAAGCATATAATGTCCATTTCATATAATATATGGCCTCTAAAACATTATTACATAAACAGATTAAAACTTAAGTTCCCTTTAAAACTCTGGTCAAAAGAAATAAGTTTAGTGCAATGTAAGCTATTTCAATATCATTCTTTACTGTATCATATATATATTGCTCATCCATCTCCAGTGTTCCTTCTTAATCCTAATGTGGTAACTAGATTTACATTCTATCACAGGGTGCCCTTTGTAAGCAAGGATTCAGGTAGTCCTCACTCAGATCTAGACATAACCCTTGTACAAGACAGTGCAGGCCGTCTGAGAAATGTTGATGCATGTAAAGTACAAGGCTTCTTTATGGTAGTATTTGTCCTGGCATTCTCCTCTACCCTTCAACCCCAACACCCCCTGCACTGTGCTACTGTACTACCATTCCCTCCTGTTGTATACAGTGTGGCTGATATTGTGACTGACTTGATATTCCTCAGCTCAACACCTGTCCACACCCAGACCGCACCTAGAGACAGCCTCAAGCAGCGCATTCAGGAGCTGGAGTGTGATGTCACTGAGCGCCGTGCTGCACTGAGGGAGGCTGAAGCCGCCTGGGCAGCCCAGGAGGCAGACCTCCAGGTACAGGTGCAGACCTTACAGCAGAAGCTGACAGCCACCGAGTCCAGGCTGCAACAGGTGAGGTAGTCAGTGGGACATAGTCATGTACATTGAAGCAGTAAACCCTTTAAGGATGAGTCCAGGCTGCAACAGGTGAGGTAGTCAGTGGGACATAGTCATGTACATTGAAGCAGTAAACCCTTTAAGGATGAGTCCAGGCTGCAACAGGTGAGGTAGTCAGTGGGACATGGTCATGTACATTGAAGCAGTTAACCCTTTACAGGCTACAGCAGGTGAGGTAGTCAGTGGGACATAGTCATGTACATTGAAGCAGTTAACCCTTTAAGGATGAGTCCAGGCTACAACAGGTGAGGTAGTCAGTGTGACATAGTCATGTACATTGAAGCAGTTAATCCTTTACAGGCTACAGCAGGTGAGGTAGTCAGTGGGACATAGTCATGTATATTGAAGCAGTTAACCCTTTGAAGCTGAGTCCAGGCTACAACAGGTGAGGTAGTCAGTGGGACATAGTCATGTACATTGAAGCAGTTAACCCTTTAAGGATGAGTCCAGGCTGCAACAGGTGAGGTAGTCAGTGGGACATAGTCATGTACATTGCAGCAGTTAACCCTTTAAGGATGAGTCCAGGCTACAACAGGTGAGGTAGTCAGTGGGACATAGTCATGTACATTGAAGCAGTAAACCCTTGAAGGATGAGTCCATGCTACAACAGGTGAGGTAGTCAGTGGGACATAGTCATGTACATTGAAGCAGTTAACCCTTTAAGGATGAGTCCAGGCTGCAAAAGGTGAGGTAGTCAGTGGGACATAGTCATGTACATTGAAGCAGTTAACCCTTTAAGGATGAGTCCAGGCTGCAACAGGTGAGGTAGTCAGTGGGACATAGTCATGTACATTAAAGCAGTTAACCCTTTGAGGATGAGTCCAGGCTACAACAGGTGAGGTAGTCAGTGGGACATAGTCATGTACTTTGAAGCAGTTAACCCTTTAAGGATGAGTCCAGGCTGCAACAGGTGAGGTAGTCAGTGGGACATAGTCATGTACATTGAAGCAGTTAACCCTTTAAGGATGAGTCCAGGCTGCAACAGGTCAGGTAGTCAGTGGGACATAGTCATGTACTTTGAAGCAGTTAACCCTTTAAGGATGAGTCCAGGCTGCAACAGGTGAGGTAGTCATTGGGACGTAGTCATGTACATTGAAGCAGTTAACCCTTTAAGGATGAGTCCAGGCTGCAACAGGTGAGGTAGTCATTGGGACGTAGTCATGTACATTGAAACAGTTAACCCTTTAAGGATGAGTCCAGGCTGCAACAGGTGAGGTAGTCATTGGGACATAGTCATGTACATTGAAACGGTTAACCCTTTAAGGATGAGTCCAGGCTGCAACAGGTGAGGTAGTCATTGGGACGTAGTCATGTACATTGAAGCAGCTAACCCTTTAAGGATGAGTCCAGGCTGCAACAGGTCAGGTAGTCAGTGGGACATAGTCATGTACATTGAAGTAGGTAACCCTTTAAGGATGAGTCCAGGTTACAACAGCTGAGGTAGTCAGTGGGACGTAGCCATGTACATTAAAGCAGTTAACCCTTTAAGGATGGCAAAGTGTGTAATAATGGATTGTGCCCTTGGTCATTTTTATACATGAATGAAGCTTTGGCAAAAAAAATCAACAGTGCTGCAATATGAGAATCCTTAGTGGTTAATGCACTAACGGATCATCTCTGTGATGCACCGATGCAACACTGGTAAGTATTTGTGCAATAGGACAACAAACACCACCTTTTAGCAACAAAACATCCCTAAATTGTAAAAGGCTGCATAGTACTGTAATGCAGTAAGATCTTTGTAATAATGATGCATTAATACAGCCTGGACAAATGATGAATACTGCATCTGTGCATAATGCCAACGGATAAAAACAAAGGACATTAATCATTGATCATGGTATTTTCCCTCCCTTTTACTCTATAGTTGACTACAGAAATGGTCGATCCAACACAGAGCGAGCCAGCCCAGGAACCTGGCGCTGGCCCAGCAGCAGCCGCTACTGAGCAGGACATGGCCAGCCATGGACAGACTGGCAACCACGCAGAGATCATCACTGTGAGTAGAAATGAATTAAACCTTGTCCCAGTCACAACTACATGTTAAAATGTGTTTGCATTATGTGTCATGTATACAACAGTGTAGGGGTTAAGCAGGTTACTGTATGTAGGTGGCCACATTGTCCCCCTGTCTGTCTAACTTGGGTTATAGGGATGTAGCAGGTTACTGTATGTAGGTGGCCACATTGTCCCCCTGTCTGTCTAACTTGGGTTATAGGGATGTAGCAGGTTACTGTATGTAGGTGGCCATGTTGTCCTCCTGTCTATCTAACTTGGGTTATAGGGATGTAGCAGGTTACTGTATGTAGGTGGCCACATTGTCCCCCTGTCTGTCTAACTTGGGTAATAGGGATGTAGCAGGTTACTGTATGTAGGTGGCCATGTTGTCCCCCTGTCTCTCTGACTGGGGATATAGGGGTGTAGCAGGTTACTGTATGTAGGTGGCCATGTTGTCCCCTGTCCCTCTGACTGGGGGTATAGGGGTGTAGCAGGTTACTGTATGAGTCAGACCCCCAATACACGTACCAACTGGTGGTCTTTTGGGGTTTTTCACCTTCCAACACCCATAAAAAAATTACTGCTTGCACCATACTATTTCTTCTTATATCAGGTGGAAGAAAACACTTTAAGCTTTCCAGAAAAAAAAAAAAAAAAGTTGTCGGACCAATATCTATTGAGTTATGGCCCCTCAAAGTGGAAAAACGCCCCAAAATCAGTGTTCCACCCTATTTTTACATTTTTCAAAAGCCCCCCAAAGCCACTAAGACTATTACAACCAGTTCCAAACAGCTCAGTGTATTACGTATATGTGTTACCTCAAATATTCAAGAGTTTTTATTGCAATATCTAGGGTGAAATTTTCACTGTGGGGCTCCATTTGTGAAATGCCACTCGGCGAAAGTCCGTAACGATAACGTTTGGTGCCTCAGGAGGCATGCTTGCAATTGCCATCCAATAACAATTTTACAATGTATAATGAGGGGCCTATGGGTACTATGCGTGTAAAAAAAATTAGGGGGCTACTCCCATTTTTGACAGTACCAGGTGGATTCAAGTACATTTGGTGACGAGTTTTCGTTACAGACTTTCTCAGACATAACCATGCATATAACCAGAAATATCACCTACCTTGCTATTTAAAGCAGTTATAATCCTCAGGGAGTACATGTTCTATCATTCTGGTAAGTTTTAGGGCCTAATATTGCTTCTGTCCAGTCGAATTGGGTACTAAACCGCGTATCGTGAAAGTCCGTAACGAAAACCCAAAATAGTACAGTCGACGCGAACGTGGGTATGCTGCAAAAGTTTGCGGCCGTTTGCGGCGCCGCGAACGATTTCCGGCAGTAGGGAGAACACCCGGAATCAAAACAACCAAGAAGTGTAACACAGCAGCAAGAATTTCGCCATTTTTGGCCATCAAGGTAAGAATTTTGTGAAAATCTCTCAATGTTTGGCATGTTGAAGGTCCAGGGCACCCCCCAATCGCTTTTATTTGGTGCAAAACTGTGCATTTTCGGTTAGATTGACTTGTATCCGACGCGCGGGTGGCGAAATTTCCACTCGCTCGGGGTGCCGGTGGTCTGTCCGAGGCCCGCCAAGGCGGCGCGCCGAAAGTCCGTAACGATAATGAAAGTCCGTAACGAAAACTCACGGGCGCTCTAAAAGGCCCAGAGATTGCGTATTAATGCCCATCCAAGGCAAATTTGATGTTTATACGGTACTCTGGGTGCTATTACATGAGGGTAGGACTTGTGGAGCCTTTTGGACATGTTTTAGTTTACTCTATGGGTGCCCAATGGCGGCCGAGGTGCGCGAAATGGCAAAATTTCCATCAAAATCCCTCCACCAGGCCCAAATTATGGACATTCTGGCCCCCCTCTGTCGTCAAAATTGTACCTACTACCCCCCCCCTTCGTTTTAGTGTGTTAAAAGCATTATGGCTATCAGTATTTTAGAGTTACACCCCGAAATAGTGAATCTACCGGTTATCGTTACGGACTTTCGGCGCGGAGACAAAAAGTCTCGTAGCCATGTTAATAATCAACAGAATTGCACCATTCTTGGTTTGGATGTTGAAGTCTACTCTATTCTAACTCCCTGTCGCCAGAAATATATAATTATGCTGTACTTTCAATTGGTCAGAGTGCATCTTGTGTTTCGGAAAGTCCGTAACGAAAACTATATGTTTGAAAAAAATGTACTTCCCCTCAGTCAATCGTCACCATATTTTAAGGCAACATGCCCCTATAGTACTAACATCATCCCAGATGGTCATTTGCCAAATACTAGATACTTTTTTTTCCACCCTACAGGCCTCATCTCTCTTTTTCACTTTAAAATGCATTTCTGTGGGTTATACTTGGTTTACAATGCTAATTTTGGTCTACATTTTTTACAGATGCCTAGGCCCAAACTGGAGGGGGGTGCCTTGACCGGGGCTCAGCGGGCCCAGAGGTCAAGAGACAAAAAACGTGCTGCGGATGAGGAGGCTTTCAAGCAGAAGCAACGTGAGGACCGGGCCGCCAGTCGTCTCGTGTTCGAGTCAAAGCTCTCGCCTAAAGAGAAGAACGACCGAAAGGAGGTGGCAAACAGACAAGTGAGTATTACATGTCCCCATTATTTATTTTTGTTTGTTTTCAGGCAAAATACATTCAAGAATAGACTGTAAATAAAGTTATAAATAGCACACTGTGGACTAAATTTATATCAGCTTTAACATTGTCTACCTCCTCCAACTCCACTTTTTCTATGTATAATAATTATAATATACACTGTTAATTCAATGTGATTCAAATGTGCTCTTTAAGGTAAAGGAATGGAGGGACAGAGGGTGCGTCCCCAAACCTCGGGCCGACAACATACCCAACCCCGTTCCAATAGCGGTCGAGGATGAGCCAGACCTGGTTCTCGTGGAGGAACCCGGGGCTGCGGCGGCGCTCCCTGTCCCGGAGGAGGTGGCCACCCCGCCTACGCGGAGGAGCAGGTCCCTTCTGGTGTCCCCCTCCCTCTTCACTCCCAGGAGACGGGCACCAGAAGAGGTCCTTGCTCGGCCACTTTCTCCGGACAGTGACCGCAGATCGCCCTCCCAGTTTGCAGCTGTAAGTATAAAGTGTATATTCATTTCATTGTAGCCTTGTATCTATAGATCTCTGTCTATGTTAAGTTGTCCCTGGGTGTAGATGCTGGCAGCAGTATAGTATTTCTACTTTATAAAGTTTACATTTGTTTAATTGTAGCCTTGGGCTGTAAAGTGTAACTTTGTACCTAATGAAACTCTATCCTAATTACAGACTGTGCGCCGGCGGGCACCTACTGCACCACGAGTGACAACGCCAGCAGCCACCCGCCAGCACCTCAAACTGTTCGCCCTACGCTGCACCTGGACCTACTTTGAAGCAGGTCATGGTAAAGGCCCGTGTGACGGTGTGGGTGCAGCAGTCAAGCGGATGGCCGACCTCCTCATCAAGTGTGGCCAAAGGATCGACAACGCCCTCCAGTTTGTGCTGAAAGGCAACGAACAAGGCAGCGCTGTTCACTACCATCATGTCTCTGCTGCTGATGTGGCGGAGGCACGCCAGCGTCTGGAGGGGTTGGCCTGTGCCAACAGTGTCCCTGGTACCATGCAGGTACATGCAGCAGTGCCCGTGATCCCTGACCGCTCCATCTCTGTACGTGACACCTCCTGCTTCAACACCTGCTGCTGGGAGGACAACGAGTCTCTGCGCCTCTGTCCTGGCTGGACCAACCACCAGCTGTTCGCAGGAGGCCCAAACCCAGCAGCCAACCGGGAGGAGGAGGAGGAAGCAGCAGAGGAGCCCTTCGAGGTTGGGGACTATGTGGCCTGCATGTACAACGAGGCGTGGTATCTTGGACAGGTCATCACTGGTGCCAACACCGAGGGGCACATTGAAGTGTCCTTCATGGAGCGTGGCAATGTGGCCATCAACCAGTTCAAGTGGAACCCGCGGAAGGACATTGTCCACGTGCCTCCACAGGACATCGTCTGCAAGACTTGCCCTCCACAGCCTTTGGCCCGCAGCGGTAGGCGTGCAGAAATCTATGCCCTGCCACCCGCCGAGCTGCTAAAGGTGGAGACACTGGCCAACTAGCTTCGAGACAACTAAACACAGGGTGGACCTGTGCACCGACCTGCCGCTGGATATCGGGTTTGGACCCGTGTGGCGGCAGATTTGACCTCACCGACCTGCCACTGGATATCGGGTTTGGACCCGTGTGGTGGCAGATTTGACCTCACCGACCTGCCACTGGATATCGGGTTTGGACCCGTGTGGTGGCAGATAGGAACCCAACATCAATTGGGTCCTTGTATGTGTTTATATACGGAAAGTCCGTAACGATAACTCCTGCTCGAGTGTGATTATGCCAGGTGCTTCCTATCCCAGAAAGTCCGTAACGATAACTCTCAGTTTAGTGCCTTGACATAGCCATATTACGTGAAAATGTGTGTTTTAAAGGTGTAAATGAGTAGTCCAACCTGCGTTGTACATGTAGACATAAGATACATAGGTATGGTAGATGTTTGAGATGTATGAAACTGATATTGCTAGGCGCCTCTGAGTGCCGAAAGTCCGTAACGATAACTCTCAGTTTATTAGCAGCCTCACTAAGGCTCAGGTATGCATAGCATGGTGTTTAAACTTATTTATTCTAGTAGAAGACATGTTGGCCTTATGTAATAAGGGTTAATATGTGCTTTGGTGGCATTTTAAAATTATTTTTAGTCAATATAATCTCAGGTACGGGGGAAAAATGATACATTTTTTGTCTTCCGAGCGATTCTGTATAGCAATAAGATGTGATAATGAGTGTTTTAAAGCTTTAAATGAATAGCCCAACCTGTTTTGTACATGTAGATACCAGATAGATAGGTATGGTAGATGTTTGAGATGTATGAGAGGGATTATGCTAGGGGCTTCCACTCGCCGAAAGTCCGTAACGAAAACCCCTGATTTTATTGATTCGCGTACCTCTCGGTAGCAGACTCACTAAGGCTCAGGTATGCATAGCATGGTGTTTAAACTTATTTATTCTAGTAGAAGACATGTTGGCCTTATGTAATAAGGGTTAATATGTGCTTTGGTGGCATTTTAAAATTATTTTTAGTCAATATAATCTCAGGTACGGGGGAAAAATGCTACATTTTTTGTCTTCCGAGCGATTCTGTATAGCCATAAGATGTGATAATGAGTGTTTTAAAGCTTTAAATGAATAGCCCAACCTGTTTTGTACATGTAGATACCAGATAGATAGGTATGGTAGATGTTTGAGATGTATGAGAGGGATTATGCTAGGGGCTTCCACTCGCCGAAAGTCCGTAACGAAAACCCCTGATTTTATTGATTCGCGTACCTCTCGGTAGCAGCCTCACTAAGGCTCAGGTATGCATAGCATGGTGTTTAAACTTATTTATTCTAGTATAAGACATGTTGGCCTTATGTAATAAGGGTTAATATGTGCTTTGGTGGCATTTTAAAATTATTTTTAGTCAATATAATCTCAGGTACGGGGGAAAAATGCTACATTTTTTGTCTTCCGAGCGATTCTGTATAGCCATAAGATGTGATAATGAGTATTTTAAAGCTTTAAATGAATAGCCCAACCTGTTTTGTACATGTAGATACCAGATAGATAGGTATGGTAGATGTTTGAGATGTGTGAGAGCATTTGTGCCAGGCGCCTCCACTCGCCGAAAGTCCGTAACGAAAACTCCTGATTTTATTGAATTGCGTACCTCTCGGTAGCTGCCTCACTAAGGCTCAGGTATGCATAGCATGGTGTTTAAACTTATTTATTCTAGTAGAAGACATGTTGGCCTTATGTAATATGGGTTAATATGTGCCTTGATGGTATTTTAAAATTATTTTTAGTCTGTGTAATCTCAGGTACGGGGGAAAAATGATACATTTTTTGTCTTCCGAGCGATTCTGTATAGCCATAACATGTGATAATGAGTGTTTTAAAGCTTTAAATGTATAGCCCAACCTGTTTTGTACATGTAGATACCAGATAGATAGGTATGGTAGATGTTTGAGATGTATGAGAGGGATTATGCTAGGGGCTTCCACTCGCCGAAAGTCCGTAACGAAAACCCCTGGTTTTATTGAATCGCGTACCTCTCGGTAGCAGCCTCACTAAGGCTCAGGTATGCATAGCATGGTGTTTAAACTTATTTATTCTAATAGAAGGCATGTTGGCCTTATGTAATATGGGTTAATATGTGCCTTGATGGCATTTTAAAATTATTTTTAGTCAGTATAATCTCAGGTACGGGGGAAATATGATACATTTTTTGTCTTCCGAGCGATTCTGTATAGCCATAACATGTGATAATGAGTATTTTAAAGGTTTAAATGTATAGCCCAACCTGTTTTGTACATGTAGATACAAGATAGATAGGTATGGTAGATGTTTGAGATGTGTGAGAGGGGTTATGCCAAGGCCTACTGAAAACCTGAAAGTCCGTAACGAAAACTCCAGAAATAAGGGTAGATGTACGAGCTTACCATGACAAGCAGAGTCTTAGTATATTCAAAACTAAACCTGATCTTGATAGTATATATGTTGAAGATAACACATAGCAAATATAATGATAAACAGAGCATTTTTAAAGAAATTAGAGTAAAGTTGGCTTTGTTATCTTAAAATTTCACCAAAATCCACGCGTCTCGCAAAGTTTGTCGCCTTGTAAAAAAAAAAGTCTTGGGTTTATGGTTTTCAAACTTGGCATGCCTACTTATACATATTGTGGCAACATGTGTACCAAATTAGAAGTTACTGTGGTGTTTATTTACAGTTTTACACATGGTTGAATGTTTATGACGGAAAGTCCGTAACGATAACTCCGAGTTATGTTCGCCGGTGAATAAAAACTGACCCCCTGGGAGATAAGCTCTCCCTCGAGTTGATTCTGGGAGCCAAGATACATGTCTTTCAATAAAATAAACTTGTATAAAGATCAAAGAAGGTTGTTGGAAATTTTTACTGATCCAGAATAGGGACCAAAATTGGGGCATTTTTCGGATTTCTGACTCGTATGTAGGTGGCCATGTTGTCCCCTGTGTCTCTGACTGGGGGTATAGGGGTGTAGCAGGTTACTGTATGTAGGTGGCCATGTTGTCCCCCTGTCTCTCTGACTGGGGGTATAGGGGTGCAGATCAGAGAAGCAACTGTTCTCCGAGTGAGTAGAACTTCACTTCCTCTCATTTGCCTCACCTCAGTGGTTAACTCTTAATAGAATAGATGTTATAGGTCTGTTAATTTGAAAAACAGCATGCATTCATTCAACAGCTGCAAACTTTTATTCAATCAACTTCTCAATCGTTATCTGTCACAGTAGCCTATAACATTACATTTTCTTGCAGTGGCCCAGTGCCCCCAGTCAGCAGAGGCTCTCCGTGCAGCAGCCCGGTCAGCAGGAAATCCCCCTGCAGCAGCCTGGTCAGCAGCCCGGTCACCAGCCCAGTCAGCAGCCTGGTCAGCAGCCCGGTCAGCAGGGCCTCCCCCTGCAGCAGCCCGGTCAGCAGTGCCTCCCCCTGAAGCAGCCCGGTCAGCAGGGCCTCCCCCTGCAGCAGCACCGTCAGCAGGGCCTCCCCCTGCAGCAGCCAGGTCAGCAGGACCTCCCCCTGCAGCAGCCCAGTCAGCAGCCCAGTCAGCAGGGCCTCCCCCTGCAGCAGCCAGGTCAGCAGGACCTCCCCCTGCAGCAGCCCAGTCAGCAGCCTGGTCAGCAGGGCCTCCCCCTGCAGCATGGCCTCCCCCTGCAGCAGCCCGGTCATCAGCCCGGTCAGCAGCCCGGTCAGCAGCCCAGTCAGCAGCCCAGTCAGCAGCCTGGTCAGCAGGGTCACACCCTGCAGCAGCCCGGTCAGCAGGGCCTCCCCCTGCAGCAGTCCGGTCAGCAGGGCCTCCCCCTGCAGCAGCCCGGTCAGCAGGGCCTCCCCCTGCAGCAGCCAGGTCAGCAGGACCTCCCCTTGCAGCAGCCCGGTCAGCAGTCCGGTCAGCAGGGCCTGCCCCTGCAGCAGCCTGGTCAGCAGGGCCTCCCCCTGCAGCAGCCCGGTCAGCAGGGCCTCCCCCTGCAGCAGCCAGGTCAGCAGGACCTCCCCTTGCAGCAGCCCGGTCAGCAGTCCGGTCAGCAGGGCCTCCCCCTGCAGCAGCCAGGTCAGCAGGGCCTCCCCCTGCAGCAGCCAGGTCAGCAGGGCCTCCCCCTGCAGCAGCCCGGTCAGCAGGGCCTCCCCCTGCAGCAGCCAGGTCAGCAGCGCCTCCCCTTGCAGCAGCGCCTCCCCCTGCAGCAGCCCGGTCAGCAGCGCCTCCCCTTGCAGCAGGGCCTCCCCCTGCAGCAGCCTGGTCAGCAGCACCTCCCCCTGCAGCAGCCAGGTCAGCAGGGCCTCCCCCTGCAGCAGCCCGGTCAGCAGGGCCTCCCCCTGCAGCAGCCCGGTCAGCAGCACCTCCCCCTGCAGCAGCCAGGTCAGCAGCACCGTCAGCAGGGCCTCCCCCTGCAGCAGCCCGGTCAGCAGGGCCTCCCCCTGCAGCAGCCCGGTCAGCAGCACCTCCCCCTGCAGCAGCCCGGTCAGCAGGGCCTCCCCCTGCAGCAGCCAGGTCAGCAGGGCCTCCCCCTGCAGCAGGGCCTCCCCCTGCAGCAACTCTCCACCAACCAGCCCCCCCTTAGGCACAGAAGTAAGACACCAGACAATGAGGACATCCTGAGGGATACCAATGTACCTGGTATCTATTATCTAAAAAAGTCTCAGGGAAAAAGAAAATACGACACAGTCCATGCCTGTGTTTACTGTGGGAAGATGATGACCGATATCCAAGACCACCTGCAGAAGAAACACAAGCACAGCCCATTGGTAGAAGAGATCATTCTAATGAAAGAACAAAAGAAGGATGAGAAAAGTACAGATAGAAAGTCACTATTAAAAAGGGAAATTGCATTAAAGCAGAACTATCTGCGGAACGAGGGTGACCACCTTCACAACCAACAGGTCAAAGAAAGGAAAGAAGGGGAGCTTATAATAAGCCGCAGACCCTCCATCACGCCCAGCGTCTTCCGAACCTCTGACTATAGACCCTGCCCAGACTGCCACGAGTGGCTTAAAAGAGACACTTTTACAAAGGCGCAACATATCTGTTCCAACCTTTTACAATAATAGTCCAGCATTTTGGGTTTGTTGCAGGCATGGCCAACTCAGTTAGTGATGTGACCACAATATAAGGAGGACTATGCACAGTACTTCTTCATCCGAGATTCTTTGCCTTACATGATTTCTAAGGTATGTTGACTGTATTGCATGGGCAGACTAATTCTTTGCCTTACATGATATTTAGGTGACGTTGACTGTTTGATTGTACAGTTCTGTATGGGCAGACTGATAGCCTCCTTATATGACTTCTGCACTACTGGCACCTCTTACCTCTCACCTACATGTAGATGTCTGAGACTTTTCCTTCTGAGGCCTGTGTGGAGAACAATCTGCCTATCAGCAAGAAGGTGATTGCTGGCTTTCTGGCTGGGAGACAATGTTATCATGCCCTTCTATGGCATGAAGAATATGTATGAGGCATCTCCACCCAATCAGCACTTCCTGCCACTTAAGCCATGAAGATCCCACATACAGCGCTGCATGTCTGCTCTGGAATTATATGCTGTCTGAAGTATGGGTACTCGCACAACTAGAACAACCATGGACTCTGTCAAACTTCTCAAACAACAAATATGATTTATGTGAGTCATTGACAAGAATGGTAGTGCGTGTGGTACTGTTTGGTTTGTAAAGCTATGGACTATGTATATGAGTGATTTACAGGAATGGAAGTGATAGTGGTGCTGTTTGGTTTGTAAAGTTATGGACTATGTATCTGAGTCATTTACCAGAATGTAAGTACTAGGAGTGATGTTTAGCTTTTAAAGTTATTGACCGGAGTAGATGTGCATTAACTACAGGGATGCAACTAGAGATGAGAAGTAAAGGGCTATTAAATCTACACATAAAGGTGTAATTAAGTACTGCTAATATACTGGATGACACATACAGGTGTAATAAAGTGGTGCTAATATACTGGATGACACATACAGGTGTAATAAAGTGGTTCTAATATACTGGATGACACATACAGGTGTAATAATGTGGTGCTAATATACTGGATGACACATACAGGTGTAATAGAGTGGTTCTAATATACTGGATGTCACATACAGGTGTAATAAAGTGGTGCTAATATACTGGATGACACATACAGGTGTAATAAAGTGCTTATATACTGGATGTTCTATGATGTGCACCCATACATTTAAGGGTCAAATAACCACTCACACCACATAAAAGACTAGAACAGTACTAGACATGTGATGGCTGTCTGCAACTTCACTGGGGAGGTACATGAAGTCAATGCTATAGCACTGGATGCTGGATTGCTCTGCACAGTGGCAGTCTTTGCCAAATCCTACCGGACAGTGGCAATGTCCGCCTAAAATGGCTCTGGTCTGGCACAATGACTGATGCTGCAGGACCTGATGTCCTGCACATTCTGGGCTTTCCAAAACTGAAAGAATTTTTCAAATATTCCAACTAGAACTGAAGTTACAAATTCTAGAGTGCACTCTAATATTCTAGGCAAATTATAGCAAGCTTTTGTTATCATTTTCTTTTATAAATCCAATTCTATTCTAAATTTTATGCAAAACTTTGATTTTGGTATCCGGTCCTGCAGAAATCTATCTGGTCCTGCAAAATTGGCTAGCTGCATGCCGAAAAAGTTTTCGCAAAGACTGCAGTGGACATTTTTTTATGCATTTAGCACCGTCTGCATCCTATCTATGGTCCCCAGTCAAGTATTTCATTCACTCTTCACTTTTTATCAGACGCAGGTGTGTCCCATTGTGTTAGTTTTGTAGACAATTACTGCATTGATTCATAGCAACAGAGTAATACAGGTCGGAAACTGTTTTTTAGGCTGCTTTTGTATCTGGGCATAGACATACAATTCAAGCAGCTGAGATATCCTGACATTTATGTGGTAGACATGTGACTAAAGCTGCTGATGAATAAATTAGAGTGTCTATAGAATGAACAGTTGCTTTGCTGACAACTATGTCACTAAGCAAGAGCTAGGTGAACTAGCAGGCTTGTTGGCCCATTGCACCATGGTTATCAATGGAGGCAACCCATTTAACAAAAGGATAATAAAAGTAATTTGGGGAGTTTTGCAGAAAGTTGTACTTTAAACTATGGCAGTGCCTTTTTTACTGTTTAACTGTGGTAGTTAACACGTAAGCCTTCTGAAATAATGGTATTCTAGCCCTTCTGTGGTGAAACTGATTTCGTAAAGGGTCATGCGCTGTCAGGAAAGTTTGTAAAGAAAGGGAGATATCTCTTATGTTATATGCTTAGACCTAATCCCACACCTGTTGTGTACATGCATAGTTAATTTGAAAAGGTTCTGTGGTGTTTGAAGGAGATGGTGGAACTTTTGGTATAGAGCTAGATTATGTGTACCACTGACAATGTTAGGATGTCAGACAGTATTTGGAGGAGTTTTGTAGAAGGACTATAACAGGACTTTCAAGCATGGCAGTGCCTTAATTATGGTTTTACTGAGGTAGTTAACATGTAAACTGAAATAATGGTACCTAAGTCATCCTCTGGTGAAACTGGTTTTGTGCTGTGTTGCATGCTCTTAGGAAAGTTTGTATCAAAGTGACTATGTATTGGCGCATACACATATAGGAAGATATCTGTTATATGCTTAGAACTAAGCACACACCTGTTGTACCTGCATAGTTAATTTGGAAAGTTTCTGTGGTCTTTGAGGGAGATGGTAAAACTTTTGGAATAGTGCTAGATTACATGTAAAACCTTGACAAAAATGCCCTTTTATAAGCCTTGAGCGAGGCAGCCACTTTCCAAAGTAGGTTCAATCAGACTACAAAATTATACATTTAAATGAAAATGCATAAAGTTTGTGGCTGAAATCTTCTTTTCAATAAAAGCTGTATATTATAAACTTTTATACTTGGCTTTTTCATTCCTGGTATGCTCAAACATACATGTTATAGCAGGTTGTAGATAAAACTAGGTGTAGCTGTGATATTTTGTCATATTTTTGTCCATTAACTTTGTGATGATAGGAAATAGTGAACCATCAGGGTGAGCAATACATGTCCAATGGTTCATGGAACCAAGATATAACTTTTCAATACAATTAATTTATTTAAACATATTCTCAGACTTGTGATGTATCCTTCCTCATAATTATTACCAGAGGACAAAAGAATTCTCCCTTGTTAGTGTAGAACTTCTACCAGGTCATAATTAGCGGAATACTCAGGGGGGGGGTGGCTGGAGGAAGTAGTGGAGGGGTAATTAGAGGGCATTTTGAGGTACTTATTAGTGGTAGACTAATAAAGGGTGATTCTTAGGCAGGTGGGGTAATTAGGGGCATTTTGAGACTCAAAAGAATTTTAGGGTAATTAGGGGGTATTTTGAGACAGTGGATGGAGGTGGGGATATCAGGGGGTATTTTGAGAGCAGGAATAGAGATGAGGAAATAAGGGGGTATTTTAAGGCATGTAGTTGTGATAGGTTAACATGGATGTATTTTAAGGTAGGAAATAGAGGTGGCGTTTTAGGGGGTATTTTGAGACAGCGGATAGAGATACTGTAATTGGTGGGTATTTTGAGAGAGGGGATAGGGATGAGGTAATTTTGGGGTGTTTTAAGGCAAATAGTAGTGATAAGATAATTAGGGGGCATTTTGAGGCATCGAGATGGGCTAGGGTAATAAGTGGGTATTTTGAGGCACAGAATAGAGGTGGGGTAATTAGGTATTTTGAGGCAAGAAGTAGTGGTAGGGCTATTAAGGGGTATTTTGAGACACTGGATGGAGGTGGGGTAATTAGGGGGTATTTTGAGAGATGGGATAGAGATGAGGTAATAAGGGGGTATTTTAAGGCAGGTGGTAGTGATCGGATAATTAGGGGGCATTTTGATATAGGAAATATAGGTGGGGTGATAAGGGGGTATTTTGAGGCATCTAGTAGTTCTAAGGTAATAAGTGGGCATTGTGAGGCAGGGAATGGAGGTGGGGTAATAAGGGGGCTTTTTGAGGCGAGAAGTAGTGGTAGGGCAATTAAGGGGTATTTTGAGAGAGTGGATGGAGGTGTGGTAATTAGGGGGTATTTTGAGAGAGGGGATAGAGTTGCGGTAATAAGTGGGGATTTTGAGACAGGGGATAGGGATGAGGTAATTTTGGGGTTTTATAACGCAAGTAGTAGTGATAGGATAATTAGGGGGCATTTTGATATAGGGTATAGAGGTGGGGTAATAAGGGGGTATTTTAAGGCAAGTAGTAATGGTAGGGTAATTAGGGGGTATTTTGAGGCATCTAGTAGTTCTAGAGTAATAAGTGGGAATTTTGAGGCACGGAATAGAGGTGGGGTAATTAGGGGGTATTTTGAGGCGAGAAGTAGTGGAAGGGTAATTGAGGGGTATTTTGTGACACTGGATGGAGGTGGGGTGATTAGGGGGTATTTTGAGAGACGGAATTGAGATGAGGTAATAAGGGGGTATTTTGAGGCAGGTAGTAGTGATAGGATAATTAGGGGGCATTTTGATATAGGGAATAGAGGTGGGGTAATTAAGTGGTATCTTGAGGTGAGAAGAAGTGGTAGGGTAATTAAGGCGTATTTTGAGAGAGTGGATGGAGGTGTGGTAATTAGGGGGTATTTTGAGAGAGGAGATAGAGTTACGGTAATAAGGGGGGATTTTGAGAGAGGGGAAAGGGATGAGGTAATTTGGGGGTATTATAACGCAAGTAGTAGTGATAGGATAATTAGGGGGCATTTTGATATAGGGTTTAGAGGTGGGGTAATAAGGGGGTACTTTAAGGCAAGTAGTAATGGTAGGGTAATTAGGGGGAATTTCGAGGCATCTAGTTGTTCTAGAGTAATTAGGGGGTATTTTGAGGCAAGTAGTTGTGATAGGTTAATAAGGATGTATTTTAAGGTAGGAAATTGAGGTGGCATGTTAGGGGGTATCTTGAGACAGTGGATAGAGTTACGGTAATTAGTGGGTATTTTGAGAGAGGGGATAGGGATGAAGTAATTTGGGGGTATTATAAGGCAAGTAGTAGTGATAGGATAATTAGGGGGCATTTTAATATAGGGTATAAAGATGGGGTAATTAGGGGGTATTTTAAGGCAAGTAGCAGTGGTAGGGTAATTAGGGGGTATTTTGAGGCATCTAGTAGTTCTAGAGTAATAAGTGGGTATTTTGAGGCACGGAATAGAGGTGGGGGAATAAGGGGGTATTTTGAGGTGAGAAGTAGTGGTAGGGTAATTAGTGGGTATTTTAAGACACTGGATGGAGGTGGGGTAATGAGGGGGTATTTTGAGGCGAGAAGTAGTGGAAGGGTAATTGAGGGGAATTTTGAGACACTGGATGGAGGTGGGGTAATTAGGGGGTATTTTGAGTGACGGAATAGAGATGAGGTAATAAGGGGGTATTTCAAGGCAAGTAGTTGTGATAGGTTTATAAGGATGTATTTCAAGGTAGGAAATTGAGGTGGCATGTTAGGGGGTATTTTGAGACAGTGGAGAGAGTTACGGTAATTAGTGGGTATTTTGAGAGAGGGGATAGGGATGAGGTTATTTAGGGGTATTATAAGGCAAGTAGTAGTGATAGGATAATTAGGGGGCATTTTAATATAGGGTATAGAGATGGGGTAATTAGGGGGTATTTTAAGGCAAGTAGTGGTGGTAGGGTAATTAGGGGGTACTTTGAGGCACGGAATAGAGGTGGGGTAATTAGGGGGTATTTTGAGGCGAGAAGAAGTGGTAGGGTAATTGAGGGGTATTTTGAGACACTGGATCGAGTCGGGGTAATTAGGGGGTATTTTGAGAGACAGGATAGAGATGAGGTAATAAGGGGGTATTTTAAGGCAGGTAGTAGTGATAGGATAATTAGGGGGCATTTTGATATAGGGAATAGAGGTGGGGTAATCAAGGGGTATTTTGAGGTGAGAAGTTGTGGTTGGGTCATTAAGGGGTATTTTGAGAGAGTGGATGGAGGTGTGGTAATTAGGGGGTATTTTGAGAGAGGGGATAGAGTTACGGTAATTAGTGGGTATTTTTTTCGAGAGGGGATAGGGATCAGGTAATTTGGGGGTATTTTAAGGCAAGTAGTAGTGGTAGGGTAATTAGGGGGTATTTTGAGGCATCTAGTAGGGCTAGGGTAATAAGTGGGTATTTTGAGGCACGGAATAGAGGTGGGGTAATTAGGGGGTATTTTGAGGCGAGAAGTAGTGGTAGGGTAATTAAGGGGTATTTTGAGACACTGGATGGAGGTGGGGGAATAAGGGGGTATTTTGAGAGATGGGATAGAGATGAGGTAATAAGGGGGTATTTTAAGGCAGGTAGTCGTGATAGGATAATTAGGGGGCATTTTGATATAGGGAATAGAGGTTGGGTAATTGGGGGGTATTTTGAGGCATCTAGTAACTCATTGCAACTGCATTTATGCATCAAACTGACATGTTTGGAGTTCATCATCCCTTTAGGCATGATGCACCAATAATGTAGGGTCGGCATGATGCTTAAATGCAGCTCTGGCGTGTTACTAGTCAGGGCTAAAGGCTTAAATTGCTGAATTACTGATATCGGATTTCCCGATCCCCCGTTAGGCTAGGTGCTAATTACATTGGATATGGTATGTCATTTAGAACATGAATACTCTTTTCTTTTCTCTAATGCTTATGACATGTATTAGCACTCCTTTTCTATAGATGTAAAAGAATGGTGTAGTCTTTCGGTCGGGCCTCCTTGGTCATATGGGTCAATAAACCCTTAGGACTCAAAAAGTGTGTTAAGACTCATTTTATCACAATTCTTTATTTTAATAAGATATAACAGCTATGCATACAACCTAGAAGGAATGAATCGCGAATGCTTTTCATCTTTAACTTCTGGTTAAGAATCTCAAAGATAACATTGAACAACAAAAATGTTCTGATCATGTACAGTAACAACAGTATATTTATCTTGATTTATTGTATTGATGTTTTACCTTTGGTATAAGCATTGCCACTACAGGTGTTTTTTGTGAGAGTGCTTTTTTGCCAAATCTCTTCTTTAACAGATTATATATCAGGGATGTAAGCCTTCAGAATTTTGTCTCATTTCAGATTTTTAATGAATGTCACAAAGTCCATTCAGAACCGGTTATATTTCTCTTTTCTGAAGTATTTTCTGATGAAAGATTATATTCTGGATGCATTCATCTCTTATACCTTTGTTCAGTGCATAGTGTTACCCTATAGCCATGTCCACAAGGCCACTGCAGTGTCCAAAGAACAAAATCAGAATAAATTCAGACAGGATTTCAGAAAACGGGAAATCTGAAAGCTAAATCTGAGGAGTAAATGGATCCCTGACCTCTGATTGGCTAATATTCAGGCACTGCTGGTGCTGCTGACTGGTGGAGAATGAAGGAACTAAATTGATTTGGATGAAGGAATGCACTCTTGATAGTTTTGCAATTATAGGAATGGTTTAGATATAACATTTTTATTTTTCATGAACATTAGCCATTGAGGAATCATTAATACGCTTTGATGTACAATTTCAAGTAACATTGAAAGTTAACATGTAAACAGTAATTATCATTGTGTATCAGTTTTTAAAGGGTTTCCTTAACCATTTAATAATGGAATGATGCCTCAAGGCTTCATTTTCAATTTAACATCATAATGCACCAAAACGACACAGGTGTACTACAGACCCATGCATCTAAAAAGGGTGGCTTTTCCATAATACAGTTGTGTTAATGTTGTTTTTTAGTAGAATGCCCTTAACAATGTCTGTAGTGGCTACATTTGCAAACATCTCACATCAGGATATTCACAAGACAATTATCTCCAATTAAGGTACATTTAAATTAGGGATGTCATTGACATTCGCTTTATTGACATATCGCTATTATGTCAATGTGTCAATATATTATATTGAAATTTTTGATATGTCAATATAATTATGTCAATATTTTTTCATGAGAAATTGTTCTCTGCCAGTGGAGAAAGCAAGGTATGCACTTGTATCATGGTACCTGAATGGACTTGCATCCAGTGACCCTCAGAAAGGTTGTTCTCCATGTCTAGTAAGGGAGGGAGAGGGGGGGGGCAAGTAATAGACATATTGTCTAACAGTGGAACTTACATTTGGGGTTCACCAGCCTTAGGGCAGACTCTGACCTCACAGTATGTAAGGCTTCAGGTTTCGTATTTAATATTGATGATTATTATATGGACATTTTCAGTGAGAATAATAGAACTGCTATTCAGCTCTATTTTTGTTATTTTGAAGGCGACAAACAGTGTTTTAGATGTACTTAATAGTCTAAATATTATATTGCAATTCATTGATATATTGACAATTATATGTCAATAATAATCATCGACATAAATTGGATGTCAATGACATCCCTAATTTAAATGCAGTATTTTGATGTTTAACATATTTAAATATTTGTTCAAAAACTTAATCAGCAATTTTACTGAAAAGTCACCCTTTCTTCCTGCATTGACTCACCAGCACTGCACGGGTGCATCATGATGACCCTTCGGGAATGTATCGACTCCTTGGAGTCAATGTGATGGATGGAGGTAACTCACAGGTGCTGCATTAATGCAACTAGACAACATGAAGTAAAGCACAATGCTGCCCGGTCAGGGCTAACTATTGTATCACAGCTATGAGGCTCAAGGCTGGAATGACATGATGTATGTTTTGAGGACAGTGGGCAACGGCAGCTGCGGAACAGTCAACGTCAACCGACCCTGCACAGAATCATATATAGCTAAGCGACATATAATCTTAAGTGACCGTGGTACGTCTTTCACAGAGTCAAGTAAGATCCTAAAATTAGCGCACTGCCCACACTCGCAGTCAACATCGGCGTGCATGCTGCAGAACTGTGCCTGGGCCATGGAGAGGACATCATTGAGGGTATAGTGCTCGATCTGACAGTAGAAGACGTTAAACAACCTCAGGTACCAGCTGCCCTCGTTGACGTAGCGCAGGTTAAACATCCCAAACAGACTGTACTGGAAGAGGAAGGTGTGTTTGGGCATGGAGCTGCAGCTGCTGACTCGGCGGTTTTGTTGCTGGTGGTGAGGGTGGTCGGCCCGGGGGGCGGGCGGCCGGTCGGGGATGAAGTACAGCAGTTTCTGGAAGACGTTGGTGGAGGCCCCGTGCTGGATGAGGGTGGAGGCCAGCACGTACAGCACCTCCAGGTCCTCGACCGGCCGGTGGTGGTTACGGAGGGTCTGTAGCAGCGAGGTCAGCATGTCGAAACAACCAATCACACGCTTCCCCGTCCCGTGCATGTCGATCTCCGCCTCTGTCCGCGCCCCGTTCTGTATCAACACACTGATGAACATACCCAGCCGGTGGGCGGTGTCAATGTCAATGAGGTACCCGGAGGTGTAGGGGGACTCGGCTATGTGGGACAGGAGGTACAGTAACGGAGGGAGCTGGGACTGGGAGGCCAGGTTGGCATCCGCCCCCGCACCCAACAACAACTTAGTCAGCTGGATGTACTTCTCAAATATCGCATCCTCCTGGAGGATCTCAAACGAATGCATCCAGGCCCAGGATGAGTCGGAAGTACCGAAGTAAGAGGCCTGGATTAGCTCTATGAAGTCCTCCATGATGGGCGCCTTGTCGGTTTTACTGACAGCCCCGTTGGAGATGAGGACCTGGGCTATCCTGAGGGTGTTGTCCAGGCCGTAGGAGCGGGCACACAGGGCCTCATGGACCTCGGCAGACAGCTGGGCGTCCTTAGAGGCGTTACAGCGCACCGTGTGCATCCCGTTAGACAACAGAACCTGTAACGGGGTCTTGTTGTTAGAGTCTCTAATATGCACGCTGGCACCGTGAGAGAAGAGCACTGGTAAGCAAGCTATCAATTCCTCATCTATAGTCTCTAGTACATCCACATAGGACTCTCCGGTTGGTTTCTGGAAGTTAACATCCATAGGACAGTTTACAGCCCGCATGAGGTCGTGCAGCGGGGTTGCTTTACTTGGTAAGCGCTGCACGTTGACGTTAGCGCCCCGCTGGAGGCACTTCTCGGTGACCTCCTTGAGGCCCCGGAGTGCGGTTGGGTTCTGGGTGGTGATGCCATGGAACAGCAGGTGGACGATGTTAGTGCCTGGCTCCCAGAAGTCGTCCAGCACATGGATGTCACACTCCTGGTCCAGTAGCAGCTGTACGAACCTGCAATGAATCGCAAGGAGGATACATTTATAAACCAGGTTCTTTATTCTTGCTAAGGCCAAAAGAACAACATGCTGTGTTTCAGGTTAGCTGGTCTGAAAAGAGTAAGTGGGTTGGATTCTCTTCTTTTTTTTTTACCTATTTTTTTTATTACTTTTATGGTTATATAAGTGGAGGGTAAATATGGTTATATTAGTTGAGGGTAAATATGATTATATTAGTGGAGGGTAAATATGGTTATATTAGTGGAGGGTAAATATGGTTATCTTAGTGGGGGGTAAATATGGTAATACTACAAACCTCATGTTATTGTTGAGAGCCATGAGGAGTAGCGGGAGTCCGTCTGTGTCCTTGGTGTTGATTGCTCGGGGGTATTCCCGCAGCAGGTACCGGAAACACTCGTAGGCGCCAACTCTACACGCCAGGTGGCACAGGTAGCGGTTATCCGACCCCCCACGCCCCCCAGCAGCCATGGCTGCCTGCCCCCCCAGGGCTCCCAGCAGGATCTTAACCACCTCCACTTGGTTATTGAGCACGGCGTAGAACACCGGCTCCCGACAGCCGCATTTAGATATGATATCCGCGGCTTTACAGGACTGCACCGAACTGAAGATCTCCGGCTGTAGTCCCAGTGGGTCGTTCAGCACTGCGGAGGTGAAGACCTTCATCTGGAGCGAGGTGTCCGCGCCCCTCGCTAACAGAAGGCTGACCAGGTCGCAGCGGCCCAGGAAGCTGGCCAGGTGTAGGGCCCCCAGGTGCTCGTGGGAGCAGTGCTTCAGGCCCTGCCAGCAGCTCTCCCGCGACTTCAACCCGTTCACATCCACCCCATGGTCCAGCAGCAGGTGCAGCAACTGAAAGTTGGCATATTCAAATTTAAAAATCAGATCCTTACATAAGGGAATGTTCATTTATTTCATGGTGGATACGATGACCATTATGCTTAAGTACTAGAAATCCTGTATCCCATGCCCCCCATGGGATACAGTGTTCCCGTATCCCATGGCCTGTGACGTCATCATTCGTTCAAATTATTATGGGCATTCATATGCAATTAAACATATTTTGAGGAGTAAAAACTGGGGCCGCATCCCACTCAGCCTGCGGCTTTAAACCGTGCCAAAATATGCTCTGGCCATGGGCCTTTGTCTATTTATCAATCACAGGGGGGATGGTGAGATTTCATGCAGAGACGCGACATATTTTTACGCTCCCAACCTTGAGAGTGCATAGAGTGTTTTGTGCCAAGCCTAACGCACAGGTTTTTTTGCTAGAAAGGGGCATGTTTTTTTACGCCCCCCCCCCCGGCCTCCCTCATGAGGGGTCAGAAACTTTTACACCCCCCTGTAACTAATAAATGAACACTCCCTAAAGAGGTTCCGATTACTGCAAAAGTGTATTATCTATGGGTTAGGGTGTGTTTAAATGGTATCAATGGGTAGCAACAGCTCAGGAAGTGGTTCCCATGGGGCTGTTCAAGTGTATTTTCAATGAGGAATATAAAATTGTGCACATAGACAGAGGTCCGCGATGATCTGTCTGAATGGTAGGTTTCTCCACGAATGGTACCTTGGATCATATCACACGAGGCAGAGCCAAGTGGGATATGATCCAAGGTACCACAAATGGAGAAACCAGGAATTCAGACTGATTAGAGTAGATCCCTGTGTTTATTTCATGTAATTATTGATAAAGTATACTTAGAAACAACATTTTAAGATTGCTTATTACTATTTTAGTGATGTCATCATGGAGAAGCACCCCATGGAGAATGAGCATCAGTTTCTCCACCGGGGTGTGGAGAACGGCCATTCTAGTACTTAAGCATAGTAACTTTGTTTCTCCACATGAAATAAAATTGTGTTCCCCCCAGTGACCCTATTTGACTATTATGATCAAGTTGAAGCAAAATAATTTAATTTTGAGCGTGGATCATCAGATATAATAACTCGAAGGTCACCGAATATAATAGCCTTATATAGGATCAAATTCAAGCTCATGGTGAGACTTTTGGCATGCAAGCATTAAGTTGCACCCATTAGAATTACACAAAAACAGGCCTATAGCTAGGAACCATGGCACCCCCTATCTCAACCCTGGCCACCCATAGAATGTATTCAATCATCTCCTCAACTTTCAATATGATTTTGTAATAGTGTGTAGAACAAATTTAAGTAGAATTCACAAAATGGAATTTCAGGCTGTGTCTCACGACCTTCAGCCAATGTTTTTGTCTCTGACCGAGTGCCGTCTCTGACCAGGTGCCGTCTCTGACCGGGTGCCGTCTCTGACTGGATGTCACTTTGGGAGTTTAGTTATGTTCTACAAACAGCAGGAGGCTAATAATAATTACATAACAGCTGCCATGAAGTTTTTACAAATCCTTATCCATATGAGTATAGGTTAAAATCAGAGACGGCACCTAGTCAGAGACGGCACCCGGTCAGAGACAAAAACATTGGCTCAAGGTCGTGAGACAGAGCCTTCAGATGTACTAACTTGAAGGTCACCGAATATAATGGCCTTATGTAGGATGTTGTAGTGGTCTGCGTCCTCAACCAAGAGGAGGTCATGTGACTGCTCACACAGCTCCAGGTTGGACACAATGAGGTCAGTGTTCAGCTGCTGGTCTATGGTGTACAGGTGGGACATCATCTCAGTCACCAGCCCCACCGTCACCGCCGACGGCTTCTGCAGCGTCGGCCGCGGGATCGGGATCTGCTCTGATGAGCTGCTGTCATCCGTCCGGACTTTCCTGAACTGCCGGGGACTGAAGGGTATCCTCAGTTTGAGTGCCCGGGCTCGGTCCAGAAACTGCGTGATCCGGTCAGGCATGGGGCGCATGCTGCCAGAGTCTGACTGGTCACGGCTGCGGTCGGCCATCTTGGAAATTGTCGGTGGTGAACGCTTTGTTCACACCATTGTGGACAAATGTAGATCTGAAAGATGAGGATGAGGTTATTAATAACACTATCTCATCCCACAAGCTCATGTTATAGCTAAAGGAATCCAGAAGTGACTTCTGTGGAAGTTAACGTAATATAATGTAGATTTGTGTTAGTCAGGCTGGTCACGGCCACAGTCGGCCATCTTGGAAATTGTTTGTGCTGAACGCCCCATTATGGACAAAGGTTAATCTGAAAGAGGAGAATGACAATCAATGACAGAGATTGTCACAAAGTGCCATGTAGCATTCTGTGGGGTTTTCATGAAATAATCATGTTGATTGCACCTGAAGCACTGACACTAAATTGATATCGCCAAATAGACTTGGTACCAAATGAGCCAAATTTAGCATGGAGGACAAATGAACTGAATTATACAAAGCAAAATTTAAGTCATTCTTTGATATAAGTTTTCTGTGCACCAGGATTTGAATAGATTACGAGCGATGGTCAGTGTTTTGTTAAAATGTGACCAGTTTTAATGAAATGGAACAGAAGTCGCAAATTAAAAATGTTGTGATATTGCAGTATTTGTTTGCAGCTCATCAAGAGCTTTTATTTGATATGTGACATGTAGTATATTGTCCAGATTTTACCCTTTGGTGATACTTTTTGTCCTTTTTTGTTGAATTAAATGGAAATTAATTAAAATGGTAATTAAATGAGATAATTAACATTTAAATTAGATATCAGCTATATTATTCTCTGTAGTTAAAATCCTTTGGGCATCATTTCAGGAATAATGAGAGTTCTGATTTGTGATTTAGTATTCCAGAAGATGCCTATTCCTTTGTTAGAAAATGTCAAAAACTAATTTTTCAGCCAAAAAGCCCGCGCTTTACTATGCCTCAAAGGGCCCATGCGCGCGGCAATTTTGGACCCCTAAGGGGGGGGGGGGGGTAAAAAATTCGACCCCTTGACCGGGGTGGTAGTGTAAAAAATTAAGGCTCCCTCAGTGTATTTCGCGTAAAGATTGGTACACATCCTATAACTACTACTTAGTCCATTGGCCATGCAAGTACATAAGCACTTTTGTCATATGTACATACATATGGATTTTAAAATGCAAGTACTATTACCCACATGTTATACATAGATACAATTGCCTCGATTGACTCCCATTGGTAATATATAACCCATGTTCAATACCCATTGTGTATAGCCTTATCCGTCAATATCGTCAGCGGACCTACAAACCGCAGTGCTATTCTGCCAGCTAAGTGTTTATATAATCAATACTGCCCTGACTGGGGGCAGCAGGCCTGGGGAGGTAGGTGTACAGGGTGCAACTCTATAGACTAATGCAGCAGGAAAGGGTCACTTTTATAAAAAGTTGTTGATAAAGTTTTTGAACATTTCTGAAGCGTGAACAACAAAGACATGAATATGATCTCAAAAAACCAGCATTCTAATATATATATTTTTTGAAATATATAATTGTCCTGTGAATCTGCTGATTTGAGATATTTAGAAACATAGCAATTACAAAAAATGCTGTGAGGATTCCGCTAAAACCAACATAAACTCAACTTTATTCTGAAAAAGTCACCCTTTCTTGCTGCATTTGACCGGGTGCAATTTTTGATCAGGTGCAATCATTGACCGGCTAGCAAGGGAAAGGCAAATATAGGGCGGACAAATGTTAAGCCGATTATAATAAGAAATGCCATTTTCCTTTTTGGACCCCTAGCATATCACAGAATAATTTATTTCTTTTGAATTTCACTTTTTCTGATACACGGTGACAGATGGCACTCGGTCAAAAATTGCACCGGGTCAAAGACGACAACAATGGCCCGATATCATGAGACACAGCCTACTGTGAACTGCATGGGGGACAGCCTATACGAAAACTTTTGAAGAAATTTCCTTATTTTTACCCTTTTTATGGTCAATTTTCAGGTCTTCTGAGAGGCTGGGTAGTACTTTCATGTTTAAAAAAGGGTTTAAAAAAATCCGACTTACCGACCCTACATTTTCATGACCTGTTACCTGACACAAACCTTTTTTTTTTTGGCCTAAGATTGTCTCAGAGACGCACAGAGAAACCCTGAGTATGCAATAACCTGAGTATGTCTGTGGCACAGACATGACAGTGTGTCTGTGGTACAGACATGACAGTGTGTCTGTGGTACAAACATGACAGAGTGTCTGTGGTACGGACATGACAGGATGTCTATGGTACAGACATGACAGTGTGTCTGTGGTACAGACATGACAGTATGTCTGTGGTACAGACATGACAGTATGTCTGTGGTACAGACATGACAGTGTGTCTGTGGTACAGACATGACAGTGTGTCTGTGGTACAGACATGACAGTATGTCTGTGGTACAGACATGACAGTGTGTCTGTGGTACAGACATGACAGTGTGTCTGTGGTACAGACATGACAGTGTGTCTGTGGTACAGACATGACAGTATGTCTGTGGTACAGACATGACAGTGTGTCTGTGGTACAGACATGACAGTGTGTCTGTGGTACAGACATGACAGTATGTCTGTGGCACAGACATGACAGTATGTCTGTACCACAGACATGACAGTATGTCTGTGGTACAGACATGACAGTATGTCTGTGGTACAGACATGACAGTGTGTCTGTGGTACAGACATGACAGTGTGTCTGTGGTACAGACATGACAGTATGTCTGTGGTACAGACACGACAGTGTGTCTGTGGTACAGACATGACAGTGTGTCTGTGGTACAGACACGACAGTGTGTCTGTGGTACAGACATGACAGTGTGTCTGTGGTACAGACATGACAGTGTGTCTGTGGTACAGACATGACAGTGTGTCTGTGGTACAGACATGACAGTGGGTCTGTGGTACAGACATGACAGTGTGTCTGTGGTACAGACATGACAGTGTGTCTGTGGCACAGACATGACAGTGTGTCTGTGGCACAGACATGACAGTGTGTCTGTGGCACAGACATGACAGTGTGTCTGTGGTACAGACATGACAGTATGTCTGTGGTACAGACATGACAGTGTGTCTGTGGTACAGACATGACAGTGTGTCTGTGGTACAGACATGACAGTGTGTCTGTGGTACAGACATGACAGTGTGTCTGTGGTACAGACATGACAGTGTGTCTGTGGTACAGACATGACAGTGTGTCTGTGGTACAGACATGACAGTATGTCTGTACCACAGACATGACAGTATGTCTGTGGTACAGACATGACAGCGTGTCTGTGGTACAGACATGACAGTGTGTCTGTGGTACAGACATGACAGTATGTCTGTACCACAGACATGACAGTGTGTCTGTGGCACAGACATGACAGTGTGTCTGTACCACAGACATGACAGTATAGACTGGGCTCCACGAAGGCGACACAGGTATACCTGCGAAACAGTGCGATCCTTTTATTGATTTGATCTTGGACATTTCGCCTCATTTCGCGGTAGTGTCGCTCTAGTTATCTTCAGGAAAAGGGTGACAATCAGGGCGACACTCCTGCGAAGTGAAGCGAAATGAGGCGAAATGAAGCGAAATGCGAAAATCAAAACAGAAAAAAAGATTGCTACGTTTGGCAAGGCCCTGTGCCGCCCTAGTGGAGTCCGGGCTTATGTCTGTGGTGTAGCCATAGCAGAGACTCTGTATTCCTCGTCTGTGCAGCACCACTGACATCCGTCAGGGATCCTCAGAGACACCCAGATCTATACCTTATGGAGAATGTCTGTGATCTGTCTACAGTACAGACTCTGAGGCCTGCTGGTTGCAGCAGCACAGATAGACAACCACTCAGATGTCAGACCCTGATTGTACACCAGCAGCACAGACAGACAGATAGACAACCACTCAGATGTCAGACCCTGATTGTACACCAGCAGCACAGACAGACAGATAGACAACCACTCAGATGTCAGACCCTATGTATGTCTACAACCTATGCCTCCATATATCCAGTCCAGAAGTAGTCAACCTGTGTAGGCCTTAAGGGGTAAATAGCCTTCATATACTATTATCCAGTGCAGACATAACCAGCTCCCCCTAAATACAGCATACCCTGGGTGTACATCCACTCAGACACCCTAAGTGTACACTAGCAGCCAGACAGCCTGGGTGTATCTACAACCTTCTGCCTCCATATATAGAGCAGACATAGTCAGCCTGTGTAGGCCCTAAGGGCCAGCAGCCACAATATATCCACTCAGACATAGTCAGCCCCCCCCTAAATACAGCATACCCTGGGTGTACATCCACTCAGGTACCCTAGGTGTACACTTGCAGCCAGACAGCCTGGGTGTGTCTACCACCCTTTACCCCCATATACAGTCAGCCTGTGTAGGCCCTAAGGGTCAGAAGCCTCCATATATCCCCTCAGACATAGTCAGCCCCCGCCCCCCTCAAGATACAGCATACCCTGGGTGTACATCCACTCAGGTACCCTAAGTGTACACTTGCAGCCAGACAGCCTGGGTGTGTCTACCTCCTTCTGCCTCCATATACAGTCAGCCTGTGTAGGCCCTAAGGGTCAGCAGCCTCCATATATCCAGACATAACCAGGTCCCCTATATACAACCATACAGCTCAGACATGTCAGTGCTGGAGGTACCTGTAGTACAGGGTGTGACTGACCTTGTGTTGTAGCAGTGGTGGAGGTGGGTGTGGCATGTAGTGGTGTGGTGAGTGAGCAGCTCGGTGTGCTGAGTGGGAGCAGCTCTGTGGTACTGAGTGGGAGCTGAGGGGGAGGCACCACACAGGGATGTCAGTGTGTGCCACGTCACGGCCACTGGCAGCTAGTGACAGCAGCAGCCATAGGCACCAGGCACTGACAGCAGAACCAGCAGCAGTGACAGCAGCAGCAGCAGTAGTAGTGACAGCAGCACCAGGTACTAACACTGACACTAGGCTCAGCAGCAGCCGCAGCAGCTGCAGTAGTAGTAGCCGCAGCAGCCGCAGCAGCCGCACCAGCAGCAGAAGCAGCGGTAGCAGAAGCAGCAGTGGCAATATGCAACCAGCAGTAACAGCAGCAGCAGCAGCAGCAGCAGCAAGAGCATGCCACAGTAGAAGTACCACAGCTGCAGGAATAGATGGCCACAGAGCAGCAGCAGCAGAGGCCTGGAGAGGCAATACCCCTGGTATTGCCATCCGTGTGGCAGCAGCTATTCTAGATCACTCTAACTCATCTAATGCTGGCATAAATACAGCCGCCATAGGATTCTCAAAATTTAGAATTTACAAGGCTGAAAACAACAGCCATTTAATTGATTATAATTGTTAGACTCAATGTCAAAATATGAGTATCTACTTTACTGGATGGACTACCCTCTGTAGATTTCAACCGTGAAGATCTTTTGTTTGTTGTATATCATAAATATGGTTGACTAAAAACATGAAAAATCAATTTGAAAATCATTTTATTCATGATTATATACTGAACTTACAAAGCTCAATGATCTGGGATTATAATACATCCACTAGCTATTACTGTATGCTACCATAGCTTAAACGGGACCAGCGAGAATAGGACTGATACACTTAGGCATATCTGAAACTAATCACTGCTGATTGGTTAGGGTAAAGTCATCACAGTGGTGACCAGTAGTCATCATCTCGATTACAATATATGCCACTAGAGGGCCCCACTTGACATTTATGGAAAATGCAGGACCTACTCCAGGCCATCTATGGATTCATATCCATATTAACACTTAGTATAGGAACTTATAAAATCAAACATTTGAAGAATACTATCACATTAGAGACTCAAGTAATTTACAAGTAAGTTTTGAGCAAAATTGTCAAGGGCAGACAAATATGTACAGGTGGACACCTTTTGTGTGCCTTAAACCACGTTTACTTATGTAAGGATAAATTGTTAATTATTACAGGTTTGGTCCGTATGGGCCCTGTATGGGCCCTGTGGACCTGCTGGCCGGCCTTCGGCTGTGTTGGTTTCAAAACTATATCATCACCTTAATCATAATATACATATGGGCCCTGTTGCGCGTGCTAAGAGGGCTAGAAGTGCTCTCAATCCAGGTATGATGGGTTTCATTTTTTGGTGAAATTTTCTCACTCTCCCAGGCCTAATGTCTGACCTCCCCTCAGTGGTACGGGGTACCGGGGAAGCCATGCATCGAGCCCTCTCTAATGGAGTTGTGCGGCTTTCCGCAAAAGAAAATGACACAGGGTCATCACATGTGATGACCCTAGTGATTACCAAGTAGTCACAGGTGTCGTCATCACGGTGATGACAAAAAGTAATCACTCTTGATTACAGTTTTCCCCATAGAGTTTTCAGTGTAACAGCTACCACAGTAGGTACTTCTTTTTTTATAGTTGTTATATGATTCACCTAAGAATTATGCAGGGAATTATCTCATTGCTTCATGATCAAATATGTAAAACGCCTATGTTCGGGAGGGGAGATAAAAATTAGGTCAACAGTAGTGTATTCCTTATTATGGTAGATCTTTAGATATTACATTTGGAAGTATTCACCTTTTTTCATTTTGAATCTAGACCAGGTAGAACCTGAGATTTTGTCATTTGAAGATGCCACATCTGCACATTTTGCACTTATAGGCCATAGTGGAAATGGATCTTATGACTGTGATTTGAGATTGTGATGTTGATACCATTCCCAATCAACAGGGGGCACTAATGACTGTAGGTCTAATGGGCCAGGTCAATAAGGGAAGTGGTGCACTAGTGGGGCAGTGGTGTCTCCTGGTGTGGGACACCTGAGGTGGCTCTGACCAGTGTGACCAGCTACTAAACTCGTTTGCACAGAGGTTGCTGTCTGACCTGGTCTAATATTCCAAATGTTTAACTGATAAGGCTAAGGACTTCCCAGATAGCTGGAGCCTTGAAACCCGGGAAATGCACACTTCAGTTCACATTTTTTCCGATAATCATACTAGTAATATGCTGAGAATATTATTTTTATAATTGCATAGAGGTGCAATATGTCTATTATTGGTGAAAATTTACATAATGCAAATTATTTAGGGATACATATCCTTGTCACCTTTTCTGGTTCCCTGCACATAAATCTTAAAACTAGGACAAAAATAATGTCATTTTAAGCGGCATGGCTCGCACAAATGGGAATTCCCTGAGGGTCATTCCAGAGCCCTGAATCCTACCTAGTCACGGTGCATGGCCTGAATGGTCATAGTGGCGCCACCTTGTGTATTCCCCCCGCTCCTAACATAGCTTCAGGCCTGGTCAATAACCACAGTACGTCCAGCACACAAGGTTAGCAACTAACAACACCTAACACCACACCAGGCATTGCCAATACACATCATGGACTGACCACTGCCATCTATTGTCTCAATGGTAGCCTTACAGTTCTAGTCTCAGTGTTAGCCTTACAGTTATAGTCTCAGTGTTAGCCTTACAGTTATAGTCTCAGTGTTAGCCTTACAGTTATAGTCTCAGTGTTAGCCTATGAAATACTGTATAGCAGGTCAATAACTATGCATTGTAGCCCCTTAACCTTTTAAGAGCGGCATGATACCTTAAGAAATGCATCACACCCTTTGTCGTCATGATGCATAAATGCAGCCCTGGCAAGTAACTCGTCAGTGCTGCATTCAAGCATCATGCTGACCCTATTGGGTTCAGGAACTCCCTGACTGGGTTGGCATGATTCACCATTGCAGGACCGGCGAGCTGCTCACCATGGCTGCATTTGTGCATCATGACAACAAATGTCATCTTTAGCAACATCTGTCATTAAAGGGTTAAGGGCCGCATAGGGATTTGAAGCGGCACACTCACTCACAATTCTACCGAAGTACTGTTTTAATCCGCTATGTGGTGAAGTGTTAGTGAGGATAATGGAGCTTTAATGCTTTATGGCCTTTGTCAGTATGGTGCATGAATGCAGCCCTGGTGAGTCTACTGGACTGCATTCATCCATCATGCCAAATCTTAGGGAGTGTATGACAGTGACAATTTTATTATCTTAACCTATGAGAGCTACATGAGATGTATCAACATGTATCAAGAACATAGGGTTGGCATGATGTATGAATGCAGCACTTGTGGGCTACTCACAAAGGCTTTATTCATGCATCATGTTGATAAAGGATATATGCATTAAAGCACTATGTGGCCGTTAAAGGAGGAACCTCCTAGCATATGCCTGGCAGCTTTCCATATGTAAAGAGTAGCGCTGTTCACACATCATATTTGCATACGTTCAACCTTAAACTCTAACTTCACAATGTAGGCTAGTACAGAAACCTATACGCTGGTGTATATCTTTCAGTGTTTTTCTGCTACCCACTAAGGGAGTGTTCACTTATTAGTTACAGGGGGGTGGTGGGTTTGGGGGCGGGCGTAAAAATGTCTGACCTCTCTTGAGAGGGGGGGAGCATTAGCGCGTTACTATAGTTCAAAGGTGGGGTGAACATTTTTCTACGCCTTTGGCAAGGGGGGGGGGGGTTAAACGCTCTATGACCTCTAGATGGGGGGTGTAAAAAATGTTCGCCCCTCTATGCAAAATCTAACCTTCCCCCGGTAATTGATAAATGAACACTCCCTAAGGCCAATATACCAGAATAGAACAAAGCCAACTGTATACAATATGATTAATAGTACCGTAAAACCTTGTGTATAAACCTAACTCACGTATTAGCTGCATGTGCCCCCCCCCCTCATGAAAAGCACCAAAAAGTGTTTGTCCCCCCTTGAATTATAGTGACGTGCTGGCCTTTTTCCTCAGAATTTGTCTACCCCGTTCCCCTCAAGAGGAGTAGACGTATTTTATCCCCCCTTCCCCCAACAGAAAACACTATTCCCAGTAATTGATAAATCCTATAAGCCTATCAGGGGGTCAGACACTTGTTAATTGAGTACTGTAGTATATATGTTTAAAACCTGCATATAAACTGCATCCTGACTTTGGCCTGATCCTATAAGCTGCACTTATTTTATACATCCTCCCTGTCAACGGGTCGAAATTTTTAACCCCCCCCTTACAGGTCTAAAATTTGCATGCACACGGGACCTTTAAAGCATACTAATGGGCAGGCTTTTTCAGCCCAAAACAGGTTAAATTATATTGACCCCCCCCCCTCCAATATGGGTCCAAATTGTTTAATGAAAGGGAAATCTTAAAATTGACCAAGTCCATAAACACTACCAAGTCATCTGGAATCCCCAACGTCAGAACATGCATTGTCAAAGACGCCTTGCTTGTTGCACCAACAGTAATGAGTAGGATCATAGACCATAGCACCCGAAATGCGGACTTCCCACCCAATTGGAAGACGGGCAGAATCATCCCCCTGCCAAAGTCAGGAGACTTACACAAGGTGGGGAATTGGAGGCCGGTGTGTCTCTTGAACAGCTGCTCGAAGCTGTGCGAGAAAATTGTCCACTCCCAAATCATACAGCACATGACTACACGCCAACACTTGTCCGGAAACCAATTTGGTTTTGTCCCCGGCCGCAGCACAAACGACGCAATCTTCCACATAACAAAGGACCTACTAGAAGCAATGAACAAGCGCCAAGCCTCTGCAGTGGTCTTCTAAGACCTCTGCAAGGCCTTTGACACTGTGAACCACTCCATCCTCATCAAAGTACGGCATCACCGGGCAGACCCTGGAGTGGACGCGCAGCTACTTAGACGCACGACAACAGTACACTACAGCCAACAACACAGACTCCCCAACCGAGCCCATAAGCTGCGGCGTGCCCCAGGGCTCCGTCTTGGGGCCGCTGTTGTTCCTGATATATGTCAACGACGTCGAAAACTGTTTTCAGAATAGCAAGGGATACATAGAACTATGCTGATGACCTGGCACTGGTGTGCTCGTCGACGTCTCCCGAGAGAGTCCAAGCACTACTACAGGTGGACACCAACTCAGTGTCCAACTGGAGCGCTCTGAACCAGCTGACAGTAAACGAAGACAAAACCAAGGTGCTATGGAAGTACCCAGTAACCTCACCTGTCGACACCTCCGTCCTCCCGATCACTATGAACGGCAGGCTACTAGGGGTAGTACACTCCTTCAACTACTTAGGGGTAGTGATAGACCGGCATCTGTCCTTTTGCCAACACCTAAAAAAGGTGATTGGTACTGTGAAGAGTAAATACACTCAGCTCTGGAATACGAGGAGGGAGACTGACAAGCAGACCACCCTGATGATATACAAGACAATGGTGCTACCCTGCCTTGAATACTGCCCACTCGTTCTGGAGAGTGGGCCTGCATGGGCAGTCACCAAATTGCAAACAATCCAGAATGACTGTCTGAGAATCGTGAACAACATCCATGACGCGCGCGAGGCCAAAGTAGCTGAACTTCACCAAGACTCCTCTCTAGAAATGCTACAGCCCAGAAGGATTAAACAGCTACTGGTATTGATGTTCGGCAGGTCCAAGTGCGAGCACAACTTGTTGCAACCAACACGCGTATTGCGCGGTAACAACAAGTTGAAGTTCAAACTGCATCGGCCTCACAAAACCAGTTACACTTACAGCCCTGAGTACAGAGGCTCCAGGCTGTGGGATCGCCTAAGCTCTGCCCAACAGAACAGTCCGGGAGTTGATGAGTTTGTGGCAAGTCTGCGCCCCGCAGATCTAAGAGCTCTCGAGCGCATCGTATTGTAATACAATGTACTATAAATATAAGTATGCACTCTGCTGCTAATCAAACATTCAAAACTCAACGTAATGGCTGCAAACCATTAACCCATACCGTCTTGAACTGTTCTATAATAACTTTGACATTATTACTAATTGGCATAATATGAAAAACGTCTGTATTGTATACAATTTATAATTGCCAAATAAAAAATCTAAACTCAAACTCAAACACCCCTCCCCTAGTCAAGGGGTCCAAATATTTTTGCCCCTCCCCTGTTGATAGGAAATGATCACTCCCTTCTGGTACCATGATTACATAAATGACCTGCCACACTGGCCCCTGTGCCTCAGCATGTGCCACAGCAGGGAGCCAGTGTAGTTATTGATCTGAGACCCAGGTAACTCCACAGGTAGGAGTATACACAACTTTTACTTAATCATACATTCTGCTGACCGTGCAGACAGAATCACTACATGGCCACCTGTAGGTCTATACTAGAGGCCTATAGGAGGGAGGTGACATACAAACACATGTAAGTCTACATTCTCCCATCCTTACACATTACTGACAGGACCTATACATGGAGCTACCTTATATCTACATGTAGGCATATACTGTAGGCCTAGGATGGAATCAGTATAGCAGTACATACAACTCTAGAAGGGGCCTGAAATGGATTTGCTATATGATTGTAGGCCTATATTCTAGGCCTCTATCAAATGGGCCTGATATGGATTTACCATAATTGTGATTGCCTGTAGACCTTTATTCTAGGCCTACTAGATGGAACCAATACATTACTCATAGCTTTATTGCACATCAATGTATTTCATTGGAGGGAACCCAACATAACCAACACCAACTCTAGACCGAGTTCCTATCGCAAAAATAATATTGACTCATCGTGCTACAGGACAACCCAACAACCAGTTGAAAAGCAAAAGGGTTCGAAAGATAACCAATACTGCTATAGAACCATATGGTGGACCTGACTCACCTAGACTATAATCCACTTATCCACAAGACGCATACATAACTGGTCTATAGTAATTCACTAGGTGGTGCCACACAACCTCGGTAGCAGGTACTGGGATGTGGCATCATATATACACTGGCCTTCTGTGGTAACCATGCCCGAGACATGTAGTGACTATGCAGAGTGTGAGTCTTACCTGACACAAATACCTGGGCTGATTGGACAATGTGTTACTCTGAATTTCTAGGCCTTTCTCAGTAAACAGAAAATGTTTTACAACATTTTATAACATTATATAACGTTTCTTCAAGGCTCCTTTCTATGGAATAATGTGATATAAAGTTTTAAAACGTTACTTTGATGTAAAATAAAATTTCTTTATTAACTGAGTGGTCAATTGGCACTCCTAAGACTGTTTATACACAGTGGTGTCTCATTACCTCTAGTCTTATTCCCTCAGACTAATACATGACAAGGTGTGCAGCATGGGGGGTGGTGGTAGTGAGTGGCTGCTGTGTGTCCATGTAGGGTTAATACTGTGTCTCACCCTGCACACGGTGCATGCCCTGACCACCGTCACACACACAGACTACACACAGACCACCCTACCTGTCACACACAGCGACACACACACCACCCTACCTGTCACACACAGCGCGAGTTCCATGGCACAGACTGGTGCCATACGCTCCGCCTTCCCCCACCCCAGGACAGACTACCTCAGCTGTGGGCAGCAGAGCCCCTCCTATGTCTGTGACCCGGAAAACTACCTCAAAAGCTCCGAAGGTAAGCCACAATGTTTATCCACTCAAAAAAAGGTTTTTCATCACCGCATGCATCATAGAAATCAGGTTTTGAGGAAAATAATTTTCAATGAAAAATTTATAAAAATAGATGAATATTGGCATGTTTGGAATCAAATTAAACCTGATACTTCCAGTTGTATAGAAAAAACTTTTTGTAGACAGATTCTGTTTGATTCAGGTTAATAAACAGGTTAACTAACAGATAAATAATCTTTACTACACAACCTGCTATAAGTACAATCGTGTGCTTGTTACATACACTACTATAACGGGTTGGCCTTCTCGCAGCGGCAGCCTGCATGGAGGGCGCCATGTTTACGGGGCATTCTGGGGCATAGAGGTCACGGAACAGCTATCAATAGTGTGCGGACTTCGCACCCTGAAGAGGGAGGGAGGGGTGGTTAGTATCCCAGCGGCGGAGCAGCTGGTATAATCAATAAAAACATTCCACACAGGGGTGTGGTACTTTCTGCATACCACCCTGCTGTGTGGTAGCTTTATGCTGCTCTAGACCTATCAGGAGGCACCATTTTGGTCACATGACAGGGCAATGGCGGCGATGTAAACAAAGCAGCGGACAATGTAAACGCTGCAAATCAATGACCTAAACAAATAAATTTGCGAAGTAAACCACGACTAAAAGGTAGGGGGTTTAGATGAATGTCTTCTGATCCTGTAATAAATCTTGTATTGTATTCTATCATACAATACATAGACAAAGGCCCATGGCCAGAGGATATTTTGGTTATCGCTCCCCCCGAGGTGGGGCTGGGGCCGTATCCCATAAAGTCGCAGGCAGAGTGGGATGCAGCCCCAGCCTCACCTCGGGGGGAACGATAGCAAAAATCCTCTGGCCATGGGACTTTGCCTTTATTTCATGGTTTTTACTATTAAAAAATATGTTAAATTGCATATAAATGGCCATAATAATTTGAACAAATGATGACATCACAGGCCATGTGATACGGGAACACCGTATCCCATGGGGGGCATGGGATACTGCCCATTACAGGGTTTCTAGTACTTAAGCATAGTGGTCATTGTATCCACCATAACATAATGTCTCACCTTACCTCACCTCACCTCTCAGTGCAGACCCTGGATAACCTGGTGGCCTCCTTCTCAGACAGTGAGGTGTGTCTGTGTGCGGACGATGACAGAGACGCGTGTCAGCTGAAAACTAACCACGTCATCCTCATAGGACTGGTCCCATACATTAACACCAGTAACCCCGGCTACAGCGGCTACAGAAGCAACTCTCGGGGCCAGCAGGCAACACTCAAGAACTTTGCCATCTTGCTGAGGCAGAACCAATGGGCAATAAGCGACATGTCCTGTGCCATGCTCGTGGTCATTGTCTACGACCACAAAACTAAAATGGTAAGTATATCAATGTCTGGGCCCCCAAAATGTGTTAAGATCCTATAGTGTGATGAAATTGCCACCCTGCATAGGGAAAAGTGAACAGAAATAAAGGGGGCTGATATACTACTTTTCTTTACAATTCTGATATAAGAGTGTACATGCCACACATTATGCATGGAACTGAAAGCGGATACTCAAAGATGGTTGGAATTGGCCCCCCTGGATGTTGTTTCTCCTCAAAAAGTATGGACTTCCAGAAATTGAGAAAAAACACATAAATTAATCAAAAAAGGGAGTGCACACTTTTGAAAATAAAATGGGCCCCAAATAGGTAGAATATGGTGATCCATGATTCAAAAACCCAGGTCATCATGAAATTTAGGGCCAGGTCATTTTTTGCTAGATATGGTGAGGGGGGGAGCGATGGGTGGTTTTCACCAACCCTAAATGCCGCGAATTTAGTTTTGACCCCCCCCCCAGTATCGAGGCATTTCCATCTTTGCCCCCCCCCCCTCCATTGAGGGACTGTTTTTCAACAGGACACCAACCCAAGCCCCTCCAGCTGGTAACAAATGACTCTGCCCTCATCAGTAGCTAACAGTGTTTCTACTCTAGGTGTACACAGCTACAGACATATACAGCCGGCGGGTCATCACCTCCAGTCGTGCAACAAGTGTGGGCAATACCGCCAGGAGCAACTACTTCACTTCAGGACGTGTAGGGGACGGCCTGCAGAGCATGCTGATAAGCTATCAGTAAGTATCACTCTACAAACTAAGCTGACTCAGTATAAATAACTAGGAGGCTAAAGAACATGCTGACTCAGTATAAGTAAGTAGGAAGGTACAGAACATGCTGACGCAATGTAAGCAGAAGGCTAACAGTGGCGGATCTTCTTTCTCTTTTTTTCTTTTTCTTTGGAGGGGGGGCCAAGGCCCGTTGGTCATCCCCCTGGATCCGCCAATGACTAAAGGAAAGGCTGACTCAGTTAAAGTGAGCAGGGGATTTAAGGACATGCTGACTTGGTATAAGTAAGTAGGGAGATAAAGTACATGCTGAATTGGTATAAGTAAGTAGGCTGACTCGGTATGATTACGGTAGATAGGAAGCATACTGAGTCAGCATCTATAAGTAAATAGGCAGACATGCAGACTCAATATCAATAACTAGGATGCTACAGGACATGTTGACTCGGTTTAAGTAAGTAGGAGGATTAAGGCCAGGCTGACTCGGTATAATTAAGTAGGAAGACATGATGATCCAGTATGAGTAAGTAGGAGGTTTAAGGACGTGCTGACTCAGTATAAGTAAGTAGGAGGATTAATGACAGGCTGACTCAGTATAAGTAAGCGGAAGACTTAAAAGCCAGTATGGTAAAGCCAGCAGGATCATGGTCTGATTTTTGGTGATTTTTTGCACCCGCAGTTTTTTAAAATTGCATTCCCCCTTTAGTACAGAGCTAGAAAATATATATTTCTACTTATATGTTACTTTACATTTAATTTGCATACTCAAATACCTGTGTAGGGCACCTATCACAATTTTTGCTGTAATGAAAATTTTATCAAAAACCAAATACTGAATGCAGCACTGATTATGTACAAATGCTGCATTCATGCACCATGAAGACATAAACACATGACCATGCTCTATTGAACGTTTAATTATCTGCTTGTCATATATTCTGTTGGAGAGTATGATACAAGGATATTGTACAGGCTGGGTAAATCCTGGCATTCATACCGTGCAGGGAAAAAAGAGAATGAGGGGGTTTCTCCCCTTGATTTCGGGTTAATATAAGGTTATAAGGCACAAACAGCCTACACCCGCTTTAGCCGTGCTGCAAGGAAACAAAATGTAACATTAGCAGGTGCAGGTCAAGAGATATTTTCTAGTGTAATATTCTGACAAATTTCTTGTTATTTGACAAGATATAAACATCACAATCAGAAGCCCCAGGCAAAGTGGCATATGCCCCAGCCCCCAGAAGTGAAATACGTTAGAGAGGTATCAATGTAGTTGGCATTTGCACTTATACTTCTATTAGAAGCCATTTAATGAAAATACTGTCTTTTTTCTCCGCCAATTGAATTCGGCCACATTGTATTCAATGGGGGCATAGAATACGCCCCTTCCTATAGTTAAGCATAGTAAATCCAGTCACATGCTAGGCTTTTCTGAACTAAAATAATTTAGTTGGTCCCTAAACCTGAAATATGTTTGTCAATATACCGTGTACTGCCCAAACTCCTGAGTTATGCAGTTTTGGCTATTTTTGGCCCTTTTCAGCCTTTTACCCCTACAGAATAACAACCTTTGCATCAATCTTTTCAAATTTTTGGTATATGTGACAAAACATCGTATACTTTTAGAATTTTTCTTTTTTTTTGTGTATTGGTCCAATTCTTTTTATTTTCTGGCCCTCCAAAGCCCTAAAAACCCTAAAAATGTCAAAAAGGCTAAAAATGAAATGTTATGCATGTCTCCTATGTCTACTGAGGAAACAACAGCCCATCCCAAATATCATTTTCTGTTAGGCCTATGGTATAGTCAATCGATTCATAAGGCTTTTCTTTTGATAGGTACTCTATTTTTTTCTCCACAGCCATTTAAGTGTGTACTGTCAGCAAAATGTTCAAAAGTCCTTTCATTTTGATACCCCTATAAAGTAAATAAAGAAGATACAAACAGTAACCCTTGTACCCCAGATTGTGAGGTAACTATTGTGTCCTTTGCCAGAAAAAAAAGATTGAAAAAAATCCAATATTCTAGCCTCCAGGACAAAATGTGTAGCGTGATACATATTTTGGTCCCGGAGTCACCCTCTTATTTTGGTCCCGGAGTCACTCCCCTTGCTGATAAAAGTAAAACCCACACAGAATTGTTAATATCCAATATATTTTAATCATCTTTATTGACCCTGCTTCCTATCTACCCCCTCTAATGCTCTAAACCAGAAATCTGATGATTCCACTGATTTAACCTACATTTATACAATATTTTATTTTGGTCCTTCAAAAATGTAGCCAGTGCAACATTGAGAATTTGCAGGACCGGATGTCCTGTGGGGTGAAAAAACATTTCAAAAAGACTGAATCTTGTATTTTTTTAAAAGATAAAACAAACCCCCTACCTCTCTGTGCCTCTATATGGGCCACATTGAGACCCATGACCTCAGTCACCATGTGCTCCTGGTGGTAACAACACAACACGTGACAGAAGTCCAGGAACGTGCCCACACCTCGCGCCCTCACCGTCTCCAAGAGGATCTCTACCTTCCCACTTGGTAATATGTTTGAAGCCTGGAATTTAATTTAATGTTGATATAAAGTCATAAAATAGAAGACTAATGTGGAAAAGAAAAGCCATTATCGGATTCGTTTGTAGATTGTGGATCAGCATTAGGTTTATAAATATTAATTATCCCTGTTACCAAATGAAATGATTATGATTGTAAACAGAGAAAAACAAAGGTGTCAACTTTGCCTCCCAAGTGGCTCGAGTAAAATAGTACCTTTTTAAAAATGTACCATTATCTTTAAAAAATCAAAGAGAGGTTATAAACTCAAGTTTACTCTGCACTATCAGTGTCAACTCGAGGTGACCCTTCATATTAGCAGAGTCAATACCTGTTTGACACTTGATTTTTACCAGAGGCCCACGGGAGAAACAGTAGACTACTTAACCTTTCTCTGTGTATGTATGCTATTCACTAATGAACCCTTCAATGGCTGCTCAATTTGCTATACCCTTGGTCATCATTATGCATTGAAGCAGCACCTGGCAAGTAACTTGCCTGAGCCACATTCATGCCTCACTTCCACTCTTCCCAAGTGTAGGGTCAGCCACATGAGCTACTTCCCAGGACATATGACAAACTGACAGCATATGGCAATAATGCGCTATGCAGCGTTAAAAGGGTTAGTACATACTGAGAGTTCATCCTCGGTGTCGTCGGTAATCACATCAGCCGCCTTCAGGGCTGCCCTCAGCATGATGGACACGTCTGTAAATAAGGACATGTAGACAAGGGAAGAGGATGTTATATTCAAACATACTTCTATGTTTAAAAAGGTAATACCGTAAAACCTCGCATATAAGCCGCGGCTAGGATGCGAGTCATATCGGCGGTGCAGCTTATTGCATATGGTCAGGATGTTGCTTATAGGTGAGCTTTTGCTATCATGCTACGGTACTAAATTCACCATAATCAAATCGTCAGTGCAGCTTATAGCATCGGCCCAAACTCGAGGTGCAGCTTATACGGGAGTTAGGCTTATACGCAAGGGTTTACGGTACCAAACATTTTATTGGGTATAAGCAGCCGCTTGTACATTAGTCAGACTCAACTTTAACTTGGCACCAAACATGTAGATTTAGAGTCCGGCTCATATGATGGGTTTAATCAGTTTACTACTAAAATCCCCATGACAGATTTTCAAGTTGGGTTCATGGAATTCTCCAAAGTTAAGGAACACTGCATGAATAATATTTTTTTCAACAAATTAAAGATGGCTAAAAAGAACAGTTTTAAGCAGTGTTAAGTTAAGTAACGCCATAAAAATGTCACCAAAACATCATAATGATATTTAAGTGACTTCAAGTGCCATTTACTTCAATATGCTTTGAGTGTTTAAATACATTTAATTTACTCAAATACAAATATTGCTGCAATGGGTCCTGCTTATCTGCACGTATTGAAGGAAGTGTAGATGTGAAGTTGCTGTTTCCTTCCATCATAGCCTTTACAGTATAACATGTAGGCAAACGTCCACAAGTTGAAATATGTTGACTGGGTTATTTCATGAGTTGACCTAGCCCAAGGGTCAACAAGTGAAATAACACACAAACACAAGTGTTCCTTTGCATTTATTTTTATCTTTTTGATTCAAATAGTCAAAATCATTAAGGGGACAGCCTGAAATAGCCTTTTCTACGCTATTCAAATGTAAACAAACAGCCATTGTTTGATGATGTCACAGGGCAGTGAAACATGGTCGTGGTATATTCAATGACTTGGCAAAATTGGTCCTCCTTGGTTAAATCAATGGGGCTGCCATATTCCATGAGACATAACTTATTAGATGACACCAACTCACCTAGCCTGCTGAAGAAGCTGCCCTTGTGTTCTGAGATCAGATTGTCTACGTCCTCGTACGTCAGGTCTGAAGTCACCTTGTGGGTACGTGTGGCCGGTTCTAGGAAGGAGGAACAGAATACCCGGTATTCATTTCATGTGGAGAAACACAGTTACTATACTTGTGGCTGTGTCTCATGAGCGTGGGCCACTGTGAACCACTTTGACTGGGTACCATCTTTGACCGGCTTGATAGAACAGGGTCACGGCCTGGCTTGGGACTATGGGACAGCCCATGTCATTTGGCTTCCATCAACTGACTGTACCTTTATTGAATGAAGGCGTTGTTCCCAGCCAGGGCGGGCTATGGTGTTGTGGACATATAACTATAAGCTAAACACATGATAGGACAGACAACCTATAAAAAAAATCCCGTTTAGGGTTGGGATGATGACTGAAGCCCTCCAAATGAAAAAAGGTTTTCCAAATCTTACTCAAATGTATTTCCAAACATTGTAAAAGTATAATATTTAGAGAATGGAGGTGAATTGAGTCATCACTGAGTGTTAATAGGTCACAAAGGCATCCAATGTCTCCCAAGCATGGGCTTTTTTAGTGTATTTTCAATAAAGGGAGTAAAAGCGTTCACACTTTTATATCAAAATGACCCCAAGTCAGGCAATAAATTTGAATTAGAGCAAAATCGGAGGGAACTAGGAGGAACGGCATATATATATAGGAAGTCAAATATATATATATTGTTTGTGAACATTTTGACTCATTTTTAGGGAAATCTATTTTTTTGTCCCAAACATCTGATGGACTAGATTTAACATTAGCTTAACTTGACAGTGTGCTTTCCCTGGGTTAAAGAGATAAATCTACCTCTGATAAGGATTTTAACACAACCTAAATCTAATAGACCTTAGAGAAAACTAGTTAGAGGGTCTCCAAATGGACCAAATTTATCTAACTAAGTCATATATATATATAAGGCAAAACTGTTTTAGAATAGCTATCTACCTTCTTGAGTTCTGCTAGTACCTTCAGCTGCAGCCATCCGTGCCCTTATTTGGTCTATATCCAACCCGAATATGTCCTTTACAGGGTCAGAACTCTCACTGTGGGTACGTCTGACCGGTTCTAGGAAGAAGGAAATATATTTCTTAGAGGAAAGTTTGTCCATATCCAACCCTAATACATCCTGTTAAAAACAAATAACTACTTTCTTGAGTTCTGCTAGTACTATGAGTTCCAGCCTTTTGTGCCCTGATTAGGTTTATATCCAACCCTTATTAATCATGTTAAAAAAGGAAAAGTAGTTCTAAAATAACCACCAACCTTCAGGAGCTCTCCCAGTACTCTGAGCCCAAGCCCTGTATGCCCTTAGCTGATTTACATCCAACCCGAGTACGTCCTCCACGATGTCGGCGCGGTGCTGTTCGTCGTTCAGGATGAGGCAGAAGTCAACAAACTGAGGTATGCTGGCCGCGTACAGGTGAGTCAGCAAGGCCTGTTTCCGCTTACTCGGCAGTTGTAGCGCCTGCAAACATAAGGTGAGTCAGCAAGGCCTGTTTCCGCTTACTCGGCAGTTGTAGCGCCTGCAAACATAAGGTGAGTCAGCAAGGCCTGTTTCCGCTTACTTGGCAGTTTTAGAGCCTGCAAACATAAGGTGAGTCAGCAAGGCCTGTTTCTGCTTACTCGACAGTTCTAGAGCCTGCAAACATAAGGTGAGTCAGCAAGGCCTGTTTCTGCTTACTCGGCAGTTCTAGAGCCTGCAAACATAAGGTGAGTCAGCAAAGCCTGTTTCCGCTTACTCGGCAGTTGTAGCGCCTGCAAACATAAGGTGAGTCAGCAAGGCCTGTTTCCGCTTACTCGGCAGTTGTAGCGCCTGCAAACATAAGGTGAGTCAGCAAGGCCTGTTTCCGCTTACTCGGCAGTTCTAGAGCCTGCAAACATAAGGTGAGTCAAATGACCACAAAATCTTTTTGTAGATTTCCAGAAAGGTTGTCTCATTTGAACCAATTCGTTATGTCCTCTGCCCCAACCTTGAACAGCTATACCAATACCCCTGACCCTGACTCGGAAAGTTCAATGTCAATATTAGCAATAGTTCCCTGAGAGGTAAGTAAAGTATACCACATTCAGGCTATTGAAATGGAGAAAATTTTACAATGGCTTTAAAAAAAAAAAAAGGTCAGCCTTGATTTTGTATGAATTGCCATGGAAACCATAACACTGGTTTTGTGTAAAAACTAATTTTGTGAGGGATTTCTTTTGGGCAGATTTAGTTTGGATTTACAAAGAGGTTGCCCTGTTTGAATCAACATGTTATGAGTCCAATGCCCAGCTGTCAAAAGCAAAACAGCACCCCTGACCCCCGTTGGCTCCTGGTGCATATTTTTACCATTCACACACCTTGGGCCCAATATTTGAAATACTTAAATTTCTCTGAGAGCTTAGCAAAATATACCACACTTTAGCCCTTGAAGTGTAGAAAGTTATGGCTCCAAAAGATTTATTTTAAATGTGTTGATTTCATATAAATTGCCATGGAGATCAGGATTTCTGACGGTTTCTTTTGTCTACCCTAAAGTGGCAGATCTACGTACTACCATAACGTAAGACCTGAGATGTAGATTACAGTTATAAATCAGTGCAGTAAGAAAGCCTTTAACACCCTCAAATTTATTTTGACACGGATATGTGGCTGGGCCTCTGACAAACCCATACCCTTGGCTAGAGACATTTTGGTAAAAAGGGCCTATGTTTTTTTTGTTTCATTTTGCAGAAACCCACCTCTTGATTACAGCAATATTGATCAAAAGTGCCTCCGTTTAAAGAAAGTTGACCCTCCGTTGGAGGGATTTCGGTCAAAAGTGACTCTTTTTGTTAAAATTCAAAAATGTGAAAGCAGACCCTTGGCTAGAGGGTGTTTAGTGAGAACAGACCCTTGGCTACAGGGACTTTACTGAAAAACTGACCCTTGGGTAGAGGGGTATTTCTAAAAAAACACCCTTGCCAGCCACACACCGATGTATAAAAAATATACTATGTGACTTTAACAGTAATACCAGCACCCCTGACTCTGACTCTGACACTAACGGTAACACCCCAGTTGGCTCCCCGTGTATTGAGCATGCAGTAAGACCTCACCTGGAGGTCCCTGGGTATACACCATGCAGTAAGACCTTACCTGGAGGTCCTTTGGTATACACCATGCAGTAAGACCTGAAGGGGTATCATCTGTATCATCAGACATATCTGGCTCAGCCACAACAAGGTTAGAAGGAGCGCCCATCTAAGTTTAATTTAATTACACAACTGCTTATGCCCACATCTCCATTGTGACAAATATAACATATATCTAGAATTACTAGGCTGAACCACTTAGAGCTGATCTAGCATGGTCTCAACAAATTGCTTAAATTTATATTATACCTGGGAAGTCATTGTAGGTTTAGTGCTAGAGTAGCTGCACCTTTATAACCAATATTGTAGATATCAGGAGTGAAGATGTGATGCAACTGGTTTTAGTTTGCATCTTTTAATTGAGTCTGATGAGGCTAGACATTAAAAAAGACACGAAATCACCTACATACCATAGATCATTGTTTATATTGACCTGTTGTGATTCTGGCAAGAAATGGTACGAGTCTTAAGATTGAACTTGGGCCATGTAGAATAGATGAATAGCCTATTTATTTAAAGAAAAAAAACCACATGAAAATGACGATAAGCAAGCAAGCAATACAAACGCAAACCTCTCTGGGCTGCTACCAAGCAGGCAATGACCAGTTGCTAACAACAAAGGTGGGAATGAGGCTCAGTAGTACCACAGTAAAGCACACGGTGGGGGAGTGATGACACTCCTGCCAAGCATAATAGTTCTTGCCGCCCCCACTAGGTGGGGTGTGAGTGGAGTCCTGGTGGCATGTAGGAATTTTTTCAAAGGTTTCATGTGATTGTTAGTTCTTTTAGGGTTAGAATAAATACATTTGTCACCTATATGTACGTAGCATTGCGATTCATCTTTTGAAAATCGTAGTATAAGGCATGACGTTGAATGAATAAAAAAAATCCTACAAATCTTACAAACACATAGAGCTTGACAAAAACTGATTGTTTTTTGTTTAGTTATTGTTTACATCAATATTACAGCGAGCTCTAAATGTAGGTCATAAACAAATAAACACTCCTCCAGTGTAAGAACAAAGATCACATCTGGGTCATGACTGTTTATAGTTCAGTTGTATTTGAGGAAACTGCATGTTTAAAATGATCGCTAGCCACTAAAAGATATGTATGTTCTCATCCAGTCTTCTGCAACATGTGAATCTAAAAGAAAATTATTTGTATAAATCACTGTTATATCAACTAAACATTGAAGCTTACTCATATCAATGAGGGTATGTCGGCCCAATATTACAACTGAAAAACATGTATTTGAAGTTATGCAATAAAAACCCTTGAACTTGAACTTGAACTTGATAAATGATACGTCCGTGCTGTAGGGGAGTAGTGCGGCCATGCCCCGCTGCCCCTGTAAGGTTCTCATGTACCCCCTGCATGGCTGGGTACTGGAGCGTGGCCCTACTGCCCCACCCTGCAGACACACCCAGCACAGGACATCCGGCCCACTATTACATACAGTAGGGCAGCCAGGTAGGATGCTCTATCTATCTATCTATCTATCTCTCTATCTATCTATCTATCTATCTATCTCTATCTCTCTTTCTCTCTATATATCTTTATATCTATGTTTCTATCTCTCTATCTCTATCTCTCTATATATCTATCTAATTATCTATCTATCAATCTATATCTATCTATCTATATATCTCTATCTCTCTCTCTCTCTCTCTATCTATATCTATCTATCTCTCTCTCTCTCTCTCTATCTATCTAGATCTATCTATCTCTATCTCTCATCTATATCTATATACCTATCTCTATCTATCTATATATCTATCTATTTATCTAACTACCTACCTATCTGTCTATCTATCTGTCAGACGAGCCTGTCTCCGTCCCCAAGGACCCTGTCCCCGTCCCCCAGGAGCCTGTCTCCGACCCCCAGGAGCCTGTCTCCGTCCCCAAGGAGCCTGTCCCCGACCTCCAGGAGCCTGTCTCCGACCCCCAGGAGCCTGTCCCCGTCCTCAAGGAGCCTGTCCCCGACCCCCAGGAGCCTGTCCCCGACCTCCAGGAGCATGTCCTCAGCTTGGAGACAATAAAGTAGCATTCCCCAAACTTGGGGCTTGATGCCAGGTTTTACAGCAAGTCAATAAGACCCTTTTTCTGCATACAGGGAGCTTCAATGCACGGTGAATGTTGTCTGCTGCAATCAGACACAGAGTAGAGTGCTGCCACCACACTGCGGTTGGTGAAAGCTTGATGGAACAGTCGCCAGAGCCTCTCTGGAGACGGCGCCACAAGGCCTCAGGCTATAGCCCCAGTGCTGTCACCTAGTGTGAACCACAGAACTAACACCACCAGTTTACAGTCGCCCCCAGGCTGCCTCTGTTACTGCTGCCACACCATTATATACTCCTAAAATTAGAGTTTACCTTTTGATTAAATACAGAGTCACTACATTCATCCCAGACCCCCTAGTTAGCCCAAACACAGCACATACCAAGCAGCTCAGGCAGGGCGGGAAAAAAGCTGAACTCTGCCTGGAGAGTGGAGTAGCCTCTTTCTGGGCCATCTGCTGGGCATCTCCCACCACCACACCAGTGCCAATAGGGAATCAGTGGACTGAACTGTTTGCTGCAAATATGGATTATTTACCCCCATCTCTTCATTGACAGTCGTGAGGTAAGCTAACCAAGGTCTAGACTACCTTTAGGGAACCTGACAACTTTCCAGTCAGGTAGATTTAGTTATTTTCATAGGGAAAACATCACTCGGTTTTTCGGCCGTCACCCGCACCCTTTTTACCGCATCGGGTCCAGACTCGGTATCCAGGTCCGGCAGGGAATTGCGCATCCGTGGGTGAAAACGGCATCTTTCTATCATACTCCGTTCTCTTTCTACCTTTGTTGAGGTGTGTATGGGTGGTGTTGACGAGTGTAGGCTAGGGACGAGTAGACAAGACTAGGGACGATGAGTAGACAAGACTAGGGAGGACTGGGACCAGCACTGGCACTGACACTGACCCTGGCACTGACACTGTCACTGTCACTGTCACTGAAATTTTGCTGAGAAGTTGTTTTCTGTTTGAAAAAAATGTGACTCGGTTATGAAGCTGGCATTCGCACCTTTGTCAACAAAATTGCCTAATACTCAGGATTATGCCTAGGCAGGTGATTGTGGTCACGTAGGTGCAACTCCCATGTCTCTACGATGATTTCTTCTTGTTGTACATGGCTAGGAATAAGTAGTCATGGCTAAGATGAGTAGACATTGATGGGAACGAGTAGACAAGGATAGGGATGACTGAGACTAGAATTGGCACTGGCACTAAAACTGACACTGACACTGTCACTGACACTGACACTGACACTGTCACTGACACTGGGTCTGTGTACATGTCAGTGGTAATTTATTTATAATACATGTACCCAGTAATTCAATACACCTACTAGAGGTTAAACTTTATCGATTCCCCATTTAATTCAGCACTATTACTGATATTGATTGATTTATTATATTCAGTTGCTGCTCCAAGAAGGTTCCTTACATGTCAGGAAGGCCCCAACACACTGGGAAGGCTCCAAACAGGCCAACAACACTCACCGTTCCTTACAGACTTTGTGAGTATCAGGTACTGGGTAAGGGACTATTCCACTGCGGTTATTCAGCTGTAGTTCCATCATCTAATGAAAGTCTATAATGCTAAACTTTAGATTGAATCTCATCCGACAGATGAAAACAAGGTCGATTCTTTCAGTGGAATACTCCCTGTAGATATATATATTTTTAGCATCCAATCCCCCCTTCTTAAAATCGTAAAATCTACAATAAATATACCAGTAGTTTGCGTAAATATAACCCATAAAAACTCTAGACCAAAGTATGTTAATCAATTTACACATTGAATACTGGTATGTTTTATATATAAAGTCAGACAAGACTAGACTGTTACCATGAGACTAAAACATATTTCAAACGGGATTCTATAAACTACTATAAACACCCAAACACCTCCCTATGTGTCGAGTACTGTCAGAATACCGGTATAAACACCCTCACACCTCCCTATGTATCCAGTACTGTCAGAATACCGGTATAAACACCCTCACACCTCCCTATGTATCCAGTACTGTCAGAATACCGGTATAAACACCCTCACACCTCCCTATGTATCCAGTACTGTCAGAATACCGGTATAAACACCCAAACACCTCCCTATGTTTCCAGTACTGTCAGAATACCGGTATAAACACCCAAACACCTCCCTATGTGTCCAGTACTGTCAGAACACTGGTAAACACACAATCCCCCCAAATTCTATGGAGTCTTCACCTACTTCAGCCATCCCCAGAAAGGCCCTGCATCACACCATGCAGGTCATATTTAAGCTGTACAACCGCTAAGAGAAAGCTCTTTTTTACCACATTATAGGGGGGGATGCGTCAACATGATGCACCAATGTATTTAATTCACTTTTGAAAGACTTGCAGATGTCAGAAAATACTTGACCCTCTAGGGGCTACATAGTGCTATTATCCCTTTCATCATCACCACTACATTAGCATTCAATTACATGAGATAAAACACTCAACACTATCCATTCCATACTTGAATTAAACTAAATGGGGGGGGGCGGTGACATGGGCTCATAACCTGTAGATGTGTGCGTGTACAGGACATGGGGGGATATAGACTCGTCCCCTGTAGATGTGTGCGTGTACAGGTACATGGGGGGACATAGACTCGTCCCCTGTAGGTGTGTGGAGGTATAGGGACATGGGGGGACATAGACTCATCCCCTGTAGGTGTGTGGAGGTATAGGGACACGGGGGGACATAGACTCGTCCCTTGTAGGTGTGGGTGTATAGGGACATGGGAGGGTGACATAGACTCATCCCCTGTAGGTGTGTGGAGGTATAGGGACATGGGGGGACATAGACTCGTCCCCTGTTGGTGTGTGCGTGTACAGGGACATGGGGGGACATAGACTCGTCCCCTGTAGGTGTGTGGAGGTATAGGGACATGGGGGGACATAGACTCGTCCCTTGTAGGTGTGTGGAGGTATAGGGACATGGGGGGACATAGACTCATCCCCTGTAGGTGTGTGGAGGTATAGGGACATGGGGGGACATAGACTCGTCCCTTGTAGGTGTGGGTGTATAGGGACATGGGGGGACATAGAATCGTCCCCTGTAGGTGTGTGGGTGTATAGAGACATGGGGGGGATATAGACTGGTCTCCTGTAGGTGTGTGGAGGTATAGGGACATACGATGACATAGACTCGCGCCCTAGTTGTGGATATGTGTGAAATATCATTCATTACTTTGTCACTGTGTTTCCCAGTGGGCACAGAACATTGAATCAACATTGATACCTGGTTGACAATGTCGATTCAATATTGATTTAATGTTGACTCAATGTTGAACTGAATTCTGTGCCCACCAATTCCATCTGCCCAAAAATACCCCCTAGTTACCCCACCACTTCTTTCAGCCGTAAAATACCCCCTACATATCTATCAGGCCAAACATACCCCCTCACTACCCAAGCACTTCTATCTGTCCCAAAAATACCCCCTAACTACCTGACTAGTGGGCACTGGCTGTAGGGCTCTGGAGGGAGGGGAGCTGGTTATTGCAACATACGCTGCACGATAAGAGCTGATAAGACTGGTACAGGTCTGTCCCTTTTTTGTAGCCATAAGAGTATGTCTTATCAGTGTAGGGGCTAGGGTTATACGGGTTGTTATATGACGAGTTCTGTTGGATGCTGTGTTGTGAACTCAGTCCGAACCCTTCAGTCCGACGGTAGGTGGCAACACCTGCCTCGGGCTTGGGGTATGGACAGAGGTCGCTATAGGCTTCCGGTCTGCGTGTGCGCGCGCAGGCTGGCTGCCTATATATACCCAGCATCTGATGGGACTCGTCGGTTACTCTGAGCCACGCTGGTAAGGAGACCCCGTGATCATTACGGCTGATTCGCCCACTGACCCGTTCCGAACTCTATAGGGAGTTCGCACGCATAGTTACTGCCTGTCTAGGTTCTTGAATAAACCTATTGATTCGCAACCTGTAAACACTTGATCCGAACTGTGTTGACTTTGTTCTTTACTTGATACTCTACCAATATCATAGAGACACAAAGTATCGTTTATTACATCAGTGATTAGAACCGCAACCAGCAAACTTTCACTTTCCAGACAATCTTGGCTGTATAAGTGACAGGGTCACTCCCACTGACTGTAGAGGTGACAGGGTCCCTCCCACTGACTGTAGACGTGACAGGGTCACTCCCACTGACTGTAGACGTGACTGGGTCACTCCCACTGACTGTAGACATGACAGGGTCCCTCCCACTGACTGTAGACGTGTTGTTGAGGTGGGAGTGGTGGTGGTGAAGAGTGTAGGTGTTGTTGAGGTGTGTATGGGTGTTGTTGACGACTGTAGGTGTTGTTATGGGTGGTGTTGACGAGTGTAGGTTTACTGTGGTCAAAGCCACATAGACCTATGGACATAAATTGACCCCCATTTCCTCTCAGGCCTAAAAAAATAATTGTTGTGTTCCGGTATCCCGACCTACCCTATTTTTTTGGCCCCACCCTAAAACAAAAAGAAAAAAGTGACCTACCTACCCTATATATTTGGGCCATGCTACCGGAAAACTACAATTTTTTTTCTTGGCCTCATTTGATTATGTTCAGTTGTTTTATTTCTTCTGTCATTTGTCACTAGGTCCCATTTCGATTTGCAGGAGATGCCTCCCTGTCAATTCTAGTGGACTGCCTACCCCCATTTTGATAAAAACCACTAAATTTGTGCATAGCTCAACACAATACTATGACACCCAATTAGGCCTATTGCATGGTCCCCAGTAAACTAAACAAGTCTAAGATATTGGCACATATTAAAACAGACATAGCCTATAGGCATGAAGGCATAGGGTTATGTCATAGATCTAGGCCTACAGGCCTAAGCTTAGGCCTAGGCCTCTAGCATTTTGTAAAGTTGAGGAGACAGCTGGGAGTTTTTTTCCCATGGGTTTGTGTGTCATTTGTAATATCTGTCAAAAAAGAAAAAAAGAAGAGCAATTATCCCTTTTCGATTTCAAGAAATTGGCCTAAAGGCCTACCTTCTTGAATCTTGTCCATAGCATAGGCCTACTGGTAGTATTAAATCAGGGTATTATCACCATGTAGATTTATAAGCCTAGGTAGGCCAATTATACACTTTATCTAGGGCTAGGGCTAGGCTTGGGAAGTGTAAAATTAGTGTAGATGAAGGTACCTAGCCTATCCCTAACATAGTCATAGGCCTTGCCACGGACCTAACCTTAAACCCCCACCACCCCTATTTATAAGGCTGAGTACCTGTCTGGACTCCAACTGTCACTTGAGGGGGTACCAAGATTTGCACCTTTAAATGACAAAAATGCCAAGCCAAAATGCTTGAAGGGAGCCAAGAATATAATGAAGACAGCTACCTAGTGCCTCTGGTAGCTTCTGCTTGATTAGTGTCACTACTCCATCGACAACCTCCCTACTCCGTTCCTACCCTCCTTACTCTGTCCCAGCCTGCTCCGTCCCTACCCTTCCTATCTTCGGGATGGTGGCCGAAGACTAAGGTCCGCCAGTATTGAGCTGTAACATGATATATCCGGTAAAACCTGTGGCGAAGCGTTCTACCATGAAAGAATAGTAAAAAACCTCCCCTGATAAAAATCTGCGCCAGAAGCCTCGGAAGAAATTGACTTAAAGAAGACACATTACACATACCGGTAGTAATAGAGCGGGGGCCAGCTTGGTCGAACTGATTCCCCAGCTACAGCAAGGGGCGGGGAGGGGGGGTAAAAAATGTCCACCCCTTCCTGAGAATCCACGCCAAAGCATCTGTAGAGATTGACAAAGATTACACATTACTAATAGAGCAGGGTCCAGCTTGTTCGAACCATTTCTCCATTGATATGGGCAGGGGGGGTAAACCCTTCCAAGGGGGCATAAAAATGTTGTGAGCCCTACCCATGCTCCCCCACCAGACTAAGAGGGGTCAACAATGTCCACCCCCCCCCACTAGTTTTACGAGTCATACATGGCACCAGACCCGCTCCCTCAACTCAGGCTTCAATTATCCAATTCAAATAAAAGTACCGTACGCTTGTAGAGAAATTGTGAAGAAAAAGCTTAGACCTGGACTCGTCCCCTGTAGGTGTGTGGGGGTAAAGGGACATGGGGAGACATGGACTAGTCCCCTGTAGGTGGGTGAGGGTACAGGGACATGGGGAGACATAGACTTGTCCCCTGTAGGTGGGTGAGGGTACAGGGACATGGGGAGACATAGACTTGTCCCCTGTAGGTGGGTGAGGGTACAGGGACATGGGGAGACATAGACTTGTCCCCTGTAGGTGGGTGAGGGTACAGGGACATGGGGAGACATAGACTTGTCCCCTGTAGGTGGGTGAGGGTACAGGAACATGGGGAGACATAGACTTGTCCCCTGTAGGTGGGTGAGGGTACAGGGACATGGGGAGACATAGACTTGTCCCCTGTAGGTGGGTGAGGGTACAGGGACATGGGGAGACATAGACTTGTCCCCTGTAGGTGTGTGGGGGTATAGGGACATGGGGAGACATAGACTTGTCCCCTGTAGGTGTGTGGGGGTATAGGGACATGGGGAGACATAGTCTTGTCCCCTGTTGGTGTGTGGGGGTACTGAGACATGGACACCCCTGCAGGTCTCAAGCCAGGGCACTACCTCCAGGGCAATACAAGCTATAGACATAGGCTGCCATACCGTGAGTTGATTATTCTATTGTCAAATTGGTTCCTTTTTGGAGACATATCTTTCCATTCAAGCATTGAGTCAGCAAAGTGCATATTAGCCTTGGAACACTTTCAGGGCTACATAATGTTTTTAGTGTGCTGGGCCCTATGTCATCATGATGCATGAATGCAGCCTGGCGAGTAATGTGTGGGGATGTTGTCTGTTCATATTGAATGGTGCCTTTCTTCCCTGATGTACTAGACCCTCTGCACCCTCTGGGGCTGTGGGTGATGGCAGTGTAGTTGGCGTGGAAGCCACTGATTTGATGGTACCCTTCACAAACAGTTGTACCAAGTACCTGATTCCCGTTGTTCTGGACATGGTCAGGATGGGCATCAGAAAGAGGCAAACAGCTGTTCAGGGTCAGAGAAACCAGCGAGATGGTGGTTTATAAGTCATTGTCATTGTGTCCAAGCCTTATCAAGCTGGCACAGTTCCTTGGGGAAATATGTTGTTATGCGTTGTGATGACAAAGATCAGATAAGTGTGCGGCCTCATACAGTGCTAGTATTGAGGTCTAGTGTACAAGTACGCAAAATACCACCTTATAAAAGCACAAGGATCTTGATGTTGGGGGTGTTTCTTTGAGTACAGAGTGATGCAGTGATATGGACCCGTCCCACGAAGGTTTGTTGGTGTACAGGGAAATGTGTGGGGGGGGGGACATGGACTTGTCCACTGTAGGTGTGTGGGGGTATAGAGACATCGGGTGACATAGACTCATGTTAACTCCAACCCTAAAATTATAGATTAAGATTGCCCTAAGATCTTTTAGATTATGCCCATGAGGTTGTCTGCACACCCACGACGGCTATGTTGTATTCGCAATCTTTATATCATTTAAAAAACAATATGAAAGTGTAAGCCCCTCATTATCATTGTTGTTTCTCAATGACCCGATGGGAGCACTATGCAATCCTTAAAGGGCTAGAACAATACTGATATAAATAATAATTTGCAAGTTGTATCCACTTGGCATGAGTTTCATATTACTCTGTGCCCAGTAGACATATTTTTTGTCCCCGACACTTGATACAGAGATTTGTCAAGCTCTGCGAAACATAAGCAGTAGCCATTTAGCAAAAGCGTACCGGGAACCAGGGGTGGGCAGCTGTTGACATGTCACCAAATTTCCGTGGCACTGACTGTTGAATCTAATCGGGGACAATCACCTCAGGGTTATCTCCGGATCTCAAACTCTCTACAACTGAACGGTTTTAAAAAAATATTCCAAGGAGAACCAAAGTTATGGTATATTTATTTGACTTCATCTGGGACATCAATTACTTCATAACACTCTACCAGAGTCAGTGTTTGGCTTGTAACTGGGGTTTACTTAGGGTAAACGGAAAAGTCAAGACTTATATCTTGTGGTCCTCGAGGGAGCATATATTCAGCCCTTTTTGGCTAGATCTCCCCCTCCCCTCCCTAAAAAAAAGAAAGGTGACTGTAGATGGATAAAAGAAATGACCTGGTCACCTGGTATTATATTTTCTACATGAACTGTGCCCGACAATAAAAGAAAACACTTTTAAATCCCTATCAACAAATTTTTTTTTTTGAATGTCAGATGTTTCCTGAATTCACCGAAGACCATGTATACTGGTATTAGGTATGAGAATGTGTCATTTAATATGGAGTGAACAGCAATTTGCGGGTTCACAGAGCGTGCAAATATTTCTAAATCCTGCCCCATAGGTCACATATTGGCCCATGCCTGGACCCTTTGAAGTATAGTCATGCACTGAGTTTCTCACTGGAACAGGTGATATTTCTCTGCCCCCCCCGAGGGGTCGACAAATTTTTTACCCCCCCACCCGATCAAGGGATGGAGAATTCACCCTCCCCCCCCAACCAAACCCAACCCCCCCCCCCCCCCCCCGATTGTTACAAAATGATCAGTTTCCTTTCAGTGAGGACCCTGCTAGCACCACTTGTCTAAACTACATCATTATTATGTAAAACTGACTTGTTTCTCGTCATTTTTATGTAATATTTACGTGATTTACATGAGTGGGGCTAGCAGGGGAGGGGAGTAATTTTATTTCTGGATGGGGAAACAACATTTAGCCCTCCTACAAGATTTGATACAGTAACCTATAGAAAAATAGGTAGAGTGACTTTCTAACAGGAAAAGTGACCCTGTTTTTACATCTTATATAAGTAAAATGTGTCTCTATATTGCATTTTCCATGGGGATTGGACTTAATCAATATACCGTTATATTCACCAGTTTGCAAGTTGTGTCAACATTTAACCTGCTTTTTGCCAAAAAGGATTTTTACTAACTGTACATTAACGGGCGCATTTGTACTTGATTCCTGACCCCTTGGTGGGGGCTCAAAAAAGTCTGCCTACATCCACCACTGGATCTGAGCCATAATATTGTGTGCTAAAATGTATTAGGATGCCACAATTTCATTCTGATGTATAAAAGGTATTAAACGCCCCCTTTGTTTGTACCTTATGTGAATCAAACAATATACTGGATAGTGCCTTGGTGCATGGGTTGGTGCCCTTGGCATGGGTTAGCCACTATAAGTCCACACGGGTTGGTTTTATCTGAATCTACCTGTCCATGTTTTGTTTGATCCCCATTGGCCCTCAACCAAGAATAGTCACCTCCATGCACCTCAAGGTGAGAGTGGACAACATTCCGGCCTTGTTACATTATGTCCTCAACAATCTATATGCCTGCATATGTAAAATTTCACTCATCACTTTGTGTCAGGTGTTTGAGGCCGACTTTAAACCATGTATGTATTAAGTTGTTTTAACTGTACTCTTTTTAGCTATTCATCATCACTTCATGTTTCTCTACAGATGAATGGGATGAAGCCTCCTGCCCGTTAATCATGCACGTGGTAAGGAGACCGTGAGAAACGTCAAGTGGCAGTTTGGATACCTCACTACTGCCCTGCACACTGTGACCTCCTGTGTTTAAGGTAAGAAGTGAACACTTAAATGCAAACCATGAGGTGAGACTGGGAGGGTGATTGTGTGGGGTGAGTGTCTTTCTGGTTGTTACTGGATGTGGCGCCCCTTTGTGTAGATGTGCCTCTGGCACACATTATGACACACTATAACCCTTTGTTAGTTGCCTGGGCTGGATGCATGTACCATGACCAGCGAGGTCAAAGTGCATTAAATCACTAAAGTACTATGCAGCTATATTATTAAAGTATTTAACCCAAGCACTACCCCCTACCTAGGTGACCCTGTTTTGAATCAAAGAAGGGGTGTAGGCTTTCAGAGCTGGAATGAACTATGCCTGGCCAAACCTCCCCCCACTTCCCCATTACAGGTTAACCAAGTTTTACTGTATTTATTGTATTACAGCGCGGATAAATCTACTTTTGGGTATTGAATTCCTTACCACCTCTACTCCTTTATATTTTGGTACCCCCACAGTCCCCCAGAACCCCCAAGCCAGGCAGTACCCCCAGAGTCCCCCCAGTACCCCCAGAGTCCCCCAGCACCACCAAAGTCCCCAAACATCCTCACACTCCCCCATCACCCTCACAGCTCCCTCACAGTCTCCAAGCACCCCAACAGTCCCCCAGTGCTTCCATCTGCCCCAAACCACCCCCTAACTAACAGAGCGCTTCTATCAGCCCCAAAGTACTCCCTATCTAACCGAGCACTTCTATCAGCCCCAAAGTACTCCCTAACTAACCGAGCACTTTTATCAGCCCCAAAGTACTCCCTAACTAACCGAGCGCTTCCATCTGCCCCAAAATACCCCCAAATCTTACCACTTCTATCAGCCCCAAAATATCCCCTAATTACTGTAACACTTCTATCAGCCCCAAAATACCCCCTAATTACCCTGCCACTTCTATCAGCCCAAAAATATCCCTAATTGCTTACCACTTCTATCAGCCCCAAAATACTCCCTAATCACCCTACCACTTCTATCAGCCCCGAAATACCCCCTAATTACCATACCACTTATATCAGCCCTAAAATACCCCCTAATTACCTTACCACTTCTATCAGCCCCAAAATACCCCCTAATTACCCAACCACTTCTATCAGCCCCAAAATACCCCCTAATCACCCAACCACTTCTATCAGCCCCAAAATACTCCCTAATCACCCTACCACTTCTATCAGCCCCGAAATACCCCCTAATTACCATACCACTTCTATCAGCCCTAAAATACCCCCTAATTACCCTGCCACTTCTATCAACCCCAAAATACCCCCTAATTACCCAACCACTTCTATCAACCTCAAAATACCCCCTTATTACCCCTGCACATCTAATAGTCCCAAAATACGCCCTAACTACCCAACCACTTCTAGCAACCCCAAAATACCCCCTTATTACCCTATCACTTCTATCAGCCCCAAAAGACCCCCTAATTACCCTACCACTTCTATCAGCCCCAAAATACCCCCTAATTACCCCACCACTTCTATCAGCCCCAAAATACCCCCTAATTACCCAACCAGTTCTATCAGCCCCAAAATACCTCCTAATTACTCTATCACTTCTATCAGCACCAAAATACCCCCTAATTACCCTACCACTTCTATCAGCGCCAATATCCCCCTAATTACCCTAGCACTTCTATCAGCCCCAAAATACCCCCTAATTACTCTACCACTTCTATCAGCCCCTACATACCCCCTTATTACTCTTACCCTTACCACTTCCATCTGCCAAAAAATCTCCCCTAATTACCCCTGCATATCTACAGTCCTAAAATACCCCCTTACTACCGAGCCACTTCTATCAACCCCGAAATACCCCCTTATTACCTGACCACTTTTATCAGCCTCAAAATACCCCTTAATTACCTGACCACTTCAATCAGCCCCAAAGTATCCACTAATTACCACACGCTTCTATCAGCCCCAAAATACCCCCTAATTACCCCGCCACTTCTATCAACCCCAAAATACCCCCTAATTACCCTACCACTTCTATCAGCCCCGAAATACCCCCTAATTACCATACCACTTCTATCAGCCCTAAAATACCCCCTAATTACCCCGCCACTTCTATCAACCCCAAAATACCCCCTAATTACCCAACCACTTCTATCAACCTCAAAATACCCCCTAATTACCCCTGCACATCTAATAGTCCCAAAATATGCCCTTACTACCCAACCACTTCTATCAGCCCCAAACGACCCCCTAATTACCCTACCACTTCTATCAGCCCCAAAAGACCCCCTAATTACCCTACCACTTCTATCAGCCCCAAAAGACCCCCTAATTACCCTACCACTTCTATCAGCCCCAAAATACCTCCAAATTACTCTATCACTTCTATCAGCACCAAAATACCCCCTAATTACCCTACCACTTCTATCAGCGCCAATATCCCCCCTTATTACCCTAGCACTTCTATCAGCCCCAAAAGACCCCCTAATTACCCTACCACTTCAATCAGCCCCTAAATACCTCCAAATTACCCTACCACTTCTATTAGCGCACAAATACCCCCTAATTACCCCTGTGCATCTACAAGTCCTAAACTACTCCCTTACTACCAAGCCACTTCTTTCAACCCCAAAATACCCACTAACTACCCCAACACATAAAACAGTCCCAAAATACCCCCTAATTACCTGACCACTTCAATCAGCCCCAAAGTATCCACTAATTACCACATGCTTCTATCTGCCCCAAAATACCCCCTTACTACCCAAAACATATAACAGACCCAAAACACCCCCTAAAATACCTCACCCCTTCCTTTTCCCCCAAAATATCACCTAACTACCGGATCTTCCCTAAAATACGTCCTACCGTAAAACCTCGCTTATAAGTCAATTTTTATTTGGAATTTTATTTTGCTATAAGTCGATTTTTTTTTCAGAAGTCCAATTCGACCTTTTAGTGAAGTTAAAAAAAAATATAAACTTTTCAGGGGCCCAAAAATATCAATTCCAAATACTGTAAAATACACCTTTTTTGAGGATTTCTTCCCCCTTTAAGACCTGATTGTTGCTTTACAAGTAGGGGGCTGTTGTAATAAGGGCAGAATATCATAAGTAATGCTCAATTTTGCTGGGCAAAAGGTGCCTTTGGGGGGTCTGGGATAGGGTCTAGCCCCCAAAACTCCAATTTGACCTATAAGTGGGGTTTACCCAAAGCTTAATGTATTTTGCTAGAGGTAGATTTTTCCCCTCAAAATTCCAATTCGACCTATAAGTGAGGTCGACCTATAGGCGAGGTTTTACAGTAATAACCTTGCACATCTACCAGTTCTAAAATACCCCCTTACTATCAAGCCACTTCTTTCAACCCGGAAATTCCCCGAATCACCTTACCACTTCTATCTGCCCAAAAATACCCCATAACTTCCCTTGCACATCTACATGTCATAAAATACCCCCTAATTACCCTACCACTTCTATCAGCCCCAAAATACCCCCTTATTACCTCACCACTTCTATCAGCCCCAAAATACGCCCTAACTACCCCACCACTTCTGTCAGCCCAAAATACCCCCTAATTACCCAACCACTTCAATCAGCCCCAAAATACCCCCTAATTACCTCACCCGGATTGCCGAAGGTGGATAGTCACAAAACTAAGAAGCAATAAAACTTGTTAAACTTGAACTTGAACTTGACTTCTATCAGCCACAAAATACCCCCTAATTACCCCACCACTTCTATCAGCCACAAAATACCCCCTAGTTACCCCACCACTTCTATCAACCCCAAAATACCCCCTAATTACCCTACCACTTCTATCAGCTCCTAAATATCCCCTAATTACCCCACCACTTCTATCAGCCCCAAAATACCCCCTAATTACCCCACCACTTCTATCAGCCCCAAAATACCCCCTAATTACCCAACCAGTTCTATCAGCCCCAAAATACCTCCTAATTACTCTATCACTTCTATCAGCACCAAAATACCCCCTAATTACCCTACCACTTCTATCAGCGCCAATATCCCCCTAATTACCCTAGCACTTCTATCAGCCCCAAAATACCCCCTAATTACTCTACCACTTCTATCAGCCCCTACATACCCCCTTATTACTCTTACCCTTACCACTTCCATCTGCCAAAAAATCTCCCCTAATTACCCCTGCATATCTACAGTCCTAAAATACCCCCTTACTACCGAGCCACTTCTATCAACCCCGAAATACCCCCTTATTACCTGACCACTTTTATCAGCCTCAAAATACCCCTTAATTACCTGACCACTTCAATCAGCCCCAAAGTATCCACTAATTACCACACGCTTCTATCAGCCCCAAAATACCCCCTAATTACCCCGCCACTTCTATCAACCCCAAAATACCCCCTAATTACCCTACCACTTCTATCAGCCCCGAAATACCCCCTAATTACCATACCACTTCTATCAGCCCTAAAATACCCCCTAATTACCCCGCCACTTCTATCAACCCAAAAATACCCCCTAATTACCCAACCACTTCTATCAACCTCAAAATACCCCCTAATTACCCCTGCACATCTAATAGTCCCAAAATATGCCCTTACTACCCAACCACTTCTATCAGCCCCAAACGACCCCCTAATTACCCTACCACTTCTATCAGCCCCAAAAGACCCCCTAATTACCCTACCACTTCTATCAGCCCCAAAAGACCCCCTAATTACCCTACCACTTCTATCAGCCCCAAAATACCTCCAAATTACTCTATCACTTCTATCAGCACCAAAATACCCCCTAATTACCCTACCACTTCTATCAGCGCCAATATCCCCCCTTATTACCCTAGCACTTCTATCAGCCCCAAAAGACCCCCTAATTACCCTACCACTTCAATCAGCCCCTAAATACCTCCAAATTACCCTACCACTTCTATTAGCGCACAAATACCCCCTAATTACCCCTGTGCATCTACAAGTCCTAAACTACTCCCTTACTACCAAGCCACTTCTTTCAACCCCAAAATACCCACTAACTACCCCAACACATAAAACAGTCCCAAAATACCCCCTAATTACCTGACCACTTCAATCAGCCCCAAAGTATCCACTAATTACCACATGCTTCTATCTGCCCCAAAATACCCCCTTACTACCCAAAACATATAACAGACCCAAAACACCCCCTAAAATACCTCACCCCTTCCTTTTCCCCCAAAATATCACCTAACTACCGGATCTTCCCTAAAATACGTCCTACCGTAAAACCTCGCTTATAAGTCAATTTTTATTTGGAATTTTATTTTGCTATAAGTCGATTTTTTTTTCAGAAGTCCAATTCGACCTTTTAGTGAAGTTAAAAAAAAATATAAACTTTTCAGGGGCCCAAAAATATCAATTCCAAATACTGTAAAATACACCTTTTTTGAGGATTTCTTCCCCCTTTAAGACCTGATTGTTGCTTTACAAGTAGGGGGCTGTTGTAATAAGGGCAGAATATCATAAGTAATGCTCAATTTTGCTGGGCAAAAGGTGCCTTTGGGGGGTCTGGGATAGGGTCTAGCCCCCAAAACTCCAATTTGACCTATAAGTGGGGTTTACCCAAAGCTTAATGTATTTTGCTAGAGGTAGATTTTTCCCCTCAAAATTCCAATTCGACCTATAAGTGAGGTCGACCTATAGGCGAGGTTTTACAGTAATAACCTTGCACATCTACCAGTTCTAAAATACCCCCTTACTATCAAGCCACTTCTTTCAACCCGGAAATTCCCCGAATCACCTTACCACTTCTATCTGCCCAAAAATACCCCATAACTTCCCTTGCACATCTACATGTCATAAAATACCCCCTAATTACCCTACCACTTCTATCAGCCCCAAAATACCCCCTTATTACCTCACCACTTCTATCAGCCCCAAAATACGCCCTAACTACCCCACCACTTCTGTCAGCCCAAAATACCCCCTAATTACCCAACCACTTCAATCAGCCCCAAAATACCCCCTAATTACCTCACCCGGATTGCCGAAGGTGGATAGTCACAAAACTAAGAAGCAATAAAACTTGTTAAACTTGAACTTGAACTTGACTTCTATCAGCCACAAAATACCCCCTAATTACCCCACCACTTCTATCAGCCACAAAATACCCCCTAGTTACCCCACCACTTCTATCAACCCCAAAATACCCCCTAATTACCCTACCACTTCTATCAGCTCCTAAATATCCCCTAATTACCCCACCACTTCTATCAGCCCCAAAATACCCCCCAATTACTCTATCACTTCTATCAGCACCAAAATCCCCCCTTATTACCCTACCACTTCTATCAGCCCCAAAATACCCCCTAATAACCCTACAACTCCTATCAGCCCCAAAATCCACCCTAATTACTCTGTCACTTCTATCAGCCCCTAAATACCCCCTAATTACCCTACCACTTCTATCAGCCCCGAAATCCCCCCCTAATTACTCTGTCACTTCTATCAGCCCCAAAATACCCCCTAATCACCCGACCACTTCTATCAGCCCCAAAATACCCCACCCATGACATTAGGTCAGTGACAGCTAACAAACAGGGTGTGACATTAGGTGGGTGACAGCTAACAGACAGTGAAGATGTGAGATGGGTGACAGACATCATTCATGCATCATGTTTATGGGTTGATACACTCCTTGATCAATTCATATGTGCATCACAACAGCAAATAAACATGAATCTTTAAGCACTGCATATATGGATCATACTGCCCTTACAGGGCTAGCAGTGTCCACAATGGACATGGTCTATACAAAAGGGCCCTTTAAGGGCTGAATATTGCTTTCATGCATGTAAATATTTTGTCAGCATGATGTATAAATACAGCCCTGGTGATTTACTCTCACTGCATGCAGCATAACCACCCTATAGGACTGATAAACTCTCACAGGGACGACAAGATGGATTAATCGAGCTATATTTGAGTTACTCGCCAGGTAATTAGGGGGTATTTTCAGGCAGGTAGAAGTGCTGAGGTAATTAGGGGGTATTTTAAGGCAGGTAGTAGGGATGAAGTAATTAAGAGGTATTTTCAGACAGGCAGCAGTGGTTGGGAAATTAGGGGGTATTTTCAGGCAGGTAGTAGTGGCCGGTTATTAGGGGGTATTTTCGAGGCAGGTAGTAGTGGTGGGGAAATAAGGGGGCATTTTGAGCCAGGTAGAAGTGATGAAGTCAATAGGGGGTACTTTCAGGCAGGTAGTAGTGGTGGGGTAATTAGGGATTATTTTGAGCTAGGTAGAAGTGATGAAATCATTAGGGGTTATTTTCAGACAGGTAGTAGTGGTGGGGAAATTAGGGGGCATTTTGAGCCAGGTAGAAGTGATGAAGTCAGTAGGGGGTACTTTCAGGCAGGTAGTAGTGGTGGGGTAATTAGAGATTATTTTGAGCTAGGTAGAAGTGATAAAGTCATTAGGGGGTATTTTCAGACAGGTCGTAGTGGTGGGGTAATTAGGGGGCAATTTGAGGCAGGTAGCAATAGTGGGTAATTAGGGGGTATTTTCAGGCAGGTAGCAGAGATAGGGTTATCAGGGGGTATTTTGAGGGCCCTTTAAGGGCTACATATTGCTTTCATGCATATAGATATTTAGGGCTGATGAATAGGGCTGGGGTAATGATGGGGTATTTTGAAGCAGGCTGTAGTGATAGGATATTTTCAGGCAGGTAGTAGTGATATAGTAATGAGGGGGTATTTTGAAGCAGGTAGTGGTGGGGTAATTAGGGATTATTTTGAGCCAGGTAGAAGTGATGAAGTCATTAGGGGGTATTTTCAGACAGGTAGTAGTGGTAGGGTAATAAGGGGGCTTTTTGAGGCAGGTAGCAATAGTCGTTAATTAGGGGGTATTTTCAGGCAGGTAGCAGAGATAGGGTTAGCAGGGGGTATTTTGAGGGCCCTTTAAGGGCTGCATATTGCTTTCATGCATGTAAATACTTAGGGTTGATGATTTCCCACAGGGTCGACAAGATGCATCACTCCAGCAATATTTGATTTACTCGCTAGGTAATAAGAAGGTATTTTCAGGCAGGTAAAAGTGATGTACTAGTAAGGGGTATTTTGAGACAGGTAGTAGTGGTGGGGTTATAAGGGGGTATTTCGAGGCAGGTAGCAGTGGTGGGTTAAATAGGAGATATTTTGAGACAGGTAGTAGTTATGGGGCTATTAGGGGGTATTTCCAGGCAGGTAGTAGTGGTGGGGAGATAAGGGGGGATTCTGAGGTTGGTAGTAGTGTAGGGGTAATTAGGGGTATTTAGAGGCAGCTGGTAGTGGTGGGTTAAATAGGGGATATTTTAAGGCAGGTAGAAGAGAAATGGTTATTAGGAGGTATCATGAGGCAGGTAGAAGTGATGTAGTAATTAGGGGATATTTTCAGGCAGGCAGTAGTGGTGGGGTAATTAGGGGGTATTTTTAGGCAGCTAGTACTGTGGGGGAAATAATGGGGTATTTTCAGGCAGCTAGTAGTGGTGGGGGAATTAGGGGGTATTTTCAGGCAGGCAGAAGTGGTTGGGTAATTAGGGGGTATTTCAAGGCAGGTAGTAGTGGTGGGGAATAAATAGACAAAGGTGCACGAGTTTTAGTCTGTTGGCTGGGTTATTTCACGAGTTGACCTTGGGCCGTATTTCACGAGGCCGTAGGCCGAGTGAAATGCTGCCCAAGGGTCAACAAGTGAAATAATCCAGTCAACAGACTGAAATAAGTGTACCTTTGTGTTTATTTTTTATGATTTTCGATTGAATCTACCAAAATTATGGTAGGGGGGAGCCTAAATAAACTAAAATAGCTTCTTTTTACGCCGTTCAAATGTAAACAAACCGCCGTTTTGATGACGTCACAGGGTCGTGTAATACGGCCATGGGTTATTTAACAGGGGGTGTGTAATACGGACCTCTTTGGTAAAGTCAATGAGACTGCTGTATTCCATAAAAAATAAATGGGGGTATTTTGAGGTTGGTAGTAGCGATGGGGTAATTAGGGGGTATTTTGAGGCAGTTGGAAGTGATGAAGTTATTAGTTGTTTTTTTGAGACATGTAAGAGTGGTAGGGTAGTTAGGGGATATTTTGAGGCATTTAGTCATGGTTGGGTAATTAAGGGGTATTTTCAGACAGTGGAAGTGATGTAGTAATTAGGGCGTATTTTGAGACAGGAAGCAGTGGTGGGGTTATTACGGGTATTTTGTCCCCATCCTCCAGGAGCCTGTCCTCGTCCTCCAGGAGCCTGTCCTAGTCCTCCAGGAGCCTGTCCCTATCCTCTAGGAGGCTGTCCCGGTCCTGCAGGAGCCTGTCTCCATCTAAGTTTTCACATGATTTAATTTGTATGGATGTTTTTTTATTATAGATTTCTGCTGCTGATTTTGAAATCATAGAGAGGAGAGAAAAGAGTCTGAAATAATAATGGGGGCACTGTCTACATTCTCATGTAAGTAGCATATCTATACTAGTACTATAAATATGCATTAGACTTGTGTCAAAGATATCAATGAACATTTGGATTAATTGAAGAAGGCAGGATGTTATAGAAGACCTTTAAACATGGTTTTGATTATGATAATCCTGGCTAAAAACTTCTATTATAAGCCATATCTCACCCCCCTTACCAACTTTGAGAAAAATTGCCGCAATCTTAAAACCTTAAAATGCAAATCTTTGTTGGCTTACAAATGAGGTTTTGTAGTAATGACCAATGAAGCTTCTCATGGCGAAATTAAACTTGCCAGACAAATTACCTCGTTTTATTATGGAGTGACTCTGCATTTCTTTAACATCATTAATGCAGGCACATCATGGAACCAGCAAAGATGCTTGAGACAGTAAGACTAGTGCAAAGATTGACAGTTGATAAGAAAAAGATCATCCTTGATAAAATACGAGAACAGAGCGAGAATGATGATAAAGGCTGTTGCCTTTGGACTGGTCCTGTAAAGGAAGAGAAATACCCAAAGATGACAATAACGGTTAAAGGTGACAGAAGTTGGCCCTCTGTTCACTGCCTTGTTTACTTCCTTTCGGGAAATCTAGATGTCCCAGAGGGCACATTTCACATCTCCCACCTCTGCCACAGGAAAAAGTGTGTCAGACGAGAGCACTTATCTCTAGAGAGGCCCTATGTAAACAAGCAGCGAGACAACTGTAAATTAAACAGGACATGTTCCGGACATGGAGAACTGCATAAATGCATAGTAATGTGTTTAATTCTCTCATGCACACTATTATTAAGTTGATTTATTAGATTATTTATGACTATAGCTTGCCTCAATATAAAGACTGCCCTAGTTTCAGATCTGTTCATGTTAGGATACACCCGACTGGACCAATGACCTGTCTTACACCTTTCACTAACACTACTATCTAGGACCCATTGCCTCATCTCAATCTGCCCTGGCATGTGAAATACTTTATCCATACATGTCGGATACAAGGCATGTTATGAATTGTATGCTATGAGTTAAAGGGGCATTCTCACCACGCGCACTTACCACATAGTGGACTAGAACAGTACTAGAATTGTAAGTGGGATACGCTCGGTGATTATGCCACTTTAAGAATACACAAGGACGAGTTACACATTCCCAAATCACCAACTAACAGTCCACATGAAATTATGTCTAATAACCTCTCTTCCCCCCTCTCCAGTACCAGGCATGCTATGAATGGAATGCTATACATGTACAAGGATTCATGTGGCTTAAGTAAAAGAGAAAAGCTAACATTTGGTATCTTATAATCAAATCTCATAACGCCTGTCTATAAGCTAAAGCTCTACTTTGGGAGAAAAATTCAACTTAAATGAAAAAGAAAAACATCAAATAAATTTGACTGAACATAAAATGGTTTATTTAGATTAGAGAAGGTGTCAGGATCATATAATAATTGGTTTATCTACATGGAAAAAATACAATCTTTATTAAGCTTGCATGTCTCTGGTTGGCAAATCCCTCAGAAAAAGATATAGCTTTTACTTTGCTATGTTTTCCATTGATAAGCTAGAGTTTCCATTCTACATTACAGCTGTGAGTGATTCCAACAGTGACTGGACAAACCACCTGCCAACAAGACACAAATCAGGTAAGAACAATAATACATAATGAAATATGAATAGTCAAATAATTGCACATATGTATAACTTCTGCACACTAACCCAGCACAGCAAAAGTGTGATAACCCCATTCTCATAGAAAACGTATGGATTAAACAGTTTAATCATACTGACAATTGAATCCTTACTCTAAATCTTAAACTTACATTCTAATCCTAGTTCTCATTGATATTGTTTGCAGTGACATGGGCAGCTGTCCAGGCCTGCAGGGAACGCTGATTATGCATGGTCCCTGCAGATCACAAATGAAGTGCAGTCCAAGAAGAACACCAGTATTTGTGTGCAGTCTCAACAGTTAGGTTAAGGCAACACCATTAAGCTGAAGGAGAGAGGACACCGTTAGCAGTAACACCACACCTAACTGTAGTCCACGGTCAGGCTTACCATCAGCTGGGTGTTCCAAAGATGGGGGAGGACTATCAGCATGCAGTGCTGAGTATATCATCATAGACTGAGGACTACGTTTTGGGCTGAGTGTCCCATGACTGACATCTACAGGAGGATTTAAAGTGTTATCAGACCTTCCACTCTGAAGGTTAAACAGAGCTGAGTGTCTCACAGGCTAGCTGTGACGTGGTGCCAACCACACTAGTGCAGGCTTCATGTGCACAAACCAGGCGATGAGACACTTTACATGGATTATGATAATATACTGTAGGATCAATGAAGCAGTTCTGATTGGTTTAAAAGCTACACGATTCACTGGAGCCTCAGGGTGTTGAGCCATCAGACCCCTTTTCTCCCCCCCCTTTTCTCCCAGCTGCAGGACTCGGCTGCTAGAAGTAACACAGACGCCATGAGTGAGTAGAGGGGAACAGTGAATGCACAGGCTTAGCCCACAGCAGAGCAAACAGTACGTACACACCTCAGACAGCCAACAAACTTGAAAGGGATCTATTCACTGAGCCCCAGCACAGAGAGCTTCTGGGAAATCCCTACTGGTGGTGCACTCTACTCTACACTGGTCACATCCTACATGATCCCCACACACTGGTAGCAGTGGATTGAAGGGCTCTCCCCAGGACTCCTGGTGCAGGCCGCCATCTCTCCCACCCTGCCCTGGTCTTTGTGCATGGTCTGTGACAGTCGAAGGAGGGAGTGCTGTGGGGTCAATAGGAGGGTTAACACCCTGGATTTACCAAGATATGTTTACAAGAATTACACACCACAGGGACTGTAACACTGTAACACTGTGTGTTGATGTGTCCTGGAACGATGTTAACTGTGACATAGACTATCTGGTGGAGTAGCACTGTGTGACACTGAACAGTCAGTGTCTGGTGGTAACACACTGCCTGCCTCCTAGGGTTACACCTCCCAGCCTCCACCCAGCTGACAGCCTCCTACCCTACATCTACACTACATACGCCAGGTAAGTCAACAACTAGGAGGAACACTATAATTAGCATTGTTGTAAGCACACCTATACCTCATTCTACACATGTCTCCCCCACTTTCTTTATGTCTCCCTCACTCTCCACATGTCTCCCTCACTCTCCTATTGTCTCCCTCACCCTACACATGTCTCTCCCACTTTGCACATGTCTCCCTCACTCTCCACATGTCTACCTCACCCTACACATGTCTCCCTCACCCTACACATGTCTACCTCACCCTACACATGTCTCCCTCACCCTACACATGTCTCCCTCACCCTACACATGTCTCTCTCACTCTACACATGTCTCCCCCACTCTCTCCATGTCTTCCTCACTTGCCACATGTCTCCCTCACTCTCCACATGTCTCGCTCTACACATGTCTCCCCCACTGTCTCCATGTCTCCCTCACTCTCCACATGTCTCCCTCTACACATGTCTCCCCCTATCTACACATGTCTCCCTCACCCTGTACATGTCTCTCCCACTTTGCACATGTCTCCCTCACCCTACACATGTCTCCCTCACCCTACACATGTCTACCTCACCCTACACATGTCTCTCTCACTCTACACATGTCTCCCTCACCCTACACATGTCTCCCTCACCCTACACATGTCTACCTCACCCTACACATGTCTCTCTCACCCTACACATGTCTCTCTCACTCTACACATGTCTCCCTCAAATATCTTTAAATATCTGCCCCCGACAAGCAAACAGTTAAAGGCCCTGACAGTGATTTGATTCCCCCTGTTGATAATAACTGAACCGCCCCCTACAGTGTAAAACACATGTTAAGATCCTGCATGCCAGTGTTTATGTCCTAAAATCTTAATCATGACTTAAGTTTAAAAGCTATTCCTTCAAACCTGCTTCGTAATTTAAATATTAAAAAGAATTAAAAGGTATAAACAAATCATTAAACAAGTAGTTAGCTGAAATACTTTGACAAGTGTTTAGCTATATAGTGTTTAGCTTTAAAATGTGTCCAGCTGTATGGTGTTTACCTCTGACAAGTGTTTCGGTACAAAGGGTTTAGTTTTAGGAGGCATTTACATCTAGGAAATTTTACATGAAGAAACAGACATAGGAATGGTATGGTTGATGTTGGCCTGGTAGCATTTGAATGGACGGAGTAGGGTTGGCATTGGTGTGGTGGGGTTGATGTGGATGTGCTGGAATTAGATGGGGCTATAAGGTTGATGTAGGTGTGCTGGGTTTAATGTGGGCATGATGGAGTTGATGTGGGTGTGGTAGGGTTGATGTGGGTGTGGGTAGGTTGATGTGGGTGTGGTAGGGTTGATGTGGGTGTGGTAGGGTTGATGTGGGTGTGGTGGGGTTGATGTGGGTGTGCTGGGGTTGATGTGGGTGTGGTGGGGTTGATGTGGGTGTGGTGGGGTTGGTGTGGGTGTGCTGGGGTTGATGTGGGTGTGGTGGGGTTGATGTGGGTGTGGTGGGGTTGATGTGGGTGTGGTGGGGTTGATGTGGGTGTGGTGGGGTTGATGTGGGTGTGGTGGGGTTGATCTGGGTGTGGCAGGACAGGGGTGCAGCAGGACAGGGGTGCAGCAGGACAGGGATGCAGCAGTACAGGGTTGCAGCAAGACAGGGGTGCAGCAGGACAGGGGTGCAGCAAGGCAGGGATGCAGCAGGACAGGGGTGCAGCAAGACAGGGGTGCAGCAGGACAGGGATGCAGCAGGACAGGGATGCAGCAGTACAGGGTTGCAGCAGGACAGGGGTGCAGCAGGACAGGGTTGCAGCAAGGCAGGGATGCAACAGGACAGGGATGCAACAGGACAGGGGTGCAGAAAGACAGGGATGCAGCAGGACAGGGGTGCAGCAAGACAGGGGTGCAGCAGGACAGGGATGCAGCAGGACAGGGATGCAGCAGGACAGGGGTGCAGCAGGACAGGGGTGCAGCAAGACAGGGGTGCAGGAAGACAGGGATGCAACAGGACAGGGATGCAGCAGGACAGGGGTGCAGCAGGACAGGGGTGCAGCAAGACAGGGATGCAGCAGGACAGGGGTGCAGCAAGACAGGGGTGCAGGAAGACAGAGATGCAGCAGGACAGGGTTACAGCAGGACAGGGATGCAGCAGGACAGGGGTGTAGCAGGACAGGGGTGCAGCATGACAGGGATGCAGCAGGACAGGGGTGCAGCAAGACAGGGATGCAGCAGGACAGGGGTGCAGCAAGACAGGGGTGCAGGAAGACAGGGATGCAACAGGACAGGGATGCAGCAGGACAGGGGTGCAGCAGGACAGGGGTGCAGCAAGACAGGGATGCAGCAGGACAGGGATGTAGCAGGACAGACAGGGGTGCAGCAGGACAGGGGTGCAGCAGGACAGGGGTGCAGCATGACAGGGATGCAGCAGGACAGGGGTGCAGCAAGACAGGGATGCAGCAGGACAGGGGTGCAGCAAGACAGGGGTGCAGGAAGACAGGGATGCAACAGGACAGGGATGCAGCAGGACAGGGGTGCAGCAGGACAGGGGTGCAGCAAGACAGGGATGCAGCAGGACAGGGGTTCAGGAAGACAGGGATGCAACAGGACCGGGATTCAGCAGGACAGGGGTGCAGCAGGACAGGGGTGCAGCAGGACAGGGGTGCAGCAGGACAGGGGAGCAGCAGGACAGGGGTGCAGCAAGACAGGGATGCAGCAGGACAGGGGTGCAGCAGGACAGCGGTGTAGCAAGACAGGGGGGCAGAAGGACAGGGGTGTAGCAGGACAGGAATGCAGCAGGACGGGGGTGCAGCAGGACAGGGGTGCAGCAGGACATGGGAGCAGCAGGACAGGGTTGCAGCAGGACAGGGGAGCAGCAGGACAGGGGTGCAGCAAGACAGGGATGCAGCAGGACAGGGGTGCAGCAAGACAGGGATACAGCAAGACAGGGATGCAGCAGGACAGGGGTGTAGCAGGACAGGGGTGCAGCAGGACAGGGGTGCAGCAGGACAGGGATGCAGCAAGACAGGGATGCAGCAAGACAGGGGTGCAGAAGGACAGGGGTGCAGCAAGAAGGGGGCTCAGCAAGACAGTGATGCAGCAAGACAGATCACCACCATACTAACAGCATTGGGTGACTAGTGACAGATCACCACCATACTAACAGCATTGGGTGACTATTGACAGATCACCACCATACTAACAGCATTGGGTGACTAGTGACAGATCACCACCATACTTACAGCATTGGGTGACTAGTGACAGATCACCACCATACTAACAGTATTGGATGACTAGTGACAGATCCCCACCATACTAACAGCATTGGGTGACTAGTGACAGATCCCCATACTAACAGCATTGGGTGACTAGTGACAGAATTTGGCTGTAGCAGGACAGACAGCATGCTACTATAAACGCCACACTGAGTGACTGGTGCCGAGTTAGTGTCCACCGTGCCCGGGCAGCACACTGTCATTAGCAACAGCATCAGCAGCAGAGGGAACCAGAATGTACCGTTGGATAGAAGTTTCATCACACCTTTCACAGCCAACAGACTTCCTATGGGTCCATTACAATATAAAAAACTCGGTCTAAGGTTAGAATGTAGCTAGAAGGTGTAGAACTGGATGTGCCGAGCGCACCATGCAGTCCAAGGTTAGAAGATGTAGAACTCGATGTGCTGGGTGCACCATGCAGTCTGAGGTTAGAAGGTGTAGAACTCGATGTGCCAAGCGCACCATGCAGTCTGAGGTTAGAAGGTGTAGAACTCGATGTGCTGGGTGCACCTAGCAGTCTTAGGTTAAAATGTAGCTAGAAGGTGTAGAACTCGATATGCTGGGTGCACCATGCAGTCTGAGGTTAAAATGTAGCTAGAAGGTGTAAAACTCAATGTGCCGAGCGCACCATGCAGTCTGAGGTTCGAAGGTGTAGAACTCGATGTGCTGGGTGCACCTAGCAGTCTTAGGTTCGAAGGTGTAGAACTGGATGTGCTGGATGCACCATGCAGTCTGAGGTTAGAAGGTGTAGAACTGGATGTGCTGGGTGCACCATGCAGTCTGAGGTTAGAAGGTGTAGAATTGGATGTGCTGGGTGCACCTAGCAGTCTTAGGTTAGAAGGTGTAGAACTGGATGTGCTGGGTGCACCATGCAGTCTGAGGTTAGAATGTAGCTAGAAGGTGATAACCAGGGCCTGACTATAGTGTACTGCTGGTGTAAGGGGATCACAATAACATATAAATGACACTTCTGCTGGGTTATATTTATCAATATTTGGTGAAGTGAACTATTCAGTTATGCAAAGTTGTAATGGCTATTTTGAAAAAGGATTCCACAAATATGGATAATGCAAACACAACATAAAACAATTACGTCTCTAGGTATGCAAGTTCGATTCTTGCCCTGGTCCATCAACAATTGCTGGTGTGAAAGGGGACAAACTGACCAGTGGTCCCGCCTAAAGATTTAAGAATTTTCTGTTGTGTCTCAATTTTGCAATGCTCAATGCTAGATGAGCTCAGCAGTTTATAGCATAACCCATGACAGCTCGGAGACCGTCCCTAGTCAAGGAGCAAGTGCATCTACTATTCTGCTACTACGGTATTGGTGTGTAAACTGTAATAACAGATAACAGTAAAACTGCTGATGTACTGTAGCAAATAATCTGGTTGGTTCAGATTGTCCAAATAAGTGAGCAACTCGCCGGTGCTGCATTCATGCATTACAACCTTACATGGTTGATACATGTCATTGCTACATGGCAGGCTAAAACTCCCAAAGAACGTCTCACGGCCCAATATCCCTCACAAGTACCATTGAACTTCTACCAACTTCAAGAAATTGTCCCTATTTTATCTACTACTATGTTACTCACAAAAAGTATCTCCTAGTTACCATAAAACTTCTTGCATGAAAGAAGCTTCTACTTGCACCAAAAAGATACTTTTTTTCTTGTTGGGAACCATCTAACATTAAGAAAGCAAATCTTTTTACCCTAGAACTTCAAGGAGGCCAAAACGCTCTCCATCATAAGTGACATTGGACTTCTATTAAATTCAAAGATACCCCTTCATTGCTGAATACCATCCAACATGAAAAAAAACACTCCTTTTTACCATAGTACTTCTAGCATAACAAAATTTCCCCAACTCACCATAGAACTTCTAACAACTTCAAAACCTTCCCCAAGCTTCTGATGTGTATGTTCCATTCTACAGAATCCCTCCTAATTACCATAGCAGGCTAGAAATTCCTCCTAAATAACATCTAACTTTTAGCTGGCCAAAATCTTTTTTAATTGACATTGGACATTGGACCAAATCCAAAGATACCCCTTTATTGCTGTATGACATCCAACATGAATGAAACATTTCCTCTATTTACCATAGAGCTTCTACCAACTTCAAAGTAGCCCCCCAGTAACTGAATGGTATCTTAAGAATGTCTTAAATTGTCAAAAAAACTTCTGAACACAAAAAAATCTCACGAAGGACAAGCATCCCCCCTAATTACAATATAATTTCTACCAACTTAAAGAATTTCCCCTTGCTGTAGAGAATATCTTACATTCCGAAAATCCCTCCTAATTATTTGTACCAGGCTATTTAATAATTAAAGGGTGGCTAGCTTAGTGTGTTATACACTTTATTATCATGATGCATTAATGCAGACCCAGCAAGGACGATGCTGCATTCATGTGCTGTAATACCCTGTACCCTTCTTATCTTGGAAGGTGTGTTTGGCTGAGGTCTTCTCTATAGATATGTTTTGTTGAAAAGACTAAAATATTGAATGACTACTCTTCTTTTTATAGTGCTCAGCCCACCTGTCACTCAACTCAAGGCTACCTTGAAGAAGTCTTAATCCATGCAGACAGGCAAGGCACACCACTGACCAGAAGTGAGGCTAGACAACTTGTTAACCTGTTGTGAGTATGAGAAGTCCAACTCCATTAGCTTAACTAAGAAGGTAGATGTTGTGGAAGGGACCATTCAGTAGTGGTGCATACTGTGTTTGAATTATTTAGATTAGTTGAGTTCCTTTACATCAACATAGTGGCTTGGTGTGCAAGAAGAACACAGGTTTTAACCAGCGGCTGGCAATCCACTGCTCTGAGATATAGTTCTAGTATCCCTGGGCCATCTGGTGACCACTTGTGTGGGAGTAGGGGGGGGGGGTATCTGGTATAAGGCTGAGGGGTGCTTCCCTGTCTTTAATCCTCTGGGCATGCCCAGTGTATTGCACCAATGCAGCATGCATACTAACTCTAATATCTGATGTTTACATAACCCCACCACTGCATCCTGTCACAAAATACCTCTTCTCTGATAAATGGATATTTATATAAACTTTTAGCCTGAGGCAGCTACACCTGAATCCATTCACCATCTCTCCTCCTCTTTCTTGTCACAGATCTTCATGGGAGAATACATAAAGTAGACCCTCTTAGTGTAACTTGCTTTTTGCTGACACTTATATTAGTCCTTATATCCCCCACAGCACATCTACTAGTCCAAAATTACCCCCCAATTACTGTACCCTTTCTATCAGCCCCGAAATCCTCCCTAACTACCCTGAACATTTATCACCCCCATAATCCTCCCTAACTATCCCAAAGTCCACCTGATTACCCCACCATTTCTATCCTCCCTAGCATCCCGCTAATTACCACAGCACATCTATCAGCCCAAAATCCTCCTTAATTACCCCACCACCTCTATTTACCCATAAATCCCCCCTGATTACCCCTCCACAAAAGGCCCAAAAATTCCCGTAGACATGTACCGGCCTGAAAATCCCCTAAAATCCTTCCTATTTACCCCTTCACATCTACCGTCCCCAAATTTCCCCTGATTACCCCAGCAAATCTACTGTCCAAAATATCTCTGCTTAGATACCCCACCACTTCTATCAGAGTACCTTATCAGATCTATAAACAGATAACCTGTTGATGCCTTACTTACTTCAAGTCATCTGACCTTAGGAGCTTCAACACTACCTTCCTTCCTACCTCCCCCCACTGGTTTAACTGACCAAAGAGTCTATAACAAGAGAGTGTATTCCCAACAAAACAAGTGTGTAATCCAAGGGCCCGTTTTGAGGGCCCCTGTGTCCAGCTTATTTTCAATGAGACAGGGTCAGTTTATGTCCAATCAGGTGGTATCTGCCCCCATATCTGGAGTGAGTAGCGCAGCCCATTTTTCATGTCTTTAGAACCCCCTGGTGTGCACATTGTATTCTAGGCTCCAAAATTGCCTTTTCAGTAGCCTTACAGAAATCACTACATGCTTCAAATCTGGAATGGATTTGTTACATTTTGGAACAAAACTCTTCCGAATGCTACTAAGTTATGAATAAAGCTTAATCTTATTTATTCTAGAAGATCCAGGAACATGCAGAGGTCCAGTCGGTCGATGCCAGGAGGGGTAAGTTACTCATGATCCTATTTCTAGCAGTTCACACCACCAGGATTTTATTCTCTGCCCAATTATCTATGGAATTTTCTCTGATTTTTAATACTTTTGAGCATCCTGTTCTGCAAACCTTTCTGCATTCTGTGAGAACATCTTCTCATTCAAATAATACTTCTTAGTCACAAAAAAAAGCGATCTTGAACAGAGGCTATTCACATGTGATCAGTTGCCCATTGAGGGCTGTAAGGTGTGGTAATATGCTACACCCTTTGTTGTCCTGATGCTAGGATGTAGCCTGGAGAGTCTACTCCCCAGGGCTACATTCAGGTATTCTGGCAACCCTTCAGGAGTGTATCAACCATTTATCCTTGGCATAATAAATGAATGCAGCCCTGGTAAGGCACTCACCTGGGTATCATTCATGCATTATGAGCTCAAAGGAAATAGTAGACTAAAGCATGCTGGAGCCCTTAAAGCACTGATAATCTATTTCTATGTTTTCACATTTTCACAGGTAGCAGTAGACAGAGACCACCCATGCTGGACACCTCGGGATGGATTACTTGATGGACTCCGCTCTTGGACAAACCGAGAGGTCACTGACTTCAGTGAGTGGAAGCATGAGGTGCGAGGGAGCTGTGTGGTGGCCAACAGGAACTTTGATGTGGGGGAGTTTGTCATGCCGTACGAGGGGGACTTCATCAGTGCGGAGGAGAGATGGACCAGGGAGAAGGATTATTGTCAGGGCCCTGACCCAGGGTCCTACATCGTGGATGCTGAGTGGCAGAACACGGATGTGGCTATTGATGCCACTCCCACCAGCTATGTTGGTACTTGGGGAAGGTTGGTGAACCACAGCACTGACCCTAACCTCAGGTACCAGCTAATGCAGGTCCACCCTGGAGAGGATCCCAGGATGGTCTTCTCCTGCTGCAGTCCCATCAAGGCAGGAGAAGAGCTCTTCTGGAAATACAGCTTCAAGAAGGAGCCAAACGACCCTGCTCCTCCACCATGGGCCACATCCCGCCGTAAAGATCTGAGGTAGGCAAGCCAGTAACATCAGGAGAATTCCTCTATGCTGGTCCTCATACCATTTTACATAAATGCTTCTTAATGCTATATTAATTATTGTAGAATATTAAAGCTACTTGTTTGTTTAGACATCCAGGATCACCCAACAATAACAATCAATATTTCTTGCAGTGTGCCCACAGTGCCAATGAGAGGCTGGACCCCCCCTTCCATCACACCATCAATGGTTGGCAGCTGTAACTCAAGGGCTTGCATGTGAGTAATAGATACATGTTTAGGAACTTCTGCAATCTATTAATATGTTCTAAAGTAACATGGACTCAAAACAATTATAAATGTTTTCCTGGTTAATACTTGAACCACAGAGTGATACTTGATATATCTTACAGCAATAGATGTTACAGCGCCATCAAACAGAATCATTCTCATTTAAAAATTCAAAAGACGAAAAAATGGTTCCAGTCCCACACAGAACACTCTTTAAAATTCTTAGAGAAGTTCAGAACAAGATTATGTTGTTTACGTTCTATGGTACATCCCTGCGGATAGAAAGTACGTTTTTCTAGAATAATATTTCTTCATCTGCTACCTCTATGGGTAATGATGCTGTTAAATACAACCTGCAGGTCATCCGCAGTGTGCCAGCAAAGCAGCTGTTCCCGCGCTGCCCCATCCACATCTCCAGCAGTCGTGTGAGTAGATACAGTTTAGTCATTTCTCTCTGCTAGGATTATTGAGGTTCTGAGAAGGACAACATTTCTATTTCTAGCAGCATTTTAGTGTATTCTGCTGCACCATTTCCTGGATTCTCACCCTGGATGTTGGTGGGTCTATTCCAACCATCACCATTGACCAAACAAGGTCAGCTGACTGGTGAGGGAACAGGGCCGTCATCCTGACTCCCTGACCCGAGGCCACAGATATCACAGAGAAATAAGGACCAGATTACCCATCAACAGTCAGATCTAAGGATACTATTTATAATGTGAAGTCAGAATGACCCTTACAATGGTACAGATGCAGCCAAAAAGCATGTAATGTCCATTTCATATAATATATGGCCTCTAAAACATTATAATATAAACAGATTAAAATTTAAGTTCCCTTTGAAACTCTTGTCAAAAAAAATAGGTTTGATGCAATGTAAGCTATTTCAATATAATCCTTGACTGTATAATATGTATTTTCCATGTCCCCTGCTCATCCATCTCGAGTGCTCATTCCTAATCCTAATGGGGTAACTAGATTTACATTCCATCACAGGGTGCCCTTTGTAAGCAAGGATTCAGGTAGTCCTCATTCAGATCTAGACATAACCCATGTACAAAACAGTGCAGGCAGTCTGAGAAATGTTGATGCATGTAAAGTACAAGGCTTCTTTATGGTAGTATTTGTCTTGGCATTCTCCTCTACCCATCAACCCCCACACCCCCTGCACTGTTCTCCTATACTACCATTCCCTCCTGTTGTATACAGTGTGGCTGATATTGTGACTGACTTGATATTCCTCAGCTCAACACTTGTCAACACCCAGACCGCACCTAGAGACAGCCTCAAGCGGCGCATTCAGGAGCTGGAGTGTGATGTCACTGAGCGCCGTGCTGCACTGAGGGAGGCTGAAGCCGCCTGGGCAGCCCAGGAGGCAGACCTCCAGGTACAGGTGCAGACCTTACAGCAGAAGCTGACAGCCACCGAGTCCAGGCTGCAACAGGTGAGGTAGTCAGTGGGACATAGTCATATACATTGAAGCAGTTAACCCTTAAAGGATGAGTCCAGGCTACAACAGGTGTGGTAGTCAGTGGGACATAGTCATGTACATTGAAGCAGTTAACCCTTTAAGGATGAGTCCAGGCTACAACAGGTGAGGTAGTCAGTGGGACGTAGTCATGTATATTAAAGCAGTTAACCCTTTACAGGCTACAGCAGGTGAGGTAGTCAGTGGGACATAGTCATGTACATTGAAGCAGTTAACCCTTTAAGGATGAGTCTATGCTACAACAGGTGAGGTAGTCAGACATAGTCATGTACATTGAAGCAGTTAACCCTTTAAGGATGAGTCGCGGCTACAACAGGTGAGGTAGTCAGTGGGACGTAGTCATGTACATTGAAGCAGTTAACCCTTTAAGGATGAGTCCAGGCTACAACAGGTGAGGTAGTCAGTGGGACATAGTCATGTACATTGAAGCAGTTAACCCTTTAAGGATGAGTCTATGCTACAACAGGTGAGGTAGTCAGCGGGACATAGTCATGTACATTGAAGCAGTAAACCCTTTAAGGATGAGTCCAGGCTACAACAGGTGAGGTAGTCAGTGGGACATATTCATGTACATTGAAGCAGTTAACCCTTTTAGGATGAGTCCAGGCTGCAACAGGTGAGGTAGTCAGTGGGACATATTCATGTACATTGAAGCAGTAAACCCTTTAAGGATGAGTCCAGGCTGCAACAGGTGAGGTAGTCAGTGGGACATAGTCATGTACATTGAAGCAGTTAACCCTTAACAGGCTACAGCAGGTGAGGTAGTCAGTGGGACATAGTCATGTACATTGAAGCAGTTAACCCTTTAAAGCTGAGTCCAGGCTACAACAGGTGAGGTAGTCAGTGGGACTTAGTCATGTATATTGAAGCAGTTAACCCTTTTAGGATGAGTCCAGGCTACAACAGATGAGGTAGTCAGTGGCACGTGGAAAGCCACTTAATCAAGTTAGTGGCAAGTGTACAAGGTCAGGTACATTAATCAGTTAACCCTTTAAGGATGGTAATGTGTGTTAATGTATTGTGACCTTGGGTGTCACTGTACATGAATACAGCTCTGGCAAAAAATATTAACAGTGCTGCAATATGAGAATCTTAAGTGGTCAATACACTCACAGAGGGTCTCCATGATGCACCAATGCAGAATTGGTGAGTACTTATGCAATAGGACAACAAACAGCACCTTTTAGCAACATAACATCCCTAAATTGTTAAAGGCTGCATAGTACCTCAATGCAGGAAGATCTTTGTTATACTGATGCATGAATGCAGCCATGATGAGTACCTGACAAAGGATGAGTACTGCATCTGTGCTTAATCATTGATTACGGTACTTTCCCTCCCTTTTTCTCTCTAGTTGACTACAGAAATGGTTGATTCAACACTGTAGGGATGTGGCAGGTTACTGTATGTAGGTGGCCATGTTGTCCCCCTGTCTCTGTAACTGGGGGTATAGGGGTGTAGCAGGTTACTGTATGTAGGTGGCCATGTTGTCCCCCTGTCTCTGTAACTGGGGGTATAGGGGTGTAGGAGGTTACTGTATGTAGGTGGCCATGCTGTTCCCCTGTCTCTCTGACTGGGGGTATAGGGGTGTAGCAGGTTACTGTATGTAGGTGACCATGTTGTCCCCCCTCTCTCTCTCTGACTGGGGGTATAGGGGTGTAGGAGGTTACTGTATGTAGGTGGCCATGTTGTCCCCCTGTCTCTCTAACTAGGGGTATAGGGGTGTAGCAGGTTACTGTATGTAGGTGGCCATGTTGTCCCCCTGTCTCTGTAACTGGGGGTATAGGGGTGTAGGAGGTTACTGTATGTAGGTGGCCATGCTGTTCCCCTGTCTCTCTGACTGGGGGTATAGGGGTGTAGCAGGTTACTGTATGTAGGTGACCATGTTGTCCCCCCTCTCTCTCTCTGACTGGGGGTATAGGGGTGTAGGAGGTTACTGTATGTAGGTGGCCATGTTGTCCCCCTGTCTCTCTGACTGGGGGTATAGGGGTGTAGGAGGTTACTGTATGTAGGTGGCCATGTTGTCCCCCTGTCTCTCTGACTGGGGGTATAGGGGTGTAGCAAGTTAATGTATGTATGAGAATCATGTGATGCATGATTTGATGAGCCTTTTTCTCATTTCCTAGCTTTTGCATTCTACAGTTGTACAATTGGAGTTAAAAAGAACACTGGTATCAAAACACTATGAAACAGTTCCTCGCTATATATTTTTTCTGATAAGGGTGTATACACCAGTGTTCACCAATGGTGAGCAGTGCATTTTTCCCCTCAGAGGAATTCACAATGAAGTCACAGTTGGCTCATAATGACTATATATGTTATAGTAGTTTTATATATGTATGTGCCTTATACAGTCTGCAGGTGATGATACCAATGGCAGCATTGACACAGCATCCTGCACTGACGTGGCAATAGAGACTCACCCTGGACCAATGGCTGGTACAAGTGGCTGGAAAGCAGCAGCTGAACAAGCAGGTGAAGTCGTCCCTCCTGACCAACACATTGACGAGACAGAGAATCAGGGAAGCAACTCTTCTCTGATACTAGAAGACCCAGTGAGTAGAAGTTCATTTCCTCTCATTTGCCTCACCTCAGTGGTTTACTTTTAATAGAATAGATGTTATAGGTCTGTTAATTTGAAAAACAGCATGCATTTATTTAACAGCTGCAACCTTTCAATCAATCAACTTCTCAATCTTTATCTGTCACAGTAGCCTATAACATTACATTTTCTTGCAGTGGCCCAGTGCCCCCAGTCAGCAGGGCCTCCCCCTGCAGCAGCCCAGTCAGCAGCTCGGTCAGCAGGGCCTCCCCCTGCAGCAGCCAGGTCAGCAGCCCAGTCAGCAGCCCGGTCGGCAGCCCGGTCAGCAGCCCGGTCAGCAGCCCGGTCGGCAGGGCCTCCCCCTGCAGCAGCCCGGTCAGCAGGGCCTCCCCCTGCAGCAGCCCGGTCAGCAGGGCCTCCCCCTGCAGCAGCTCGGTCAGCAGGGCCTCCCTCTGCAGCAGCCCGGTCAGCAGGGCCTCCCCCTGCAGCAGCCCGGTCAGCAGGGCCTCCCCCTGCAGCAGCCCGGTCAGCAGGGCCTCCCCCTGCAGCAGCCCGGTCAGCAGGGCCTCCCCCTGCAGCAGCCCGGTCAGCAGGGCCTCCCCCTGCAGCAGCCCGGTCAGCAGGGCCTCCCTCTGCAGCAGCCCGGTCAGCAGGGCCTCCCCTTGCAGCAGCGCCTCCCCCTGCAGCAGCCCGGTCAGCAGAGCCTCCCCCTGCAGCAGCCCGGTCAGCAGCGCCTCCCCCTGCAGCAGCCTGGTCAGCAGCCCGGTCAGCAGGGCCTCCCCCTGCAGCAGCCCGGTCAGCAGCGCCTCCCCTTGCAGCAGCGCCTCCCCCTGCAGCAGCCTGGTCAGCAGCACCTCCCCCTGCAGCAGCCCGGTCAGCAGGGCCTCCCCCTGCAGCAGCGCCTCCCCCTGCAGCAACTCTCCACCTACCAGCCCCCCCTTAGGCACAGAAGTAAGACACCAGACAATGAGGACATCCTGAGGGATACCAATGTACCTGGTATCTATTATCTAAAAAAGTCTCAGGGAAAAAGAAAATACGACACAGTCCATGCCTGTGTTTACTGTGGGAAGATGATGACCGATATCCAAGACCACCTGCAGAAGAAACACAAGCACAGCCCATTGGTAGAAGAGATCATTCTAATGAAAGAACAAAAGAAGGATGAGAAAAGTACAGATAGAAAGTCACTATTAAAAAGGGAAATTGCATTAAAGCAGAACTATCTGCGGAACGAGGGTGACCACCTTCACAACCAACAGGTCAAAGAAAGGAAAGAAGGGGAGTTTATAATAAGCCGCAGACCCTCCATCACGCCCAGCGTCTTCCGAACCTCTGACTATAGACCCTGCCCAGACTGCCACGAGTGGCTTAAAAGAGACACTTTTACAAAGGCGCAACATATCTGTTCCAACCTTTTACAATAATAGTCCAGCATTTTGGGTTTGTTGCAGGCATGGCCAACTCAGTTAGTGATGTGACCACAATATAAGGAGGACTATGCACAGTACTTCTTCATCCGAGATTCTTTGCCTTACATGATTTCTAAGGTATGTTGACTGTATTGCATGGGCAGACTAATTCTTTGCCTTACATGATATTTAGGTGACGTTGACTGTTTGATTGTACAGTTCTGTATGGGCAGACTGATAGCCTCCTTATATGACTTCTGCACTACTGGCACCTCTTACCTCTCACCTACATGTAGATGTCTGAGACTTTTCCTTCTGAGGCCTGTGTGGAGAACAATCTGCCTATCAGCAAGAAGGTGATTGCTGGCTTTCTGGCTGGGAGACAATGTTATCATGCCCTTCTATGGCATGAAGAATATGTATGAGGCATCTCCACCCAATCAGCACTTCCTGCCACTTAAGCCATGAAGATCCCACATACAGCGCTGCATGTCTGCTCTGGAATTATATGCTGTCTGAAGTATGGGTACTCGCACAACTAGAACAACCATGGACTCTGTCAAACTTCTCAAACAACAAATATGATTTATGTGAGTCATTGACAAGAATGGTAGTGCGTGTGGTACTGTTTGGTTTGTAAAGCTATGGACTATGTATATGAGTGATTTACAGGAATGGAAGTGATAGTGGTGCTGTTTGGTTTGTAAAGTTATGGACTATGTATCTGAGTTATTTACCAGAATGTAAGTACTAGGAGTGATGTTTAGCTTTTAAAGTTATTGACCGGAGTAGATGTGCATTAACTACAGGGATGCAACTAGAGATGAGAAGTAAAGGGCTATTAAATCTACACATAAAGGTGTAATTAAGTACTGCTAATATACTGGATGACACATACAGGTGTAATAAAGTGGTGCTAATATACTGGATGACACATACAGGTGTAATAAAGTGGTTCTAATATACTGGATGACACATACAGGTGTAATAATGTGGTGCTAATATACTGGATGACACATACAGGTGTAATAGAGTGGTTCTAATATACTGGATGTCACATACAGGTGTAATAAAGTGGTGCTAATATACTGGATGACACATACAGGTGTAATAAAGTGCTTATATACTGGATGTTCTATGATGTGCACCCATACATTTAAGGGTCAAATAACCACTCACACCACATAAAAGACTAGAACAGTACTAGACATGTGATGGCTGTCTGCAACTTCACTGGGGAGGTACATGAAGTCAATGCTATAGCACTGGATGCTGGATTGCTCTGCACAGTGGCAGTCTTTGCCAAATCCTGCTGGACAGTGGCAATGTCCGCCTAAAATGGCTCTGGTCTGGCACAATGACTGATGCTGCAGGACCTGATGTCCTGCACATTCTGGGCTTTCCAAAACTGAAAGAATTTTTCAAATATTCCAACTAGAACTGAAGTTACAAATTCTAGAGTGCACTCTAATATTCTAGGCAAATTATAGCAAGCTTTTGTTATCATTTTCTTTTATAAATCCAATTCTATTCTAAATTTTATGCAAAACTTTGATTTTGGTATCCGGTCCTGCAGAAATCTATCTGGTCCTGCAAAATTGGCTATCTGCATGCCGAAAAAGTTTTCGCAAAGACTGCAGTGGACATTTTTTTATGCCTTTAGCACCGTCTGCATCCTATCTATGGTCCCCAGTCAAGTATTTCATTCACTCTTCACTTTTTATCAGATGCAGGTGTGTCCCATTGTGTTAGTTTTGTAGACAATTACTGCATTGATTCATAGCAACAGAGTAATACAGGTCGGAAACTGTTTTTTAGGCTGCTTTTGTATCTGGGCATAGACATACAATTCAAGCAGCTGAGATATCCTGACATTTATGTGGTAGACATGTGACTAAAGCTGCTGATGAATAAATTAGAGTGTCTATAGAATGAACAGTTGCTTTGCTGACAACTATGTCACTAAGCAAGAGCTAGGTGAACTAGCAGGCTTGTTGGCCCATTGCACCATGGTTATCAATGGAGGCAACCCATTTAACAAAAGGATAATAAAAGTAATTTGGGGAGTTTTGCAGAAAGTTGTACTTTAAACTATGGCAGTGCCTTTTTTACTGTTTAACTGTGGTAGTTAACATGTAAGCCTTCTGAAATAATGGTATTCTAGCCCTTCTGTGGTGAAACTGATTTCGTAAAGGGTCATGCGCTGTCAGGAAAGTTTGTAAAGAAAGGGAGATATCTCTTATGTTATATGCTTAGACCTAATCCCACACCTGTTGTGTACATGCATAGTTAATTTGAAAAGGTTCTGTGGTGTTTGAAGGAGATGGTGGAACTTTTGGTATAGAGCTAGATTATGTGAACCACTGACAATGTTAGGATGTCAGACAGTATTTGGAGGAGTTTTGTAGAAGGACTATAACAGGACTTTCAAGCATGGCAGTGCCTTAATTATGGTTTTACTGAGGTAGTTAACATGTAAACTGAAATAATGGTACCTAAGTCATCCTCTGGTGAAACTGGTTTTGTGCCGTGTTGCATGCTCTTGGGAAAGTTTGTATCAAAGTGACTATGTATTGGCGCATACACATATAGGAAGATATCTGTTATATGCTTAGAACTAAGCACACACCTGTTGTACCTGCATAGTTAATTTGGAAAGTTTCTGTGGTCTTTGAGGGAGATGGTAAAACTTTTGGAATAGTGCTAGATTACATGTAAAACCTTGACAAAAATGCCCTTTTATAAGCCTTGAGCGAGGCAGCCACTTTCCAAAGTAGGTTCAATCAGACTACAAAATTATACATTTAAATGAAAATGCATAAAGTTTGTGGCTGAAATCTTCTTTTCAATAAAAGCTGTATTTTATAAACTTTTATACTTGGCTTTTTCATTCCTGGTATGCTCAAACATACATGTTATAGCAGGTTGTAGATAAAACTAGGTGTAGCTGTGATATTTTGTCATATTTTTGTCCATTAACTTTGTGATGATAGGAAATAGTGAACCATCAGGGTGAGCAATACATGTCCAATGGTTCATGGAACCAAGATATAACTTTTCAATACAATTAATTTATTTAAACATATTCTCAGACTTGTGATGTATCCTTCCTCATAATTATTACCAGAGGACAAAAGAATTCTCCCTTGTTAGTGTAGAACTTCTACCAGGTCATAATTAGCGGAATACTCAGGGGGGGGGGTGGCTGGAGGAAGTAGTGGAGGGGTAATTAGAGGGCATTTTGAGGTACTTATTAGTGGTAGACTAATAAAGGGTGATTCTTAGGCAGGTGGGGTAATTAGGGGCATTTTGAGACTCAAAAGAATTTTGGGGTAATTAGGGGGTATTTTGAGACAGTGGATGGAGGTGGGGATATCAGGGGGTATTTTGAGAGCAGGAATAGAGATGAGGAAATAAGGGGGTATTTTAGGGCATGTAGTTGTGATAGGTTAACATGGATGTATTTTAAGGTAGGAAATAGAGGTGGCGTTTAAGGGGGTATTTTGAGACAGCGGATAGAGATACGGTAATTGGTGGGTATTTTGAGAGAGGGGATAGGGATGAGGTAATTTTGGGGTGTTTTAAGGCAAATAGTAGTGATAGGATAATTAGGGGGCATTTTGAGGCATCGAGATGGGCTAGGGTAATAAGTGGGTATTTTGAGGCACAGAATAGAGGTGGGGTAATTAGGGGGTATTTTGAGGCAAGAAGTAGTGGTAGGGTTATTAAGGGGTATTTTGAGACACTGGATGGAGGTGGGGTAATTAGGGGGTATTTTGAGAGATGGGATAGAGATGAGGTAATAAGGGGGTATTTTAAGGCAGGTGGTAGTGATCGGATAATTTGGGGGCATTTTGATATAGGAAATATAGGTGGGGTGATAAGGGGGTATTTTGAGGCATCTAGTAGTTCTAAGGTAATAAGTGGGCATTGTGAGGCAGGGAATAGAGGTGGGGTAATAAGGGGGCTTTTTGAGGCGAGAAGTAGTGGTAGGGTAATTAAGGGGTATTTTGAGAGAGTGGATGGAGGTGTGGTAATTAGGGGGTATTTTGAGAGAGGGGATAGAGTTGCGGTAATAAGTGGGGATTTTGAGACAGGGGATAGGGATGAGGTAATTTGGGGGTTTTATAACGCAAGTAGTAGTGATAGGATAATTAGGGGGCATTTTGATATAGGGTATAGAGGTGGGGTAATAAGGGGGTATTTTAAGGCAAGTAGTAATGGTAGGGTAATTAGGGGGTATTTTGAGGCATCTAGTAGTTCTAGAGTAATAAGTGGGAATTTTGAGGCACGGAATAGAGGTGGGGTAATTAGGGGGTATTTTGAGGCGAGAAGTAGTGGAAGGGTAATTGAGGGGTATTTTGTGACACTGGATGGAGGTGGGGTAATTAGGGGGTATTTTGAGAGACGGAATTGAGATGAGGTAATAAGGGGGTATTTTGAGGCAGGTAGTAGTGATAGGATAATTAGGGGGCATTTTGATATAGGGAATAGAGGTGGGGTAATTAAGGGGTATCTTGAGGTGAGAAGAAGTGGTAGGGTAATTAAGGCGTATTTTGAGAGAGTGGATGGAGGTGTGGTAATTAGGGGGTATTTTGAGAGAGGAGATAGAGTTACGGTAATAAGGGGGGATTTTGAGAGAGGGGAAAGGGATGAGGTAATTTGGGGGTATTATAACGCAAGTAGTAGTGATAGGATAATTAGGGGGCATTTTGATATAGGGTTTAGAGGTGGGGTAATAAGGGGGTACTTTAAGGCAAGTAGTAATGGTAGGGTAATTAGGGGGAATTTTGAGGCATCTAGTTGTTCTAGAGTAATTAGGGGGTATTTTGAGGCAAGTATTTGTGATAGGTTAATAAGGATGTATTTTAAGGTAGGAAATTGAGGTGGCATGTTAGGGGGTATCTTGAGACAGTGGATAGAGTTACGGTAATTAGTGGGTATTTTGAGAGAGGGGATAGGGATGAAGTAATTTGGGGGTATTATAAGGCAAGTAGTAGTGATAGGATAATTAGGGGGCATTTTAATATAGGGTATAAAGATGGGGTAATTAGGGGGTATTTTAAGGCAAGTAGCAGTGGTAGGGTAATTAGGGGGTATTTTGAGGCATCTAGTAGTTCTAGAGTAATAAGTGGGTATTTTGAGGCACGGAATAGAGGTGGGGGAATAAGGGGGTATTTTGAGGTGAGAAGTAGTGGTAGGGTAATTAGTGGGTATTTTGAGACACTGGATGGAGGTGGGGTAATGAGGGGGTATTTTGAGGCGAGAAGTAGTGGAAGGGTAATTGAGGGGAATTTTGAGACACTGGATGGAGGTGGGGTAATTAGGGGGTATTTTGAGTGACGGAATAGAGATGAGGTAATAAGGGGGTATTTCAAGGCAAGTAGTTGTGATAGGTTAATAAGGATGTATTTTAAGGTAGGAAATTGAGGTGGCATGTTAGGGGGTATTTTGAGACAGTGGATAGAGTTACGGTAATTAGTGGGTATTTTGAGAGAGGGGATAGGGATGAAGTAATTTGGGGGTATTATAAGGCAAGTAGTAGTGATAGGATAATTAGGGGGCATTTTAATATAGGGTATAAAGATGGGGTAATTAGGGGGTATTTTAAGGCAAGTAGCAGTGGTAGGGTAATTAGGGGGTATTTTGAGGCAACTAGTAGTTCTAGAGTAATAAGTGGGTATTTTGAGTCACGGAATAGAGGTGGGGTAATAAGGGGGTATTTTGAGGTGAGAAGTAGTGGTAGGGTAATTAGTGGGTATTTTGAGACACTGGATGGAGGTGGGGTAATTAGGGGGTATTTTGAGAGACGGAATAGAGATGAGGTAATAAGGGGGTATTTCAAGGCAAGTAGTTGTGATAGGTTTATAAGGATGTATTTCAAGGTAGGAAATTGAGGTGGCATGTTAGGGGGTATTTTGAGACAGTGGATAGAGTTACGGTAATTAGTGGGTATTTTGAGAGAGGGGATAGGGATGAGGTTATTTAGGGGTATTATAAGGCAAGTAGTAGTGATAGGATAATTAGGGGGCATTTTAATATAGGGTATAGAGATGGGGTAATTAGGGGGTATTTTAAGGCAAGTAGTGGTGGTAGGGTAATTAGGGGGTACTTTGAGGCACGGAATAGAGGTGGGGTAATTAGGGGGTATTTTGAGGCGAGAAGAAGAGGTAGGGTAATTGAGGGGTATTTTGAGACACTGGATCGAGTCGGGGTAATTAGGGGGTATTTTGAGAGACAGGATAGAGATGAGGTAATAAGGGGGTATTTTAAGGCAGGTAGTAGTGATAGGATAATTAGGGGGCATTTTGATATAGGGAATAGAGGTGGGGTAATCAAGGGGTATTTTGAGGTGAGAAGTTGTGGTTGGGTCATTAAGGGGTATTTTGAGAGAGTGGATGGAGGTGTGGTAATTAGGGGGTATTTTGAGAGAGGGGATAGAGTTACGGTAATTAGTGGGTATTTTTTTCGAGAGGGGATAGGGATCAGGTAATTTGGGGGTATTTTAAGGCAAGTAGTAGTGGTAGGGTAATTAGGGGGTATTTTGAGGCATCTAGTAGGGCTAGGGTAATAAGTGGGTATTTTGAGGCACGGAATAGAGGTGGGGTAATTAGGGGGTATTTTGAGGCGAGAAGTAGTGGTAGGGTAATTAAGGGGTATTTTGAGACACTGGATGGAGGTGGGGGAATAAGGGGGTATTTTGAGAGATGGGATAGAGATGAGGTAATAAGGGGGTATTTTAAGGCAGGTAGTCGTGATAGGATAATTAGGGGGCATTTTGATATAGGGAATAGAGGTTGGGTAATTGGGGGGTATTTTGAGGCATCTAGTAACTCATTGCAACTGCATTTATGCATCAAACTGACATGTTTGGAGTTCATCATCCCTTTAGGCATGATGCACCAATAATGTAGGGTCGGCATGATGCTTAAATGCAGCTCTGGCGTGTTACTAGTCAGGGCTAAAGGCTTAAATTGCTGAATTACTGATATCGGATTTCCCGATCCCCCGTTAGGCTAGGTGCTAATTACATTGGATATGGTATGTCATTTAGAACATGAATACTCTTTTCTTTTCTCTAATGCTTATGACATGTATTAGCACTCCTTTTCTATTGATGTAAAAGAATGGTGTAGTCTTTCGGTCGGGCCTCCTTGGTCATATGGTGTTCAATAAACCCATTAGGACTCAAGAAGCGTGTTAAGACTCATTTTAGCACAATTCTTTATTTTAATAAGATATAACAGCTATGCATACAACCTAGAAGGAATGAATCGCGAATGCTTTTCATCTTTAACTTCTGGTTAAGAATCTCAAAGATAACATTGAACAACAAAAATGTTCTGATCATGTACAGTAACAACAGTATATTCATCTTGATTTATTGTATTGATGTTTTACCTTTGGTATAAGCATTGCCACTACAGGTGTTATTTGTGAGAGTGCTTTTTTGTCAAATCTCTTCTTTAACAGATTATATAATTGTATGAGTGGCAAAAAGTAAATTTCCATGAAGGAATCCACTCTTGATAGTTTTGCAATTATAGGAATGGTTTAGATATAACATTTTTAGTTTTCATGAACATTTACCATTGAGTATGATTTATGCGCTTTGATGTACAATTTTAAGTAACATTGAAAGTTAACATGTAAACAGTAGTTATCATTGTGTATCAGTTTTTAAAGGGTTTCCTTAACCATTTAATAATGGAATGATGCCTCAAGGCTTCATTTTAAATTTAACACCATAATGCACCAATACGACACAGGTGTACTACAGACCCATGCATCTAGAAAGGGTGGCTTTTCCATAATACAGTTGTGTTTATGTTGTTTTTTAGTAGAATGCCCCTAACAATGTCTGTAGTGGCTACATTTGCAAACATCTCACATCAGGATATCCACAAGACAATTATCTCCAATTAAGGTACATTTAAATTAGGGATGTCATTGACATTCGCTTTATTGACATATCGCTATTATGTCAATGTGTCAATATATTATATTGAATTTTTTGATATGTCAATATAATTATGTCAATATTTTTTCATGAGAAATTGTTCTCTGCCAGTGGAGAAAGCAAGGTATGCACTTGTATCATGGTACCTGAATGGACTTGCATCCAGTGACCCTCAGAAAGGTTGTTCTCCATGTCTAGTAAGGGAGGGAGAGCGGGGGCAAGTAATAGACATATTGTCTAACAGTTGAACTTACATTTGGGGTTCACCAGCCTTAGGGAGTGTTCATTTATTATTTACAGGGGGGGGTGGTGGGTTTGGGGGGGGGGGCGTAAAAATTTCCGACCCCTTCTGAGGGGGGGGCGTAAAAAATTCTGACCCCTCTTGAGGGGGGGGCGTAAAAATTTAAGCCCCTTTTTAGCCAAAAAGCCCGCACGTTACTATAGTTCAAAGGGGGGGGGGGGCGAAAAAATTTTGGCGCCTTCGCCGAGGGGGGCGCGAAACATTACACGCGCTCTCGAGGGGGGGGCGTAAACATTTTTCGCCCCTCCGCGCGAAATCTCACCACCCCCCCCCTGTAATTAATAAATGAACACTCCCTTAGGGCAGACTCTGACCTCACAGTATGTAAGGCTTCAGGTTTCGTATTTAATATTGATGATTATTATATGGACATTTTCAGTGAGAATAATAGAACTGCTATTCAGCTCTATTTTTGTTATTTTGAAGGCGACAAACAGTGTTTTAGATGTACTTAATAGTCTAAATATTATATTGCAAATCATTGATATATTGACAATTATATGTCAATAATAATCATCGACATAAATTGGATGTCAATGACATCCCTGATTTAAATGCAGTATTTTGATGTTTAACATATTTAAATATTTGTTCAAAAACTTTATCAGCAACTTTTACTGAAAAGTCACCCTTTCTTGCTGCATTAACTCACCAGCACTGCACGGGTGCATCATGATGACCCTTCGGGAATGTATCGACCCCTGAGAGTCAATGTGATGGATGGAGGTAACTCACAGGTGCTGCATTAATGCAACTAGACAACATGAAGTAAAGCACAATGCTGCCCGGTCAGGGCTAACTATTGTATCACAGCTATGAGGCTCAAGGCTGGAATGACATGATGTATGTTTTGAGGACAGTGGGCAACGGCAGCTGCGGAACAGTCAACGTCAACCGACCCTGCACAGAATCATATATAGCTAAGCGACATATAATCTTAAGTGACCGTGGTACGTCTTTCACAGAGTCAAGTAAGATCCTAAAATTAGCGCACTGCCCGCACTCACAGTCAACATCGGCGTGCATGCTGCAGAACTGTGCCTGGGCCATGGAGAGGACATCATTGAGGGTATAGTGCTCGATCTGACAGTAGAAGACGTTAAACAACCTCAGGTACCAGCTCCCCTCGTTGACGTACCTCAGGTTAAACATCCCAAACAGGCTGTACTGGAAGAGGAAGGTGTGTTTGGGCATGGAGCTGCAGCTGCTGACTCGGCGGTTTTGCTGCTGGTGGTGAGGGTGGTCGGCCCGGGGGGCGGGCGGCCGGTCGGGGATGAAGTACAGCAGTTTCTGGAAGACGTTGGTGGAGGCCCCGTGCTGGATGAGGGTGGAGGCCAGCACGTACAGCACCTCCAGGTCCTCAACCGGCCGGTGGTGGTTACGGAGGGTCTGTAACAGCGAGGTCAGCATGTCGAAACAACCAATCACACGCTTACCCGTCCCGTGCATGTCGATCTCCGCCTCTGTCCGCGCCCCGTTCTGTATCAACACACTGATGAACATACCCAGCCGGTGGGCGGTGTCAACGTCAATGAGGTACCCGGAGGTGTAGGGGGACTCTGCTATGTGGGACAGGAGGTACAGTAACGGAGGGAGCTGGGACTGGGAGGCCAGGTTGGCATCCGCCCCCGCACCCAACAACAACTTAGTCAGCTGGATGTACTTCTCAAATATCGCATCCTCCTGGAGGATCTCAAACGAATGCATCCAGGCCCAGGATGAGTCGGAAGTACCGAAGTAAGAGGCCTGGATTAGCTCTATGAAGTCCTCCATGATGGGCGCCTTGTCGGTTTTACTGACAGCCCCGTTGGAGATGAGGACCTGGGCTATCCTGAGGGTGTTGTCCAGGCCGTAGGAGCGGGCACACAGGGCCTCATGGACCTCCGCAGACAGCTGGGCGTCCTTAGAGGCGTTACAGCGCACCGTGTGCATCCCGTTAGACAACAGAACCTGTAACGGGGTCTTGTTGTTAGAGTCTCTAATATGCACGCTTGCACCGTGAGAGAAGAGCACTGGTAAACAAGCTATCAATTCCTCATCTATAGTCTCTAGTACATCCACGTAGGATTCTCCGGTTGGTTTCTGGAAGTTAACATCCATGGGACAGTTTACAGCCCGCATGAGGTCATGCAGGGGGGTGGCTTTGCTTGGTAAGCGCTGCACGTTGACGTTAGCGCCTCGCTGGAGGCACTTCTCGGTGACCTCCTTGAGGCCCCGCAGTGCGGTCGGGTTCTGGGTGGTGATGCCATGGAACAGCAGGTGGACGATGTTAGTGCCGGGCTCCCAGAAGTCGTCCAGCACATGGATGTCACACTCCTGGTCTAGTAGCAGCTGTACGAACCTGCAATGTAATGCAAGGAGGATACATTTATAAACCAGGTTCTTTATTCTTGCTAAGGCCAAAAGAACAACATGCTGTTTCAGGTTAGCTGGTCTGAAAAGAGTAAGTGGGTCGGATTCTCTTCTTTTTTTTTACCTATTTTTTTTTATTACTTTTATGGTTATATAAGTGGAGGGTAAATATGGTTATACTAGTGGAGGGTAAATATGGTTATATTAGTTGAGGGTAAATATGATTATATTAGTGGGGGGTAGATATGGTCATACTACAAACCTCATGTTATTGTTGAGAGCCATGAGGAGTAGCGGGAGTCCGTCTGTGTCCTTGGTGTTGATTGCTCGGGGGTATTCCCGCAGCAGGTACCGGAAACACTCGTAGGCGCCAACTCTACACGCCAGGTGGCACAGGTAGCGGTTATCCGACCCCCCGCAGCCCCCAGCAGCCATGGCTACCTGCCCCCCCAGGGCTCCCAGCAGGATCTTAACCACCTCCACTTGGTTATTGAGCACGGCGTAGAACACCGGCTCCCGACAGCCGCATTTAGATATGATATCCGCGGCTTTACATGACTGCACCGAACTGAAGATCTCCGGTTGTAGCCCCAGTGAGTCGTTAAGCACTGCAGAGGTGAAGACCTTCATCTGGAGCGAGGTGTCTGCGCCCCTCACTAACAGGAGGCTGACCAGGTCGCAGCGGCCCAGGAAGCTGGCCAGGTGTAGGGCCCCCAGGTGCTCGTGGGAGCAGTGCTTCAGGCCCTGCCAGCAGCTCTCCCGCGACTTCAACCCGTTCACATCCACCCCATGGTCCAGCAACAGGTGCAGCAACTGAAAGTGGGCATATTCAAATTTTAAAATCAAATTCTTACATAAGGGAATGTATATTTATCAATCACAGGGGGGATGGTGAGATTTCATACGGAGACACGACATCTTTTTACGCTCCCACCTTGAGAGTGCATGGAGTGTTTTGTGCCCACCCTAACGCACAGGTTTTTTTGCTAAAAAGGGGCATGTTTTTTTACGCCCCCCCCCCCCCCCGTCTCCCACATGAGGGGTCAGAAACTTTTACACCCCCCTGTAACTAATAGATGAACACTCCCTAAAGAGGTTCCAGTTACTGCAAAAGTGTATTATCTATGGGTTGTGTTGTGTTTAAATAGTATCCATGGGTAGCAACAGCTCAGGAAATGGTTTCCATGGGGCTGTTCAAGTGTATTTTCAATGAGGAATATAAAATTGTGCACATAGACAGAGGTCCACGATGATCCGTCTGAATGGTAGGTTTCTCCAAGAATGGTACCTTGGATCATATCACACCAGGCAGAGCCAAGTGGGATATGATCCAAGGTACCACAAGTGGAGAAACCAGGAATTCAGACTGATTAGAGTAGATCTCTGTGTTTATTTCATGTAATTACTGATAAATTATACTTAGAAACAACATTTAAAGATTGCTTACAGCTATTTTAGTGATGTCATCATGGAAAAACACCCCATGGATAATGAGCATCAGTCTCTCCACCGGGGTGTGGAGAACGGCCATTCTAGTACTAAAGCATGGCAACTTTATTTCTCCACATGAAATAAAATTGTATTCCTCCAGTGACCCTAATTGACTATTATGATCAAGTTGAAGCAAACTGATTTAATGTTGAGCGTGGATCATCAGATGTACTTATTTGAAGGTCACATATAGGGAATATAATGGCCTTATGTAGGATCAAATTTAAGCTCATGGTGCGACTTTTTGGCATGCACGCATTAAGTTGCACCCATAAGAATTACACAAAAACAGGCCTATAGCTAGGAACCATGGCACCCCCTATCTCAACCCTGGCCACCCATAGAATGTATCCAATCATCTCCTCACCTTTCAATATGATATTGTAATAGTGTGTAGAACAAATTTAAGTAGAATTCACAAAATGGAATTTCAGGGGTACTAACTTGAAGGTCACCGAATATAATGGCCTTATGTAGGATGTTGTAGTGGTCTGCGTCCTCCACCAAGAGGAGGTCATGTGACTGCTCACACAGCTCCAGGTTGGACACAATGAGGTCAGTATTCAGCTGCTGGTCTATGGTGTACAGGTGGGACATCATCTCTGTCACCAGCCCCACCGTTACCGCCGACGGCTTCTGCAGCGTCGGCCGCGGGATCGGGATCTGCTCTGATGAGCTGCTGTCATCCGTCCGGACTTTCCTGAACTGCCGGGGACTGAAGGGTATCCTCAGTTTGAGTGCCCGGGCTCGGTCCAGGAACTGGGTGATCCGGTCAGGCATGGGGCGCATGCTGCCAGAGTCTGACTGGTCACGGCTGCGGTCGGCCATCTTGGAAATTTCTGGTGTTGAATTCTCTGTTCACACCATTGTGGACAAGTGTAGATCTGAAAGATGAGGATGAGGTTATTAATAACACTATCTCATCCCACAAGCTCATGTTATAGCTAAAGGAATCCAGAAGTGACTTCTGTGGAAGTCAAATTAATATAATGTAGATTTGTGTTAGTCAGGCTGGTCACGGCCACAGTCGGCCATCTTGGAAATTGTTGGTGCTGGACGCCCCATTATGGACAAAGGTTAATCTGAAAGAGGAGAATGACAATCAATGACAGAGATTGTCACAAAGTGCCATGTAGCATTCTGTGGGGTTTTCATTCTTTGATAAATAATTTCTGTGCACCAGTATTTGAAAAGATTAAGAGCGATGGTCGGCGTTTTGTTAGAATGTGACCAGTTTTAATGAAATTGGACAGAAGTCGCAAATTTTGTGATATTGCAGTATTTGTTTGCAGCTCATCAAGAGCTTTCATTTGATATGTGACATGTAGTATATTGTCCAGTTTTTACCCTTTGGCGATACTTTTTGTCCTTTTTTTGTTGAATTAAATGGAAATTAATTAAAATGGTAATTAAATGAGATAATTAACATTTAAATTAGATATCAGCTATATTATTCTCTATAGTTAAAATCCTTTGGGCATCATTTCAGGAATGATGGGAGTTCTGATTTGTGATTTAGTATTCCAGAAGATGCCTATTCATTTGTTAGAAAATGTCAAAAACTTATTTTTCAAAGATTAAATTTTTTCCACCATATACTACTTTAAGATCCCATATCTAGACTCTTTGCGAATTTCGACCCATTTCGTTAAAACAGGTCACATAAAACTGTGATTCACTGACACCACTGAGTGCCAGACTTTCACTGTAACAATTATGTTGTATTTTAAAGAATGGTGAATCACTGAAACCATTTGCTCACCGTGATAATTATGGTGAATTCTGAGGCAACTTAATAATGATATCTTAGTCTTAGGGAGTGATCATTTATTATCAACAGGGGGGGTGGTGGGTTTGGGGGGGGGGAATTTGGAACCCTTGACCGGGGGGGTGAACATAATTTGGACCCCTTTTGGGGGGGAGGTTAAAAAATTTTTGACCTGTTTTGAGCCAAAAAGCCAGCGCGTTTCTATGCCTCAAAGGGCCCAAGCGTGCACCAATTTTCGACCCCTAAGGGGGGGGGTAAAAAATTTAGACCCCTTGACCAGGGTGGGGGTGTAAAATATTAAGGCTCCTTCACTGTATTTTGCGTAAAGATTGGTACACATCCTATAACTACTCCTTAGTCCATTGGCCATGCAAGTACATAAGCACTTTTGTCATATGTACATACATATGGATTTTAAAATGCAAGTACTATTACCCACATGTTATACATAGATACAATTGCCTTGATTGACTCCCATTGGTAATATATAACCCATGTTCAATACCCATTGTGTATAGCCTTATCCGTCGATATCGTCAGTGGACCGACAAACCGCAGTGCTATTCTGCCAGCTAAGTGTTTATATAATCAATACTCCCCTGACTGGGGGCAGCAGATCTGGGGAGGTAGGTGTACAGGGTGCAGCTCTATAGACCAATGCAGCAAGAAAGGGTCACTTTTCTAAAAAGTTGTTGATAAAGTTTTTGAACATTTCTGAAGCGTGAACAACAAAGACATGAATGTAACCTCATAAACAGCATTTTAATATGTATATTTTTTGAAAAATAATTGTCCTGTGAATCTGCTGATTTGAGATATTTGGAAACATAGCAATTACAGACAAAGCTGAGAAGATTCCGCTAAAACCAACATAAACACAACTTTATTCTGAAAAAGTCACCCTTTCTTGCAGCATTGGTCTATAGCGAACTGGTTGTGTCTCACAAACATGAGACAATGTTTCTGTCTATGACCAGGTGCAATCTTTGACCGGGTGCAATTTTTGATCAGGTGCAATCATTGACCGGCTAGCAAGGGAAAGGCAAATATAGGGCGGACAAATGTTAAGCCGATTATTATAAGGAACGCCATTTTCTTTTTTGGACCCCTAGCATATCACAGAATAATTTATTTCTTTTGAATTTCACTTTTTCTGATACCCGGTCAAAGATGGCACTCGGTCAAAGATTGCACCCGGTCAAAGACAACAACAATGGTCCGATATCATGAGACACAGCCTACTGTGAACTGCATGGGGGAGCACTGAAGGGTTGGGTGAGATGCTTGCAGGCAGCTAATATGTATAAGTATTAAAAGATCTCTAGACCTATCTTCTATAGTCATAATTATTTCTCACTTTATAAATATGTTCCTAGAATTTGTGAATCTAGATCTATACCTTATGGAGTATGTGTGTTACCTGTCTCTAGGTACAGACAGACAGAGCCTCTGCAGCCTGATCTGTGAGGCAATCAGTGGCACCACAGACACTGAGAGACACTGAGTATACAGTGGTCTAAGTATGTCCCTCCTCTGTCTCCAGATACAATAGAGACATACCCTCTTTTATTACACGACCTAACATTATGAGTACGATCCTCTATTTGTTTAAGCATCCAGGGGTGTGGGACGTTTTTGCCTACCACCTAGCCGTGTGGTACACTTTTCATTGCTCTAGACCAATCAGAAACAAATTTTTCAAATATTATATTTTTTCCACCATATACTACTTTAAGAACCCATATCTAGACTCTTTGCGAATTTCGACCCATTTCCTTAAAACAGGTCACATAAAACGGTGATTCACTGTCATCACTGAGTGCCAGACTTCCACTGTAACAATTATGTTGTATTTTAAAGAATGGTGAATCACTGAAACCATTTGTTCACCGTGATAATTATGGTGAATTCCACATGGTGAAACTTAATAATGATATCTTAGTCTTAGGGAGTGATCATTTATTATCAACAGGGGGGGTGGTGGGTTTGGGGGGGGGGGAAATTTGGAACCCTTGACCGGGGGGGGGGGGGGTGAAAATAATTTGGACCCCTCTTGGGGGGTCAAAAAAATTTAACCTGTTTTGAGCCAAAAAGCCCGTGCGTTACTATGCTTCAAAGGGCCCACACGCACGCCAATTTTCGACCCCTAAGGGGGGAGTAAAAAATTTTGACCTCTTGACCGGGGTGGGGGTGTAAAATATGAAGGCTCCTTCATTGTATTTCGTGTAAAGATTGGTACACATCCTATAACTACTACTTAGTCCATTGGCCATGCAAGTACATAAGCACTTTTGTCATATGTACATACATATGGATTTTAAAATGCAAGTACTATTACCCACATGTTATACATAGATACAATTGCCTCGATTGACTCCCATTGGTAATATATAACCCATGTTCAATACCCATTGTGTATAGCCTTATCCGTCAATATCGTCAGCGGACCGACAAACCGCAGTGCTATTCTGCCAGCTAAGTGTTTATATAATCAATACTGCCCTTACTGGGGGCAGCAGGCCTGGGGAGGTAGGTGTACAGGGTGCAACTCTATAGACTAATGCAGCAGGAAAGGGTCACTTTTATAAAAAGTTGTTTATAAAGTTTTTGAACATCTCTGAAGTGTGAACAACAAAGACATGAATGTAACCTCATAAACAGCATTTTAATATGTATGTTTTTTGAAAAATAATTGTCCTGTGAATCTGCTGATTTGAGATATTTGGAAACAGCAATTACAGACAATGCTGTGAGGATTCCGCTAAAACCAACATAAACACAACTTTATTCTGAAAAAGTCACCCTTTCTTGCTGCATTGGTCTATAGCGAACTGGTTGTGTCTCACAAACATAAGACAATGTTTCTGTCTATGACCGGGTGCAATCTTTGACCGGGTGCAATTTTTGATCAGGTGCAATCGTTGACTGGCTAGCAAGGGAAAGGCAAATATAGGGCGGACAAATGTTAAGCTGATTATGATAAGGAAAGCCATTTTCTTTTTTGGACCCCTAGCATATCACAGAATAATTTCTTTCTTTTGAATTTCACTTTTTCTGATACCTGGTCAAAGATGGCACTCGATCAAAGATTGCACCCGGTCAAAGACAACAACAATGGTCCGATATCATGAGACACAGCCTACTGTGAACTGCGTGGGGGAGCACTGAAGGGTTGGGTGAGATGCTTGCAGGCAGCTAATATGTATAAGTTTTAAAAGATCTCTAGACCTATCCTCTATAGTCATAATTATTTCGCACTGTACATATTTTCATAGAATTTGTGAATCCAGATGTGTGTTACCTGTCTCTAGGTACAGACAGACAGAGCCTCTGCAGCCTGATCTGTGAGGCAATCAGTGGCACAACACACACTGAGAGACACTGAGTATACAATGGTCTAAGTATGTCCCTCCTCTGTCTCCGGATACAATAGAGACATACCCTCTTTTATTACACGACCTAACATTATGAGTACGATCCTCTATTTGTTTAAGCATCCAGGGGTGTGGGACGTTTTTGCCTACCACCTAGCCGTGTGGTACACTTTTCATTGCTCTAGACCAATCAGAAACAAATTTTTCAAATATTATATTTTTTCCACCATATACTACTTTAAGAACCCATATCTAGACTCTTTGCGAATTTCGACCCATTTCCTTAAAACAGGTCACATAAAACGGTGATTCACTGTCATCACTGAGTGCCAGACTTCCACTGTAACAATTATGTTGTATTTTAAAGAATGGTGAATCACTGAAACCATTTGTTCATCGTGATAATTATGGTGAATTCCACATGGTGAAACTTAATAATGATATCTTAGTCTTAGGGAGTGATCATTTATTATCAACAGGGGGGGTGGTGGGTTTGGGGGGGGGGAAATTTGGAACCCTTGACCGGGGAGGGGGTGAAAATAATTTGGACCCCTCTTGGGGGGTCAAAAAAAATTTAACCTGTTTTGAGCCAAAAAGCCCGTGCGTTACTATGCTTCAAAGGGCCCACGCGCGCGCCAATTTTCGACCCCTAAGGGGGGGTAAAAAATTTCGACCCCTCAACCAGGGTGGGGGTGTAAAAAATTAAGGCTCCTTCACTGTATTTCACGTAAAAATTGGTACACATCCTATAACTACTACTTAGTCCATTGGCCATGCAAGTACATAAGCACTTTTGTCATATGTACATACATATGGATTTTAAAATGCAAGTACTATTACCCACATGTTATACATAGATACAATTGCCTCGATTGACTCCCATTGGTAATATATAACCCATGTTCAATACCCATTGTGTATAGCCTTATCCGTCAATATCGTCAGCGGACCGACAAACCGCAGTGCTATTCTGCCAGCTAAGTGTCTATATAATCAATACTCCCCTGACTGGGGGCAGCAGGCCTGGGGAGGTAGGTGTACAGGGTGCAGCCCTATAGACCAATGCAGCAAGAAAGGGTCACTTTTCAAAAAAGTTGTTGATAAAGGTTTTGATCATTTCTGAAGCGTGACTGACAAAGACATGAATGTAACCTCATAAACAGCATTTTAATATGTATATTTTTTGAAAAATAATTGTCCTTTGAATCTGCTGATTTGAGATATTTGGAAACATAGCAATTACAGACAATGCTGTGAGGATTCCGCTAAAACCACAACTTTATTCTGAAAAAGTCACCCTTTCTTGCTGCATTGGTCTATAGCGAACTGGTTGTGTCTCACAAACATGAGACAATGTTTCTGTCTATGACCGGGTGCAATCTTTGACCAGGTGCTATTTTTGATCAGGTGCAATTGTTGACCGGCTAGCAAGGGAAAGGCAAATATAGGGCGGACAAATGTTAAGCCGATTATAATAAGGAACGCCATTTTCTTTTTTGGACCCCTAGCATATCACAGAGTAATTTATTTCTTTTAAATTTCACTTTTTCTGATACCCGGTCAAAGATGGCACTCGGTCAAAGATTGCACCCGGTCAAAGACAACAACAATGGCCCGATATCATGAGACATAGCCTACTGTGAACTGCATGGGGGAGCACTGAAGGGTTGGGTGAGATGCTTGCACGCAGCTAACAGGTATACCGTAAAACCTCGCGTATGAGCCGTGGCTAGTACGCGAACCAGATCGCTGGTGCGGCTTATAGGATCGCCACAGAGTCCAGGTGCGGCTTTTACGTGAGTTTTTGCTCCTATAGTACAGCACCAAAGTCACCATAACCAGATCGCTGGTGCGGCTTATAGGATCGACCCAAAGTCGGGGTGCGGCTTATACGTGAGTTAGGCTTATAAGCAACGTTTTACGGTAGGTATTAAATGATCTATAGACCTATCTTCTATAGTCATAAGTATTTTGCACTGTATATATTTTCATAGAATTTGTGAATCTAGATCTATACCTTATGGAGTATGTGTGTTACCTGTCTCTAGGTACAGACAGACAGAGCCTCTGCAGCCTGATCTGTGAGGCAATCAGTGGCACCACAGACACTGAGAGACACTGAGTATACAATGGTCTAAGTATGTCCCTCCTCTGTCTCCAGATACAATAGAGACACACCCTCTTAGGCGTGCTCTATATGACATGAGTAATACCACAGATACTAAGATTGTCTCAGAGACGCCCAGAAAAACCCTGAGTATGCAATAACCTAAGTATGTCTGTGGTACAGACTAGACATGACAGTATAGCCTGTGCTCCATGAGGGTGACACAGGTACCTGCGAAACGGTGCGATCCTTTTATTGTTTTGATCTTGGACATTTCGCCTCATTTCGCTTCATTTTGCGGCAGTGTCGCTCTAGTTATCTTCAGGAAAAGGGTGACAATCAGGGCGACACTGCCGCGAAATGAAGCGAAATGCGGCGAAATGAAGCGAAATGCAAAAATCAAAACAGAAAAAAAGATCGCTACGTTTCGCAAGGTCCTGTGCCGCCCTAGTGGAGACCGGGCTTATGTCTGTGGTGTAGCCATAGCAGAGACTCTGTATACCTCGTCTGTGTAGCACCACAGGCACCCCTCAGAGATCCTCAGAAACACCCAGATCTATACCTTATGGACAATGTCTGTGATCTGTCTACAGTACAAACTCTGAGGCCTGCTGGTTGCAGCAGCACAGATAGACAACCACTCAGATGTCATACCCTATGTATGTCTACAACCTATGCCTCCATATATCCAGTCCAGAAGTAGTCAACCTGTGTAGGCCTTAAGGGGTAAATAGCCTCCATGTAATATTATCCAGTGCAGACATAACCAACTCCCCCTATATACAGCATACCCTGGGTGTACATCCACCTAGCTACCCTGGGTATACAACAGCAGCCAGACAGGCTGGGTATACCTACCTCCTTCTGCCTCCATATATAGAGCAGATATAGTCAGCCTGTGTAGGCCCTAAGGGGTAAGCAGCCACAATATATCCACTCAGACATAGTCGGCCCCCCCCCCCAAAGATACAGTATAGCCTAGGTGTACATCCACTCAGATACCCTAAGTGTACACTAGCAGCCAGACAGCCTGGGTGTGTCTACCACCTTCTGCCTCCATATACAGTTAGCCTGTGTAGGCCCTAAGAGTCAGAAACCTCCATGTACTATCATCAAGTGCAGACATAACCAGCTCCCCCTAAATACAGGATACCCTGGGTATACATCCACCTAGATACCCTGGGTGTACACCAGCAGCCAGACAGGCTGGGTGTGTCTACCACCTTCTGCTTCCATATATAGAGCAGACATAGTCAGTGTGTGTAGGCCTTAAGGGGTAAACAGCCTCCATGTACTATTATCCAGTCCAGATATAACCAGCTTCCCCCATACAGCATACCCTTGGTATACAACAGCAGCCAGACAGCCTGGGTATGTCTACAACCTTCTGCCCCATATATAGAGTAGACATAGTCAACCTGTGTAGGTCCTAAGAGGTAAACAGCCACAATATATCCAATCAGACGCCCCCCCCCCTTCCCTATATACAGGATACCCTGGGTGTACATCCACTCAGGTACCCTAAGTGTACACTTGCAGCCAGACAGCCTGGGTGTGTCTACCACCTTCTGCCTCCATATACAGTCAGCCTGTGTAGGCCCTAAGTGTCAGAAGCCTCCGTGTACTATCATCAAGTGCAGACATAACCAGCTCCCCTTATATGCAGTATACCCTGGGTGTACATCCACCTAGATACCCTGGGTGTACACTAGCAGTCAGACAGGCTGGGTGTATCTAGCACCTTCTGCCTCCATATACAGAGTCAGCCTGTGTAGGCCCTACGGGGTAAGCAGCCACAATATATCCACTCAGACAAAGTCAGCCCCCCCCCAAGATACAGCATACCCTAGGTGTACATCCACTCAGGTACCCTAAGTGTACACCAGCAGCCAGACAGCCTGGGTGTGTCTACCACCTTCTGCCTCCATTTACAGTCAGCCTGTGTAGGCCCTAAGGGGTAAGCAGCCACAATATATCCACTCAGACATAGTCAGCCCCCCCCCCAAGATACAGCATACCCTGGGTGCACATCCACTCAGGTACACTAAGTGTACACTTGCAGCCAGACAGCCTGGTTATACCTACCACCTTCTGCCTCCATATACAGTCAGCCTGTGTAGGCCCTAAGGGTCAGCAGCCTCCATATATGCAGACATAACCAGGTTCCCTGTATACCCATACAGCTCAGCCATGTCAGTGCTGGAGGTACCTGTAGTACATGGTGTGACTGACCTTGTGTTGTAGCAGTGGTGGAGGTGGGTGTGGCATGTAGTGGTGTGGTGGGTGAGCAGCTCGGTGTGGTGAGTGGGAGCAGCTCTCTGGTACTGAGTGGGTGCTGAGGGGGAGGCCTGCATGGGGGAGGCACAACACAGGGATGTCAGTGTGTGCCACGTCACGGCCACTGGCAGCTAGTGACAGCAGCAGCCATAGGCACCAGGCACTGACAGCAGCAGCAGCAGTAGTGACAGCAGCAGCAGCAGCAGCAGCAGCAGTGACAGCAGCAGCAGCAGCAGCAGCAGCAGCAGGCACTTACACTGACACTAGGCTCAACAGCAGCCGCAGCCGCAGCAGCAGCAGTAACAGCAGCAGTTACAGCAGCAGTTACAGCAGCAGCAACAGAAGCAGAAGCAGCGGTAGCAGAAGCAGTATTGGCAATATGCAACCAGCAGTAACAGCAGCAGCAGCAAGAGCATGCCACAGTAGAAGTACCACAGCTGCAGGAACAGATGGCCACAGAGCTGAAGCAGCAGCAGCAGAGGCCTGGAGAGGCAATACTCCTGGTATTGCCATCCGTGTGGCAGCAGCTATTCTAGATCACTCTAACTCATCTAATGTTGGGATATATACAGCCGCCATAGGATTCTCAACATTTAGAATTTACAAGGCTGAAAGTGACAGCCATTTAATTGATTATAATTGTTAGCCAGACAGCCTGGGTATACCTACCTCCTTCTGCCTCCATATACAGTCAGCCTGTGTAGGCCCTAAGGGTCAGCAGCCTCCATATATCCAGACATAACCAGGTCCCCTATATATAACCATACAGCTCAGACATGTCAGTGCTGTAGGTACCTGTAGTACATGGTGTGACTGACCTTGTGTTGTAGCAGTGGTGGAGGTGGGTGTGGCATGTAGTGGTGTGGTGAGTGAGCAGCTCGGTGTGGTGAGTGGGAGCAGCTCTCTGGTACTGAGTGGGAGCTGATGGGGAGGCCTGCATGGGGGAGGCACCACACAGGGATGTCAGTGTGTGCCACGTCACGGCCACTGTCAGCTAGCAACCATAGGCACCAGGCACTGACAGCAGAACCAGCAGCACTGACAGCAGCAGCATCAGTGACAGCAGCAGCAGCAGTGACAGCAGAACCAGCAGCAGTGACAGCAGCAGCAGGCACTTACACTGACACTAGGCTCAGCAGCAGCCGCAGCCGCAGCAGCAGCAGTAGGAGTAGCAGTAACAGCAGCAGTTACAGCAGCAGCAGCAACAGAAGCAGAAGCAGCGGTAGCAGAAGCAGTATTGGCAATATGCAACCAGCAGCAGCAGCAGCAAGAACATGCCACAGTAGAAGTACCACAGCTGCAGGAATAGATGGCCACAGAGCAGCAGCAGCAGAGGCCTGGAGAGGCAATACCCCTGGTATTGCCATCCGTGTGGCAGCAGCTATTCTAGATCACTCTAACTCATCTAATGCTGGCATAAATACAGCCGCCATAGGATTCTCAAAATTTAGAATTTACAAGGCTGAAAACAACAGCCATTTAATTGATTATAATTGTTAGACTCAATGTCAAAATATGAGTATCTACTTTACTGGATGGACTACCCTCTGTAGATTTCAACCGTGAAGATCTTTTGTTTGTTGTATATCATAAATATGGTTGACTAAAAACATGAAAAATCAATTTGAAAATCATTTTATTCATGATTATATACTGAACTTACAAAGCTCAATGATCTGGGATTATAATACATCCACTAGCTATTACTGTATGCTACCATAGCTTAAACGGGACCAGCGAGAATAGGACTGATACACTTAGGCATATCTGAAACTAATCACTGCTGATTGGTTAGGGTAAAGTCATCACAGTGGTGACCAGTAGTCATCATCTCGATTACAATATATGCCACTAGAGGGCCCCACTTAACATTTATGGAAAATGCAGGACCTACTCCAGGCCATCTATGGATTCATATCCATATTAACACTTAGTATAGGAACTTATAAAATCAAACATTTGAAGAATACTATCACATTAGAGACTCAAGTAATTTACAAGTAAGTTTTGAGCAAAATTGTCAAGGGCAGACAAATATGTACAGGTGGACACCTTTTGTGTGCCTTAAACCACGTTTACTTATGTAAGGATAAATTGTTAATTATTACAGGTTTGGTCCGTATGGGCCCTGTATGGGCCCTGTGGACCTGCTGGCCGGCCTTCGGCTGTGTTGGTTTCAAAACTATATCATCACCTTAATCATAATATACATATGGGCCCTGTTGCGCGTGCTAAGAGGGCTAGAAGTGCTCTCAATCCAGGTATGATGGGTTTCATTTTTTGGTGAAATTTTCTCACTCTTCCAGGCCTAATGTCTGACCTCCCCTCAGTGGTACGGGGTACCGGGGAAGCCATGCATCGAGCCCTCTCTAATGGAGTTGAGCGGCTTTCCGCAAAAGAAAATGACACAGGGTCATCACATGTGATGACCCTAGTGATTACCAAGTAGTCACAGGTGTCGTCATCACGGTGATGACAAAAAGTAATCACTCTTGATTACAGTTTTCCCCATAGAGTTTTCAGTGTAACAGCTACCACAGTAGGTACTTCTTTTTTTATAGTTGTTATATGATTCACCTAAGAATTATGCAGGGAATTATCTCATTGCTTCATGATCAAATATGTTAAACGCCTATGTTAGGGAGGGGAGAAAAAAATTAGGTCAACAGTAGTGTATTCCTTATTATGGTAGATCTTTAGATATTACATTTGGAAGTATTCACCTTTTTTCATTTTGAATCTAGACCAGGTAGAACCTGAGATTTTGTCATTTGAAGATGCCACATCTGCACATTTTGCACTTATAGGCCATAGTGGAAATGGATCTTATGACTGTGATTTGAGATTGTGATGTTGATACCATTCCCAATCAACAGGGGGCACTAATGACTGTAGGTCTAATGGGCCAGGTCAATAAGGGAAGTGGTGCACTAGTCAGGCAGTGGTGTCTCCTGGTGTGGGACACCTGAGGTGGCTCTGACCAGTGTGACCAGCTACTAAATTCGTTTGCATAGAGGTTGCTGTCTGACCTGGTCTAATGTTCCAAATGTTTAACTGATAAGGCTAAGGACTTCCCAAATAGCTAGAGCCTTGAAACACGGGAAATGCACACTTCAGTTCACATTTTTTCAGATAACCAGTGCCTTCGGCAGCTGGTGATTATGTTTTAAATACAGTCAATGGTCCGTGATAGTAACCCCCCCCCTCATCCACATCCACATAGGCTTACCAAACAGACACCCCCCCCCCAGCCCCAAAACTCCCCTCCCCTCGTGCATCGGCGCGGGAACTCAACATAGCAGCGTCCCACTGCCCCAGATAGCCCCTAGTTACATCACTATGGTTACAGCGTCCTTATCTACCAAGCTGCGCTGACTGAAGCAACCACACTCTCCTAGCGGATTCTCTCGAGGGGCTCGCATTAGAATTTAAAGTTTACATTTCTCATCTATCACAATTAATTGTGACATTAAACCTCTCCAGAGAGAGTAAATGGGTATGTACTGTAAAATCCCACTGTATTCAATCCCTGGTAGTCTATAATATTCTTATTTTTGGGTTATGTTGAAGGCCAAAACTATGGCGGATTCTTGTCAATTTGTCTGCCCCTTGTTGCCATACACTCTCTGTGAGATTATGAGTATTATATAATCGATTTCCTTTTAGGGAGTGTTCATTTTTTAACAACAGGGGGGGGTTGGTGAGTTTTCGTTTTGACACGCAAGTTATTTTGCTCCCCCCCCTCGGGAAGGGGCAAGTTAAAATCTGCCCCCCCCCCTCGGGAGGAGCTGAGTTATTTTGCGCCCCCCCCCTTTAAATTTTTCTGCATGAATTTGCGTTACATCGCTGTGTCGCATCAGTGCTACATAGAAATGAATCTATACTTGATATATAGGATATAGGCCTTATTTACAATGCCTATCCCTATATTTCTTCATGGCATGTACCATAAAACCCCTTCTTTAACAGGGTTCTCCTCACACTGCAATGACACCGGCGGGCCGCCGGCATTGCTATTACTGCCACCGTCGTCAATTTACCCCAAAATCCCTGCCAGTGTCATTTTAGCTATCTACAGGTTTTTGAATTTTGAAAATCCATCAATTAGAACAAAAGTTATTCACATTTAAGCACTTTTTTTCCAAAAATACTTTTATCCATCAATTTGAAGAGTCAAAATTCTCACATATCTAATATACCGTAAAACCTCCCCTATAGGTCGACCTCACTTATAGGTCGAATTGGAATTTTGAGGGAAAAAATCGACCTATAGCAAAATACATTGAACTTTAGGAAAACCCCACTTATAGGTCGAATTGGAGTTTGAGATTTTGGGGGGGGGGGGGGGAAAACCCCACCCTAAACCCCCCTAGAGAAGCTTTTCCCGAGGCCAAAATGACTATTATTTCTGGTATCTTGCCCTTTAGACAGCCCCCTACTTCTTGCACAAAGAGATTTGGGTTTACAGGGATAATAATCTCAGAAAAAAAGGTAAGTTTTCCAGTATTAAGAATGAAGTTTTTTTTGGCTCTTTAAATGGTTTACCATTTTTCAAAACCCCACCTATAGGTCGAATTGGACTTTTGGCAAGAAAAATCGACCTATAGCAAAAATTAATTCCAAATAAAAATCGACCTATGAGCAAGGTTTTACGGTAAGCCTAACCCTAATCTTACTCGTACAAGCCCCAGCTCCTACGTGAAAATTTACGGTGTGATTTTTGAGTCTGTGGAGAAGCCTGCTTTGATATAGACTTATTTTGGGGTATATTTTTCCTGACTAAGGGGTCGTCTTAAAGGTGGGGTTTTCTTAAGGGAGGGGTTTTATGGAAAATGTACTCCTAGAAATGGCTATTAAATATTCAAATAGCAACTTTTGATTTTGATCTATGGATTCATCAAATTTAAGCGTGAATATTAGGGACACAATATCTACCCAGCTCCAAGAAAATCGCAGCTGTACTCAAAGTGCAGTGCTTCAGAAGGGGGTCAGAACGGCATACATCCGTCTCTTAACTGGAACATTTCAGAATCTAGAAGTCAAATGGTGTATTCATGTGCACTTTGAAAGCTTTATAGGAAAGGTTGGTGGAATTCTAAATGGATTGTATACCCACAAGTTGACAATTTTGAAGAACCTTTATGTTACTCTAATATCCATAAATATCAACATTACAGTTCAATCATTCCTTGTAGGTATTGCTCTCAATGTCAAGTTAAAAATGAATGGCCTTGATCCAAGCCGATGGCCTGGTCAACCAACAGGGCAGTCTAGTCCTAGTTTGAAACAAACAGTTGGTAACAGCCTAAGTGGAATGATGAAGCATCCTAGGTAGATTTGATGATCACTATTTTAGTCTCTTATTATTTTTCGACTTGGTCATTTTATTGCAACCATATAGCAGCAGATAAAATCTGCCAGAAAAGATAGGTGTAAAAAGATGAACAGTTGGTAGTTGTTTGGGCACAAATGTATAGGTCCATGTACTGAATTACAGGAGTGTGATGCAAACCACACTAGCATTTCATCCAACATTTAATAACCTACAACCGGTTCCCTTTTTAACACTGAATAATCTGTTCTGTTTTAGTTGGAATTACTACACTTTTTTCAATATTAGATAAGCAAATTGTTCCTTTACCTGCCATTTTACGGGTGCATTGATAAAACAATTTTGTAAATGCAATAATGGGAATTCTGTAAATTTTGGAATATCAGTTTGGAGGGTGCCCAACCATGTCTGTTTTTGGTTCAAACTCCACAAACATTTCTTTTTTGCAGTCTGGTCTGCTCTGTTATACCCGCAAAAACAATTAACCTGTAGACTGGCCTGTTGAAAACACATATCTTGCTGGCAAATGTGGGACTACGGTGCACACTAGACATGCAAGAGGGAAAAAATCAGAGCCCGATTTGAAAGCATTCTGATGCATTTTGGCATACACTATATTAAGGCTCAGCTCTAAATTATTTATGATTGGGGCTGGAAACTTGTTTACTTTTTAGGAAAAGTTTTAGGAAAATTGGAAATCTAAACTTGAAATACTGCATTCTGCTGCATTTTGGTAAAAAATAACTCGGATCTGTACTATTCGGCCTCTATATTTGGGGCCTTATCTTTTTTGAGGAAAGGTTTTGGGAAAATTTGACAATCTAGACCTGAAATGGTGCATTCTGTTTCCTTTTGGCCAACTGTATTATCAACCCTGTTTTTAGTGGGAAACTTTTGGGAACATTGGAAAATCTAGACCTGAAATGGTGCATTCTGGTGCATTTTGGCCAGAATTCTATCAAGCTAAGATCTGTACTAGCCAGCCTTTATAATTGGGGCTGGAACTTTGCTTTTTAGATGGAAAAGTCTTAGAAAATTTTGAAATTCTTGACTTCAAATGGTGCAATCTTATGCATTTTGGCACATCTGGCATGTCTACCCCCCATCCTAAACCATCAATGAAATAGTTATGTGTTCAATTGCCAATCACATGTCACAGCAGTACTAGGGGGGTTTGGGAATGCGCCGCACCCCCCACTCCCCACCCCCCAAGAACATTTTGAAAATCAAGAAGGTAAATGGTGGAATTTGATGTATTTTGATCTTCTTGTCTGACACATAAAGGTAAAATAGAGTTCTCATTGGATTTTTGAAAATCAAGAAGGCAAACGGTGGAATTTGATGTATTTTGATCTTCTTGTCTGACACATAAAGGTAAAATAGAGTTCTCATTGGATCTGGATGAATCACAAGAATGACCAATTTGATAAATAATTCTGAGGAGTTTGCCTGAACTCCAATTAAAATTTTGAAAATTCACTGTAAAATTGTTAGATTTAATGGGTGCAACGCAAAGTGTTGCAAGAAAATATTATGATTTTAGAGGTAATTTGCTGGATTTTAAGGCATTTCTACAGAAAAAGTCAAGAGTTTATGTCTTCAGCGCCACGTCGCGACAAATCGCGCCTCCCCTAAAGGTGTTAAGTTATTTTACGCCCCCCCCTCAAGAGGGTCAAGTTATTTTACGCCCCCCCTCGGAAGGGGTCAAGTTATTTTACGCCCCCCCCCTAAACTCACCAACCCCCCCCTGTTGTTAAAAAATGAACACTCCCTTAAATACAGCTGGATCTCAAGTATTAGTTTAATAGGAAGAGGTAGTATAACACATACCCTGCTGTAAATATTGATTAAATTAAGTTTGTGGAGAAAATCGAGTTAGCTTTGGAAAAAGTACATCATTTTATATAGCCTCTTTTGGTTTATCTGTTCCCGGCAAGCACTCAGGCCTAATTCAATAGGGTAGTTCGCTGGTCCCAACTAATGCCGTTTTATATATAGGGGAATCATACTAGTAATATGCTGAAAATATTATTTTTATAATTGCATAGAGGTGCAATATGTCTATTATTGGTGAAAATTTACATAATGCAAATTATTTAGGGATACATATCCTTGTCACCTTTCCTGGTTTCCTGCACATAAATCTTAAAACTAGGACAAAAATAATGTCATTTTAAGCGGCATGGCTCACACAAATGGGAATTCCCTGAATGTCATTCCAGAGCCCTGAATCACGGTGCACGGCTTGAATGGTCATAGTGGCGCCACCTTGTGTATTCCCCCGCTCCTAACATAGCTTCAGGCCTGGTCAATAACCGCAGTACGCCCAGCACACCAGGTAAGCAACTAACAACACCTAACACCACACCAGGCGTTGCAAATACACATTATGGACTGACCACTGCCATCTTTTGTCTCAATGTTAGCCTTACAGTTATAGTCTCAGTGTTAGCCTTACAGTTATAGTGTTGGCCTATCAAATACTGTAAAGCAGGTCAATAAATATGCATTGTAGCCCCTTAACCTTTTAAGAACGGCATGATACCTTTTATAATGCATCACGCCCTTTGTCGTCATGATGCATGAATGCAGCCCTGGCGAGTAACTCGCCAGTTCCTCGCATCATGCCGACCCTATTGGGTTCAGGTACTCCCTGAATGGGTTGGCATGATTCACCATTGCAGCACCGGCGAGCTGCTCACCATGGCTGCATTTGTGCATCATGACAACAAATGTTATCTTTAGCAACATCTGTCCTTAAAGGGTTAAGGGCCGCATAGGGATTTGAAGCGGCACACTCACTCACATTTCTACCGAAGTACTGTTTTAATCTGCTATATGGTGAAGTGTTAGTGAGGATAATGGAGCTTTAATGCTTTATGGCCATTGTCAGTATGGTGCATGAATACAGCCCTGGTGAGTCTACTGGACTGCATTCATCCATCATGCCAATTCTTACGGAGTGTATGACAGTGACAATGTTATTATCTTAACCTATGAGAGCTACATGAGATGTATCAACATGTATCAAGAACATAGGGTTGGCATGATGTATGAATGCAGCACTTGTGGGCTACTCACAAAGGCTTTATTCATGCATCATGTTGATAAAGGATATATGCATTAAAGCACTATGTGGCCGTTAAAGGAGGAACCTCCCAGCAAATGCCTGGCAGCTTTCCATATGTAAAGAGTAGCGCTGTTCACACATCATATTTGCATACGTTCAACCTTAAACTCTAACTTCACAATGTAGGCTAGTACAGAAACCTATACGCTGGTGCATATCTTTCAGTGTTTTTCTGCTACCCACCAAGGGAGTGTTCACTTATTAGTTACAGGGGGGTGGTGGGTTTGGGGGCGGGTGTAAAAATTTCTGACCTCTCTTGAGAGGGGGGGAGCGTTAGCGCGTTACTATAGTTTAAAGGTGGGGTGAACATTTTTCTACGCCTTTGGCAAGGGGGGGGGGTTAAACGCTCTATGACCTCTAGATGGGGGGTGTAAAAAATGTTCGCCCCTCCATGCAAAATCTCACCTTCCCCCGGTAATTGATAAATGAACACTCCCTAAGGCCAATATCCCAGAATAGAACAAGGCCAACTGTATACAATATGATTAATAGTACCGTAAAACCTTGTGTATAAACCTAACTCACGTATTAGCTGCATGTGCCCCCCCCCCCCCTCATGAAAAGCACCAAAAAGTGTTTGTCCCCCCTTGAATTATAGTGACGTGCTGGCCTTTTTCCTCAGAATTTGTCTACGCCGTTCCCCTCAAGAGGAGTAGACGTATTTTATCCCCCCTTCCCCCAACAGAAAACACTATTCCCAGTAATTGATAAATCCTATAAGCCTATCAGGGGGTCAGACACTTGTTAATTGAGTACTGTAGTATATGTTTAAAACCTGCATATAAACTGCATCCTGACTTTGGCCTGATCCTATAAGCTGCACTTATTTTTTACACCCTCCCGGTCAACGGGTCGAAATTCCCCCCCCCTTACAGGTCTGAAATTTGCATGCACATGGGACCTTTAAAGCATAGTAATGCGCAGGCTTTTTCGGCCCAAAACAGGTTAAATTCTATTTAGATGGGTCCAAATTGTTTACATCCCCCCCCCCCAGTCAAGGGGCCCAAATATTTTTGCCCCTCCCCTGTTGATAGGAAATGATCACTCCCTTCTGGTACCATAATTACATAAATGACCTGCCACACTGGCCCCTGTGCCTCAGCATGTGCCACAGCAGGGAGCCAGTGTAGTTATTGATCTGAGACCCAGGTAACTCCACAGGTAGGAGTATGTATACACAACTTTTACTTAATCTTATACCACAGCGGGCACGCAGAACAAAGGATTTCACACCTCTTGTATACTGTAAGGTTCCTTTACTGTATTTCGCGTACTACATACATTCTGCTGACCGTGCGGATAGAGTCACTACATGGCCACCTGTAGGTCTATACTAAAGGCCTATAGGAGGGAGGTGACATACAAATACATGTAAGTCTACATTTTCCCATCCTTACACATTACTGACAGGACCTATACATGGAGCTACCTTATATCTACATGTAGGCATATACTGTAGGCCTAGGATGGAATCAGTATAGCAGTACATACAACTCTAGAAGGGGCCTGAAATGGATTTGCTATATGATTGTAGGCCTATATTCCAGGCCTATTAAATGGGCCTGATATGGATTTACCATAATTATGATTGCCTGTAGACCTATATTCTAGGCCTACTAGATGGAACCAAGAAAGGAGCCAATACATTACTCATAGCTTTATTGCACATCAATGTATTTCATTAGAGGGAACCCAACATAACCAACACCAACTCCAGACCGAGTTCCTATCGCAATAATAATATTGACTCATAGTGCTACAGGACAACCCAACAATCAGCTCCATGAGTTGAAAAGCAAAAGGGTTTGAAAGATTAATAATACTGCTATAGAACCATGTGGTAAACCTGACTCACCTGGACTATAACCTACTTATCCACGAGACGCATACATAACTAGTCTATAGTACAGACAGTAATTCACTAGGTGGTGCCACACAACCTCGGTAGCAAGTACTGGGATGTGACTTCATATATACACTGGCCTTCTGTGGTAGCCATGCCCAAGACATGTAGTGACTATGCAGAGTGCGAGTCTTACCTGACACAAATACCTGGGCTGACTGGACAATGTGTTACTCTGAATTTCTAGGCCTTTCTCAGTAAACAGAAAAAGTTATACAACATTTTATAACATTATATAACGTTTCTTCAAGGCTCCTTTCTATGGAATAACGTCATATAAAGTTTTAAAATGTTATTTTGATGTAAAATAACGTTTCTTTTTTAGCTGGGTGGTCAATTGGCACTCCTCAGACTGATTATACACAGTGGTGCACACCAGTGTTATTAGTCTCATTACCTCTAGTCTTATTACGTAAGACTAATACATAAAAAGGTGTGCAGCATGGGGGGTGGAGGTAGTGTGTGGCTGCTGTGTGTCCATGTAGGGTTAATACTGTGTCTCACCCTGCACACGGTGCATGCCCTGACCACCGTCACACACACAGACTACACACAGACCACCGTACCTGTCACACACAGCGACACACAGACCACCCTACCTGTCACACACAGCGCAAGTTCCATGGCACAGACTGGTGCCATACGCTCCACCTTCCCCCACCCCAGGACAGACTACCTCAGCTGTGGGCAGCAGAGCCCCTCCTATGTCTGTGACCCGGAAAACTACCTCAAAAGCTCCGAAGGTAAGCCACAATGTTTGGCCTCTCGAAAAAAAGTGGTTTCATATCACCAAACACATCATAGAAATTATTTTTGAGGAAACAATATATTTTTGCTAATTTATGATGAAAAACATGATAAAAATGGACATGTTTGTAACAAGAATTGCGGTTGTTGCCGCGTAAAAAAATGCCTCAGGGACCCATTCAATACACCAAAAAAGCAGGGGGGGAGGATGTATTACTTCAAATATGGTAATTCATATGAATTCCTTGGATCCATAATAGGGGGGTAGATATGATTATAATCAACCTCAGGACCATGGAAATGTGTGTTGCTAGGCAGATAAACAATTAGAATAGCTGTTGCTAGGCAACCAGCTGGATTAGCAACAAACCAATAGAACCATTTAATTTATTGGGTCCATATTAGGGGGGGTCGGTATAATTGTAATCAACCTGAGGACCTATCAAACGTTGTTTCATATTATTGTTATCACATAGCATGAATTTGTGTTGTGACTCCTCAATCCAAAATGGCGGTGCAATCGAAGATGGCGGCCCTGTTGTGCTTTTTGGTTAAGTGCAACTACTTCGGCAGAAAAAAAATCAAAGCTTATACTGCCAGTTATTTAATACAATGGTTTGGAAATGATTAACATTACCTCACTTTAAAAGACCAATAAATTCTAGACTACTGATAAGTGAATTTAGGTTTTAAAAAAAACATATGTTGCTTTCCATTTTTACCTGCACATAAAAAAGAAAATCAAAAATCCTCACTCACCGTATTTTTTACCCCTTAGTGATGACAAAGCTTTTTTTTGTAGCCTTATGCAATATGTTTGTAGACAGATTCTGTTTGATTCAGGTTCATGAACAGGTTAACCTCTTAATGTCTCACCTTACTTAGCCTCACCTTACAGTGCAGACCCTGGATAACCTGGTGGCCTCCTTCTCAGACAGTGAGGTGTGTCTGTGTGCGGACAATGACAGAGACGCGTGTCAGCTACAAACTAACCACGTCATCCTCATAGGGCTGGTCCCATACATTAACACCAGTAACCCCGGCTACAGCGGCTACAGAAGCAACTCTCGCGGCCAGCAGGCAACACTCAAGAACTTTGCCATCTTGCTGAGGCAGAACCAATGGGCAATAAGCGACATGTCCTGTGCCATGCTCGTTGTCATTGTCTACGACTACAAAACTAAAATGGTAAGTATATCAATGTCTGGGCCCCCAAAGCTTTGTTAAGATCCTATAGTGTGATGAAATTTCCACCCCGCATAGGGAAAAGTGAACAGAAATAAAGGGGGCTGACATACTACTTTTCTTTACGATTCTGATATAAGCGTGTACATGCCACACATTATGCATGAAACTAAAAGCCAATACTTAAAGATGGTTGGAATGGGCCCCCCTGGGTGTTGTTTCTCCTCAAAGTATGGACTTCCAGAAATTGAGAAAAAACACATTCCTGAACTTGTAGAGAAAGTGAAAATGATCAAACACATACTTTCTGGTAGTGCAAATCGTATTTTGCCATACAAATGTGGATGTCAATTTTTGAATGTGGAGTTCCACAAAATATGGAATTTGACAAGCAGAAACAGTTTATGTTGTTACCGCAAATTGTGGATGTCCGTACTTTGTGAAGAAATGGCACCCTGGCCAAGAGGGCACAGAACATTGAATCAACATTGATAACTTATTGTCAATGTGGGATCAATATTGATTTAACATTGATTCAATGTTGGACTGAATTTTCTGCCCACTGGAGGGCCCCCAATAAACATAAATAACTCACATAAATTATATGGATATCCAACCCTACTGTGCTTGTGGTTAGTTTGCTACTTGATTCTTGAGCGTTATTTTCATGATCGTAAACAATAATGTGACATTATGGCAGCAACCAGGCGAAACAAATACATTAATAGTTTTTGCGAAAACATGCAGGACAGCGACAATGTCCTTCTAAAATGTCACTGGTCCAGTAGACTCACAGGCATGGCAGGACCGAATGTCCAGTCACATTTTGGGCTTTTCTGAAGTAGAAGAATTCAGTTTGGCTTTTAAAGCTGAAATATGTATGTCAATATATTATTATTAAATATACTCTGTAAACATATCTATCTATCCTGATTTGGCCATAAATGATTACATTTAAAATGTATTTTTAAAGTACAACATTTTTCTATACTTGAAATGCCGAAATTGCGAAGACTGCATTAATAGGGGTTGCTATGCAGCATCATGAAGGACAGCTTAGTAACCCCTGGAAAAAGAAGCTTGAAGACCATTCTTCTATGTTAAAAAAGAAGATCTAAAAATACACCAGTATACAAACACACCACAGTGGATGAATCATGTGCCATCTTGATCACTATGATATAGTGAATATACCAGACTAGCCATGCTTAAGACTGCATTGCATGGAATAAAGCTCCATTTTACATTCATTTGTGTCGAAATACCATTTTAAAATGACATTTTGCCACAATGAGAAGCCATAGAGAAAAGTTGTATAACATTATATTACATTCTTTGTTTACTTGGTTGTGTCCAATCTTGTGAATGTTTCCATATATATATTAGAATCAGTGCAGATTGTGCTTAACACTTTTCTAGTATTTTAAATAAGCTAAAAACGTATAGCTATTTATAACCCTAAATTTATCAAACAGGGAGTGCACACTTTTGAAAATAAAATGTGCCCCAAATAGGTAGAATATGGTGATCCATGATTCAGAAACCCAGGTTATCATGAAATTTAGGGCCAGGTCATTCTTTGCTAGATATGGTGAGGGGGGGAGCGATTGGTGGTTTTCACCAACCCTAAATGCAGCGAAATTAGCTTTGAACCCCCCCCCCCCAGTATCTAGGCATTTCCATCTTTGACCCCCCCCCCCCTCCATTGAGGGACTGTTTTTCATCAGGACACCAACCCAAGCCCCTCCAACTGGTAACAAATGACTCTGCCCTCATCAGTAGCTAACAGTGTTTCTACTCTAGGTGTACACAGTTACAGACATATACAGCCGGCGGGTCATCACCTCCAGTCGTGCAACAAGTGTGGGCAATACCGCCAGGAGCAACTACTTCAATTCAGGACGTGTAGGGGACGGCCTGCAGAGCATGCTGATAAGCTATCAGTAAGTATCACTCTACAAACTGACTCAGTATAAATAACTAGGAGGCTAAAGAACATGCTGACTCAGTATAAGTAGAAGGCTAAAAGACATGCAGACGCGGTAAAAGTAAGTAGGGAACTAAAGGACATGCTGACAAAGTACAAGTAAGTAGGAAGCTACAGAACATGCTGACTCAGTATAAATAACTAGGAGGCTAAAGAACATGCTGACTCAGTATAAATAACTAGGGGGCTAAAGAACATGCTGACTCAGTACAAGTAAGTAGGAAGCTGCAGAACATGCTGACTCAATGTAAGCAGAAGTGGCAGATCCAGGATTATCTTCTTTCTCTTTTTTTCTTTTTTTTTTGGGGGGGGGCCAAGGCCTGTCAGGCCACCCCCCTGGATCCGCCAATGACTAAAGGAAAGGCTGACTCAGTTAAAGTGAGCAGGGGATTTAAGGACATGCTGACTTGGTATAAGTAAGTAGGGAGATAAAGTACATGCTGAATTGGTATAAGTAAGTAGGAGGTCATGCTGACTCGGTATAAGTAAGTAGGAAGCATATTAAGTAAACCTATATATATAAGTAAACCTATTTACTTATACATGCTGACTCATCAGCATGTATAAGTAAATAGGCAGACATGCAGACTCAATATCAATAACTAGAATACTAAAGAACCGGCTGACTCGGTATAAGTAAGTAGGGGGATTAAGGACAAGCTGACTCGGTATAAGTAAGTAGGGAGACATGATGATCCAGTATGAGTAAGTAGGAGGATTAAGGCCAGGCTGACTCGGTATGAGTAAGCAGAAGACTTAAAAGGCAGTATGGTAAAGCCAGCAGGATCATGGTCTGATTTTTGGTGATTTTTCCACAGCTGTTTTTTAAAATTGCATTCCCCCTTTAGTACAGAGCTAGAAAATATATATTTCTACTTATATGTTACTTTACATCTAATCTGCATATTCAAATACCTGTGTAAGGCACCTATCACAATTTTTGCTGTGATGAAAATTTCATCAAAAACCAAATACTGAATGCAGCACTGATTATGTACAAATGCTGCATTCATGCACCATGAAGACATAAACACATGACCATGCTCTATTGAATGGTTAATTATCTGCTTGTCATATATTCTGTTGGAGAGTATGATACAAGGATGTTGCAAAGAATGATAAGTTGGGGACTATCATATTCATGTGATTTTTATCTTTGTTTTTCAGAGAATATTTGAATGCGGGGCCAGTAACCACAAGTGACACAGATGACGATGGATTAGAAACATGGCAGATTGGTCTAATTGTATTTGCATGTCTTTTTGTAATTGGTTGTATCTTAACTTCTTGTAAAAAAAAGAAAAAGTAGACTTGTCAGCTTATGTGTACTGACTTGTTGACAGCTGTCAGTGGGAGTGCTACCTATTCCACACTACGTACACTGCATGGATGTTTGTATTTAAGCAGATTTAAGATCCCTTAACCCTTTCAGGGCCGCTGCTGCCTCTGGGCAGCATCTAAAATACTCTTGAAAACCCACTGCTGCCATAGGGCAGCAACAGGGCTGGCCTGTGGCAGCAATACCACTGAATTCAAGCTCCTGCTATGTGATAAAGAATGAGAATTTTTTAATCAAACCAAACTTCCCCTTGTCAAAAAAGTGTGAATTATGTCTCCAATACAAATTATTTTACTCCTTAGTCACTATCCCAGGGAGCACATGCTTGCAAAGTTGCATATTCCCATGGCATAGGGCCAGTGGTTAAGGCCCAAATTGCATTTTTTCAAGGCCAGCAGTTAAAGGGTTAAAGCACACTTTAAGTACTTTTAAGTTCAGTAATGCCCTGTAAATGTCCCAGAAAGGTCATAACAGCATGTAAGTGGCTTGATTTAATTATACTTAAAGTGTTCCTTTAAGCATATTTAATTAACCTAATGACAACTTTAATGCAGTAATAACTGTTGTTGTTAAATTCTAAAGCACCAACCTTTGCAGATTCAGACAGGCATACAATCGTATTTAGAGCCATTGCCAAAATAAAAATAAATTAAATTAAGAAATGAGGGATTCTCCAGAATCCAACAAGGAGAGATGCTGGGGCTTAGAGGAGGAGAGGACAATGAGGAACGGTCTGCAGGTAATTGACTACTGACAATTTAGAACTAGTGCAATATCAATGACAGCACTTGAGATGTAGGAATCCCTTGAGAGGAGTCCATTTATAATATGAACGCTTTATTCCCCTGTCAGAGGGAATGGAGCAATGAACACTTAATCACGACTCAACCCAAAATGAACAAAAGCACTACGGTCCAGAGAGACTCATTGTGTAAAGATGAGATGACATGTATTTTTATTGTAGCTTTCATACAATCATGTTTGCGATTTCTATGTGATATTGACACATGCACAGTACTGTAGCGTCTGCCATAATGTGATACTTCATTCCCTGGCACTCTTGGCGACACCAGCAAGCCTGTCTGTAGTGATCCTCGCTGCTTTAAATTTCGAACAAGACTACAGGAACCTTCTTCTATGCCTTTATATATAGTTGTTACCTCTCTAGACTCACTGATGCCAAAATGTGCAGCAGCATTTCAAACGCCTGCAAACACCCCATCATAGAGTGACTCTGCGTTGGTGGTATGTGCTGGCGCTGCAATTCAAACTACGGCAACCGTAACCCACTCCGTCGCCCCAGCTTCTAGACTGCTATCTTATATTTATACCATGTCTAGCCAGGGCGGTTGGGGGGAGCTGCGTGGCCAAACCCTCCCCTCCGTCACCGCTACATTGTGTATGTACATGATATACGTGATAAGAAACTTATGCACACATTCAGATTTAGTTCAAATATACATCCTTTATTGAACATTTTATAAAAACATCCTTTCTTGCTATACATGACTACAATATCTCAGCGTGGGAGGGGCTACCTGTCAACTTATTGGCATCAAATAGTTCATGATTTTACAATATTGTGCCAGATGGTCAATCATTGCAATAAATATACTTTACTTTAAAAAAATGTTCATAATGAGTTTAATATTTATAGAAGGTTAGTTTTCCTGCCATTGAACTGCAGTCAGTCATGATGTACAGTATATAGAGTGCACAGCAATAATCAATTTCTATATATATATATATATAGCTTTACAACATATTGTATGTTTAATACACAATATATATGTACATAACAGGTTTATTGTACCTGAAATGTTGGTTGTGCATCCACCCTCTCTCCGCCTGCATAATTTCTTTGATCCCACCCCCTCCCCTCTGATATTCTGGAGGCACTTTGTCAGGGATCCTTGAGACAAGCATCTCAATACATCAGGAGGGCTGGAAGGAACAAATGGCCTACAGCCGCTTTAGCCGTGCTGCAAGGAAACAAAATGAAACATTAGCAGGTGCAGGTCAAGAGATATTTTCTAGTGTAATATTCTGACAAATTTCTTGTTATTTGACAAGATATAAACATCACAATCTCACCTAGACCTGATCAGGTAAGGGTCAACCCGGTTCGGTAGACCATACAGAGGCTAGTAACACACTCTACTGTATGATGGACAGGCCAGGGTAGCTGTGTTTTATAGACTTTAGTGATCAAGTCACAGACATTATCATAACTGCACTCATCTATAAACTACTATTTTCATTTATCAAAATTGTATTACATTAAACATATATAATCCCAGAATATATGAGCAGAGGTTACCTAAAGTAACTTGAAGTTACAGTTAAAATGAATGCCATGAATATGATTCTGATTGATGTAGATAATAAAAAAGTAAATAAACAAAATAAATAGACAAATGCCAATGCCTCTGTCTCTGCCATATTTCACGAGTGGGGGCTGGGGCCATATATCCCAAGAAGCCCCAGGCAGAGTGGCATATGCCCCAGCCCCCAGAAGTGAAATACGTTAGAGAAGTATCAATGTAGTTGGCATTTGCACTTAGGCTTTTGTGAACTAAAATAATTTAGTTGGTCCCAAAACCTGAAATATGTTTGTCAATGTACCGTGTACTGCTCCTGAGTTGTACAGTTTTTGGCTATTTTTGGCCCTTTTCAGCCTTTTACCCCTACAGAATAACAACCTTTGCATCAATCTTTTCAAATTGTTGGTATATGTGACAAAACATCGTATTCTTTTAGAAATTTTCTTTTTTTGTGTATTGGTCCATTCTTTTTTATTTTCTGGCCCTCCAAAGCCCTAAAAAACCCTAAAAACGTCAAAAAGGCTAAAAATGAAATGTTTTACATGTCTCCTATGTCTACTGAGGAAACAACAGCCCATCCCAAATATCATTTTCTGTTAGGCCTATGGTATAGTCAATCGATTCATAAGGCTTTTCTTTTGATAGGTACTTTATTTTTTTCTCCACAGCCATTTAAGTGTGTACTGTCAGCAAAATGTTCAAAAGTCCTTTCATTTTGATACCCCTATACAGTAAATAAAGAAGATACAAACAGTATCCCTTGTACCCCAGATTGTGAGGTAACTATTCTGTCCTTTGCCAGAAAAAAAAATTGAAAAAAATCCAATATTCTAGCCTCCAGGACAAAATGTGTAGCGTGATACATATTTTGGTCCCGGAGTCACCCTCTTATTTTGGTCCCGGAGTCACTCCCCTTGCTGATAAAAGTAAAACCCACACAGAATTGTTAATATCCAATATATTTTAATCATCTTTAGTGACCCTGCTTCCTATCTACCCCCTCTAATGCTCTAAACCAGAAATCTGATGATTCCACTGATTTAACCTACATTTATACAATATTTTATTTTGGTCCTTCAAAAATGTAGCCAGTGCAACATTGAGAATTTGCAGGACCGGATGTCCTGTGGGGTGAAAAAACATTTCGAAAAGACTGAATCTTGTATTTTTTTAAAAGATAAAACAAACCCCCTACCTCTCTGTGCCTCTATATGGGCCACATTGAGGCCCATGACCTCAGTCACCATGTGCTCCTGGTGGTAACGACACAACACGTGACAGAAGTCCAGGAACGTGCCCACACCTCGCGCCCTCACCGTCTCCAAGATGATCTCTACCTTCCCACTCGGTAATATGTTTGAAGCCTGGAATTTAATTTAATGTTGATATAAAGTCATAAAATAGAAGACTAATGTGGAAAAGAAAAGCCATTATCGGATTCGTTTGTAGATTGTGGATCAGCATTAGGTTTATAAATATTTATTTATCCGAGTTACCAAATGAATTGATTGTAAACAGAGAAAAACAAAGGTGTCAACTTTGCCTGCCAAGTGGCTCGAGTAAAATAGTACCCTTTTGAAAATGTACCGTTATCTTTAAAAAATCAAAGAGAGGTTTTAAACTCAAGTTGACTCTGTACTATCAGTATCAACTCGAGGTGACGCTTCATATTAGCAGAGTCAATTCCTGTTTGACACTTGATTTTTACCAGAGGCACATGGGGGAAACAGTAGACTACTTTACCTTTCTCTGTGTATGTATGCAATTCAGTAATGAACCCTGCATACTGCTCAATTTTCTATAACCTTGGTCATCGTCATGCATTGAAGCAGCACCTGGCAAGTAACTTGTCTGAGCCACATTCATGCCTCACATCCACTCTTCTCAAGTGTAGGGTCAGCATGCCACATGAGCTACTTCCCAGGACATATGACAAACTGACAGCATATGGCATTAATGCACTATGCAGCGTTTAAAGGGTTAGCACATACTGAGAGTTCATCCTCGGTGTCGTCGGTGATCACGTCGGCAGCCTTCAGGGCTGCTCTCAGCATGATGGACACGTCTGTAAACAAGGACATGTAGACAAGGGAAGAGGATGTTATATTCAAACATACTTCTATGTTTACAAAGGTAATACCGTAAAACCTCGCATATAAGCCGCGGCTAGCATGCGAGTCACATCGGCGGTGCGGCTTATTGCATATGGTCAGGATGCTGCTTATAGGTGAGCTTTTGCTATCATGCTACGGTACTAAATTCACCATAATCAAATCGTCAGTGCAGCTTATAGCATCGGCCCAAACTCGAGGTGCAGCTTATACGGGAGTTAGGCTTATACGCAAGGTTTTACGGTACCAAACATTTTATTGGGTATAAGCAGCCGCTTGTACATTAGTCAGCCTCAACTTTAACTTGGCACCAAACATGTGGATTTAGAGTCCGGCTCATATGATGGGTTTAATCAGTTTACTACTAAAATCCCCATAACAGAATACCCAGTTGGGTACATGGAATTCTCCAAAGTTAAGGAACACTGCATGAATAATATTTATTTCAACAAATCAAAGATGGCTTAAAAGAACACTTTAAGCAGTGTTAAGTTAAGTTATGCCAAATAAATGTCACCAAAAGTTCATAATAATATTTAAGTGACTTCAAGTGCCATTTACTTGACTTCAATATGCTTTAAGTGTTTAAATACATTTAATTTACTTAGATACAAATATTGCTGCAATGGGTCCTGCTTATATGCGAGTATTGACAGAAGTGTAGATGTGAAGGTTCTGTTTCCTTCCATCATAGCCTTTACAGTACAACATGTAGGCAAAGGTCCACAAGTTGAAGTATGTTGACTGGCTTATTTCATGAGTCGACCTAGCCCAAGGGTCAACAAGTGAAATAACACACTAACACGAGTGTTCCTTTGCATTCATTTTCATCCTTTTATTCAAATAGTCAAAATCATTAGGGGGAGAGCCTGAAATAGCCTTTTCTACACTATTCAAATGTAAACAAACAGCCATTGTTTGATGATGTCACAGGGCAGTGAAACATGGTTGTGGTATATTCAACAACTTGGCAAAATTGGTCCCCCTTGGTTAAATCAATGGAGCTGCCATATTCTATGAAAAATAAATAGACAAAGGTTCACGAGCTTATTTCTATGACGTTCAAATGTAAACATACCGCCATTTCGATGACGTCACAGGGCCTTGAAATACGGCCACGGGTTATTTCACGGGGGTGTTAAATACAGCGCTCCTTGGTTAAATCAATGGGGCTGCCATATTCTATGAGACATAACTTATTAGATGACACCAACTCACCTAGCCTGCTGAAGAAGCTGCCCTTGTGTTCTGAAATCAGATTGTCTACGTCCTCGTACGTCAGGTCTGAAGTCACCTTGTGGGTACGTGTGGCCGGTTCTAGGAAGGAGGAACAGAATACCCGGTGTGCATTTCATGTGGAGAAACACAGTTACTATACTTGTGGCTGTGTCTCATGAGCGTGGGCCACTGTGAACCACTTTGACTGGATACCATCTTTGACCGGCTTGATAGAACACGGTCATGGCCTGGCTTGGGACTATGGGACAGCTCATGTCATTAAGCTGCCGTCAACAGGTGGAAGACTGCCCGGATTAACAATACAGACTGGATAACCCACCCAGGCTGGTTTTACAGGTCGCTCAGCCCTGTATTATGGGCCGTTCTAGTACACCACTGTAATTTTACTACAGCTTTTATATAACCATATTTGCGATTTTTATATGATATTTGCGAAATATTTACACCTATCTAGTATATAGATGAGTATAACAGCTACCAACTTTTAGATGCATTATGTGCATGGTCCATTGCATTTCTGAGTTATTATGAGTTTAAATCAGTATTTTATCTAATGTGAGACACATGTAGCAGAGTCTCTGGTTGGAGAAGGTGTGAAAGCCTGAGCTGCAGCCTGCTATACCAGGCTGCCTGCATGGTACATCAGCCTGCTGTGATTGGAGAGTGTATAGGGGCGGCCTGAAAGTACAGGCTGGGCGACCTGAAAGTACAGGCTGCCTGTTAATGCAGGCCGTCCTGTTCTCCTATACTAGTCCTCCACCTGGTCAACTGACTGTACCTTTATTGAGTGAAGGCTTTGTTCCCAGCCAGGGTGGGCTATGGTGTTGTGGACATATAACTATAGGCTAAACACATGATAGGACAGACAACCTATAAAAAGAATCCCATTTAGGCTTGGGGATGATGACTGAAGCCCTTCTAAATGAAAAAAGGTTTTCCTTTAATTCCAAATCTTACTCAAATGTATTCCAAACATTGTAAAAGTATAATATTTGGAGAATGGACGTCAATTGAGTCATCACTCGGTGTTAATAGGTCACAAAGGCATCCAATGTCTCCCAATCATGGGCTTTTTTAGTGTATTTTCAATGAAGGGAGTAAAAGCGTTCACACTTTTATATCAAAATGAACCCAAGTCAGGCAATAAATTTGAATTAGAGCAAAATCGGAGGGAACTAGGAGGAACGGCATATATATATAGGAAGTCAAATATATATATATTGTTTGTGAACATTTTGACTCATTTTTAGGGAAATCTATTTTTTTGTCCCACACATCTGATGGACTAGATTTAACATTAGCTTAACTTGACAGTGTGCTTTCCCTGGGTTAAAGAGATAAATCTACCTCTGATAAGGATTTTAACACAACCTAAATCTAATAGACCTTAGAGAAAACTAGTTAGAGGGTCTCCAAATGGACCAAATTTATCTAACTAAGTCATATATATATATAAGGCAAAACTGTTTTAAAATAGCTATCTACCTTCTTGAGTTCTGCTAGTACTTTCAGCTGCAGCCATCCGTGCCCTTATTTGGTCTATGTCCAACCCGAATATGTCCTTTACAGGGTCAGAAGTGTCACTGTGGGTACGTCTGACCGGTTCTAGGAAGAAGGAAATATATTTCTTAGAGGAAAGTTTATCTATATCCAAACCTGATACATTCTGTTAAAAACAAATACCTACCTTCTTGAGTTCTGCTAGTACTATGAGTTCCAGCCTTTTGTGCCCTGATTAGGTTTATATCCAACCCTTATTAATCATGTTAAAAAGATAAGGAAAAGAAATTCTAAAATAACCACCTACCTTCAGGAGTTCTCCCAGTACTCTGAGCCCAAGCCCTGTATGCCCGTAGCTGATTTACATCCAACCCGAGTACGTCCTCCACGATGTCCTTGCGATGCTGTTCGTCTGTCAGGATGAGGCAGAAGTCAACAAACTGAGGTATGCTGGCCGCGTACAGGTGAGTCAGCAAGGCCTGTTTCCGCTTACTCGGCAGTTGTAGCGCCTGCAAACATAAGGTGAGTCAGCAAGGCCTGTTTCCGCTTACTCGGCAGTTGTAGCGCCTGCAAACATAAGGTGAGTCAGCAAGGCCTGTTTCCGCTTACTCGGCAGTTGTAGCGCCTGCAAACATAAAGTGAGTCAGCAAGGCCTGTTTCCGCTTACTCGGCAGTTGTAGCGCCTGCAAACATAAGGTGAGTCAGCAAGGCCTGTTTCCGCTTACTCGGCAGTTGTAGCGCCTGCAAACATAAGGTGAGTCAGCAAGGCCTGTTTCCGCTTACTCGGCAGTTGTAGCGCCTGCAAACATAAGGTGAGTCAGCAAGGCCTGTTTCCGCTTACTCGGCAGTTGTAGCGCCTGCAAACATAAGGTGAGTCAGCAAGGCCTGTTTCCGCTTACTCGGTAGTTCTAGAGCCTGCAAACATAAGGTGAGTCAGCAAGGCCTGTTTCCGCTTACTCGGCAGTTCTAGAGCCTGCAAACATAAGGTGAGTCAAAATGACCACAAAATCTTTTTTGTTGATTTCCAGAACCAATTCGTTATGTCCTCTGCCCCAACCTTGAACAGCTATACCAATACCCCAGACCCTGACTCTGAAAGTTCAATGTCAATATTAGAAATATTTCCCTGAGAGGTAAGTAAAGTATACCACATTCAGGCTATTGAAATGGAGAAAATTTTACAATGGCTTCAAAAAAAAAGAAAAAGGTCAGCCTTGATTTTGTATGAATCGCCATGGAAACCATAACACTGGTTTTGTGTAAAAACTAATTTTGTGAGGGATTTCTTTTGGCAGATTTAGTTTGGATTGACAAAGAGGTTGCCCTGTTTGAATCAACATGTTTTGAGTCAAATGCCCAGCTGTTAAAAGCAAAACAGCACCCCCGACCCCCGTTGGCTCCTGGTGCATATTTTTACCATTCACACACCTTGGGCCCAATATTTGAAATACTTAAATTTCTCTGAGAGCTTAGCAAAATATACCACATTTTAGCCCTTGAAATGTAGAAAGTTATGGCTCCAAAATTTTTATTTTCAATATGTTGATTTCTGAGGGTTTCTGAGGGTTTCTTTTGTCTACCCTAAAGTGGCAGATCTACGTACTACCATAATGTAAGACCTGAGATGTAGATTACAGTTATAAATCAGTGCAGTAAGAAAGACTTTAACACCCTCAAATTTATTTTGACACGGATATGTGGCTGGGCCTCTGACAAACCCATACCCTTGGCTAGAGACATTTTGGTAAAAAGGGCCAATGTTTTTTTTTGTTTCATTTTGCAGAAACCCACCTCTTGATTACAGCAATATTGATCAAAAGTGCCTCTGTTTAAAGAAAGTTGACCCTCCGTTGGAGGGATTTCGGTCAAAAGTGACTCTTTTTGTTAAAATAAAAAACTGTGACCCTTGGCTAGAGGATGTTTAGTGAAAACAGACCCTTGGCTAGAGGGTGTTTAGTGAAAACAGACCCTTGGCTAGAGGGACTTTACTGAAAAAACTGACCCATGGGTAGAGGGGTATTTCTAAAAAAACACCCTTGCCAGTCGCACACCGATGTATAAAAAATATACTATGTGACCCCCCCCCCCAGACCTTAACAGTAATACCAGCACCCCTGACTCTGACTCTGACACTAAGGCTCAGTCTCATCAGTTTGTAACAGTTGAAATTTCTTTGACCGGGTGTCGTCTTTGACCGGTGTAGTCTTTGACTGGGTGTCGTCTTTGACCGGGTATCTAGAAAAGATTTTTTTTTCCAATTTAAAAAAAATATGATATATGTTTATGATGTTATGTATTTGGTGGTACTTCTTATTGCATAATACTTTGGACAGTGCAGCTGGTTAAAATCGTTTCTAGATACCCGGTCAAAGATGACACCCGGTCAAAGACTACACCAGTCAAAGACGACACCTGGTCAAAGACGTTTCAACTGTTACAAACTCATGAGATTGAGCCCTAACGGTAATACCCCAGTTGGCTCCCTGTGTATTGACCATGCAGTAAGACCTTACCTGGAGGTCCCTGCGTGTACACCATGCAGTAAGACCTTACCTGGAGGTCCCTGGGTATACACCATGCAGTAAGACCTTACCTGGAGGTCCCTGTGTATTGACCATGCAGTAACCCAGCTAACAAAAAAACGTTTTCCTAACGGTTGGAAAACGTTTCCTGGAGGTTCGCAAACGTTTGCAAAAACGTTTTCCTAACGTTTGGAAAACGTTAAAACGTTGACACAAAAAAACGTTTGCAAAAAAAAACGTTTACAAAACGTTTGCAAAAAAACGTTTGCAAACGTTTGCAAAAGGTTTGCAAAAGGTTTGCTTTTACACTAATGAAACCATAGTCAAAATATAGGTGGGTTGGCATGTATGGGACTAGAACACTAGATGTTCAGATTGCAAGTCAGACGTTCTAACCATTACACTATGGAATCTGTTGTAGGCGGACAGCTTACAGGTTGCTGGTATGGCGACTTGGGCTTCGCCCTCATCTGGCCCCACCAGCAAGCTGTGGTTAATTCTACATACTTTCATAAGCATAGTCTATTACATATTGAATTGAGACACCATGGGAGTATATCTGACACTTACATGCCAGCTCTCCCGGGTTACCCTGGAGACCCTCTTTTTAGCAATCTCCCGGTTTCCTCTAGATCTTCTGCAATCTTCCGGTTTCAGGCTTTGCAGAGCTCAAAGAATTTTTCAAATATTCCTAATACCCTAAAATCTTGCGTACAAGCCTAACTCGTGTATTAGCCGCACCCCGACTTTGTGCTGATACTATAAGCTGCACCAGGGCTCTGATTATGTTGACTTTAGGACTGTGTCATAATGGCAAAAACTCCTGTATAAAGGCAGTATTCCACTGACGGAATCGGCCGTGATTCTGTCTGTCGGATGAGATTCTCCCATAAGTTAAACATTATAGATTTATCGGATGACAAAATTTCGGCCGACCGATGTTGGTGGAATACATGCTTAAGCCGCACCCCAACCCTGGGCCAATTCTATTGGCCGCAGCAACGATCTGACTCACGTACTAGCTGCGGCCTCTACGCAAGGTATACGGTAACACTGCTACGTCTGAAGGAGCTATTAGGGACCTTTAGCAACCACGTAAAAGCTCATTAAACGCAGATGTATCCTATCCTTTCAGCACTGCTACGTCTGCGTTTTATAAGCTTTTACGTGGTTTGCTAAAGGTCCATATTAGGGAACTTTAGCAAACCCGGCGTAGCTCTTTTAACGCAGATGTATCCTATACCTTCAGTACTGCTATGTCTGTGTTTAATGAGCTTTTACATGGTTGCTAAAGGTTCCTTGTATGTTGTTGCTAAAGGTCCCTATTTTATGTCGGTTTGCTATTTAGGTCCCCACTATGTATAGATTTCCAAAGTGTTAGTACCAGATCCTCAATAGAGTAGGGGTAGAGCATTAGCCTCACAGGTGGGAGAGCCTGGGTTCAAGCCCCATGTCAGCACTTGAGGAACCATTTTGACCATGCTTCATTGCCGAAAAAGGGAGATATTTTTGGACCCCCCCCCCCGGTGGCCCTAGACCCCTAAATTCGACAGAGCGACAGGGGCCATTTTAGGGCTTAGTGACATGGAACAGGAGGTAAAAAAATAGATAATGACATGGGACATGGGCCGGGGCATCTACTAAAATCAATATGGCAACATGGGACCCCCCCCCCCATCAAGCCCCCCTCCTCTTTAGAGGGTCGTAAAGCGGTAGGCCTGCTATACATAGCAACACCTGAAATGTTCGTTTCCAAACCATATACAAAAGTTTTAAAGCATTCTAACACAAATGTTTGTTTCCAAACCATGTACAAACGTTTTAAAACATTCTATTACAAACGTTTGTTTCCAAACCAAATACAAACGTTTTAAAACGTTCTAGAAACGTTTTTTGTTAGCTGGGAAGACCTTACCTGGAGGTCCCTTGGTATACACCATGCAGTAAGACCTTACCTGGAGGTCCCTTGGTATACACCATGCAGTAAGACCTTACCTGGAGGTCCCTGTGTATACACCATGCAGTAAGACCTTACCTGGAGGTCCCTGGGTATACACCATGCAGTAAGACCTTACCTGGAGGTCCCTGGGTATACACCATGCAGTAAGACCTTACCTGGAGGTCCCTGGGTATACACCATGCAGTAAGACCTTACCTGGAGGTCCCTGGGTATACACCATGCAGTAAGACCTTACCTGGAGGTCCCTGTGTATACACCATGCAGTAAGACCTTACCTGGAGGTCCCTGTGTATACACCATGCAGTAAGACCTTACCTGGAGGTCCCTGGGTGTACACCATGCAGTAAGACCTGACCCCTTACCTGGAGGTCCCTGGGTATACACTATGCAGTAAGACCTTACCTGGAGGTCCCTGTGTATACATCGTGCAGTAAGACCTTACCTGGAGGTCCCTGGACTCCTCGTGGCTGATGACGCCTCTCTGTACCAGGTATACCATCAACATGGGGCTGATCTCTGTAAAGGTATAGACTCTGTTAGTGTACATTACAGATAGTGTATGCCACGAGGGACAGTGCTAGTGTACATTACAGATAGTGTATTCACCATGGGACAGATCTCTATTAGTGTACATTACAGATAGTGTATTCACCATGGGACAGATCTCTATTACTGTATAGACTCTGTTAGTGTACATTGCAGACAATTTATAAATGCACCATGGGACAGTGTTAGCGTACATTACAGATAGTGTATGCTCCATTGGGTAGATCTCTGTAAGTATAGACTCTGTGAATATTACGACTCAGTGAGTAATGGATGTTTAGACAAATATAGACAAATGCCAACACCTATTGATACTGTCCCTGACATATCCCCTAGAGCCGCAGGCTGAGTTGGCTGTGCCCCGGCCGCAAGGAGTTAGCATTTCGCTGGCTTCTATTTTTTAATTTGAACATTTCTGATCTGTTAGTGTACATTACAGATAATGTTTGCACCATACTAGGACAGATCTGTGTCAGTGTACATAACAGTTAGTGTATGGAACATTGAGATGGTCTCTTAATTTATCTTATTTCCCCTCTAGGAGATGTCGGAAAAATTGTCACCCTCTTTAGCAAAACACATGCATGGTACTTGTTTTTTCTTAAGAGAGAATTTATCAAACTCCCCTTTCTTATAAGAAGTGCCAGTACTTACGTATCCTCTGCAGGAGCTGTGGGGCAGCATTGTTTAGTATCTCATCCCTCTTATCGTTGTCGAGTAATGTCGCCATCTCAACCCAGGTCTGCTGGACACGGTCATTATGTAATGGATGAAAAAAGTAAGTATCCCTGGCAATATCAATATAACAATGGCAGTAGTGTTCATTGTGGAATATACACTGTAATGAATTAATGAACACTCCCTGCAGATGTTGTTACTGTGTGTGTATATAGTACTTGACACAGAAACTACATCCACATCTGGATCTTATCTACAGACCCCCCTACTGTGTGTTTACATGTATGACTCACCCTGACTACATCTAGTACTAGAGGCACCTCACAATACCCCTGGTACATATAAGGCATATTGGTAAATCAGTAGAAGCTATACCTACCTAACACTACAGGAAGGGGGTAGCTGCAGTACAGGTGTAAGGAGGAGGGCTTACAAAAATGTTCTTGACTCTGCGCTAGATCTCACCGCCCCCACTGTAATGAATTAATGAACACTCCTTGCAGATGTTGTTACTGTGTGTGTATAGTACCTGACACACATGGACTAGTACAACATCTGGGTCTTATCTACAGACCCCCCCCCCCCCCTTCTGTGTGAACATGTATGACTCACCCTGACTACATCTAGTACTAGAGGCACCTCACAATACCCCTGGTACACATAAATGGTAATATTGGTGAATTAGTAGAATCTATACCTACCTAACACTACAGGAAGGGGGTAGCTGCAATACAGGTGGAAGCCTGTATAGTGTATATCCACATACAGGCAGTATAGATGGTGTACTGTCTGTGTAGCTGCCTGTATGGGACCACTCCTACAGTCACCAGACTCACACTGTGTGCAGCCTACTCCACAGTAGGCAGAGGGAGGGGGGGGGGGGACTTGGGGGGGGGGGGGGGATCTAGGTCAGAGACCTACATTATGTATCTAGTTTACCAGGGAGTGCTGCAATGTGGGTCACCATAGGATATGGTGCCTCACAGCCAAGCCCCAGTTTTTCCTCACCCTGCTGAAGTAATTCTTATAAGTATAACTAAACACCCTATTCAACTTTAGATCAATATTTTTTGGCCTTACTCATGGTCCCTGCACTTGACTCTTAAATCTACATACTAACGGGATATATCATCTGCATTCTAAAAACACAGGAAACGGGTCGTTTATTATTATCACCACCAATGTCCTCGGATTCAGAATAAGTGATATTCTTCTGGAGCAAAAGTCATCGATTTTAAGGAAAGAGTGTATTTATTTTACTAATGTACTCCATGCAATTAAACTAAGGGAACATTGCTCTCCAGTAAGCTTTGTGGATATTAGGAAAAGGGATATCAATTGGAACGCTTTCCAACATAAGGTTCTATTAGATACGATCCTATTTTTTGTATGAAAGAGCATTCAGTTTTTTGTTTTTTTAAACTTTAGAATCCATAAAAAAGGGGGTGATTTTGAGGTTTCTAAGTTGTAGTACAATGGGGTAGGCTGACCTGGTTAAGGTAGTAATGCCTGACTGCATATTTAGTATGGTCTGATACTTCCTAATGTCATAAACTTTGAACCAGGTAAGTAGTGGTCGGCTGAAAGATAACGAAAGGGAAACATGTTAAGGTGAAATGCAAGCCATGATGACACAGTCCATTCTCTTGTTTTGACGGAGGGATGAATGAATTATTACCTGATGTATGAAAAACATATGCCCAAGAGGAGGGGGACAAACTTGATAAAGCTGGAAAAGGAATGGCAAGAGTGAATAAGTTTAATTTAATTACACAACTGCTTATGGCCACATCTCCATTTCTTACAAATATAACATATATCTAGGATCACTAGGCTGAACCACTTAGAGCTGATCTAGCATGGTCTGAACAAATTGCTTAAATTTATATTATACCTTGGACGTCATTGTATGTTTAGTGCTAGAGTAGCTGCACCTTTATAACCAGTAGGGGTAAACCGCCCATATGTGGCCCTGTTGAGGAGCTGAAACCCACAAGACTGACTTTGATACAAGATTACATGTAGAAAGAGTGATCCAATCCTCATGAAGTATGCAGCACTTTTCATTGAGACACCGTTTGGAATGCTATAGACAAGTCAAAAATATTGATTTCTATGTAATATATTGTGAAAATGCTGATTAAAGTAAGGTACCCTTTGGACATTGAAGTGGTATCATGACTGGCCCACCTTGTACCTTGAGTGGCCCACTCCAATAAAACACTGTTTATGCATCTGTAACTTGGTAAACGTGGTTACAATGAACATAGTTCAAGAACATAATGAACATAATGAAATATAGCCTCATGCACATTGTTAGTTCCAATAGCAAGCCTATGAATATGCTTTAAGCCTACTCCTCTATCTTGCCTTCTTGGGGGCTGCCTTCTGTTCTGTTAAGCTCTGGGCATAATTATACCCATTTCTGCTTATGGGGGCATAGTGTACCACTGAACAAAAAAAAATGACATTTAGGAACTTTTCCATGTATAACATTATTTTATGTTCTTATGATATGGTTCACCAAAAAACAAATGTCTCAACTGTGGGGAGACCGGAACCAGGGACCTCTCACACTAAAGTTCTAAGCCTTGCCTATGTAGCCACAGGGGCTGGACAACTGTGGGGAGTGTAGAAGTACCCCCATTTTTGTTCACTCAGCACCAAGCTGTGGCTATAAGGTATAACCTATATTTATAGGGACCTTTAGCAATCCTGACATAGCTCATAAAACATAGACATAAGGTCCCTTATTACAGAAGGTGTGGATCTGAATTCCCAAGGTACATACTCACAGAGTCTCAATGGCATACAAGTATAGCTTTCAGCAGCTCTAACACCATGTATCCAGAATAGGGTAGAGGTACAGTATTAGCCTAGCACACAGAAGATCCTGGGTTCGAAACTTAATGGACCAGTTTTTCTCTGACCATAAATCAGGTTGATTTCCATGTAATTCTATAGTCAAAAATAATGAAAACGACATTTTTCCCACATTATATGACCTCTTTTTGTTTATTGGGTCATAGGGGGGGCATCCATTTATTTTGGATCTTAGAATAGATCTCACCCTACACCTAGCATATTATAACCTATACTGTTCGTGGGCCACTTATGGTTGAGCCCCTGGGCCACTTCAGGTACTCCTGTAGTGGTGACAATCAATCAGTAAAAACTACCTAATTAATATAGGATTTTCACCAAATGAAGATGGCATGTTAATGTAAAGATAATATGTGTGGAAAACAAGGTGAAAATTTGGATCTTACTGGAAAACTATAGGCACACTGTTGAGGTATAAAATGTCTTTTTCTTGAAACCTCTCAATGAAAAGAGGGCTACATGTCACACAAACATGTCATGTTTGGCACTCTGTAGAAAATACTGTGGCTACTGTATGGAGAATATAAACTGTGATATTGGTACATAATTGTCTCTTCTTTCATACCTGTATTAACAAATCAGGAAAAAATGACCATAAAGACTGGTGTATTGAGGTATAGATGGGCCACTATAGGTACTTGTCCTGTAGGGGGGCCACTTAGGGGCGGTTTACCCTATTGTGGATATCAGGAGTGAAGATGTGAGGCAGCTGGTTTTAGTTTGCATCTTTAAATTGAGTCTGATGAGGCTAGACATTTAAAAAGACACTGAATCACCTACATACCATAGATCATTTTTTATATATATTAACCTTCATTTTACACTCTTACATCGTAACCTTCTCAAGGTAAAATTCATGGACATCAATTTAAAAAGGACTGTTAAGGTTTCATGTGATTGTTAGTTCTTTTAGGGGTAGAATAAAACATCACAAGAGCTGCCACATGTATATTTCATGTATACATTATCATTCACAAAATGCATACCATCCTACATCTAATTTATTTGAATCAGATCTGACTCAGGGGTTACCAATGCTCCCCTCTCATTCTTCACAGTTAGAATTGTTATATCATCTTTTACACCCAGTCTATCCAACACCCTACACTCAATTAATGTAATAATACATTTGTCACCTATATGTACATAGCATTGCGATTCATCTTTTGAAAATCGTAGTATAAGCTATGACGTTGAATGAATAAAAAAAATCCTACAAATCTTACAAACACATAAAGCTTGACAAAAACGAATTGGTTTTTGTTTAGTTGTTGTAAACATCAATATTACAGCCATCTCTAAATGTAGGTCATAAACAAATAAACACTTCTCCGGTGTAAGAACAAAGATCACATCTGGGTCATGACTGTTTATAGTATTTGAGGAAATTGCATGTTTAAAATGGTCGCTAGCCACTAAAAAATATGTATGTTCTCAACCAGTCTTCTGCAACATACGAATTTAAAAGAAAATCCTTCACAAAGATAATTAGATTATACAAGGTATTGTAAATGGGTATGATGATGTATAATACACACAGGAGTAGATGAGGCATAGTTTTGCCCTTCAGGCCTAAACAGCTTAATGGCCTGCTGATTTACAAAATATACATACTTTGTCAGCTAAACAGCTGGTGTATGAAAAAAATGAAAGTTTTTCTTAGTATCCAGCTGCATTGCTCGGAATTTACAATCATCCTCATTCATAACATGAACTGGTATGAACAATATGACACTTTGTCATATGTATATATATATATATGTAAATGGGAGTGTGCATGATACAAATCTCAGTTTAGTTATTCAGCAGTTCATGTCATTATTTCAGCCTTTCTGGTAAGAAATCCTGGTAATCTATAATGAATCAATTCAGAGAGCGGCTGTCTTAAGATCAGTTCTTAGCACTTCCAATATCCTGGGATTGCCAGCGTCTAGGCCTGCTTTAAAAGCTTGTCTGTAAGAAAAGAAAAATACATGCAAATGGTAGTAAATAATCACCTAATGATCATTATTGCAACCTATATCATAGATTCTAGCTATATAACTTCACTACTGTAAATTCCTGAGAATCAAATCATGAGTGCGGGTAATAGTCCAGGTGTGAGTTATAGAAGTATTTCTTTAGTGTTTTTCTATTTAAAAAATTACTGGAAATTATCAATACATGAGCCCTCATCTTATAGCAGGAAGCCACCTTTGGCTGTCACCCCAACCAGCCCACAGCAGGTATGAGATGTGGGATATTTTCCAAAACTCTAGCTGCATTTAATACCCTGCATCTCCACTCAACACATAATGCCACTCTCATATCTGATATCTGTAGTATATATCATATATGTTACTACTCACCACGTTGTTGCTCTATTTCTGCCACGTTGAGACCTAGCACCTTAGTCACCAGGTGCTCCTGCCTGATGTCCTTCTGGCACAGAACGTGGCACAAGTCCAGGAATGCCTGGACACCCCTTTGACGCACCGTTTCCAAGACAATGTTGATTCTCTCATTTCGTGTTAATCGTGAAGTCTAAAATCAGTAAATCAACATTATATGAACACCCTGAAGAAGACTAATAAATTTAGTTGAAACATCAATATCATTCAACATTTTCTCAAACATGTTTCTACCACTGCTCTGTACAAATTCTCAGCGATAAAAGTCCACACAACTTTACTTGACTATGTCTGGCTTTCTATGTATACGACCCATCTTAATAATCATATGGACATTTTTGGGCCATTGGTTTTTAAAAACTAGTGACAAGTTTGCATCGCATCATTGCTAAATACACCTTAAATGGCTTGACTTGTCCTCTTACATTTTCTATCTTCCCGTACACATACATATACATGTAAGTCATTGCTGGTAATATCAAATAATATTTGATATTACCAGTGGTGACTTGAATGACCTGTAGGGTCAGATGAATGACCATAACTTGGTCATGTTTTATCTAACACTCACTGCTAGTTCATCTTCTGTGTCATCTGTGATTACATCTGCTGCCTTCAGCGCAGCTTTGACATTATGGGACAGATCTTAAACAAACACAACAACTGAATTGTAGAACATAATGCATAAACTATCTATGAATATGTCTATTTTCAAAGATTCATTGATATTTCTTAATGCGCCATGCTTGTGATAACATTATTCGCCCAACATACTAAGTATACTCACTTAATCTTTTGAACAATTGTTGCTTATGTTTTGTGAGAAGGTTGTCAATGTCATCATAAGTAAGATCCTTGTGTACTCTGAGGTCTGCTGAAGAAGCATATATGTGTCTGTCAGAAGCAGATATACACAATGGGAGTGGTCATTTTTGAACTACAGGGGGGGTGGCTGGTGGATATGGGGGGGACCAAATACATTTGGACACCTTGAAGAGGGTGGGGGACCAAACAAATTTGGACCCCTCTTGAGGGGGGGAGCAAAAAAATTGCACCCCTTCTTAGCGAAAAAGCCAGTGCATTACTATAGCTCAAAGGGGTCGGCCCGGCCAAATTTCAACCTGTCTGAGGGGGGGGCCAAAAAAATGTCTACCCCTCCCGTGGTGGGGACCCAAAAAATTTCAACCTGCTCGCGCGAAAATCCACCGACCCCCCTGTTGTTAAGAAATGACCACTCCCTTATATCTAATCAGCAGGAGCTCACAGAACCTGTCCCATTACAAAGTTGAAGATACATCTCATGTTAGAATAATGTGCTGTTAGTTGTGTTGTTGGGCCACTCCAATAGTTATATCAAAAGGGCATATGGACAGAAAAGATATTGACAGGTGACGATAACGAAGATTATGATGCATGAAATATGTAAAGTAAACCTGAGAATTGTTGATTGTTTCCAGTGCCATCAACAGTAGCACTGCAGACGCTGTCTGTCCGGGTCTTGGAATCTATGCACCTTCCATAAGTTCGCATAAATTCTTCGGTTCAGTTGTACTTGCTTTTCTCATACTTGAAGGATACCCGCATCATGAAGGAGACCTCCTCTGACTTCTGTTTACTTTCCAGTACAAACTTACCCATGTACTCCGTGTTGTGAGTCCCGGGGGCTATGTTCAGCACCCGGCTCCCCTCCACTGCTAGAACAGCCTAAGCACAGTAATCAACAATCGCTTCATTTATCAAAATCAGTAAAGTGATGAGTGCTCTATTGTCGTACTGAAATAGTATACATTACTATGTCTATCAGGTACACCACTGGCGGTATACACGCAACTCCCTTATACTGCTTTAACAGCCTAAACACAATAAGCAGCAGATTTGATTATTCAAAACATGAGAAGTGATCAGTTTTTCTGCATTACTGAAATATATATGTTACATAATAGACATAGTTAAACGAAAAAAATCAACAACAACAAAAAACATATAGTTGACATAGATCATTGTTTTTCATTCAATTACAACTAATAGGTTATGTGCATAACATCTCAAAGGACAGGCACGGTGTGTGTGATATACAGTAAATTTGGGTCCTAGCCAATAAGGCAATACTCACTTTAATGATACACAAATGGAGCACCGATGGTTAACTTGCCAATGCTGCATTGGCTGATTCTGGTTGTATTAACTCCATGGGGTCTCCAAGTTATTTACCAGGACTATATCATTAAAATGACAAACTGCAAATCATATTAAAGCACTATGCCACCCATAGAAGATAAAGCAAAGGAACTCTTTAATTCATCAAAAAACTAATGGCTAGTATTACCTGCTGGTCATGTTTCATTATCTCCCAGACATCGCGGTATTCATTGTCAACTTCTAGCTTGATGAGAATTTCTGGGAAGGTCAATCCTTTTGTTGGTTTTGGAAGACACACTTTACATTTGTCAATTTCCTGCATGCCTGGCGGATCATACTGAGGAGAAATTAAAAATAAATCAAGGTTAACTGCATAATAAGCATAGAAAAATACATGATTGGTTAATGTAAATTAATGAACATATGTTATCATTCTAGTTTGTTTAATCGATTATAGGTATATAAAATGTATATAGATATACTTGTAATATTTGTCATTACCATCTGATGAACCAATTCCTTGAAGTCCTTCATACCATGACAGTTGACATGCGTCATTATGCGCAGTTCTACTCTATTTCTGAACTTAGAGAACTCCATGGAGGCTCGTAATGTGATCAACAACTCCTTTATTTTCAATGTTTTTCTCCCCTTTACCAAGAACTTGGTGAAGTGATGGGTAGTAATGAAAAGAAGGTTCTCTCTGATCTCATAATCTGTGTTCACATTTTCATCAACAATCTGGAAGTTGTAAAACAATGTACAAAATCATGTTTTAGTTAGTTTCTTCTAAATAAAGCCTTTGATATTGGTATTCTTTAATGCCCTTTTTTTCTAAAAAAAAATACAAACTTGCATACTTTTCATCAATAGTTAACAAAGGATCCACCTATAATTTTGGATCACATTCCCTTAGTGAAATTATATTTAGCAGAATGAGTTTCAAAGAGAATCACAAAAAATACAGCAATGAGAGACATGCCTGAAAGTGTCCTCCTGCTGTGCTGTATAACACACTAATGTAAGACTTGTTTTCTGGTGCTGTACACAGAGGTATAGCCACAGTGACGGGTTTCAGGAAGTGTTTGTTGGAGTCCACTGTACACTCCACCACAGGCCCCATGATGTACTCTGTAGGCTCCAGCCACTCATTGTAGCTCATCAGGTCGGTGTGAACTTTGACTGCGTGAGAAATGAGATTACAGTTGCCTTACGCTGCCAATAGTAATATACTGATTATAGAGGAAGTGCAATAAGGTAGCAACCAGAGTACTGTATACATTTTCCCTGTAAGACCACCCCAGAAGACACTATCGGATTTTAATCAGAAGTTCACAGGTTCCCCTGGGGGTACTGCCCCAGCAGGCACCGTCCGAACTACATCAGAACTCAGGTTCATGTATACATACCACACACAGTCCAACATTCCCCCAGTGATACTGCCCCAGCAGGCACCGTCAGAACTACATCAGACCTTTCATTGTTGAGTTCTCCACCATCTTCATTGAATTGTCCTGAGAATGTGGTCTGTTGGTCTGCTTGTGTTAGGTTGGGATGCATTCTGTTTGATTAAAAAATGGTACTTTATAACAATAACAATTATTATCCTAGTCCTTAAAAAATTCAGAATGATCAAGTGGGCCTTCACCAGTCAGAAAGGCATACATGAGAAGTGCAGTTTAAAAAAGTGTTTTGCAAACGACACACTTGAAACTACTAATAAAGCTTAATAATGAACGCTCACAACAGAGCATGTTGGTGTTGTTGTTGTTGTTGTTGCTGGTGGTGCTGGGGGTGCTCTTGGTCGTCATGTTGTTGCTGCTCATGTTGTTGCTGTTGGAGCAATTGTTGTTGCTGATAATTTCGGAGTGGTTGTTGTTGTTGCTGCTGCTCGTTTTCTTGCTGTTGGTCTTGTTGTTCATATGTCAGCCCTTTTCAAAGAAGAGATACGTACATGTATATTGAGTAATATGGACCAGCAATACTGCTGTTGGCTTTCTAAGGGGGCACTCAATCTAACAACAAAGTGTTTTTTGAGTAAGTCTGTAATAGATAGCAAACCCCTGACCAGGGGGCGGGGTGGTAAAAGTGGCAGCCCTTGTTAGGGGGAGCTGGAAATTTCACCTGTTTTCAGCGAAAAAAGCCTGCATATATACATTGCCACTGCCCTGCATGTTTTCACAAATACTGGGTATAGATATCAACTCTAACCAGAGTTTGCCTACCCATAATGTAGCCATATTTAGGAGTGATTATTTTAGTTTTTCTAAGGGTGAGTGCTTATTAATGCTTCAAGCTAGAAACCTCACATTTCAGCCAATTATGAACAGGGCAAAAGCGGCTGACCCATCAACTGACTCACTATATGTTGCCTTTATTACTGTGATAGGGGATTGGATAAAAAACACTTTTTTTAAATCTACCAATCCATGCCCCCTCACCCTTGCATGTAGTATGATTGACATATGATCCCTACCTCCAGGTTTGCGCTTCTTTAGCAGCCACCCACAGTGGGACGGAATCAGGTCTGGGGCAGGGACTTCTCCTCCCGGGAGTCCAACATCACCCTGCTCATCTCCTGTAGGAAGAACTGCGTCTTTGATTATTGAGATTACATCGGACATATTCCTGCTTTAGCGTGCAAGCATTGTGTGAGTTATCATTTTGCATTTCAATATGACAAATTGTATATAACTTATAGTTAACAAACCTTTATTGATACTCTCCTCATCTCAGATAGGAAAGAATTATCTATGATCTTAGTGAATATCCTAGTTCATTTTTATGAAGATTGGTTTTTGAAACTTTATTGTAGCCTAATGCATCAATGTCCACTTGTGAGAACTTTCATAGCACCTAGCATACAAAAGTCTTAAGTGCTATCATGCCAATACTTCCACTGCAGTGCCACAGAGATTAGCTCTGTGGCTACCGTTTGACAAAGCAATCAGGGTCACGAACTGGTTCAATTCTTTTAAACAATTACGTAGCAGATTTCTAGTGTACAGTTAAACCTGGCTTATATGTCAATCTGTATTTAGAATTTATTTTTGCTGTAAGTCGACAGTAAGAGTCCAATTTGACCTATAAATGAGGTTTCACGGTACTTATTGTGGAAAATAGCAGATGGTGTATGCCCTAGGCTCACAAGTAAATAACCGTTCCATGTTTAGATTGTAACAGAAATGACCTTTTTGGCCCTGAATCTCCTGTAACAACAAAGGGGACATCTAGCAGCAAAGTATGCACCTTATGAGCAAATCACATTAATTACGTTCATTCATGCGTGGTCCTTGATATCCCTGCCTTACCTGATGTTGTTTGGGGAGTCGATGGCGAAAGGTAGACAGCCTTAGGTTGTTGGTGATGCAGTGAACCTTGACTATCCTTCCCTAGATTCCGGATCTTTGTATGAGTGAGGAATCTTGAGATGTCCATCGCTTCATATTCCTCATCAGAACTAGGTATATTATATTCCTCATCAGAACCAGGTATACACATTCCAGGTGGAGCAGGAGGGAGTCCTCTACTGGCTTTCTCTGGTATCCCTGGGGGAATAGGCGGCCCCTGCGTTTCAGGCACAGCTAGAGGTTTGGGCCTGCCAGAAGGTGCTGGAGCCTGTGGGATACTGAATGCAGGCCTAAGTGCCAAGCCTTTACTGAAAGCGACACAATCCCCACCTTTTTTACCAGGGCGATTTGGTGGCTGAGGTGGTCCTCCTGATTCAGAGAACCACGGCGGTCTTGGTGGTGTTTCATCACGCCCTGCTGTAGGCTCCGTCACATTGGGGATGGCTTCATCATCTGTGCTGGTCCCTGGGATATCCATACTATAAATCAGACTTCACACTCACATGGGTCTGTTGAGGAAGAATATTTAGAGGAGAATAAGAAAGAAGATATCAGTATAAATGTCGCTTATAATATGTTTCTTATGTAAACATAGTCAATATAATAAAACCTAGGGCATGTGCATTGCTTTACTTCCATTAGAACTGCTCTAGGCAACGTTTTAAAACCTTTTGTACAGCGAATAGTACCTAAAATAGTAAGGTCTTTTCTGGCTTCCTATATGACTAACCTAGGTTACTTGATACTGTCAGGGTGGTCAGTACTGGCCAACTCACCTTAGCCCGTTTGGTACGACATTATCCATATCTTGTTTTTTCTAATAGTGTCATTTCTAATAGTAATGGTTTATGCCTGACTAATGTACCTATGACTAACCTGGAATAGCCACTACAGACTAAGGGCCGGAGCATTTAGTTTGTGTAGTTGTCGTAAAGACTCACCAGGGTTGCATTCATGCATCATGGCGAACAAGGACATTGTTCATTAAAGCACTATGCAGTCCTTAAGGTGGATCGCTACCCTTTGATTTCTTCAAATTCTTCAATCTATCAGAATAGGCTAATATTGCATAGCCAGAAACATATATACATTCCCTAAACTGTGTTAAAAATGTAGATCATTTCAAGCAAAATTGTGCATTTTGTAATACTTTGAATATTTGATATATTGGTAACTGATAATATTTCTTTTTTTTAAACATGAGCTAGTACATATGACATTGCTCAAAATAACCAAGGATATAAATCATGACAGTTTCAAACATTGATTTTGCCATTTTACCCATCATGCAATGCCATTTATGTTAAGTTTAGTCATTCTTTGGCATCATTTTTCATTTTCAAAGCTCTCAAACCCTAGAAAATATGCTCAGGACCCCCTATCAAAATTACTTTTATATGTTAGCAAATGATCTGAACTATTTTCTGAGAGAGTTTAAAAAGATTCTGTTAATATTGAATACTATTAACAGCCACTAAGGCTACAAATGAATATACAGGTTTTGTTTAAGTTGTGTATTTGCCCGAAAGATTGCCCTCGAAAGGGCCCGTATTCCGTTGAAAGCCTTTATAACAAATTGCGAGATTCTGTTAACTTTCAGTGAATTTGCCCCAAGGGTAGCGACCCACCTTAAACAGGCCCCGTTCGCACTGGTTGGTCGTAAGCATTTCTAGTTTAAAACAACATGGGGTATATTTACATAACATACATTTATAGGCCTACAGATATATACATGTAGCATGTCCCTGCTACCATGTTGAATTCACCACAATGGTAAGAATAACAATAACCTATAAACAGATTATATAACCCAAGCACCAGGAATGGCTGACATCGGCATTAAATGTATTTTGATTATAACATTGTTGTTGATAGGTATGTCATTGACATACAATTTATTTCGCTTTCCATTGTCACTATTTAAGTCTTGATTTTTCGATTATATCGATTTATTTTGATGTTACAGACACAGCTAATATGTGCTTGAAAAAGGGTATCTTTATCTATTTATTTCCCTTCCTACTTGAGTTTATAAGGATAAACACTTTGTAACACTTCAAACACAACCTGAAGTTATTTTCCCTCAATATTTTAAGCAAAAACATGTCACCATTTTCGGTTGGATTAAAAAGCAAGTTCTAGATGGAATATTTACACAAATTTTACAGTTTTATAAAGGTAAATTATGTGATATGAATACTGTATCGATATAATGCTTTGGCGATGCGATAATCAATTACATCCCTAGTTGATAATGGCTATGTTTGCAAACATCTCATGTATGGAGATTCACAAGATGATTATAAATATAACTTTTTTTAGATAGTAAAATTTAGGAAGGCAGGATTTGGAGATAATAGGTGTGTATTCTTCAGTAACACTTTAGAAATGTTCAAAAATGTTATCAACAACCTTTCTGATAAGCCCTCCTTTTTGCTGCATTGATAATAGAGAAATAACATACCTAGACTTGAGCTTGGAGACTTGAAGACATTTATCCTGTTGAGAAATGTCCTTTTCTGTAGTTGTATGCGTAGCTCGATAATGAATATACACCAACTCACAGACTGACAGACACCCGTCAGACTGATACATGTAGCCTACATCCATGCAGCCCATACTAATCATGTGACTGTAGGAGGATATGGAGTCACTCCACCTCAGGAACTGAGGTCAGGTCACCACTCCTGTACACTAACTCACACCTGGGGGGTCTTTCATAAAGATCTATGATTTCAAGGATGTGAGACATGTATATTATAACTACTATACCCCTCTTTTTCTGTGATTGCTGAAGAAACCTACACTCTAGTGAAATTCACTCCTACTTTTACCACATATATAAGTCCTGGGGATACTATAATCTTCTACAAGACCCACTGTTGGGTAGGTGGGAGGGAGAGGTGGGGGGGGGGGTCTCATGCATATGGAGACTAAATTTCTTTTGAATCCTGAACATCGCTGGTAACAAACCATTTTGTACCAAAGATGGAATTGTGTCCCATCAGGTTTGTTGACAGCCATCTTGGGTTATTGATGAATTGTTCATCAAACCTCCCTTTCTCCAAGGTGTCCGGCTGCTGTTGCTAGATGCATAAAATTTTGTTGAGACATTTTACACTTGCAGATGGAGGTTGGAACTGAAGTAAGTGTTCATATCATTTAGGACACATTGGATTTTACCTCTTTCAGGAGAGAAAGTTTTTTTTCTATAATCTTCTACAAGACCCACAGTGGGTCTTGTAGAAAATTATAGTATCCTTAGGTTAAATACCACTTCCTCCCTTTGTTGTTTCCTTATATATTTATTTGATATTGTATTTGTCTGCTCACTTCAAAAATTAAAAGAAAGTGATACAATTTATACACAATAATATGATATACATGTAATTAATACATGTACTTAAGAAAATACAAATATAAACCACACAAAAATCCACTGGTCCATCTCAAACTTGATCATGGGCCGTGTGGCTGTTTAGTTACTCTTTCTCTTCTAGCTACTCTATGTAATTCCAACTGATGTCTTCCCAAACACCTTATCAGTTCAACAATCGTTTTCATGGAGCACGGGACTAATATGAAATCACCATTAGCTATCAATATCAATTAATTGCTGCTTAAATCGGCATCATATATGTAGTCCTCATGTATCCTTCTCGGGTCTGCTGGAGGTATTAGTCAATACATGGTGAATAGGTGGAAAAAAAGTTTGCACTCTTTTCTTCTCCCCTTCCCTTAAGACAAATGCGGATGGATACACAGAAGCAACTTGGTGCCAAAAATTAGTCCTACTCAATTTTCAAATGTCCACTTAATTCACATCCCTATATGGACTACAATGCCCAAATTGCATATATTTGTCCTTGTTGTTATCATTGTACGCATGTTTATCCTCTTCATGAGATGTTCGAGTGGCCAAAGGTTCCTAAAGTTAAGGAAATAGAAATTTTTGGATAAATTCAAAACTTTTTCATTTCAACTGTTATGCCTTGATTTATTTTTTCTAAAATGTTCACATAGAGCTTCTCTACACACCTGCAAGGTCTAGTACATAAATCCATAGTGGAAAAGTATTGATCATAAATAATGTGAAAATGTACTGTTTTCCCATTCATTCCTATGGTTGAGGCATTTTTGTATGGATGGACATACCATAGAAGTTAGCACTATAATTAATTTTGCATTTTCTAAAAAGTAGAACATCACAACCTCTCAGCCACTAGCATTTCTCTTTAAAACAGTGAAAATGCGCATCTAAGTCGCACTGGAAACCTCAGGGTCGTCATTTTGACAATACCAAAATTGACAACTTAAGGTAGTCAAGGTGACAACCTTAGGTCATCATTGGGATTACTATTCAGACCAAAGTTGTCATAATGACTACCTTAGGTAGTCACATTAATTGCGTAGTCAAGATTACTATCTTAAGGTTGTAGATTTAGATATTGTTGATTTGAAGACCTAAAGTCAGCAGTCCTAGGTTGTTCCAATGACTACCCAATGCTACTCAATTGTATAGCACATTCAGCATGCATGGCACATAACTGCCACCTGGTGTTAATATCTACATTATTCTTTCCATCCCAAGCCATTAACTGATGACAGGGAGCAGAGTGGTCTCTATACCTTTGTTGCCATCACTCTCACCCATTGGCAGTTTATTTATAATAAGTAATACTACTTAGTTCAATCAAAAGGACACCAACTATGTGAAAGGCATGCCTCTCATTAAGAGCTTAAATAATTATAGACTATATTCATATATCATTCTCTAGACCATCTGCCATTATTCATCATGACAACCTAGGTCGTCATAATGTCTAGGCTCCTGCCTCAGGGTTTTCAGTGCAAGGGTGATCAAGGCACTATAGTCTACCATATTGAGGTACTGGGAGCGCTATTAAGCCAGACACATTATTATGAACTAGCTCTTATGGCCACTCAAAAGAAAAGTAGTTTCACATCACCAAGGTCTGAAAAATCTGACTAGGGAGGCTTTTTTTTATCTTTTCTTTTTAATTACTCGCAGGCTAAAATGTTTGGGATGATATACGCTTTTATGACCAAAATTCAAATTGTGGTACAGAATTTATGGATCTTTAAAAGTAAGGAAAATGTAAATTATTTCTATCCTACTGCATTACTGACCTTATTAGCTTTAATTTGATACCAAATATCCCAATATTTGTCCATTTTTATCAAATTTTTCATAAAAAAAATAGCAAAAGAAAAAGAAAAAAGTTTTGATCAAAAGGGGATTTTATGATGCGTGCAGTGATGAGAAACCATTCCATTTTTTGAGTGGCCTATTCTTGTATCTTTAGGAAACTGGTTACTGGATGATTTCAGTTTCTCCTCAACAGGAATTTCTTTTGGCCTCGTCCATGATTGACATCCAGTCTCCGCCTGTAGTGTTTTGCAGTGTGTGTCTTCCTTCATGGTAAATACGGCAGCCCATGGTTTAACCAAAGAACACCATATTTGTGCCACCTCTCCTATTACATCATCATAACTATCTTACCATCATAAAATAGTGCTTTCAGTCCATTATGTGTAATTTTACCAAGAAATGTTAAAAACCACATGGATAAAACACAAGGAAGCACTCATATAGATCCTTACTAACGGATTTACACAAGGCGAAATAATGAACCTTTGTCTATGTATTTCCTGAGATTAAATTCTTTTTACAAGCCTCCCCTCCAAAATAAATCTGTGGAAATATATGCTCATCATAATCATTGTTTAAATGCGATCACTACAAACTCATGTCATGTTTTGTTTAGAACAGTTAGTTCTTAACAATCAATAGAACCAAAATTGGAAATGAGGATTAAACACAGGTAGTTTCATTTTGTGTTGTTTAATAGACAGTGTACATTTTTATATTAGTCACATTTGTGCCTCATGAGTTTTTACATTCAAGTCATATTTAACTGGAAGCACTCAAACACATCCCAAGACATTTCTGTCAAACGTCTGTCAAATTTAAGACAGTTTCTGTCTATATATATAGAATAATGATATGTTGTCTATTGTGTGTTGTAAAACTATGTACAACATTCATTAAAAGAGCAGTGACTTCAAATGATGACACATTATAAAGCTACAGTTATAGTAGGATACTGTATGGTGTAATGTACAAACTATACCTAGCAGATAAGCATAATGTTTGTTGGTGTCATACTCAATATAATGTAAGAGAATGATTGAGACCCAAAACTGCTTAATGAACATACTTCACAAAAGTCACAAAAAGGCCAATCTCAAAAGGTCAACCTTCATAAAGTTTCTCCCTGTGTGTCTGATACATAGTTACCTAATTCTAAACACGGCAAGAACTGTCTCTTTACCCAATAGGATGTATTTCTGTAACTTGCCCCATTCTTTTTTACACTCATGACAGGACATATCACAGTATCATTCACCAACTTGGATGTTATGTGTAGCTAGACAAACTTTTTTTTTCTGATAGCATATCAATACTTAATCATTATTTAATTGACCAGTTTCAAAAAGTAACATCAAGATGTCACTTATCTATCGATAGTCATATTGTACAAAATATGTCAAATACCCCATGTCACTTGTATGGGTTGTCAAAATAGCCATCTCACCACTTTGTCCCAAGATAGTATAGACTTTATAGTTTTTTATTAGATTGATAATCTGGCACACAATATGGTAGATGCTTGGCATCCATAGCTTTTGCAAAAATACAAATACAATACCACAGTAATACAATGGTTTTGTGAGGACGGATTAATGGCTACCTTATCTGCTAAGGCAATGTTAACTGAATTGGGTAGTTCATCCCAAGTCTGCCAGATACCTGAAGTGGGCCATACTTATGAACAATCGTATCTGGTTGAATAACATTTTTTCACATGGTTATTATTTTTGGTTAAACATCAACCTTGAGGGCTGGCTGATTTGAGGCATGAAGCCTACTTTAGGTCAGCCTATCCTGTATGAGCAGACAAGCAGTAAGAATACTCTGCAGCGTTTATCCGTTTCGCTTGCCTGCTCACAATTGCTTCGAGCATAATATCAAAAAAGGTTTTTCTCCTGAGACTGGTTGATAGTATAGCTGTCTATTATAAAGCTTTGATGGACAGCAATTGGGTAGCTCAGATATGAGACTATCTACAGGAATCCTTTGCTTCAAGCCAGAGGAAAAATCTGAAATTATATGTCAAGAAATATAGTTATTGGCTCCTGGGACGGGTCTTTAACTCAGAATACAGTGGAAAATATAGAATTAATTTGTTTGATCAAACATATCTGATGTTGAACTTCAGATCAAAGAACATTTCCATCCAGAATCTGTGGTGTCCTTCTTCTCTCTGCTCTTAGCTGCCCTGGCTATCTCACAGGAGAAAAAAATATGGTACATATCTAGTGAAAGCCTCATGAATCAATTGACTATACCATAGGCCTAACAGAAAATGATATTTGGGATGGGCTCTTGTTTCCTCATTAAACATAGGAAACATGTAAAACATTTCATTTTTAGCCTTTTTGACGTTTTTAGGGGTTTTTAGGGGTTTTTAGGGCCAGATAATGAAAATCTTTGTACTAGTACCCAAAAAAAAGAAAATTCCTAAAAGTATAGGATGTTTTTTCACATATACCAACAATTTGAAAAAATTAAAGCAAAGGTTGTTATTCTGTAGGGGTATATAAGGTTGAAAAGGGCCAGAAATAGCCAAAACTGCATAACTCAGAAGTTTGGGCCATATATATGTATAAGGGCACTTTACTTGTTGAACACCACATTGGTGGTACTGAAATATGTAAAAAGCCTCAGTATAGCTACAGCCTAGCATCCTAGTGAAGGGAATGTCTATGTGTCTGTGAATGTGTCTACCAGGCTGTTCAGACAGGGCAATAATCAGCTAATACAAATCTAATATAAAATAGAATATACATAGCTTTATTCTTATATATAAATACAAGTGAGGGCGCAAACAGATTACATCTGTTTGCTAGCCCTCACTTGTTTGAGAAGATACTGGATTTAATATTTATGCAGGGTTGTGGCATTTGGAGGGGTGTTTGGGATTTATTTAAGAGTTAGTGAGGAAATTTGTTTACTTGATGAGGTTATAAATGACAACAAAGGAATTCCTTCTGTTATAATGGAAACTGATTTTATTAATAATGAAAAGGGCAGCAATCAATTGACTTGGATGAAGATTGATATATTGAAGAGTTCCTAGACTTTCTAAATGTCTAGTGGAATTCCTAGATATAGAGTTTCTAGACCCATTGATGAGTTTAGATACACATGTTGAAGAGTTCCTAAACATGTGGATGAGTTTCCTAGATATGTGGAACAGTTTCTAGATGGGTTTCACGCCTGACTTGTATCTGAAATTCCCTCTCATGAAGTCCATATTTAAAGGGCTAGTATGAGTCTTGTGGGGCCCCTAGTCATGTTGTGGAGCCCCAAGACGTGGTATGGAGCCCCTACACGTGTTGTGGAGCCCCTACACGTGTTGTGGGGACCCTAGTCATGTTGTGGAGCCCCTAGGCCTGTTGTGGAGTCCCTAGACGTGTTGTGGGGCCCCTGATCAAGGTTCTGAGTCCTGCGTCCACATGGCCAAGGCTCCCGCTCCCATGGCTCCAATCTGTGCGACTCCTGCTCATACCGCTCACGTTCACTGGAAAATATAAAAATTTACATATAAAATGGCAGAAAAAGAACTTTAAACTTCTGAAGAACCATGGCCTTTTATTTAAAGTCACTACCGGGTATTTACATGTATTAAACCACAGACAGCTCTATTAACCTTTCTGAGTGTTAAATACCGGGTATTTACATCTTTTAAAGCACAGGCAACTCTAACAACCTTTCTGAGGCAGTACTGTGGAGTTTAAGGTCGGACATGTATCAAACCAGGGGGGGGGGACAAAAGGTCACTAATATGCACCTAGCTCTGGAACTAAACATGATAGAGAGATAAATTGAACATTTCTGAACTCCTCTTGCCAAGACGCTTCGTTTGGCACTATAATTGGCTCTGAAGAAAAATTTCAGAGACCCTCCCCTGAAGTCAAAAATTGGGTAAATGACCTGGGAATTGTTTTTTATATAAATTCAAGGTCTATATTTAGCAGTGCGTTAGTGGCAGTACTGAGAATTAGGCCTAACCCCTGAAAGTATCCCATGAAAATTGGTCACATTGGGCGCTCAGTCAGTACTGTGGAGTTTAAGATTTGCTCTGAAGACCAAATTTCAGAGACCCCCCCTGAAGTCAAAAATTGGGTAAATGCTGACCCGAGGAGGAGTGGTTGGAGCCCCTAGACGTGTTGAAGAGCCCCTGATCAAGGTTCTGAGTGCTGTGTCCACGTGGCCAAGGCTCCCGCTCCTGCAACTCCGGCGACTCCCGCTCCCATGGCTCCAATCTGTGCGACTCCTGCTCGTACCGCTCACGTTCACTGGAAAATATAAAAATTTACATATAAAATGGCAGAAAAAGAACTTTAAACTTCTGAAGAACCATGGCCTTTACTACCTGGTATTCACATGTATTAAAGCACAGACAGCTCTATTAACCTTTCTGAGTGTTAAATACCGGGTATTTACATCTTTTAAAGCACAGGCAACTCTAATAACCTTTCTGAGGCAGTACTGTGGAGTTTAAGGTCAGACATGTATCAAACCAGGGGGGGGGACGAAAGGTCACTAATATGCACCTAGCTCTGGAACTAAACATGATAGAGAGATAAATTGAACATTTCTGAACTCCTCTCGCCAAGACGCTTCGTTTGGCACTATAATTGGCTCTGAAGAAAAATTGCCGAGACCCCCCTGAAGTCAAAAATTGGGTAAATGACCTGGGAATTGTTTTTTATATAAATTCAAGGTCTATACTTAGCAGTGCGTTAGTGGCAGTACTGAGAATCAGGCCTAACCCCCTGAAAGTATCCCATGAATATTGGTCACATTGGGCGCTCAGTCAGTATTGTGGAGTTCATAATTGGCTCTGTAGACCAAATTTCAGAGACCCCCCCTTGAAGTCAAAAATTGGGTAAATGACCTGGGAATTGTTTTTTATATAAATTCAAGGTCTATATTTAGCAGTGCGTTAGTGGCAGTACTGAGAATTAGGCCTAACCCCTGAAAGTATCCCATGAAAATTGGTCACATTGGGCGCTCAGTCAGTACTGTGGAGTTTAAGATTTGCTCTGAAGACCAAATTTCAGAGACCCCCCCTGAAGTCAAAAATTGGGTAAATGCTGACCCGAGGAGGAGTGGTTGGAGCCCCTAGACGTGTTGAAGAGCCCCTGATCAAGGTTCTGAGTGCTGTGTCCACGTGGCCAAGGCTCCCGCTCCTGCAACTCCGGCGACTCCCGCTCCCGTGGCTCCCGTTTGTGCGACTCCTGCTCGTACCGCTCACGTTCACTGGAAAATATAAGAATTTACATATAAAATGGCAGAAAAAGAACTTTAATTTCTGAAGAACCATGGCCTTTACTACCGGGTATTTACATGTATTAAAGCACAGACAGCTCTATTAACCTTTCTGAGTGTTAAATACCGGGTATTTACATCTTTTAAAGCACAGGCAACTCTAATAACCTTTTTGAGGCAGTACTGTGGAGTTTAAGGTCAGACATGTATCAAACCAGGGGGGGGGACGAAAGGTCACTAATATGCACCTAGCTCTGGAACTAAACATGATAGAGAGATAAATTGAACATTTCTGAACTCCTCTCGCCAAGACGCTTCGTTTGGCACTATAATTGGCTCTAAAGAAAAATTGCCGAGACCCCCCCTGAAGTCAAAAATTGGGTAAATGACCTGGGAATTGTTTTTTATATAAATTCAAGGTCTATACTTAGCAGTGCGTTAGTGGCAGTATTGAGAATTAGGCCTAACCCCCTGAAAGTATCTCATGAAAATTGGTCATATTGGGCGCTCAGTCATAACTGTGGAGTTTAAGATTTGCTCTGAAGACCAAATTTCAGAGACCCCCCCTTGAAGTAGAAAATTGGGTAAATGACCCCGGGTTACCAATCTACTATTAGTGAAGAGACCAGCACTGGTAGATCTATACTTCTTATAAAAGTACATGCGGCTTAGTATCAGGTAAACAGCTACCGGGGCCCTGTCCCTACATACGGCTATCATGGAAATGACTTTGGGGACCGTGTCGCTACATACGCGGCTTTCAGAGAAACGACCAAGGGTGATTTCCGAGTGGGGGGGGGGGGGGCAATTTTTTTTGCTTCATCCCAATACACATGACTGGCAATAAATTGAAAACATGAAATCTTGTCTGATTTGGACATGTAAATAGTGCATTTCGATCAGAATTTTGTCAGGGTTTCATTTCTGGCCTCAGCCAAGCCCTAAACAGAGTGGAACACGGTTTTTCGGAGGCATCGCGGTACTCGGAAATTTCATTTCTGATTGACAAATTTAACCCCAGGACCCCCCCCCCCCCCCGCCAAAGGTTAACAATCTACTATTAGCGAAGAGACCAGCGCATGCAATTTTTTATCCCTATTCGGGTTGAAGGGATCCCCCCCCCCGTTTAACAATCTGCTATTAGCGAAGAGACCAGGGCATGCGATTTTTTTATCCCTCCTCGGGTCGGACCATGTACTTTAAGAAAAAGGGACCCCCCCCCCCAGGTTACCAATCTACTATTAGTGAAGAGACCAGCACTGGTAGATCTATAGATCTTATAAAAGTACATGCGGCTTAGTATCAGGTAAACAGCTACCGAGGCCCTGTCGCTACATGCGGCTATCATGGAAATGACTTTGGGGACCGTGTCGCTACATACGCGGCTTTCAGAGAAACGACTAAGGGTGATTTCCGAGTGGGGGGGGGGGGGGCAATTTTTTTTTTTGCTTCACCCCAATACACATGACTGGCAATAAATTGAAAACATGAAATCTTGTCTGATTTGGACATGTAAATAGTGCATTTCGATCAGAATTTTGTCAGGGTTTCATTTCTGGCCTTAGCCAAGCCCTAAACAGAGTAGAACACGGTTTTTCGGGGGCATCGCGGTACTCGGAAATTTCATTTCTGATTGACAAATTTAACCCCAGGACCCCCCCCCCCCCCCAAGGGTTAACAATCTACTATTAGCGAAGAGACCAGCGCATGCAATTTTTTATCCCTATTCGGGTTGAAGGGATCCCCCCCCCCCCCCCCCCGTTTAACAATCTGCTATTAGCGAAGAGACCAGCGCATGCGATTTTTTTATCCCTCCTCGGGTCGGACCATGTACTTTAAGAAAAAGGGACCCCCCCCCCCCCCGGGTTACCAATCTACTATTAGTGAAGAGACCAGCACTGGTAGATCTATACATCTTATAAAAGTACATGCGGCTTAGTATCAGGTAAACAGCTACCGGGGCCCTGTCACTACATACGGCTATCATGGAAATGACTTTGGGGACCGTGTCGCTACATACGCGGCTTTCAGAGAAACGACTAAGGGTGATTTCCGAGTGGGGGGGGGGGGGTTGTTTTTTTTTTGCTTCAAGGCTCTGAACCAGATGTTTATCAAACACGTGCGGCTTTCAGGGTAATGACTAAGGGTGATTTCCGAGTGGGGGGGGGGGGGGGGGGGGGGGTCAATTTTTTTTTACTTCACCCCAATACACACGACTGGCAATAAATTGAAAACATGAAATCTTGTCTGATTTGGACATGTAAATAGTGCATTTCGATCAGAATTTTGTCAGGGTTTCATTTCTGGCCTTAGCCAAGCCCTAAACAGAGTAGAACACGGTTTTTCGGGGGCATCGCGGTACTCGGAAATTTCATTTCTGATTGACAAATTTAACCCCAGGACCCCCCCCCCCCCCCCCCGCCAAAGGTTAACAATCTACTATTAGCGAAGAGACCAGCGCATGCAATTTTTTATCCCTATTCGGGTTGAAGGGATCCCCCCCCCCCCCCCCGTTTAACAATCTGCTATTAGCGAAGAGACCAGCGCATGCGATTTTTTTATCCCTCCTCGGGTCGGACCATGTACTTTAAGAAAAAGGGACCCCCCCCCCCCGGGTTACCAATCTACTATTAGTGAAGAGACCAGCACTGGTAGATCTATAGATCTTATAAAAGTACATGCGGCTTAGTATCAGGTAAACAGCTACCGAGGCCCTGTCGCTACATGCGGCTATCATGGAAATGACTTTGGGGACCGTGTCGCTACATACGCGGAAAACATGAAATCTTGTCTGATTTGGACATGTAAATAGTGCATTTCGATCAAAATTTTGTCAGGGTTTCATTTCTGGCCTCAGCCAAGCCCTAAGCAGAGTGGAACACGCTTCTTGCGGACATAGCGGTAGGCGCCTACACAGAAATTCATAGTTTTAAGAATTTATTATTTTTGCTTCGGTAGCCTACATTCAATCCCAGAACCCACAATTTTAGGAATATAATTACCATGTCTCATATAAACATTCACATAGCTCTGGAACTAAACATGATAGAGAGCCAAATTTTACATTTCTGAAATACTCTCGCCGAGACGCTTCGTTTGGCGCTATCCCGAGGACTCTAAGTCGAATCGTTGTACTCGCCAAAATTCCCAAAACAAAGTCAAATTTCACAAAAAGTAGGGGGGATGGAGGCCTGACACACTAGGGCCTAATAAAGATGACATTTCTGCATCTAACGAGCCTAATAAGGTGAATATTGGTTGAGATTTACCTTTGATATGAGCCATTTTCAAGAAATGTGATTCAAGTTGAGAAATGACAGTCTGGTAGGGCGGTATGTCTCGGTCTCCAAGCATATGCTTTGCAATGTTATACTACTAAGCCTCTGCTCGGAGAGTTCAGCGCCGATCAGCTGATCGTTGACCTATATTCAGATTGAGACGATTTTTTTTTTTTCATTGCCATCGTTTGGGGGTTAAAATAAATCATATTTAATGAAAACAAAGCCTAAGCTCTACTAAACATCCCATATTTGGACGTACAGTATCTGAATTAGGCCCTAGCCCCCCAGAAAATTTGGTTGAAGCGTTTTTCAATGGGGTCGCCCAGCTACGCTGTCATTTTCCAACTTGATCATTGGCTCTGTTTTTTGGTGTTTTCAAGTTTTAGAGTTCGTCCATATCATTTTTCGGAATAACCCGGCTACTGAGCTGTCCGCAATTTCAACCCCCATAAGAGAGGAGCCTAATCTATCAATGACAACAAAAATGCGGACTTACCTTTCATATTTTAGCTGTAATCCATGAAATTAACCAAATCGGTACCGAGTCATCGTCCCTCGGCGTCCCACTGTCCGCCATGTTGGATTTTGATACCGGAGATTGCCGAAGCGCTCGATAAACAAATTATTTTTTTATAAAGACGGTTATAGTGTCCGATATGTCCGCAACTGCCTAGATATTACCTGTAGGAGTAATAATATTACCTTGAATGTCCGCAATATGCTCTATTTCGGAAGATAAAGATGTTCGTGCCGACCCCCGAGTAAACCGGATGTCATTTTTTATGTCGTAAAAAAATGGACAAATTTCAAGAATACGACGAGTCAAGTTTCGGCGACTTAACTTGGCCGAAAATCAATCAATCCTCCTTAATTTGGCCATGTAAGTAGTAAATTATTGCGGATTATCAAAGAATAATATGTTTTCTTTACGTTGTCAGCTTTTAAGGCAGGAGAAACAATGATAAGTCGTGGAAAATGGACTTCAAGCGAGACGAGTCAGTGAACTCGCTGACTCGCCTGTAAAAAAGTCAACTTCGAGGAAGGTTATTATTGTAATTCTTATATATAAATACAACTGTCCTACTGTGGAATCGAATCCTAGTACAGCTATTTCATCATTTTGATTATTTACTTACAATTACATGCTTTTGCTACGTTTATTTACGTTCAAATGAGGTAAAATAACGTAATTTAGACACCTACGTCTGTTGGACGTAACTAAACCTTAACGTTTTGACTTTGACAAACCTTGTTAAATTACATAGTTCTGTCCTAAATTCAACGTAGATTTACGTCTGCTCTACGTATTTGTGTTTACAGGGTTGGCATAGGCTCTGCACATTATTTAAAGTTAGATCGTGTGATGAGACTGAAGCATTTTCATTTTTTGTTTTTGAGCAGTCTGCTTTAACAAATCCTTATTGAGAAATTATTTATATTCACACAAACATCTTGCAAATATTCCTCAGATTTTAGATTTCCGTGAATTCTCCGGAGAAAAATGTGATGTGTTTTCACCTAACAATTCACAAATCCTAGCCCTGAAATAATCTTCTATTTTTCTATCTTGATTTTTCAGGGAGTAAGGTTCATTGGGCCTTTGGATTGCTAAAATATATCAAATTTGTCAATTTGATTATGTTAGTTGCTTGTCGATATGTCAGAACTCCAAAGAATGTGATTCTCAGGAAAGTGATTGATTTGGCAGGAAAAGGGATAAGAATAACAAAAGAAACGGAGATTCTTCTGGAAATTAGCAGGCTGGCAGGAAATTCTGACCATTTTTCTCGTCAAATCAGCCTTTTTCCAGGAAAAGACTTTTTTCATTCCTGACTTTTTTTCTTCTTTCCAAATCTGGCAATTTTCCATACCTCAAAATTTAAAACCACTTTTCACTTTTCACATTTGGGTTTGTATTTTTCACTTTTTGATCTTCACTTTTCACTTTTTGATTCCCACTTTTCACTTTTTAATTCTACTTTTCACTTTTTGATTTCCACCTTTCACTTTGATTTCCACTTTTCACTTTTCTATCGATTTGGCCCTTCTAGGTCACTGTAAAAGTATATGTATTTATTATTAAATGTCACTATGTATTTGAATAACTTTTAATAGCCACAACTGTTTAGATTAATTTGGTACCAGCATTATTGGGTGTACACCTATTATATATGTTAACTATATGTTAACTAGAAAGGTTAAGTTATATGCTATCGTAACATTCAGCATACATGGATAAAAAAAAACTGTTTAGGTTTGTGTATCTAAGAATTAGCTTCGACTGTTTTTTAATATGAAAAATTCACTATAAATGGAAAATAATGGTATCTTGATGAATTAAAAAGGAGAACTAAGCTTGTGATCTGTCCTCAATGAATCAAGCATGACCCTTGAATTTATTTTTGTGAAATGCGACTGGTTTGGTAAAAGCACATTATATATACCCATCGAAATAAGCTGATAAGATTCTTACAGATTATACTAGATATCAGGAAAGAGAATGCGAGGCACCAGGTTTTAGCTCATATATTTTAATTCTTATGAAGGGTTTCCATGGACAATATCATTGGTCACATATATACAATAGATGACCGTTGATGTCAATCAGCAACACCTATTATTGTTATCTTCATTGAAATCTTCTCTATATTGCTTCTGTATCAAAAAAAAAGGTCAATTCTTAATATTCATACATGATCATACATTTTTAGTGCATGGACAAAGAACCATGTACAGTAGTATTGTATGTAAAGGAGTAGCGCATCTACAGGATAACAGATTATACAAAGTATATGCGTGTACATTAGAACTCTACTAGATAATGTAATAAACAAACAATCAACTTACGCCAGCTTATAAGCATACTTCTATTTTGGCATATTAAGATACTCAACATGATAAATAAACAATTGACCTCACAAAAAAGGTATCAGCCAATACAATATTTTTGTTGCACATTTACTCGGAATACATTGGCTGAGGTCATTATATTTTGAGCAGCTCTCCAGGGATCCACTGGTGCAATTCTTGTTGTTGATTCACCTAGCTTTATCCAATCGAATGCTGAGGGAATTCTTGCCTGACCAAATATAAGACAGAAGATTTCCTGTTGCCAATGAACTCTGACATTTAAACATATATACAGAAACACTGCAAATGGCAGGATTGTTCAGCAATTTATATGTAGACACATTTATATCTTTCTACTCAATTGATTTTACCAGGTAACATTGCACACCCATTGCACACCCTGGAAAATTCGTCAAGGGAGCCTTATTCTGGATCAAGGCAGCAATAACAACATTGCCCAGTTTTGTCCATATATTGGCTCGTAAACAAACCTGGCCTTACATATACCCATCACCATCTACACAATTTAGATGGTCAACATTTATGCAAATACAATAATTTACTTTATCCAGCTTTCAATGTAAGTGTTAGTGTCACAAAGTCATTAACAACTAACAAGTATGGTAAACCCCATCTTTATGGTGTACATGGTTATATTGAGAGCACCAAACTAATTATATTGTACGACAATTAATTTGGTTGTACTTCAGCCGTTGTTTAGCAGCTGTCAAAGTACAAATCGGCCACAACTAAGAGGCCTACTTCATCTTTGTTGTTCCTGATAAGCCCTGTCTTTATTACCGACCAACCCATGTTATAAAAATATCTGTAGGTCAGCTTGAATAATGAATAGAGAATCCTATAAAGAGGAAAGGCTTTATTGCCTATGAAGAGGGCATCCTCAGAAGAGCTAGTGGTGTTTATCAAGGTCAGTTGACACTCACCCAGGATTGCTACAGCAGTAGGACATGGTATTTGCAGTTAGACAATAAGACAGTGAAAGCATACATAGATTTTATACACATTGTTTCCCATTCATTCAGCGGATTATCCAACGGCACTACTACAAGAAAAGCTATAAGTTACTCTTCTACACATGACCTAGTATGCACATATACATACTTTCAGAAAGATTCAGTTTTTAGCTCAGGTAAATGGTTTGACATAAGTTTTGTGTCAAACCAAAATGGAAGTCATAAAATAGTCTACAAGAACACGATAATACAAAGGTAGTTGAAAATAAACTACTGCAGTCAGGATGCTACTGTCATACAATCTTAATATCAGGCAACAAGACAACTGTTCTTTCATCGATCATAGGAGAGACAGGACACAGGAAACCAGGAACTGGTTAATTTCCATACTTTTTAGATTATTGTTCTCACCTGCCTACATGGTAGAAAACCGTTGATAGAGCTAATCTATGCAATATGTACAATGAAACATGATTGATCTTTAATTTCACATTAAATAACACTTCTTTCCGAAATCTCTAAGCTTCTCCCCAGTGCTGCTTTTCACTGCGCTGGCTATCTCACAGATCTCATCTTGGCTGTACTTCTGCAGCGCGGCTTTGACTTCTTCGTTGATGCTGCAGGGTAGTTGATGGTCCTGCCGTAGTTCCAACAGGACCCAGGCGAACAGAATGAGCTGTGATGTGCTGCATGGCAGGAGGTAGTCCACGAGGGCTGCTGCCTTCTCAGCTGGAGTGGCCTTGGCCTGCTCAGAATATACAATTATGGTTAAGGTATTACCAGTCACAGGATGTGATCTGAAAGAGTTATTTTCCATTGTGCACCATAGAAAGTTTAGGTACTATATCATTATTATGAAGGGTACTTACCTTGATTTTCTGTATGTTGTCTTCCTGGAGTATACCGAGTGACCGGAGACGTGCAGCAAATTGAACTTCACTTGCAAGTACTGTGGGAACAGACAGACAAGCTTTGTAAGGAAAAAAATAAAATTGTTGAATAGAAAATAGATTACGTCAACAAATAGATAATATGTGGCACAACATTTGTATACTTTTTCGTTCATGCCTACCTCCAAATCCGTCTATTCCAACAAGCCGTGGCCTATCTTTCTCCAGTTCTCGCTTGATGGATTTTGATATTGTGATACAATCTAGTCCAGGTACCTCATGGAGGAGAGTAGCGCCACCTACAAGGAAATGAGCAGACTTGCTATACATGGCAGACCATGGACCCAGGAGTTTCCGTTTCAGTCATGCATGATATCATGTATCTTTGTAAACAAGATTGATTCTTCATGGTGAGACAATTTTATGAAACTGTTTATCAAACTTGATATCTCCAACTTCAAAACTAAAATAATTCATAGCAATTAAAAGATGTGTACAATGATATACTAACCGGGTATGGAAGCACTTGTGATCTGCAACAGAATAATGTATCATATCATTTATCTGACCTATCTAATAAGCTGCTGTATTTGGAAAGATTAGAGATGACAAAGAAAGACAACATGCGAAGAACTTGGTACTGCCACTGCCGAATAAAATAATTGTAATGAAGCAGAGATGGTTAAATATAACAAGATTATTCCAGTTTACTGGGTATGTTACTCAAATCATGAGATTCAAAACTCATCATAAGTAGATCACCTGTGATGATCCATCCTGGAACCACTTGGAGTAGACTGAGGTGTCACATCTGTTGCCATGGTTTTCACAGTACATCCGTTCCTTGTAGTCTTCTCCCCGCCTCCCGACAGGTATCACGGCATCCTGCAGCTGGCAGCGTGGACACTGTATTTGAGCGTTGAAGTTTTGCTGAGGGCAGACTGTGGATGTGATTGCATCAAGTCTATTGCAGACAGCTTGCAGGCTTTGAGAGAAGTCACCATTTAACGTGGTGTCTTCTAGCTGTACTCCAGAGAGGTGAATCTGGGTTTTATCTCCTTGAATTTTGACCTTGATGACAGAATCCTGACCTTGTGGGAGGAATGTAGCTGCATCCTTGTAGACTTTGCCTGTGAGCTGCCAGCCATCCTCATTGACTAGACCAGCTATGAGCCTGCTGATGAGGCCGATCGGTAGGAACTGGCCAGATGTTGTCAGAATAACTGTTGGCCCACTCTCTTCTTGAGCAGCTTGCAAGGCCGGGAGTAGACTGGGTACAAGATACTTTTCAGATGTCTGCACAGTTTTCTTTGTTGAAGACTGTTTGGAGGTGAGTGGACAAAGCAGGCCAAACTTCTTCATCAGAACAATCAGATCTTGTCTAACATCGTCAGACCAGACTATCTCTAAAAGTGATGCATGAAGTATTCCAGATTTATCAAGAGTCATCCAGTGCTTGTCGCTGTCTTTTCCGAAGCGTTTATGGTATTCGGGTATAGTGATTACCTTTCTGAACTGCTCAATGAGCCACTGAGGGTCTGTGATGATGAAGTCCCTCATGGTGTCTTCATTGAAGAACACCAAGTCCCCGACTTGGTGAAAGAAACGTAGGGCAGCAGCGGCATCATTTTCCTCTTTCAACCCTACACGACTTGCGATTTCTTTTGCCTCATTCCAGGATTTCCTTGGGGATTCCCCTTGGATGTGCCTTGTAACTTCCTCTTTAAACTTAACCCATGTTACTGGTAAGTCATACTTTTGGCTCTTGGCTAACGACACAATCCTGTCTTTCAGTACTTGGATTTCCTCTTCCTGCCGCTCTTTGTTGGAGATGGTGAATATTTCTCGGTGGATGTGGTTCCAGTAGGGCTTGCCCATGATGTGTTGTTCCACTGTCTTAACGTAGGACGTGACTCCATCATCTGTACATTGCTGAAGTAAATTAACATAATATATTGAAGTTAACTAAATTTCAATATTCCCATTGTCACCTTCAGTAGAAGAGCTTGAACCTTAAAATGTCATATAATATGTTGAGGCCGTTATGTATTACATAGTCATTGTATGATGTTATACTCACATCCCTATGGGTACAGACAATCACTATGGCGGGTGTAGCAGCTTGTCCGTCAACTCCACCTTCACTGCAGTCCTCAGGGGGGACGAAGGTACTGACACACGAACACCAGTAGTCTATGTAGTCTGAGGAATGGAGGTCAACAATTAACTTTTATTCAAATAGTTTATCTAGTTTTGTTTCGCATATTTTAACAATGTCACATACTGGAGAGAAATTTATGTTGTTTTTCGTTAGGAAATAGTGCTTGACCTAGGTCTATCACTATTGACAAAACATGAATTGATTGGATTAGTTATATATTGGAAGAATAATTTGTGTGAATTATCATATTTCTGAGTAATACTCAATTTACCAGCCACAGTCTGGGGGCAGGACATGTCAGGGATCAGGCTTCCATCTTGCTGTAGACGCATTGTGGGGATTCGCTCAAACAGATTCTTTGTCATGTCCAGGACAAGGATGTAAATAGACTGGCGGGTCATGAACGTCATATGGGTGTTGTAATAGACGCTCTGAAATAAATGAAGATGACACACATTCAGTAAAAGAATTTGTAAAATAGATTCTTTAGGGGCCCTCATTACTACAAATAATTGCCAAACAAACAGTTCATTGTTTCTAACCTACCTGCCCACCAAAATCCCATATGTAAAGTTCCACCAGTATTTTGTCCACATCCTGCTGTTTGTCCTTCAGCTTCTTCTCAGCGTCTTCTCTGATCTTCTTTAACTCTTCTGGCTGGATGCTTTCTGCTGGTGGTGTGACACCCTGTGGTTGTTTCAATCCTGCTGGTGGTTCAACTCCTGCTCGTAGTTTTACAATTGTTTCATCCAGGGGCCCTAAAATCATCATTAAAGTTGTGCCTTTAGCGGAGACGTGGGCTAAGTACCTACTTTTTTTTTCTGTTTTAAATCAGTTTTATTTATCCTGGAATACAATTAGGCTTTCGCCTCTTTGCGTCGCAGTCCGGCTCGGGTTTGCATTAACATACATATTTCATATGAAACTAAAAGCTAATGATATAGTATTTGAGTATCATTGTTCTAGTTTAGGTATAGAATGTTCGTTAACATATATGTATAGATAAACATACTAAACAGTACAGTAATCTGGCAAGAAGAATACAAGGTTTTCATGTAATTAGTGACGTGCAAGGATTATGTGATCGGGGGTGGAGGGTTAGTGGCAGGTTTAGTTACTTATCTTTCAGAATTAGGAGAGTACTACAACAACAATATTAAACTTGTAGTAAGATGTTAATCTTAAGGGCTAGGTTCTCTTTCAGAGATGTTTTATACTTTCCATATGTTTCTATCTTTCTTTCTGCAGGGGATTGCTCATTCCAATAGCTGGCACACTTAAAATACACACTTGTTTCAGCTGATTTACGTTGAGCCAACACCTCACATAGTACAATACCATCAAACAAACATGTGTGCCTTCTAGCTGGTTTGATATAATCAGTGTTTTGGGCTCCTTTATAGGGTACCTGGAGTATGTGGGTCTTTCTCCTGTCCTACAACTTATTTGTCTTAATCTGCTTATGTACATAATCGGTAGATGTGAGGGGAGGAGTCCCCAAACATACTCTGAGGGCTCTATTTTGGAGGCTCTGCAATTTCTTCAATAATAACTGACTTGAACCATGGTAAAATATCTCCATAATCAAAATAAGGCACTATCTTGGATTGAAATATTGTTGAAGCTTGATGGTTGTCCACATGTTTTTTAACCCTTGATAACAGATAGATTTTATGAGATCTTGTTGTCTCTTTCAGTTGTTGATCACATTTCAACTCCTTATCAAGTTTGATACCAAACTAGGTAAAACTAGCAATATAATCCATTTCGCTACCATCTATTTTCAACTTTGGTGGATTAAATTTGTCCAGCATGCTTTTTGTTACATACACCATTGCTCTTGATTTTTTTGCATTTATTGTCAGTCTGTTTAACTTGCACCACCCAGTTAGTTTGTCAAGATCATGCTGAACATTAGTATGTACTATTTTTGGAAAAACATTTCTGTTGAATATAAAACAAGATCATCTGCATACAATTTTGCTTTGGTGATTACGTTCAGATGGTTACAACTACTGTTGTCTTTAGAAGGAGATCACAGTTACCTGTGGTCCAATAATTGATGTACTGATAATCCTGCACTGCACTGCACTGTCCGCAACCAGAGGCCATGTTGACGGGCTCAACTGAGAGCTGATAGGTGGGTATAAGACAATAAAGCAAATAGAAGTCTGATGACCCCAGGGGGTTGGGGCACGGGGTGGGAAGGAAAAGGTGAAAAAAATCAGACCTGCCAGGTCTAGTCTGTACGACCAAATAACTGGACAGCAATTTTTAGCAGATTAAACAATTTCTTGATATTTTCATTTACTGGTTGTGAGTTGATGCACTTAGCAATGCATTTCCGTAACTTTCAAGCAAAAAAAAATATATATAGGCCTATATCCTACCTACCTACCTACAATAGATATTTGGACCATGTTGCCTGAAACACCTCTTATTTTGCCCTGATCTAATATGATCATGTCTAATATGATCAGGGTTAATAAAGTAGCAGGGCTTTTTCAATTCCTAGTGGACTGTAATGTGTAAATAATCATTAAATATTATATTACCAAAACACTAGGCTAGAGTGACCGCCTTGCCCTATTAAAGATTATCTAAACACACAGGTTGTTTACTCATAACAACAAAGATAGCATAAAAAGGCATAAAACTTTGCATTTAGGTTGTAGGCTCCGCTCTGAGGTCCTACTCCTTATAACACCTTATAACTATATACGGATATTAGAACAGTAATCATGCTTTACCAATTCTAATGAATGGCCTCGGCGCCTGAATTTTTCCTTGGTCACCTTTGGCCACCTGAAAATATATGAATATCCCAATATAGATTTATATGGAACTATTGAAATGGCAAATAATCATAACCTGAGATACTTTTTTCAGGAAATATATAAACTGCTCATATAAGTTAATGTGTCTCTGCATACTTAGTATGTAGCTTTCTTCATGTCATATGGTACATTATTCTATCAGAATCTTCATCATCCCACATATTGACTATTTCAGCAATTAAATCAAAAGTGTTTGGCAAGTACCTGATCAATAATGAAAGCTGTCATGAATTCGGCGAATTCGTGTTGAACTGAAAAAGACATTACTTTAAGCAGTTCAAAAAACACATGACAGTGTCGAGACGAGAAATGTCAATAAGATAATTTCTAATTCATCAAATTAGTTGTTATTGACGACATATATGTATAAGAATGAGAAATAATGAAATACGTGAAGCAAACATAGCAGCTTGGTACCCGTATAAAACTACAATTATGTATAATTGCAGTTAAAAAACTAAAACAATTATTAACACAGGCAGCAACCGCAATTCTTCGAGGAAACATTATGTCTTCATAGTGTAGTGGGTCGCCGCTGTACTATTTCTAGGGAACCAGTTGGAGTTATATTTGGTATATGTGTTGTCGTGTATCCAGGCCGCACTCCTGTCTACTGCCGAGTATAAGGTTATATAAGCCAACCTGAGGAATGGTGGAGCGCGGCCTGGTTATGTGCATTGAGCCGTGACCGCCACGTGTCACCCGACATATCTCGGGTACAGTGTCGGCTCGGATGCACCGGCGCGTGGTTACCCGGAGTTCCTCGGGAACTCAAGTGTTTACGAGTAATGGAGAGAATTACATAACGACCAGTACATAAGACCTGGAGTTCTGCTAATCGAGGACCCAGTCTTGCTGCGCACTTCGGCCAGCTTGGCTGCTCCACAACAGAGCTTCCCCGAACTCTGTTGTACCTTTTAGGCCTAGTCCTGTCGCTGCTTCCACCTTGGTCACCCTGCGTCTCTCTCTGTTCTACCCTCTGGGGGAACTAGAGGAGATAGACGCACTGGTGTACAACTCCGGGTACAGAACTCCCTACGGGGGAGTCTGTCCCAAGAGGAGTTAACCAAGATGGAAGAGAGCATTGGAACTCGGGAACTATGTACTAGACCGTGAGCGTATACCTCCTGTATGTTCATATGACCACTGGTGTTCAGAAGCCTATTTGATTATTGCTATCCGTCTGTATGATTACGAGCCGTATGTCAGAATGAATAAAGTGTAATTTCTGAACAACCTATTTTCGAATATGGAGTTTTTCATAGCCGATGTCTATCTTAGAATAGCCAACAGCTACACTGGTGCCGTGACCACTTTGGGTAAGTATTGATTTACATTTATTTTGTTATTTTTCTTTCTGAAATTGAGAGGTAAGCTCTTATATGTTTGAACCAGAATTGGTAGGTTTCAAGGATAGCTATTACAGGTTGCTTTTGTGTGGTGAAGATATGTCAGATACAGAGGTACCTCCCCCGTCGGTTACTAACCAAGGGGAGGGGATGCGTCCTAGATTACGATCTAGGGTGAGGTTTAATGCTAGGCAGAAGGTGCATACGTTCAATCAGAGTAGGGAAATTGGACATGGAGGGGAAGATAGCGCCCATGAAGTGAGATCTGAGGATTCACTAGGGGACCCTCCAGCGAAACGTCCAGCTCTGGAGCCAGATAGGGAAATGGTAGGCCGGGTCCAGGAACTGCTTGGACCAGTAACCATAGAAGATATTGGAGAGGATAGTGACTCTAGTATACCTAGTCTGGAGGGTACAGTAGATGTACCAGTGAGATGGGAACTTAGACCGGTACCCACTGTGGAAGCAGTGGAAGGGACTAGAGTGGTGGTCCCGGTCAGTCAGGAAGGAGTTGAGGTAGTCAAAAGAGACGACCTAAAGGAAACTCCTGAGGAAGGGGAAGAGACAGCTGAGGTGATCTCCAGGGGAGATAAGCTGTTCCCAGATCCTTTTAGGCTGACGATACCAGGTCTAGAGGTTCCACCTTATGAACCCAGGGAGAGGTTGAGCCTGGATGACATAAGGACGCTCAGATTGAGAAATGAGCATGAGCATATGAAAAAAGGGATAAGACTAGAGGAGGAATCCCTTAGAAAGCTGAAGGAGGAAAGGGAAGCTTTCGAAAAGAGTTTTTTGGCAAAGAGGTCGGGAAACATTGGGGAACATGCAGCTCAGATAAAACATCTGGAACAGATTTCAGTCAATGTAGGTCTACTTGAGGGAACTGAAGTCAGATTGAAGTCTGAAACAGAAAAGCTAGTGGTGCGGAATAAAGAAATTAGTTCCGAGATACTGGCAAGACAGTTACAAGTAGCGGAGTATGATGAGTTGTTGAAGAAACAGGATAGTAAGTTAGGAGAGTTGGAAGCACTAGCTCAACAAGCTGAGAATCACATGGTAAAGAAACTGGAACCAGAAGTGACTAAGGTGCAGAGGGACTCAGTGGGGACAGCACAAGAAGTGTCTAAAGATGAGACCTTTGTGACTGCCGACGAGCCCTCAGTATTTATAGTCAATACAGTGGAAGAGGTGGTGAAACCACCTGCCACTGAGGATCTAGATGGTTCCATGGTGATACATACAGCTGACATGTTATCCAGTGTGAGTGGACACTCATCCATGCATGGCAGTAAGTTTGATAAGAATGAGGAGTTCATGTTGGAACTGTGTGGTAGAGTTGAAAAGCTGTTTCAGGAGAAGTTAGATTGCTTTCTTGAGGAAACAGAGTCAGTGAGTGTGGAGAATGACACCAAGGGAGTAAAAGGAGACGTTCCGGTAGCCCAGGCTACAGGGAATAAGCCTCCTGTGGGACCAGGTAACACTGCTCCAGCTCCAGGTGCTCATTCTACTCCAGCTCCGGGAACAAGGCAGGTTCCTACAGGTCCGGTAAACGTGTCTACAGTGGGTAGACCAGGTTTGCCCAAGGGGGTAAACATGAATGCTCGGCCGCCAGGTCAAGGGAATCTGGCAGGGCCTAACACCTCCTATGGGGGGTGGAGTAATGTTGGCCCGGATAACTGTTATGGGAACACAAGACCTATGTTCAATTTACCACCTCCCCCATTGCCTGGCAGTCATGTAACTCCAGGAAGCATGAATACACCAAGGACAGGAGGTACTATTCAAAGTGGGACACCCTACCAACATAGGGCAAATATGTCTATGGAGGATGAGGTAGTGTTCCAAAACAATCCAGCAATTAGAAGATTGGGGATTGATGCGGTACCGAATGACGTGGGGAACTTTAAAGCAGTGGACTATGCTTTGAGTCAGACTGATATACCGTTGAGAACGGGGATGACACCTGTGAGAAAGCAGGCTATCAAGATGAAGCAGTATGACGGCACAGTTCCATGGAGAAAATGGTTCACACGATTTTCAGCAGATATGAGACATAATGGTTGGGAGGGCGATGAATGCCTTGCAGCTTTGTCATGGTGTCTGCGGGATGGTCCTGGTGATCCCGCTCTAACAAGCTTTGAGTTAAGCGGGGGTAGAACGTACAAGGGATTAGTGGAAACAGCTTCTTGGGCTTTAGGTTCCACATCCGGTGCGGATCCCGCGTCTGAGCTAGAAGCAAGAGTTCAGAAGCCCGGTGAAGGGCACAGACAGTTTGGAATGGCTCTCAGAGTGCTAGCAGCAGAAGCATTTGCATCTATGAGTCCAAGTGATCCATGGCTGGTAAGGAAATTGTCCAGCCTGTATATAGATGGACTTAAGGACGAAAGATTGTCGAGCGAGATTGCTTCACAGTGGAAGACCACTATGTCACTAGCAGATATCTTCGAGCTTACGGAAGATGCTCTGAGAAAGAGGAAGCTGTTGAAAACTGTAGAGGCAGCCCCTGTAGCAGTGATAGAAATGCCCGTAGAAGAGGTTGAACTGACTACAGAGGGAGTGCAAGAGGTGGCAGCAATAGATCCTAAATGGAAAGGACGTCGTTCTTTTTATGTAAGACGAAGGATTCCAGGATCAGACGCTCAGGCGCCAGAGGAGGGTGCATTGAAGACCATGATCGGAAAAGTCATGGAGGAGCGTAGTAAGGCTGAGAAGGCTGAGAAGGTCGCATCTCGTGGTCGCGGTAAGGGGAAACCCAACAAAGACACGAAATGTTATAATTGTGGGAAGAAGGGTCACTTTGCAAGGACATGTTGGTCCAAGGATACTAAGAATGTATCATCGGTCGAGAAACAAAAAGACGGACCCTCTTCTGACCAAAGCCCACCACCGACGGAAAACTAATAGGGGTTGTTGTCGATGACAAGATAACAACCCCACCTGTGATTGTCAAAGGTACTGTTAGGGGAGAATCAAAAGATTCCACTTCATGGGAACCGCTGGGGTTAGCCGCACCTGAGTCTGATCCGCCAGGTGGAGATGGGCCCCAGGGAACGGACGAGAATGGTGTTGAAGATTTAGCTCATCTGGACACCGTCCGCAGAATTGAGTTGGCGGAAGAAGTAGAAAGGTTTTGTGCTTCGCGACTCAAACCCGATGATCCTATAGTTAAGTTTCTCAACTCGAGGGGATATGACTTGGGCGGTGAAGCTGGAATCCAGAGATTTGCCTTGCAACCTTCCCCTTTACAAGGGAAGAGATGGTACTTGCCTGTGCAGATTCAGGGCTGCTTGGGGGAATTTCTGATTGATACTGGAGCTAGTCACTCCATGATGGGTCACCATTTCTTCAAGAAGCTCGCAGGTCTGTCGACTAACCCTGTGGGGTCTGGGTCGGTCAGAAGTGCTGATGGGTCTCATATGCGGACGCATGGCAGACAGGTGATACCCTTTTGGGTGAATCAACATTCATTTGTTGTTTCAACAACTGTGGCTGAATTGACGGATGAGGGAATCTTGGGAGTAGATTTTTGTTCTCTGTATGGGGCGGTATTGGATAGTGTGACAGGGGAACTCACTCTTCGATATCCACAAGAGATGAAAGTCCAGTGTGTACTCCGCCGGATTTCAGGCGTCTCGTCTGTCTCTCAGACAGTGCGAATTCCTCCCCGCCATGTGTGCAATGTAGTTGTATACTGCCGGGAAATGGAATTTGACCGCATGGGGGTGGTGGAACCGAATCAGCAGCATTTGAGTAAGCTGGGATTGGTTTTCACCAGTGCCTTAGTGCAAAGTTCAAGACGAACAGTAGTACCAGTCAGTAATATGACTTTTCAGGATGTGTACCTGGAAAAGGGGACGACCTTTGGGGACGTAACATATGCCGACGTGGTAGGAAGAGCTGACTCACCAGAAGTGGAGTTAGCAGTAAAGAGGGCAGTGGAAATAGGAGCTTTGGATCCATCCGCTATGCCAGTGGTATTGCAAGACACTGGAGAGCAGGATAGGAAGGAAGGATATGGTTTGCCACTGCATCTTTTACCATTGGTGACAGATAGCCACTTGGAGACGGAGGAGGACAAACGTAGTCTAGCTCAGCTATTATGCGAGAATGCAGACTTGTTCTCCGCTCCAGGGGAGCAATTGGGTAGAACTGACCGAGTAACTCATCGGATAGACACCGGTTCTAGCCCACCATTGCGCTTGCCATACCGGCGCCTCCCGTTGTCTAAGAAACAGGCATTGGAGGATGAGGTGGACAAGATGTTAGGGGAAGGGATAATAAGGCCCTCAGATAGTCCATGGGCTAGTCCGGTGGTAATGGTTACCAAAAAGGATGGCACCTGTCGGTTCTGTATAGATTACAGGAGACTGAATGGGATTACGAGGAAGAATGCCTACCCCTTGCCACGCATTGACGAAAGTCTGGATTCCTTGGGAGGCAATCACTGGTTTAGTACCTTAGATCTCCAGTCAGGATACTGGCAGATTGGGATGCACCCAGAGGATAAGGAAAAGACAGCATTCACAACCCACCGGGGGTTGTTTGAGTTCAATGTAATGCCATTTGGCTTATGCAATGCTCCGGCTACTTTCGAGAATATGATGGAGACAATGCTAAGGGGATTGTTGTGGAAAAACTGTCTAGTTTATCTGGACGACATCATAGTTTTCGGGAAAACTCGGGAGGAGTGTCTATCAAATCTGAACAAGGTGATGGATCGATTGAGATCCTACAACCTTAGACTGAAAGCTAAGAAATGCAAGTTCTTCAGGCAATCAGTGGAATATCTGGGCCGAATAGTCAGTGGCACGGGTATTTCGGCGGATCCAGGGAAATTAGAGGCTGTAGCTAATTGGGCAACGCCAAAAGACCAGAAAGAAGTGAGGTCATTTTTGGGTTTCTGCTCGTACTACCGCGATTTCATTCCCGGATTTGCTGAGGTGTCAGCTCCATTACAGGCGCTGGTAGTAGGAAAAAGGAAGGGAATGTTGAAGCTACCACCGTTTATTTGGACGGAATTAGCTGGACAGGCTTTTCAGAAGCTGAAGGAGTTATTCACGGTAACTCCTGTGCTGAGCTATCCTACTGAGGGTGATCAGTTCATCCTGGACACCGACGCTAGCAACGATAGCATAGGCGCTGTCTTATCCCAAGTGCAGGAAGGTAGAGAAGTGCCCTTGGCATTTGCTAGCAACAGCTTGAGTAAAACTCAACGCAATTATTGCACCACCAAGAGAGAGTTGTTGGCCATAGTAGTTTACACAAAGAAATTCCGCCATTATTTGTATGGTGGGAATTTTATTCTACGAACAGACCATTCATCCTTGAGATGGCTCCTTAATTTCAAGGAAGCAGATGGGATGATGGGTAGATGGATCTCCGCGTTGTCTGAACTAGGGATAGAGAATACCCAGATTCAGCATCGGAGCGGAGTGAAGCACGTAAATGCGGATTGTTTGTCTAGGAGACCAATCCGAAGATGTGCAAGAATGGACTGTGAAGACTGTGGCATACATAACGCGTTGGTGGCTCCAATAATGAATTTTGATCCGGCCTGGGAAGAGAACTTGGTGTTTTGGTCGGCGGAGTCCATACTTGAAGCTCAGCAGGATGACGATGGTATCAATATGATACGGAATCTGATCCTGGAGAGAGCTGCTCGTCCCGTCAGACCTGCTCTGTCATTGGAATGTGTGGAAGTAAGGAACTTAGTGGGCCAATGGTCGCAGCTGGTAGTGCGAGACGGCCTATTGTGTAGATGGAAAACTCTTGAAGGCAAAGCCAGGAGGAGGCTACAGATAGTCTTGCCAGCTTCTCTGAGATGGGAAGTATTCGAGTTTTTCCATGGTCATCAGACTTCCGCTCATTTTGGCAGGAAACGGACTTTGGACAAACTCGCGAGGAGATATTACTGGCCTGGGATGTCTAAGGACGTAATACGTTGGTTGAGTGAATGCCCAACGTGTTGCCTGGTGAAGCCGGGCCCTGGGAAAGGTAAAACATCTCTCAGACAGGAACTGTTCGGAGTCAGATTTGCGAGGATAGCCATTGACATAATCACTGGCTTCCAGACAACTCCAAACTCCAACGTGTGCATGATGGTGGTACAAGACTACTATTCAAAGTACGTGAAGGTGATCCCAATGAAGGATCACACGGCATTAACTTGCGCACAAGCTTTGGTTGAGGAGTGGGTACTAACATTTGGCGCACCTCTCATGTTACATTCAGACCAGGGTAGGGAGTTTGAATCGCGTCTCTTTCAGGGGATGCTGGAAGAATTAGCCATAGTTAAGACACGCACTAATCCGTACCGACCGCAGTCGGATGGGATGGTTGAGAGATTCAACCGCACGTTGATCCAGGGGCTGACCACGCTGGTTAATTCTAATCAGGATGACTGGGATACGTTTTCCCAGTATGTGGCTCATGCATACAACGGTACGGTGCATGCTTCAACTGGCTGCACTCCTAACAGCCTGGTATTTGGATCTGAGATCATAATGCCTGCAGATTTGGTCTTTGGCAGTGTACTGCGGAGAAAGGATGTCCCATGCCGAGTGGCATTTGCGGAATCCCTGCGCAGAGAATTGCGGGAAGGCTATGCATTGGTGAGAGGCCATTTGAAAAAAGCGGCCATCCATCAGAAAGTAGGGTATGATACAGGCTTGAGAGAGAGGAAGTATGTAGTTGGACAAAAGGTGGTGAGATTGAAACCACCTGTACATGGAAAAATCTCGAAGGGTTGGGATGGGCCATTTGAAGTGACAAAAGTAATATCGGATGTTACTGTGTTATTGAAAAATGTGAAAGGCAAGATAGTTGCAGGCCATGTAGATCGCCTGAAGCCTTGGCTAGGTCGCCGGCCTGGCGATGAGAATGAGCCTTTGGTAGAAGTGCCAATGCCCCAACCCAGGTGGGTGCGTAAAACACAGGTTACAGCACCCCCGCCTACAAAGAAGACTAGAAAAGCAACGCCAGCTAGGAAAGTCGATGGTAGGAAGAAGAAGAAGAAGGTAGTTACTGAAAAGGAAACTAGAGAGGTTCCTACAGTAATTGAGAAGAAGAAACCCCAAGGACCCATACGTAGAAGTGCTCGTATAGCGGGTCGAGGTGCTGTTACGTAAGAGCGGCGGGGCTGGGTTTGTTTGTTGTGGTTACCCGAAATAGTTCGGGTCTCCAAGGACTTACCCGGTAAACCCCGGAAAGTTGCGTAACTGGTGCTGATTGTCAAAAACACAACGAGAAATACCGGATTTTATTCTTTAGTCTTTGTGACGGGAATAATGGTGAAATTGACCAGTAGATGGCATTGGGGTACCCAACGTTCTGCTTTACTAAAGTTAGTTTTGAATGTTTACATGCTATGGTCTGTGAGTTGGTTTCCCATTTAGTACTTGTCGTGATGGTTTCGGATTAGAATCCAATCAAACCTAGTCAGTAATTTTTCTAAGGATAATATGAGGATCCTAATACGAAATATTATGTGGAAAGTACGGGTGGAAAACTCGTTACAACAATATGAGAAAAGGTACTCATACGTATTCCGAATTTGTTCGGACAACCAAAGAAATTTACTTTGACACGTATTTTTTTATAATGTTTGTTTAAAACAGCGTTCTGAAAGTTCATAAGCTATAAATGAGACAGCCGTGACGAACTGAAGAATTGCTATTACTTGAAATGATGTGCAAAAATACAATCCGAGAAAACCCGGCGAAGATTGCAACTACTACGCAGTTAACTCCGCCACCCGGTTTTCTTCGGATAATACCGGATAACTTCTTCGGGAAGGGCTATCCGGTACCCGTGATCCTTTGCGCTTGGGTGCGCACGCATGCTGGTTTGGCGCGGAAAGCGTCAGTCCTGCACATACCGTTGGAGAGGGTGGATGCGAAGGCACCTCTCTCCGCGTATGTAACACCGGTTAGAACATCTACATGTGAGGGAGAGAGGAGACACTAAAGTGAGGTAGTACAGGAGGACACATTTGTAACAATTTTCCTGATTTTACTACTCATTTAAGCTCATTTTAAGAGTGGGCTCCTCTGGGCCGCCCTCTGTGTAGTTATCATGGCGGATAACTATCCGTCGGGAGACTCCCATAGAAGGAGTCACTCGACGGAAGTTTCCCCTCTGTCGCAGGAACAGAGAGAGTTGTTAGCTTTGGGGGACCTGGAGTCAACAGCTCCGGTCGAGTATGATCTTCCAAAACGATTTCGGGAGGCAGATTTACCTAAATTTGTGTATCATCCACCAGCTAAGATGAAGAATAGGGGTGTGAAACGCCGAAATCACAGTAATATCTCGGAGATAAGGAGAGCTGAAAAGGTAAAAACCACACAGTATCTCCTAGCTCGGGGAGAACATGTTAAGAAACTGATAGATATGGGTTTATCAGTGGCGCAAGCTAGGGGGTTCGTGTCAGGGCCGGGGTTAAAAGGACTCGAGGCCGGGGGATTTCCCTTGTTCCAGGTTGGGAATATTGCGTCACCACCTACTTCGGGAGTGACCCGGACTGACCCGAATATGCCCGGGATACCGGTGTACCCGGTCAGTGACATGCCAGTGGGTGCTCCGTGGGGTGCTATGTCGTATGACCGTGCGGATGGTTTACATCCGGTGCATGGTAACTTTGTACCAGATTGGGATGCCCCTGCACAGTCAACTCCGGAACGTATTCCAACTATGGCAGTGATGCAGTTAGCAGCAAAATTTGAGAAATTTAAGCCAGATGACGTGATTCCCGGGAGTAAGATATGCAGGGGGGCATATATCCAACAGTTGGACAAATTCAACGAGAGGAAATGTACTAAACTATTCAGACCTCCTTCCGATAATTCCAAGTCCAGACCCTATACAGGGGAGGTTACTGGGGAGATGGGGAGCCGAGCTAGGCTACCATCCTACGAAGATACGGAAAGGGATTTGGAGTGGTGGTTAGAATATACTAGTTCAGCAGCACATCAAGCTTACAAGTTCTGGGATGAGGTTATAAAGCAAAGTATGGGGACATACAGGGCTGCCGACCTCTCCAACGAAGATAGAGACCGGTTGAAATGGGCGTGGATGACATTTGTCCCGCCAGGTATGCCTACTTATAAACCTGGTAGAGGTTGGAGAATAGGTTCGGGGCAATGCCCATTCAATGAGTGTATGGATAGAAATCCAATAGCTGAGTATCTGGACCTGTACCAGTTCGCACGACATCTAGTGGAGTTCCACGCGCACTCCAAAATGATGTGGCAGTGCCGGGCCAGGCCTAATCGCTCAGTTAAATGTATGAAAGATGGTGAACCTTTCAGCACATCTAGAAAGGGTTGTATGGTAAGGCATTTAGTGGATGTACACCATATGAAGGCTGAAACTGCCATGTCCAATCTAGACATTCTCGAGAATAGTCCGGAGGCCTTAGGACTCACGGACAGAGAAAAGTGTGTGAGGGTACCACAGGGGTTGGCATACACCTTAGTGTTTAACCATAACCCGAGAAGGTTGTGGTTGAATCGAAAGGCGTGGCCATACTACCTTCAGGACTTTCCAGAGAAAGCCTCTGATTATCGTAGTAAAATGGAATTGGCCACTCCGCCTAAAGGTAAAATGCTGTCTGAAGGTAAAACTGTGGACCATGGAGTGTACACTCCTGTCTCGGTTACCTTAGGAGAGATGCGGACCACAGGTTCAGAGGAGTCCTCAGCTTCTGCTGAGTTGGACTCATCACCTGACGGCCGATCTACCCCAACCAAAAGACGTGCTCCGGGGTCTTCCTGTGGGTTTAGTAGGAACACTACTGAATCCAACAAGGAGGGCTCTGGCGGAACATTACCGAGGGTTGCTGTTAGCCCAAGGCTAGCCTTAGAGGAGAAAATGGTAAATGACCTGTTGGCTTCTCCTGTAGAGGAGGAGGATGACTGTGTATTTGTGGGAGAGGAGGTAATACCTCCTACCACAATCTCTGAAGCTAGAGGGAACCCGGGAGTGTCAAGGAAGATATTAAAAACAGAAAATACTTCTACTGATAGTCAAGGGTATGTAACAGGGAAGATAGAGTCAGTAAGTGGGAAAGAGGATTCCAAATCTAAAATGATCTACAGAACGATTGATTTTCAATCTGAGGGAGATGATTGGGTGGACCAGAAATTCACCCCACCCACAGGCAGGGTTCAATCAAGTAAAACAGAGATGAGGAAGGAACAGGAGATTGGTCGCAGACTATCCTCCGTTCCATCACCATCTACCTGTATGGGGGGTCTCTCACTAAACTCTCCATCACCTGGAGTGGGTGAGGAAGATATCTCTTTGGAGTCGGTCCCCCTGCCTAAGCTGACTGGTGATATTGATCACCCTGAGAATGTAAGTATCAGGAATCTTCTGAAAGAACAGTATGTCACTGGACTGAAAAGTTCATTTGACACACTGGATCTCGCTTGTCAACTAGCTCTGCAAGGAGCTAGGGCTCAAGCTGAGCAATTGGTAAAAGAAAGTCGTTTGGCCGAATTAGAGAAAGTGGAGACTGCTAAAGCAGAACTCCTATCTAAAATGTCCAAAATGACTGAGGAGAATGAAGCCCTCAAAAGACAGTTGGGACAACGAGATGACATGGTAGCAACCTCTAGCAGAATAGTAGATGATTTGAGATTGAACATTGAAAAATCTCGTATGGAAAGTCAATTTTTAATTGATGATCTCAAAGTCAAGTTGGATCGCAGTAAGGATATGGTCAGTTCTGCTGAACATAAGCTAACTGCTGCCAGGACTGAAATAAGTCTAAAAACCAAAATTATTCGGAAGTTGGAACACGAAATTGGTGGTCTAACAGAAGAATTTTCTAGCTATAAAAAGGAAGCTCAGCAGAACGATGACTTCTATGAAGAGTTGGCTGAGTTCTTTGAGGATTGCTATGAGATACCATTGTCAAGTTGGTACGACGAGAGTGTGTACAGGGTTGAACGGGGTTCCGCCCCTCTTCCCTTAGGATTTGACGGTGATGCATACGCACAAAGGTTGAGAGCTGACTCCAGGGCTAGTAATACCCCTAGGAGTCCTCCACCTCCATCTACAGAAGATGAGACGCACCTGGCCGACTGCAGTTACGTGGCTGCCACCTCCATGGCCTGTGGGTCATCGGAGTTGGTTCCTGTGACGTCTGTGGCTGTGACGTCTGTCCCTGTGTCACCAGTCTCGGTGACACCTGTTGCTGTGACGTCTACCTCTGTGTCGTCTGATGCTAAGACGATGCAGTATACTACCATGGGGGTGGACACAACCGTGTCTTCCTTTGAGACTATGGATACTCCAGCCGGGGTGTCCGCTCTAGCGAGGATGGTGGTGAATGAACTGCAGACAGAGTCACATAACTCGACTCCTGTCTCAACACCAATACTCGACACCACCTCTTGTCAGTCACCGTACCAGATAACGGAAAGTGAGACTAGAGAGGCGGTTCAGATACTGATGGAGCTGAACGATGCAATTGCAGAGGCTGACTTACGTCTGTCTATCCGTGATGCTGAGGCGCTTATGGCTCCTGAAAACGAACTCGAACAATCCATGATGGTGGATCCTCCAATGGACCTACCTGTGACGACTGGTTCTATGTCTGGGAACCATCGTCCATCTACCCTGGACATTCCTGTATCCATGGCGAATGTAGCTATGGGTGCTCAAATGCATGGTCCTGACCCTGACGCTTCGCAGCTAGGGTTTGGGATGGACATATCCATTGAGATGAGTGACAATCGACCTAGTGAATGTATGTCTCCAGTGTCCAGAAACGAAGAACTTTTGCTGAGTGGCGAGTCATAAAAACATTCCCAGTTGCAGCATATATGGAACCTCTACCATGTGTCGTCATCAAGGTTGAACTGGTGCAGTAGTGGGGTTGTTAGTACACCACGGATCATATGATGCTTTATACTATAGACTATAAGTCACAAGATGACTAGATAGATATATATATTTATAAAAGACTGAGATGACAAGAACAGTGGATCATTATCACCTATTTATGAAAAGACTTTGATATGATCTAGGTTTGCAGTTATCGCTATATATGAAACTGTTAAAACCATCACCAAAGAGTGTTCTATATTTTTTTGCCATAAGACAGTATTTGTGAAACGGGTTCTGTTTGAGTTGATGACATATGCTATAGGTATGATTATTGTATGCCGATTGTGATACTCAGATTTAACCGTCCAATGAGTAAAGGTATGAGGGACTGGATCCTGATGATACCTACTGAGATGAAAAGTTGCTTGACTACATTCGTACTATGTGTAGATCTGTGGTAATAACATATCAATGAACCTGAAAAAAACGCAAAATTTATTCAGGTACTGAGAGTGGAAATTGCGTAAGTTGTTATGGAGATCTGTAGGCTCCCGTTGATTACTTTCAGAAGGAAGGTATCGAGTGAGGAGCCGGGTCATTCTATTTTTCAGCTTGCTGCGTTTTTGATCTTTGAACTAAGTGTGGAGACTAATTCTCCCTGAATCGTTGAAATATGTTACGCCAACACTAGATCTGATTGCTTACGGTATTCCTATATGGAGAATGTCACTTGTATTATTGTGTGAAGACACCCATGTGACCATGGTGCATAAGGTTTTGGAGACCTTGATTGGATTGAAAACTGCATTTACCGGATCTACGCTATATGTCCATTTATTCCAAAAATATTGATCTTTCAAACCTTACTCTGGCACGTAAAGCGAGTGAGTCTATTCATATAGACGGGTTGGGTCAAGGTTTACTATAAAGTCGACACTTGCCACCTTTTTTTTTTGTTTCCAATATGTCTTGTACTAAAACTTGGTAACTTTTAAGGAGAAGTGCTCATATTTGATCTGTATGTATACGATACCTGTTGTAACAAATCGTTTTCGATGAGACATGGTTAGTATGCGATAAATGTGTCCTGAAGGTTTTATATATTTTTTTATGATATATAGTCAAGTTTGTTTTATAGGGCTTGACTGGCTGTGTGGAGTTTATCCTCTTAGTCCCATAAATCATGACTGTTATTGAAGGATTATACTCGATTATTGTGTAACTGGATCCTGATGGTTGATATGATTGACGTTAATATCAAAAAGGATGAATACATATCTATGATACCCAAGAAATATATTAGTGGTTCTAATAGAAAGAGTTACGCTTGCCTCCACTATGTATATGTTTGGAGACAATATATTTGTTTTTGGGTTGTTTGGAGATAAAATTTGTCATTTGTATTAAGGTAGTATAATAATACTGCACTTAGTGCTGCTATTTAGACGCTGTGATATTGTCTGAAGGGGGGTAGTGTAGTGGGTCGCCGCTGTACTATTTCTAGGGAACCAGTTGGAGTTATATTTGGTATATGTGTTGTCGTGTATCCAGGCCGCACTCCTGTCTACTGCCGAGTATAAGGTTATATAAGCCCACCTGAGGAATGGTGGAGCGCGGCCTGGTTATGTGCATTGAGCCGTGACCGCCACGTGTCACCCGACATATCTCGGGTACAGTGTCGGCTCGGATGCACCGGCGCGTGGTTACCCGGAGTTCCTCGGGAACTCAAGTGTTTACGAGTAATGGAGAGAATTACATAACGACCAGTACATAAGACCTGGAGTTCTGCTAATCGAGGACCCAGTCTTGCTGCGCACTTCGGCCAGCTTGGCTGCTCCACAACAGAGCTTCCCCGAACTCTGTTGTACCTTTTAGGCCTAGTCCTGTCGCTGCTTCCACCTTGGTCACCCTGCGTCTCTCTCTGTTCTACCCTCTGGGGGAACTAGAGGAGATAGACGCACTGGTGTACAACTCCGGGTACAGAACTCCCTACGGGGGAGTCTGTCCCAAGAGGAGTTAACCAAGATGGAAGAGAGCATTGGAACTCGGGAACTATGTACTAGACCGTGAGCGTATACCTCCTGTATGTTCATATGACCACTGGTGTTCAGAAGCCTATTTGATTATTGCTATCCGTCTGTATGATTACGAGCCGTATGTCAGAATGAATAAAGTGTAATTTCTGAACAACCTATTTTCGAATCTGGAGTTTTTCATAGCCGATGTCTATCTTAGAATAGCCAACAGCTACAATAGTTTGTATATTTGATCATGTTGTTTTTACTAGGATTTCATGAGATGTTAACACAATGATTGTTAAAATTTACTAAGAGATAATATTGAGGCATATTTTTAGATGGTCACAATGAGTAGTATTGTATGTATCGGAACGGGACTATAGTTAAGTACTGTTTATTACTCAATCGACCTGCAGCCAATCAGAGGCCTCCCTTTTGGCGGGAAATTCAAAAGCAGCCAATGAGAGGCCTCCCTTTTGGCGGGAAATTCAAATAGGTCACGTGACCGGAAGTGACCTACTTCCGGTCACGTGACCTTTGGGCGGGAAATTCAAATAGGTCACGTGACCGGAAGTGACCTACTTAAGAGGGTCACGTGACCACCATGTTGGCGGGAAATTCAAATAGGTCACGTGACGGGAAGTGACCTACTTAAGGGGGTCACGTGACTACTAGGTTGGCTTTCAAAATAAGTCACTTGAGATTTTGATGGATAAATAAATTTAAAAAAAGAAAAAAAAAGCAAGCTGAAAAAGCTTGCTAAAAAATAATTTAAAAATACGGCTCTTTTTTTCTAGGAGGGGGGGAGAGGGGCACTCTGGGGGGCACTCTTTAAGATGCATGGGGGGGGAGGGGGGGAGGGGGGGAGGGGCAGGGTTTTTTAAGAGTGAGACTCGCTTCTCTGCCCTCTCTAAAAGAGAGGGCAGAGAGGCGAGTCTACTTACAATGAAAGGTATCATGATCGCGTTTATGATGATGTGCATCTCTTGCTGGCTAGACTTTCAAGCAAATTTGCTAAAGTCCAGCTCGTTATTGAATGTCCGGCCTAGCCTGACCCTCAGTAGAACAGTCCTTGACCCATCTATTATAGTCTAGCAGCGCCTGACCCTTGTATGAGAGTAGTATTGGCGACATTGGCTGACTCTGATATTTACCTATGTGTACGGAGAGAGGAGAGGGTTCACAGCCACAGCTCTCTTAAGGCAAAGCTTGCGCTTATAGAGCACTACTAGTGGAGGTCTGGATAAGGAAGCTATGGCGGTTGTCTTCAAAAAAAATAAAAAATAGCCATGGCACATGTCGATGTCGCTTAATTATGCTCATATCTCGTGTCGATTTTAAGAATTGCTCATGTCACCTGTCACTATGTTTTTCAAGCTTCATGTCAAATGTCACTAGACCTCATGTCGAATGTCGATTCTAAGAAACAGATATGTCACCATCTCGAATTTAGCGGTCCACATTGCCGCTGCTGCTGCTGCTGCTGATTTGCTGTTGCTGCTGCTGTCGGTGCTGCTGCTTGTGCTGCTCGTGCAGCTGCTGCAGCTGCTGACAGCTGCTGCTGCTTGTACTGCTCGTGCAGCTGCTGCAGTTGCTGACGATGTCACGGATGCTGTTGACAGATGCTGCTGCTTGTGCTACTCGTGCAGCAGCTGCTGCTGCTGCTGCTGCTGACGATGTCACTGATGCTGCTGACAGATGCTGCTGCTTGTGCTGCTTGTGCAGCAGCTGCTGCTTGTGCTGATCGTGCTGCTGCTGCTGACGATGTCACGGATGCTGCACGAGACCGAGTAGCCGCTATTACTAATGCTACTAATACTAGTATGAGAAAATACATTTAGTCAGTCGACTAAATCAAGGAGGTTTTCTGACTTCAGTGGATCGTTTAGCCATCGGCCACAGGCAAAACTTGAAACCATTTTATACATGGGACAATTGGCAGAGTCGAAACATGTTGGTACGATGGGGTCGATCATGTTCATCATCAGTTCAGGCAAAGGAAGTGTGTCGACAGCACGCGAAAACTTCATGTCCGGATGTTTCAACACAACACTTTTTATCACACTCACACAGCTGCTTTGAAGAGTGAATCCTTGACCAAACTTGAGCTTTTCCAACACAGCTTTGGCCTCCTTCTGTGCAGTAAGGGATCTCTCTTTCGGGGTCATCGCAGTGCTGGCTAGCATGTCCTCAAAGTCTTTAACATAATGTTCCAACGGGCTACAAATGATGTACTCCAGATCATCGTCCGCATATGTCGTCTCCTCGCACCATACTTCTTTTGTTTCGAATTCCGTCATTTTCTGAACAATCTCCTCGTGAGTGCGTTGCATATATCGAAGCTTCTTCAAAGACCAGATAACTTGTATGCCGAACGCTGAAAAACCTGAAGGAATTTCACCACTACAGTCACGCCAACTATACGGAGCTAAGAAAAATAGCTCCAACAAAATTTTCTCCCTCTGTCCAAATGAAACTACTTCCGTTCCGATGAAGTTGAAGCATGCTTCTATCCATTGCTCCTTGGTGACGTCCTTCCAATGTTTCTTTACCTCACATGCATCATAGGGCACCGTTTCTCTTCTTGCTTCTAGTGGGAGTTGCTTTTTCTTTCTTGGACTCATTTGGAGAGTTTCGATGCTCTGTAGCGTCGACACTTCGATAAGAAAAGAAGCTGTAAAGGTAGAAATAACCCTCATAACATGCTGAGCGAGCGTGGAGTGGACGATGCTACGATGATGAAGGGCGAGTCGAGAAAGTGTGATGAGTGAGAGCAGCGTTTCACTCTTTATGTACCCTGTCCTAGATAATCCTCTTAAACAGCTGAAAAGACTCTCTCAGTACAGAGTCTCTACTCAATTAAGTGATCTGTTAAGTAAGTTTTCACATGCTACTTGACTACTGCAGGGGGGTTTAGACTTAAGCAGCTTAGTGCACACACGTGTCTGTTAGAAAGCTACCTGCACACCTGCCTTCCTTTTTCACTAGTATTTACCCCTTGCCGACTAATAAGGCACCTATACACGTGTCAGCCTCCTTATATACGTCATTCTTCCTCTCGAGAGGAAGAAGCGTGTCTCTGGAAGCGACTTGATGAAGCAAGTGACTAGAAGCGACGACGTCACATGCTTTTAATGAGGTGATCAGCTGTGACTGGCGGCGGCGGCGGCGGTGGCAGCGGCGGTGGTGCTGGTGGTGGTGGTAGTAGACGTTACTGTGGTCAAAGGTGATATGGTTTTTTTCCAACAGAAATCAGAGCTTTTATACAGAGAGAGTTTAATCCTATTTCCAACAGCACCCCAGCTGTCCAGCAGCCGCTCCGCTCCGTAAGAGCTTCTTAAGAGCTTAGATGACGAGGGGTGTGTCATCATCATCTTTGGTGGCCAGCTGAAAATGGTGTTTTTTCTTTATCCATTAGCCTTACCTCCTACTCCCTACCTGAGGACGACTCTCTCCCCCTTTAGCATTCATTGTAACAAACGTCAGAGGTCAGGTGAAAATCGGATTTTCATGCACAGCCTTAGTCAGCTGTCACTCCTATTGAACTAGCTAGCCGCCGCCGGCCGGTCTACTCACCCCAGCTGTCCAGCAGCCGCTCCGCTCCGTAAGAGCTTCTTAAGAGCTTAGATGCCGAGGGGTATGTCATCGCCATCTGTGGTGGCCAGCTGAAAATGGTGTTTTTTTTCCTTATCCATTAGCCTTACCTCCTACCCCCTACCTGAGGACAACTCTCTCCCCCTTTGGCATTCATTGTAACAAACGTCAGAGGTCAGGTGAAAATCGGATTTTCATGCACAGCCTTAGTCAGCTGTCACCCCTATTGAACTAGCCGGCCGCCGCCGGCCAGTCTACTCACCACGGCAGGAGGCGGTGATTTTTTTTTGTTTTACACTTAAGTCGCTCACCACATGCACACGACTCTACTCACAGACAGACACTCCCGTCTTAGGGGGTCCTGCTTCACACTACATGCCTCCTGTAGTTTTTTTGTATACACACTCTAAGCTCATGTCTGCTTAATCCTTTATACAGCTAATGCGCGTTGAATTAGTACAGTCGGTACACCGCCCGCTCATGGCAGTCCATCTTTCAAAAAAAAAGAGGGAGGGGGGAAAGAGATCCAGCTGAAAACGTCATGACTTATGTCTTTTGTTTCTCTTTGGGAATGTCCGCCGGTCAGCTGGCGGCAGCAACTGCTTAATCCTTTATACAGCTAACGCACGTTGAATTGCTGAACAAGGCAGTAAGTAGCTTAGCTCGTGTCAGTCGATCTCTCAAAGGGGCGGGGGAAAGGGATCCAGCTGAAAACGTCATACCTTATGACTTTTTGTTTCTCTTTGTGAATGGTCACCGGTCAGCCGGCGGCAGCTGAAGAGAGCTGTAAGTAGCTTAGCTCTAGAAGCGAGAAGGCGTATATAAGAGGCCTGGAAACACCCGTTCACTCACTCAGTCTTTTGCTACTCTCTACAGGCACCACCATGAGCAAAACACAACAACTACTGTCGTCCAAGGATCTAATCGAGTTCAACAACAAGAAGAATACGCAGAACGGTGATCGTTTACTGTCAGCGTCTCCTCTTGCTACTGAAATTGAGACTACCGCCGCAACCGCTTGGTCTTATCACCCTCCCGCTGTAGCGAGCGCACACAGCAGTAGTAGCGACGTTGTTACACTCGCGACGGTTGTTGCTGCTGAGCACGCTGCTGCTGCTACTGCTGCGCCTGCTGCGGCTGCTAGTGATCCTCGTGCTGCTAGTGCTGCTGCTACTGCTGCTGCTGCTGCTGTTGCTGCTGCCGCGCCTGTTACTGCTGTGCCTGCTGCTGCTGCTGCTGCTGCTGCTGCTGCGCCTGTTACTGCTGCGCTTGCTGAGGCGGCTGTGCCTGCTGCTGCTGTGCCTGCTACTGCTGCGCCTGCTACTGCTGCACTTGCTAGCGCTGCGCTTGCTCCTGCTGCTGCTGCTGCTGCTGCTCCTGCTGCTGCTGCTACTGCTGCTGCTGCTACACCTCTTGCTGCGACTACCGCTACTAGTACTGACACGCAGTACGTTGCACAGAACCTCTCCACCGCTTCATCAACCGACGCCATCAACGCTGCTCGCGCTGAGACTTACAGCTATTCGGACACTCAGCCCCAGCAGCGCGTAGTAGACATACATGTCCTAAAGCAACAGGGTGAAACAGAGAACGACGCTGACGACGAGGCGTACGAGGAACCCGAAGGGTCACGGGCGCACAGTCCGTTTTTCGACCTCATTTCCACTGGTAGTGCGTCCGGTCCGTGGCGACTGCCCTCACCAATACCTTACGAAGTCATGTGGTTGCCCTGTTCCGACAACGAGTCGTCTGATACCAGCGCAGACGCTGCTCCTGTTATTGGTTCTGCTGCAGTAGTACCTGTATCATCATACTTCAAAGCAGAGCCGTTAGGATACTTGTCAGACGCTATGCTACTGAAAATAAGCGGTAAGTTGCCGACATCAGATTACATACGGTTAGGTTCATTCCTTGAAGTGAACTTGAAGGATATGGGATATCTCAGTTGTGAGACAAGTGTCATAACTCAAGCTAGAGAAATGTTCACTACTTGGTACCAGAAAAGTTGTACTAGTAGGTGGAAGGACCTAGCCGCCGCCTTGGAAGAATCTTACCGTATGGACCTCATCAAATTCTCACGTGAGTACATGGACAAGCATGACATGTGGGATGGCTTAGAGAGTGGAGACATGGAGTGGAAAGTGCAGAAATATTTCTCTCTTTTAGCTGAGCTCTGCCCTAGAGACTGGAAGACCATAGGGATCTACTTAGGGTTGACTTCTCATGAAGTAACTTCCATCTCTCAACCTGTGCCTTCTGACAGGACTGTGAAGAACCCTGTCTATGAAGTGCTGAAAGCTTGGAAGTACAACGAGACGTCTGAGCCTATGGCTCTGATGAAAGTGTTGGAAGACTACATGGGACGCGGCGACGTCGCAATGTATGTTCAAGGGTTGTATGCAGCTGTACCCAAAGAAATAAAAGTGAGCTGTGACACACCAGTGTTGACGACTCTCGTCTGATCCCTGCAGTAAGATGGACATCTGTTGAAATCGATCCTACACTACAGACGTCTTTCACTATGCTAATAGCATCGTGTGGTAAGAGGCGTCTAGTATTCGAAGTGATAAACAACGTTTATTTTTTTAATATTTGGTAAATAAGTGAAAAAAACAAAAAAAAGAAAAACATGCCGCAGGACGTTTGCGAAAAGTGTTTCAAAATTTTTAAAAGACCGTACAATCACGAGCGACCCGTAGAAAAATGAAGAACGATACCTAAGTTTTGCTCTCTATGCAGCGATGTCGGCTAGCGTCGCATACGACTTTCCGGGGTAGGAGGGGCAGCGTACGTCAGAGAATCCGACGCAGATTCCGACCCCTTGTTAGACCGAGTTTAAAATCACATAAACGAGAACGCCAAAGTCATCGAGAAAGCTGTGCTAGAAGTTTACCGACCAACCTTAGCGAAGTTACATGTAGCGATAGGTGAAGCTCTCCTGCTAGAGGAAGCGACATTCACCCCTTCTCCAGGCGGCTTCGCTGCAGCTCACACCAGACAACCGTTAGTTCAACTGAAGAAGCGGCTTCTGAGATACATCCGTCAAGCTCCAGTCGTACGCTTCAACTCGGAGAGTTACGACTTGAACCTGATCAAAAAATACGCCTTCGCTCGTTATTTGCCTCCGGAGACCGAAGAAACCAACAATTCAGCGTCATAAAGAAAAGCAATCAATAGTTGACGTAGTAGTCAACTTTTTTAGCACTTGGTTACAGCTACGCGAATTATTTGCGAGCTTTCACTACAAACAAAGAGAAAGGTTGCTTTACTTACGAATGGATGACGTATACCAAGAAACTAGTAAACAAAAAACCCCTGCCACCGAGATCGACTTTTGACAGCGAACTGACGGGCGTCAAAATGGCCGAAATCCGACTACGCCACATGTCAGAAAGTTTAGTATGACAAGAAGAAGCAAACTATGACAGATTACTTGATCCACTACAACAACGAAGACGTCAAATCTTTCATAGAAGCTTTTTGAAAAAATCACGCTATTTTTTTCCAACATAGCAGCATTGTCATGTTGAAAGACGCCATCTCTCTCGCCAGTTTGACTTTACAAGACCTCTTCCAAAAACCCTATAAGCTGTGTTCACAACGTTCCCTCCGTTCGACGCCGTCCTCCACGCTCTGATCAAAGAAAATGTAGTCAGTGGTCCTTCCATCATCTTCCATAGATTTCACGAGAAAGAGTGTATAGGTGTCTTATAAGTCGGCAGAGGGTGAATACTAGTGAAAAAAGGAAGGCGCGTGTGCAAGTAGCTTTTTCTAACAGACATGTGTGTGAACTAAGCTGCTTAAGTCTAAACCCACCTGCGGTAGAAGCTCTGTACTTAGAGAGTCTTTTCAGCCGTTTAAGAGGCTTATCTAGGACAGGGTACATAAGGAGTGAAACGCCGCTGTCACCAGTCACACTTTCTCCACCCGCCCTTCATCTTCGTAGCATCGTCCACTCTACGCTCGCTCAGCACGTTACGATGGTTAGTTCTGCTATTTTCTTTGTTTATGAAAGTGTTGACGCTACAGAGCATCTAAACCCTCTCGAAATGAGTCCAAGAAAGAAAAAGCAACTCCCACTTGAAGCAAGAAGAGAAACGGTGCCCTATGATGCATGTGAGGTAAAGAAACATTGGAAGGACGTCACCAAGGAGCAATGGATAGAAGCATGCTTCAACTTCATCGGAACAGTAGTTTCATTTGGACAGAGGGAGAAGATTTTGTTAGAGCTATTTTTCTTAGCTCCGTATACTTGGTCTGACTGTGGTGAAATTCCTTCAAGTTTGTCAGTCTTCGCCATACAAGTTATCAACTCCTTGAAGGAGCTTCGATATATGCAAGGCACTCAGGAGGAGATTGTCAGGAAAATGACGGAATTCGAAACAGGCGAAGACACAATATGGTGCGAGGAGACGACATATGCAGACGATGATCTGGAGTCCATCATTTGTAGTCCGTTGGAACATTATGTTAAAGACTTTGAGGACATGCTAGACAGCACTGAGATGAACCCGAAAGAGAGATCCCTTACTGCACAGAAAGAGGCCAAAGCTGTGTTGGAAAAGCACAAGTTTGGTCAAGGATTCACTCTTCAAAGCAGCTGTGTGAGTGTGATAAAAAGTCTTGTGTTGAAACATTCAGACATGAAGTTTTCGCGTGCTGTCGACACACTTCCTTTGCCTGAACTGATGATGAACATGATCGACCCTATGGTACCAACACGTTTCGACTCTGCCAATTGTCCCATGTATAAAATGGTTTCAAGTTTTGCCCGTGGCCGATGGCTAAACGATCCACTGAAGTCAGAAAACCTCCTTGATTTAATCAATTGACTAAATGTATTTTCTCATACTAGTATTAGTAGCATTAGTAATAGCGGCATCCGTGACATCGTCAGCAGCAGCAGCAGCAGCTGCACAAGCAAAAGACAAACGCCGTAGTCTCCTCATCCAGACCTCCGCTAGTAGCGCTCTATAAGCGCAAGCAGTGGCTGTGAACCCCCTCCTCCCGCCGTACACACGGGTAAATATCAGAGTCGGCCAATGTCGCCAATACTACTCTCATACAAGGGTCAGGCGCTGCTGACCTATAATAGATGAGTCAAGGACTATTCTACTGAGGGTCAGGCTACGCCGGAAATTCAATAACAAGCTGGACTTTGGCAAATTTGCTTGAAAGTCTGGCCAGCAAGAGTCCGGCATACTCTCCCAAGAGTTCAGCATTGTCAGACTATGGCATGAGGATCCCGCATGGTCAGACTTTCAAAAGCAAGTTTGCCAAACTCCAGCTTTTTATTGAATGTCCGGCGCAGCCTGACCCTCACTAGAATAGCCCTTGACCCATCTATTATAGGCCAGCCGTGCCTGACCTTTGTCTGAAGGTAGAATTAGCGCTATTGGGTGCCTCTGATGTTTGCCTGTGTGTAGTCAAACCTCGCCTGAGAGAGACATACTTCAGAAAGAAAAGAAAGCGGCGTGAGAAGGTGACGGGATCCCAAGTGTCAACCCTAAGACTTACATTTGCTACGATCAAATCAGCGGCACCAGTGAAAGAAAATCTCAAAAAAAGTGTACAGAAGTAGTCGTCTTCTTAAATGTTTTCGAAAACGAAAAACTCTCCTTGCGGTAAATATAAATTTCAAAAGTGGTACGAACCAAAAATGGCCACTTACACCATAGAGAAAGATGACGTGCGCTACTTGTATTATAAGCGTCGCGTGCATTCTAACGGTGTGACAACGAGTCCTTTAAAATATGAAAAAGTGTGTTATTGATTGATTGAGCGCATCTTTTCAAAAATAGAGTGTTATTAGAATTGAAAAAAAAGAAAACAAAAAAATAAAATAAAATTATTGTTGTGTTTATTTTCATACGTCTTCTTTTATTAGTAAGTAAAACAATTATAACAATTAACTAGCGTGTCCTCTTAAAGTGACACTTCCTCCGGTCGCTGCTGAATCGTCTAATTAAGGTATGTGTCGTCGTCACTTCTAGTCACGTGACTCATCAGGTCACTTCCGGTCGCGTGATCCTAAAATCGATCACTTCCTAAACAAAATTAAATTAAGAGACACATTTCTTCATGACCCAACCAATCAGAGGTCTCCATTTGACCAGAAGTAGGCCCCTCATTTGCATAAATGGGTCACTTCCGGTGTACCAGCCAATCAGAAGCCTCTAACTAAGTCAAAGTCACTTGACGTCACTTCCGGTATGCCCTTATATGTACATGTGAAGGTCACATGACGTCACTTCCGGTATGCCCTTATATGGGCGTGTGACGTCACATGACGTCACTTCCGGTATGCCCTTATATGGGCGTGTGACGTCACTTCCGGTCAAATGGAAGCCTCTGATTGGCTGAGTCATGACCTTGACCTCTAACTAGGTCAAGGTCACGTGACGTCACTTCCGGTATGCCCATATATGGGCATGTGACGTCACTTCCGGTCAAATGGAGGCCTCTGATTGGCTGCATGTCGATTGAGTAATAAACAGTACTTAACTATAGTCCCGTTCCGATACATACTATACTACTACAATGAAATTACATTTTAACTATATGATACAAGATACAATAAAGGCTATATACACTGACAGCAACCTATAGCTTATTCTGAAGACAAAGTTTGTCTATGGCTCCTTCTGCCACACAAATCCAAAAAAACACCGACTCTGCACTCTCGAAATGACATCGCTTTTAGGTAGTGTTGTAACATTGCAAGGTAACATAGTAATGTTGCTTGTTGTTTGAACAACGTTGTAACGGGGTGAAGTCCTGGCTTAATGTGTAATAATATAATCACAGACTAAATGCTATATTCCCACGTGGCCACTAGTTAAATGAACAGTGGAAATATAATGCTGATACAGCAATTTAAGGTTGAATTATAATTCTTCTTCAGAATAATAATAGTTTAAGCCAACATAGAATACTACCACCAAGTATTACCTTTATGTATTTGCCAGCCTCTAGTTCTAGTGACATCCACTTTCGCCTTTGAGGGGTCGGCCTCTATACTGTCGGTTGCTACGTGGTCCTCTACAAAGTCCTCCTTCAGCAGGCATCTCTTCAGGTTAGTCTTGCCTGCTGCATAGTGTCCCACGAGAACCAAACGATTTCTACAGACCGTCTTCTTCCCACCACGGAGTCCTCTTTGTAGAGCTTGTTTTAAATGAGAAGGAAAAGGTTAGATCAATACACATATTATGTAAGTAGTAACTGCACTGATTTGCAACGTTAATGCTATAAATCACTAGCCTATAGATAGTGTTGCCATTGTACAATAAAAGTGTGGGAACAGTATCAAACATACCTTCTTCAATATCTTTAGTATTAAAACTGCTAGTTCCAGCTTCTGACTGCCATTCCGCATCTATGAAAACAATTTGATTATCATATTGGGATAGATTTTAATGACCATATGAAAACTAATTTAAACAATTGTTTATTTTGTAGTACAACAACCAAAAGTTCCCAACACTGCAGGGATTCTGAGCTTCTATGCCTTATATCTTACCTGTCTGTACATAAACTGTGTATGTGTATTCACTGGATTGAATACATAGATAAACAGTATTTTCTCTATTCATTTTGACCCATTCAATTCAATATCAAACTGCAGCAGGCCACTGTATTTTGCCCGCGACATCATATCAACAGAGTTGTGCATATATGATATGCAATTATATCAATTTATTGAAGCATCACACATACAATGCCAAGAAAGTCACTTTAAGTGGCAAAAGGTGTAATTAGTCATACATATCATGTTTAAGGTTTAGCGTATATAGCAATCATCAATTGTGAGGGTCTTGCTGTGAAAAGCAGTAGACAACTAGTAGAGGGAGGGTGAAAAATCATATTAAATATAACACAGCAATCAGGCTATTGAGCTAACTGATGTGGGTTTTGAAACTATCAGGAAAAGATACTAATCCTAGCTAAATTTGGACCCCTTGACCAGGGGGGGGGCAAAAAGATTTGGACCCCTCTTAGGGGGGGGGGTAAAAAAATGTAACCTGTTTTGAGCCAAAAAGCCCGCGCGTTACTATGCTTCAAAGGGCCCGCGCGCGAGCCGATTTTCGACCCTAAGGGGGGGGGGTAAAAAATGTTGACCCCTTGACCGGGGGGGGGGTGGTGAATTTCGCACGCTCCGCGCGGAAAATCACCACCCCCCCCCTGTTGTTAAAAAATGATCACTCCCTTAGACCTCCTTAGTGATTTTGATTGTATTTCTTTATTCATGATTACGGGGCCTAGAATTCCAATGTCTTCCTCTGCGATAAGCTAATTGTAACCTAATGCATATCTTAAGCCAAAGAATGTGATGGTTACTAAAGGCATTTCCATTAGTACAGGGAATGCAAGGGTACAACATGACAGTTGTTCCTTCTGTAACCTGTAACCACTTGTACCTGATAGTGCCTCATATAATGTCCCTACAGGATGCACCCCCTCCCCTGGAGACCGAGTTATGAGAGACACATCAATGTGTTACATACCATCCACCAGCTTCATGATGCCATCCTGGTCGTACTGCTTCAGCCACGTCTGTGTTTCTGTAGTCAGACTTTTAGGCAGCTGGTGTCCCTGGTCATGCTGCATCAACAACCACCCAAACAGCACCAGTGCCTCTGGGCTGCAGGCCAGCAGGTAGTCAATCAGGGCACTGGCCTTCTGAATAGGAGTTGCTGCAGCCTGTGTGAATCAAACAAGGACATGTCACAATGCTGATGTCATTTAGCAATACCGTACAAAAAGTACTTTTAGCTATAAATGGTTTCTAGTCTCAGCACCAACTATCACTTCTCCTATCTGTCAGCTGGAAGCCGTTTCACCGTATCATACGGAGGGTCCGTATGTCGTTTTTTTGCGTTTCAGTTCATTTTTGCGTTTCAGCTCAACATGTCCGCATCTTACGGAAAAAGATACGGCCGCCGTATGTACATACGGCAAAAATTGCGTTTCAGCTCAACATGCGGAGTACAAAAATTCCGCCTCTTTGGCGTATTTAGTACAAGATATACGGAGGGGTAGGGGGGGGGGAGTGCTATGTCAAATAATGCACATATACCCTGTTTTTTAGGGCCGTATGTGTCTTTTGTGTGCCGTATGTGGTATTTTTGCTCCGTATGTGTCATATCACTTCAGATTGTAATGGTGATAAAGAGATGGGGATGGTAGGGGCCGTGAGGAGATGGTAGGGGCTGTGAGAAAATGGTAGGGGCCGTGAGGAGATGGTAGGGGCCGTGAGGAGATGGTAGGGGCCGTGAGGAGATGGTAGGGGCCGTGAGGAGATGGTAGGAGCCATTACTACCATTTCGTCACCACTACAGCCAGCTCTGTACTCTGTTGCCTACCACCGTTTATACACAAGGAGTCTGTGGGCAAAGTTTCAGCTCTGTAGGGCCATTATTTACCGAGTTATGGAAGAAAAGACTCTTTTTCATGTAATTTCTCCCTGAATCCATATAATTTTTTTATTTTTTTTATCAGGAAGGTAGAAGTTGGACTTAACTTATTTACCCGTTAACATCGTTCTAGGGCCATTTTATTACATATATATATATAGCACATTAAAAAGGGGAACTTCACAGACATGGTAGGCAACACAAGAGAGGTCTCTCCCCTGTGTGGATCCATGTTTTACTGTCCTTGTGGAGGTGGCAGGCAATAGCTATCAGAGTACAGAGTGTGTGTTGCCTACCATGTACAGCAAGCTGTGATTATTCATACATCTTTCTGTTAGGATTTCTGAGCAAATATATATGCTTGGCTACCTGTATGGCTTGTATCTATGTTGTACTTTGTAGTAGTTGAAATGTTAGCACTCAAGAGGTTTTGCACCTGTGTGGATGGATATGAACTCGCCGCGGTACAGGGGTGGCCCGCTCCAGATACCCAGTCAACACTTACATTGTAGCAGTGTGACAGGATTACATTACATTTACACAGGGTTTTTGCATATATATGATTATACTGGTGTGTACATGGAGCTGGCTAAGGGCCATAGCAAAAGTATATTGATTATAATTATAATTGTGCTCCTTACTACCATTTATTACCTTATTCACACATTTTTCTCCTCATTACTTTATAAAAGCTAAGTTGAGTGTTATAAGTATAATCAATGCTGGTGTCAGATATTTTCGAGCTGTATAAGTTCTTTTTGTACACCAGGATAAAATAAACGGGATAGATGTATTTACATCTTCTCATACGTATGTTGGGGGAAGAGACAGGGGAGGGACAGGAGAGGTTTGGGAAGGGACAGGATAGGTCGGGGAAAGGCACCTCTGTACTCTGATAGCTATTGTCTGTTTAAACACAAGGAGTCTGTGGGCAAAGTTTCAGCTCTGTAGGGCCATTATTTACCGAGTTACAGAAGAAAATACATTTTTGGGTATAATTTCGTTGAAAATCATTTTTTTAAATTTATCTTTTTTTAATTATAAAGGTAGAAGTTGGACTGTACTTATCTATTCATTAAAACAATCCTAGGGCCATTTTTTTTACATATATATGTGCACTTTAAAAAGGGAGAAGGGAGGTGGGGGACTGTATTAGCTTACAGAATAATGGTTTAGGTCCACATGACCTCCCCCATTTGGCTTGTAATCTCCATTCCCTTATATATATATATCAGAGGAGTTGAGGCCAGCATGACGTAGCCTCTAGGTGGCAGCACCAACACAGCCTGGAATTTACACTCAGGCTTGCTGTACATGGTAGGCAACACACGCTCTGTACTCTGATAGCTATTGTCTGCCACCTCCAGAAGGACAGTAAAGTCCCCCTTTTTAAAGTGCTATATATATATGTAATAAAATGGCCCTAGAATTATTTTAATAGGTAAATAAGTTAAGTCCAACTTCTACCTTCATGATAAAAAAATAAATAAAAAATTATATGGATTTTGGGGGAAATTACATGAAAAAGAGTCTTTTCTTCCATAACTCGGTAAATAATGGCCCTACAGAGCTGAAAATATGCCTATAGACTGGTAGACAATACCTATCAGAGTACAGGGGTGCCTTTCCCAACCTTTCCTATCTCTTCCCCGACCTATCCTGTCGCTTCCCCGACCTCTCCTGTCCCTTCCCAAACCTCTCCTGTCCCTCCCCTGTCTCTTCCCCAACATACAGACTCTATTTATACCCTCCCCAGCCTACCTCCGTATGTTGCTACATATTATGACGTCACAGAGGGAATTCCTTAGGGGTTTCCCGGAATGTAGACTGGTTTTTGCACATTTTTCTAAAAGAGACAGGGGTTTCCCGGAATGTAGACTGGTTTTTGCACATTTTTCTAAAAGAGACAGGTGACAATGTCCGTATCTTGAGAGGGCCATATGTTGGATGCCGTATGTTGATATTTTGTAAAAAAAGATACGGAGGGTATACGGAGGACCAACTGAAACATAAAAAGTACTTTTGGTGTATAATTGCCGCATCTTGCAGCCGCATGTTGAATTTTATATCAACATACGGTGAAACGCCTTCCAGGGTAGGAAGTAGATGTTAAGCCCAACCACTACACATCTATCATACCACCTGTAGTATGTATCAAGCACAGGACTGATCATGATGTAGCTTTTAGAATATATGAGGAAATTACTATAAATATATATATATATATGTATATATATATGTGTGTATATATATATATATATATATATATATATATATATATATATATATATATATATATGAGAACGTTATATGAGGATCAATGTTAGAGGAGGGAGTTAGACACAAGAATAAATGCATGACAGATTGGCGCATCAGCAGGGGAGTGGACGAGGTATGCACTTACTTCTATTTCTTGCACATCGGTTTCTTCCAGGATCGTCAAGGATCGGATATAGGCAATGAAAGATGCTTGGCTGGCAACCCCTGTAAAGGTAGACAACATTGGGTATCAGCAGAATGTCAGTAGTACCTTAATAACAGATACCATTACAGGTTATGTATGAGGATGTACTCACCTTGCAGGCCTGATGGCCCTACCAGCCTGGGTCTATCCTCCTGCAGCTCCTGTCTGATGGACTCTGCCAACCTCTCACACCTCTCATCTACAACAAAATGCAGTCAACATCATGGAATGTGAACTAGGTTGTGGTGATTTTATTGCTGCCTACAAGTATTGAGAATGAAACTATAATAACCTTCTTAGGATGTACATAATTGATAGGTAAATATCAGTAACTGAATGTTGTAGAGGCACAAATAGACAAAGGATCTGAGGAATTATATAACCCCTATTTTTAATTATAAAGTAATGGATGGGGAAAGATGATACTCAATAAGAGCTTCATGAGTGCATTGAGAAATACAAACGTGATGCCATCATGGCTGCGTATCCCGACATGGTGGCAGCTCAGAGCCTTGAACACTCAGGTTTCTTCATTCACCCTTTTCCGGACGCTCTATAATGGAACATAAATTCATAGACATTGAAATAACGTTTTTAAATTACTGAAACAAGGAGGTGTCGCAAAACCAAGCCAGCACCATCTGGGGTCAGGACCCAGAAATGTGATACTTTGAGGTAGA